>CM038679.1:34965833-35565833 GCA_021605205.1 Aegilops longissima | reverse complement strand
GATTTGTTGAATCGGTACGACCGAGTTTATCAATTCGGTCCCACCGAGATTGGCAAGTTGTGTGTAACGGTTAGATTTTGTGTGGAGGCTATATATACCCCTCCACCTCCTCTTCATTCGTGGAGAGAGCCATCAGAACGAACTTACACTTCCAACTTACCTTTTCTAAGAGAGAACCACCTACACTTGTGTTGAGGCCAAGATATTCCATTCTTACCATATGAATCTTGATCTCTAGCCTTCCCCAAGTTGCTTTCCACTCAAATCTTCTTTCCACCAAATTCATATCCTGTGAGAGAGAGTTGAGTGTTGGGGAGACTATCAGTTGAAGCACAAGAGCAAGGAGTTCATCATCAACACACCATTTGTTACTTCTTGGAGAGTGGTGTCTCCTAGATTGGCTAGGTGTCACTTGGGAGCCTCCGACAAGATTGTGGAGTTGAACCAAGGAGTTTGTAAGGGCAAGGAGATCGCCTACTTCGTGAAGATCTACCGCTAGTGAGGCAAGTCCTTCGTGGGCGACGGCCATGGTGGGATAGACAAGGTTGCTTCTTCGTGGACCCTTCGTGGGTGGAGCCCTCCGTGGACTCGCGCAACGGTTACCCTTCGTGGGTTGTAGTCTCCATCAACGTGGATGTATGATAGCACCACCTATCGGAACCACGACAAAAACATCCGTGTCTTCTATTGCGTTTGAATCCTCCAAACCCTTCCCTTTACATTCTTGCAAGTTGCATGCTTTACTTTCCGATGCTCATATACTCTTTGCATGCTTGCTTGAATTGTGTTAAGATTGCTTGACTTGTCCAAAGTTGCTAAAATCTGCCAAGAACTAAAATTGGGAAAAGGATAAGTTTTATTTGGTCAAGTAGTCTAATCACCCCCCTTCTAGACATACTTTCGATCCTACAAGTGGTATCAGAGCTTTGGTCTCCATTTGCTTTGATTTCCATAGCTTTTGGTTGTCATAGCCTTGGTTTCACAACCTAGGAGAGTATGGCGTCTAGCGAGGAAAATTACCACCGTAGAGGTCCTTACTTTGATGGTACTAATTTTGCTAGTTGGAAGCATAAGATGAAAATGCATATTCTTGGACATAACCCCGCCGTGTGGGCTATTGTGTGTATTGGCTTGCAAGGTGAATTCTTTGATGGGAGAGAACCGAACCATGAAGCTACCGCGGAAGAGCTGAAGATGCTGCAATACAATGCTCAAGCTTGTGATATCCTCTTCAACGGATTGTGCCCCGAAGAATTCAACAAAATCAGCCGTCTTGAGAATACAAAGGAAATTTGGGATACTTTGATTGATATGCACGAAGGTACCGACTCCGTCAAGGAATCCAAGTTGGATGTGCTTCAGAGTCAGCTTGACAAGTTCAAAATGAAGGATGGTGAAGGTGTCGCTGAAATGTACTCTAGGCTTGCTCTTATCACAAATGAGATCGCCGGCTTAGGAAGTAAAGAGATGACCAACAAATTCATCATCAAGAAGATCCTAAGAGCTTTGGACGGAAAATATGATACCGTATGCACATTGATCCAAATGATGCCCAATTACAAAGATCTCAAGCCAACGGAAGTCATTAGAAGAATTGTTGCTCATGAGATGTCACTCAAGGATAAGGAGGAGCTCCATAACAAGTCAAGTGGTGCTTACAAAGCCTCATGTGAAGCTCCCACATCATCAAGTGAGAAACAAACCTTCAACGAAGAGTTGAGCATAATGGTGAAGAACTTCAACAAGTTCTACAAGAGTAGAAGCAAAGAGAGAAGTTCCAAGTCAAGGTCCTACAATGACAAAAGATCTTCTAGTCGAGAGCGAAATTGCTACAATTGTGGAAGACCCAGACACTATTCCATTGAGTGTACGACACCCTACAAGAGAAGAGAAGATTCTCCAAAAAGAAGAAGTAGAAGAGAAGAATCACCACCAAGAGAGAGAAGGAGTAGAGATGATCGTTATGAACGAAGAACATCCCGGAGAAGCAAGGATTCGGAAAGGAAGGACAAGTCATCAAGGAGCTACACAAAACGAAGACATCAAGCTCATGTTGGTGAATGGGTATCCGCTCCGACTCGACAATCACTCGAGAGAAGCTATCACTCCGACTCTGAATATACTCAAGATGAAGGTGTTGCGGTCTAGCACTTGTGTCAACCAACTCCTACGACATATTTGATTCACCAAATGAAGGACTTGGAAGATGCTTCATGGCTAAAGGCCCAAAGGTATCACACCCGAGTATGTTGATTTCAATAGTGATGAAGATGACTTGTTAGGTGATGATGATTTACTTGTTGACAACTCTAGTGATGAATACTATGATGAAACGTCAATTAATCATGCTAATCAAGATAAAACAAATGACAATGATAAGGAGAAGATTGAGTTTCTAACTAAAGAACTAAACACTCTTAAGTTAGCCCATGAAACTATCTTAGGAGATCATCGAGAACTTTTAAGGACTCATGAGAAATTACGTTTTGAAAAGCTCAACCTTGAGCAAGAGCATGAGTTCTTAAAGGCAATCAATGACGATCTTCGCAAGAAGAGTTCTTCTTACATTGCCAAGCGTTTACTCTTATCCACTTACATGCCTCAAGTCAAGTCTAGTAACAAGAACAAGAAAGATTCTTCCTCTAGTAGTAACAATAATCATGGTAAATCCAATGTTGTTGCTTCTAGTAGTTCTCTTGATTCCACTAATGATTCTCTTAGCCAAGTTACACTTGAGCAAGAAAATAGCTTATTGAAGGGAACTATAGAGAAATGTGTTTACAAGAGCCTTGCCGGGAGTAAGCAATTCGAGGAAATTGTATGCAAGCAAGGAAGGCACCGGAAGAACCAAGGTGTTGGTTTTGAACGAAAGTTCAATGCCAATGGAGTTGAGTGGGAAGAAGATCAATACCCCAAGACGAAGTTTGTTCCTCAACAAAAGAAGTATGATCCTACTTCCTTCAAAGGGACACAAGCTCAAGATGATCTTCCACCACAAGACCACAAGCAAAAAGGCAAGGATAAGCTTCAAGAGGAGATTAAAGCATTTGAAGAAGCTCCTAAGGCCTTGGTCAAGTGGGTTCCCAAGACTACATCAAGTTCTACTTCATCAAGTACGACTACAACTCTAAGGATTCCCATCAAGATGACATGGATCCCGAAGAAGAAGAACTAGAGAGTTCCTGAGGGTGACTCCACCAACATACTTCACTCTTATCATTTTGGCAAGAACAAGTGCAATCAACTTCCACATCTTGCACTAGTTCAAGGAGTCACAAACCCTCTTGTTGGTAAGACAAGGGACAAGATAACCTAATGCTTTCATAGACATCATCCTGTGTGTGCATCACTCTATGTCTATGGATATCCTTGTTTGTTCCTTGTGGGACTAACCCATGTAGGTATTGAAAGTGCAAATCACTCCAAAGGATTGCTCCAAATGATCTACATAAACATTGAGCATCCACATCTTCAACACCTACATGAAGTCATCATCGACAAAACCCAAGGTCAGTTCATCCCTCTTAGGGGGGATCTCACATCTAGGGGGAGCTTTACTCTAAGAATTGAGCTAAAGCAACTCTAATGGTGTGAACACAACAACGCTTTATGTAAAAGTGGTAACCCCACTTGTGCTTAAACGATGAGTATGACCTATGATCAAATGTTCTCATTTGACTCCTAAGTCAATATACTCATATATAGATGACCTAGTCATCGCCAATTGCTTGATAGATGCTAGAATTGGTTGTGCATGCTTTGCCACATATTTCATTTGCCCTTTTATTGTGTGAGCATGTTGGTTGCATAATTTACTCATTCGAGGACATCCACTTGTTGTTTTGATTGTTTGGTTCCTTTTTCTTTTGCCAAGTGGATGGACAAGAATGCCTAAGAACCTTCTCTAGCTATCTATGCTTTTCTTGTCTCAAACTCTATTCATGCTACATCACAAAGTTTGATCAAGTCAGTTTCGAACCACTCTGTGTGAGGAGCACTCGGAGTCCCCGATTCGTCATAGACTTAAACTTCCAAAACTTCGTTGTGCGTTTCGGTCTGACCGATTCATCCATTTCGGTCATACCGAGATCACTAAGTGGATCTAGGTTTTCAATCTCGGTGCAACCGATTTGAACTTTTCGGTCACACCGAGTTGCAGTAACTGCTTCAGTTATGCATCTCGGTGCCACCGAGTTGTTCCACTCAGTCACACCGACAGGGTCAGGCTATATATATCCCTGGGCCAAAATTTGGAAAATTCTCTGAACCCCTTCGCCCGCGCTCAGCCTGCTCTGCCTCCCTAGGTCTCCGGATCGTCCTCCTCATCGCCAGCTGCCTCCCGCCGCTGGTCTTCGTCGCCGTCAACAGAAATCGTCTCCGCCGTTGCCGCCGTAGCAGGTCCATCGCCGCACTTAGGGTATGGACTTGATCCTTGTGCTAATCTCACTCCGATTCCTAGCACATTGTTTTGCCATGTACCTTGCCACGATTGAGATCACTTTATCCAGCGAAATCACCCCATAGTTTAGTTGTGGATTGAAAATTTAGGGTTAGGTTTCCGCCGAAATCATCTCGGACCAACCGAGTTGTTGAAATCGGTTCCACCGATTTGGCTAAGGCCATTGCACATGTGATTCTCGGTCTGACCGAGAATTGAAAATCGGTGTGACCGAGTTCAATTCTTTGTGAAACCCTAGCAGTCTCGGTGCCACCGAACTGTGACTCGGTCTGACCGAGTTCACTAGTTTAGGTTCCAAAAGCTGCTTCGGTATCACCGAGTTTTCAAATCGGTAGATCCGAAATGCTTTCTGTGGAAAATTAAAACTAAGTTTTTGACTCATTTGTTTGCAAAAACCTCTGCACTTTGTGATGCTCATCCAATCTATCTCATCTATATCTATTCACAGGGTCAGTTGTTAGTGTTTGCATCATGTCAGATCAGAGTGACAGTCAGAACAAGTCTGAGGAGCAAGTTCACATGAGTGAGGGCACTAGTCCCTCTATCAGCTATGATGATGGAAGCAGGAGTACACCCAGCAACTTGCCTAAGGCAGCCACCAGGGCCAGAAAGAAGAGAACCTCAGATTCTGAGGATGAGGACTATGTGGCTGTTGAGGATGAGGCCATCTCAAAGAAGAAAGTTCTGAAAAAGGAATATAGCACAACTGCTTCCACTAAGCCAGGAATGAAGACAAAGGTTCCTGCCAAGAGAGTTCCTATGTCAAAGGCCAGAACATCCACTTAAGAAACTTTGGGATCTGCACCCAAAGAACAGGTTGTGGCAGAGAAGAAAAGGAAAGAAAGGGTCAAGAAGAGCACGGCCAGAGTAATTGGGAAGCCCTCAATGATGGAAGATGAAGAGGAAGAGGTTGCTGCACCAGCACCTAAAGCTCAAAAGCTTATGGGAGATGCTATAAGATCAGGGACTGCTCCATCTAAGCCCAAAGAAGCTCCCAAGGCAGCTGCTCCAAAACCCAAAGCTGCACCCAAGAGGAGTACAAGGAATATTCCAGCTGTAGAGAAGAACAAGGCCCAAAGGCTCAAGTGCTATAGAAGAAGAAGATGATGAGTCACATGTCTTGAGGAAGTTGAAGCCCAAAATTCCAGATCACAATGATGCGCATCCAGTAGCTGAGGACATGAAGCTCAGGAAGGATGCAAGACTCAGACAGTGGAGATTGACTGATCCGTATGCAGTCAGGAGAAGAACTGTTGTGGACTACAGGTTCCATACAAAGGAACAATAGGACTTCTATGAGACAGTGTTGCTTGACAAGAAGCCTATAGTCTGTGATATGAGATGGTTGGACTGGGAGTACATCAGGGAAGATGAAGAACACTATCCTGGAGTCTATGATAGTTTCAAGTCTTGTGGAGTAGAGGACTTTGTTGGGCAGAAGCTCACAAAGTGGAATGATGAGCTTATTATGCAGTTCTACTCCACAGCTCATTTCTACCCAGATGGAAGGATTGTCTGGATGTCTGAAGGTACTAGGTACCGGTCAACAGTTGAAGAATGGGCAAAGTTGATCAATGCTCCTAATGAGAATGAAGATGACTTGGATGTCTATGCCAAGAAGAAGAAGGATCACAACACCATGGCACATATGTACAGAGAGATCCCAGATGCTGCTCTGAGACACACAAATTTGGATCGGTACATTACCTTCTGTCAGGTTTGCCAACAATCAACTGGATCCTCAAGCACACTCTATTGCCAAAGTCAGGTGATCACAAGATGATCAGAGGCCATGCAATCAACCTGCTTCACATATTTGATGTGCCTCAAAAGTTCAAAGTCATGAGCCTAATTATGGAAACTATAAAGAGAGCAGGTGCAGATCAGAAGAGAAGTTGTGGGTATGCCCCACAGATCCAGGAGCTAATCAACTCCAAGATGGGCACTGGCACATATCTCTTGGACAAGGATCATATGCCCATCTACCCAGACTTTGAGGACAACAATGTGGTAATGGATGGGAATGAACCATCTTCTGTGCAAGCACAAGTAAAGAAGGAGAAGGCAAGGACTGAAAAGGCTGCAAAGATGCCAACCATTGATGAGGCATCTCAGTATCTTTTGAAGAGCAAACAAGATCAGCTTGGCTACTTGATTGCCTCCACTCTGAGGATTGAGAAGGGATTGGCCACCCTGACTCAAAACCAGGAGAGCTTGGAGAGGATCATGGAGCAGAAGTTCTATGATTTAGATGTGAAGGTCACTGAGATACAGTCGGTTGTTGATCAACTTCAGGATGAAGTGCAGGAGAAGAAGGGCAAGCCTACCACTGATGCTTTTGCTAGAGTGCCCAGAGACAGAGATCTGCTGCGGTGCGATTCACACACGAGCAACTTCATACGCACCAGCCATGCCTTCAAGTGCCACCAGCTCCAAAGACCCACTCCACTAGCTCCATCTACATCAACTGATGCCTTCGTCCTTGAGTTTTATCTAGACCACCACCAAGACCAAGCCTGAGAGTCGATCTAGCACTATGCATTTTTTATGAACTTTTTGGTAACTTGTTGCCAAAGGGGGAGAAAATGTATAGATCATAGGCTTCGAGAGAGAGTGTTGCTCTTTGTTCTCTCTTGTTTTTTGGTGGTTGAACTTTGTTATTTGCTTGTTTGAGATACTTTATGCTTTTGTGTGATACTTGGATGATCATGTGTTTGATCATATGCTACCTTAATGCTTGTTGGATGACATTATCCTTTTATATCCCCATATGATCATTCACTTTGCTTGGTGATGAGTGCATGTATTTAATTATTATCATTTTGAGCGCTCCACCAAGATGTATGTGACATGGAAGAGTAACCCATGATCCTAACTCATTGTGCATTTGCAGTCCAAAGCAAATCTTAAACTATGCACAAATTTAGGGGGAGCTCTTGCTTTTCACATACTTCTCAAAGCGACAATGTTTTTCACTCTTATTATCATTTGTCGAAGCTTTGATCTATATGTTGTCATCAATTACCAAAAAGGGGGAGATTGGAAGTGCAACTATCCCTAGGTGGTTTTGGTAATTCCTAACAACATATAGCTCATTGAGCTAATGCTATTTCAAGATTAATATTTCAGGAAAGCTCAATGATTGGCATGGCATGGATGAGAAAAGTGGACCCTCAAAATTCTAAGGACAAAAGGATTGGCTCAAGCTCAAAGCTCAAGACTCTACATTTTCTATTTTTAGTGATCCAAGATCACATTGAGTCTATAGGAAAAGCCAATACTATCAAGGAGGGATGAGGTGTTGCTTAATGAGGCTCTTGCTCAAAATGCTTAGTGATATGCTCCAAAGCCCTCAACTACTTTCTCACATCCACATATGACCTAAACCAAAAGTCAAACTCGGCCCCACCGATTCTTTCTATCCGACGCCACCGAGTTCAGATGTCATAGCCACTGCCACAAACCCTAGGCAAATCGGTCTCACCGATAGGGATCTCGGTCTCACCGAGATGGGATTGTAATCTCTCTGTTTCTCTTCATAATGTTTCGGTCCCACCGAGATGAGCGATCGGTCCCACCGAGATTGCAATGTAAACTCTCTATTTCCCTTTCGTAACATTTCGGTCTCACTGAAATGAGCGAATCGGTCCCACCGAGTTTACCTGACCAACTCTCTGGTTAGCTTATTACCAAAATCGGTCTCACCGAGTTTGTGTAATCGGTCTCACCGAGATTACGTTATGCCCTAACCCTAACCATATCAGTCCTGCCGAGTTGCATGTCGGTCCCACCAAAAATCCTAACGGTCACTAGATTTGCTGAATCGGTCCGACCGAGTTTATCAATTCGATCCCACCGAGATTGGCAAGTTGTGTGTAACGGTTAGATTTTGTGTGGAGGCTATATATACCCCTCCACCTCCTCTTCATTCATGGAGAGAGCCATCAGAACGAACTTACACTTCCAACTTACCTTTTCTGAGAGAGAACCACCTACACTTGTGTTGAGGCCAAGATATTCCATTCTTACCATATGAACCTTGATCTCTAGCCTTCCCCAAGTTGCTTTCCACTCAAATCTTCTTTCCACCAAATCCATATCCTGTGAGAGAGAGTTGAGTGTTGGGGAGACTATCATTTGAAGCACAAGAGCAAGGAGTTCATCATCAACACACCATTTGTTACTTCTTGGAGAGTGGTGTCTCCTAGATTGGCTAGGTGTCACTTGGGAGCCTCCGACAAGATTGTGGAGTTGAACCAAGGAGTTTGTAAGGGCAAGGAGATCGCCTACTTCGTGAAGATCTACCGCTAGTGAGGCAAGTCCTTCGTGGGATAGACAAGGTTGCTTCTTCGTGGACCCTTCTTGGGTGGAGCCCTCAGTGGACTCGTGCAGCTGTTACCCTTCATGGATTGAAGTCTCCATCAACGTGGATGTACGATAGCACCACCTATCGGAACCACGACATAAACATTCGTGTGTCCTATTGCGTTTGAATCCTCCAAACCCTTCCCTTTACATTCTTGCAAGTTGCATGCTTTACTTTCCGATGCTCACATACTCTTTGCATGCTTGCTTGAATTGTGTTAAGATTGCTTGACTTGTCCAAAGTTGCTAAAATCTGCCAAGAACTAAAATTGGGAAAAGGGTAAGTTTTATTTGGTCAAGTAGTCTGATCACCCCCCTTCTAGACATACATTCGATCCTACAAAGATGTCTCGACTCAAAAAAGAAAAAAGAAAAAGTTATCGTTGTTATCAGGGTCCTCCACAATCACCTACGTTAGTTCCTCTCATATCACGTGGCCTCCTGTCATATCTTCAACAAACAGGGTCTTCCTTTCATGAGGCCTTCATTCACATCCCATTGTGGTTTTCACTGGCAACGTCGAGGAGTTGGTGATGTTTTAGTTTCTCCTATTCGTCTCATCGCGGTCATGGTCTTCCCTTTTAGTGGCCCAGTGATGAATCAACAGCTTGACGACTTGTCTTTTGATGAGTGTCCCTGGTCACGGTTCGTTCAACAGTATAAGAGCATCTACAGCCAGACTTGGATAATTCGGCCCCTCAAACGCCTGCGGACGCGTCCGGGTGCGTCTGCGGGCATTGACCGGGCACCCCTCAAATGTTGCCGGGGTTGGAAAAGGTGCTAGGCGTAAGAGAGGTGGTGGCCCTTCGCCTAGCGCCTAGGTGGCGCTTAAGTGACCTAGCTGTAGCCTAGGCGAACGTACAATTTTGACTATCTAGGTATCTGTTGAGTATTACAACTGTGTTGATATTAATTCAGAGCATATAGGTGGGTAAAACCCAGCTAGTGCCTTTGGAATATGGGCCATTTGGCCTGTCTATGCAATATGGCATGATTTATTGATTAAGTGGAGAAATTCTTGCTTGCAGTGCGTAGAGTTTCACTTATGCCGCAGGCGAGGCGTTTGGTCATTGCCTAGCGCCAAAGTGTGCCTAAGCGCCTCCTAGGTGTTGCCTTTTCCAATAGAACTTGCATCGCACATCCACATACCTCAAATTCTGATATGCAAATCCATGCAATCCATGCACGTTGATCATACGATACAAATTGTCTGAATTCCAAAGTTCAAAACAAAGCAAAGCATAGCATAGTTCAACAAACTGGACATGCCAAAATAAATCAATGTCCGAGCATGACAGATGGCATCGGATCGCTGACCGGACGCCTAATCCGAGCGAAATGCGTCGTGCTCCAGGCGGAATGCGTCCTGCTCGTCCTGCTCTGCCTGCATTCGGTGTAATGATACGTCTCCAACGTATCTATAATTTTTGATTGTTCCATGCTGTTATATTATCATTCTTGGATGTTTTGCAATCATTTTATAGTCATTTTATATCATTTTTTGGTACTAACCTATTGACATAGTGCCAAGTGCGATTCTTTTTTTTCGCATGTTTTTTACATCACAGAAATCAATACCAAATGGAGTCCAAACACAGCAAAACTTTTGTGGATTTTTTGGACCGAAGACATCAATGGGCGGAGAAACACCTGGGGAGTGCTCCGAGGGGAGCACAACCCACCAGGGCGCGCCTGGGGGCCCAGGCGTGCCCATGTGGGTTGTGCCCACCTCGGGTGCCCCCTGAACCGCCTCTTTGCTCTACAAATACCCCAATATTCCAGAAACCCTAGGGGATTCGATGAAAAATCAATTCCAGCTGCCGCAAGTTCCAAAACCACCAGATCCAACCTAGACACCATCTCGGAGGGGTGCATCATGTCCATTGGTGCCTCTCTGATGACGCGTGAGTAGTTCTTTGTAGACCTACGGGTCCGTAGTTAGTACCTAGATGGCTTCCTCTCTCTCTCTCTCGTTTGATTCTAAATACAATGGTCTCTCGGAGATCCATATGATGTAACTATTTTTGCAGTGTGTTTGTTGGGATCCGATGAACTTTGAGTTTATGATCAGATCTATCTTTTTATCCATGAAAGTTATTTGAGTCTTCTTTGGTCTCTTATATGCATGATTACTTATAGCCTCGTATTTATTCTCCGATATTTGGGTTTTGTTTGGCCAACTTTATCTATTTATCTTGCAATGGGAAGAGGTGCTTTGCGATGGGTTCGATCTTATGGTGCTTGATCCCAGTGACAGAAAGGGAACCGACACGTATATATCGTTGCTGTTAAGGATAACAAGATGGGGTCTATTTCTACATAAATAGATCTTTCCTACATCATGTCATCGTTCTTACTGCATTACTCTATTTTTTCATGAACTTAATACACTAGATGCATGCTGGATAGCAGTTGATGTGTGGAGTAATAGTAGTAGATGCAGACAGGAGTCGGTCTACTAATCTTGGACGTGTTGCCTATATAATGATCATTGCCTAGATATCGTCATGATTTTGAAGTTATATCAATTGCCCAACAGTAATTTGTTCACCCACCATTTGCTATTTTTCTCGAGAGAAGCCACTAGTGAAACCTACGGCCCTCGGGTCTCTTCTTTATTATATTTGCCTTTCCGAACTATTTTCTTTTGCTTTTATTTTCAGATCTACTAAACCAAAAATGCAAAAATACCTTGCTGCAATTTATTTTGTTTGGCGTTCGATCTATCAATATTTACAACTCTCTCACATCCGTTTGCCAATTTCTGGCGCCGTTACCCGAAAGGGATTGACAACCCCTTTTACACGTCGGGTTGCGAGTATTTGTTATTTGTGTGCAGGTACTGTTTACGTAGTGTTGCTTGGTTCTCCTACTGGTTCGATAACCTTGGTCTCATCACTAAGGGAAATACCTACCATCGCTGTGCTGCATCATCCCTTCCTCTTTGGGGAAATACCGACATAGTTCTAGCAGACATCAAAAGGAATTTTCTAGCGCCGTTGCTCGGGAGGATCAAGTCAACATAGTCTCCCAGCCACGTGCCGTGTAACACCCCCAGTGTCAAGCTATAGTAATCTCCTCCTAATGGTGTCATGTCATCACCTTTTTGCTAATCCATTTGTCACTTGATCAAAATTCAAATCAAAATCAAATTTAAAATAAAGTAAAAATAATATTTATTCAAAAAGCAAAATAAAAATGTTCATTATATTAATAATAATCAATGAGTAATTGTCATGGTGAAACCAACATTTTGTAAAGTGGTTGAGTGCCCTAAAATAATTAAAACAGGGGCCAAAACTTTATTTAAAATATCTTTTCTAAATAATGAAAATGCAAATTGTTTTTATTAAATCCCCAACACTTTGTGGCAGTGCCAAAAATTACTATATTAATAGTGGGACAAGTCCCTTATTTTATAAAACCCAATTGTTTTTGGTTTTAAAAGAAAACAGAAGTTCAATAAAAAGAAATAGAAAAAGAATAAAAAAAGAAAAGAAAAGGAAACAAAAAAAGATAAAACATGGCACTATGCACTTGAGGCCCAAGTGCACAGCACTAGGCCTAGCCCAGACACCCTAGCTATCAACCCTAGCCCATCTACTCGATCCCCATCTCTCTCCCTCCCTGTCCTGAACCCCTACTCCCTCTCGATCCTCGACTCCTCCCGACCGATCCCCTCACTCCCTTGCGCCATCGCCTCCTCGTGCGACCTGCACGGCCGCCGGCCATGGAGGCCCCCGCGCTGGCCCGCAGCTTCACCACCGGTCGCCGCCATCCTCCCCCCCCCCCGCTGCTGGCTGCCCCTGCCGTCGGCGCCGCCCGCGCTATGCCTCAACTCCCACGCGCACCTCGGCCTCCTCCTCGCCCCGTGCCGAAGCCGTCGTTCCCGCGCCGCCCCTCTGCCATGGCCTTGATACGTCTCCAACGTATTTATAATTTTTGATTGTTCCATGCTGTTATATTATCATTCTTGGATGTTTTACAATCATTTTATAGCAACTTTATATAATTTTTTGGGACTAACCTATTGACATAGTTCCCAGTGTCGGTTGCTGTTTTCACTTGTTTTTTACTTCGCGGAATATCAGTTCCAAACGGAGTGCAAATGCAGCGAAACTTTTGGGGGATTTTTTTTGGACCGGAAGACACTCAGTGGGCCAAAGGTGTACCAGAGGGGAGGCCCGAGGTGGGCACAACCTGCCAGGGCACGCCCGCACCGCCTCTTCGCCCTATAAATCCCCAAATATTCCAGAAACCCTAGGGGAGTCGATGAAACACAATTCCAGCCAAAGCAAGTTCCAGAACCATGAGATCCAATCTAGACACCATCACGGAGGGGTTCATCATCCTCATTTGTACCTCTTCGATGATGTGTGAGTAGTTCACCATAGACCTACGGGTCCGTAGGAAGTATCTAGATGCCTTCCTCTCTCTCTCTCTCTCTTGATTCTCAATACAATGGTCTCTTGGAGATCTATTTGATGTAACTTTTTTTGCGGTGTGTTTGTTGGGATCCGATGAACTTTGAGTTTATGATCAGATTTATATCCATGAATATTATTTGCATCTTCTTTGATCTCTTATATGCATGATTATTTATAGCCTCGTATTTCTTCTTCGAATCTATGGTTTAGTTAGGCCAACTGATGTCTACTATGCAACTTTATTCTTGTAGGGCCTCCAAGCGTAGAGTTTTGTAGGACAGTAGCAATTTTCCCTCAAGTGGATGACCTAAGGTTTATCTATCCGTGGGAGGCGTAGGATGAAAATGGTCTCTCTTAAACAACCCTGCAACCAAATAACAAAGAGTCTCTTGTGTCCCCAACATACCAAATACAATGGTAAATTCTATAGGTGCACTAGTTCGGCGAAGAGATGTTGATAAACGTGTGGTAATTATAGTAGATATTGATTTTTGTAATAGGAACAATAAAAAACAGAAAGGTAGCAAGTATCAAAAGTGAGCACAAACGGTATTGCAATGCTTGAAAATGAGGCCTAGGGTCCGTACTTTTGCTAGTTCCATCTCTCAACAATGCTAATCTAATTGGAACATATAACCATCCTCAACGTGTGATGAAGAATCACTCCAAAGTTCATATCTAGCAGAAAACATAAGAATAAATTGTTTGTAGGGTACGAAACCCCCTTAAAGTTATTCTTTCCGTTCGATCTATTCAAGAGTTCGTACTAAAATAACACAAAGTTATTCTTTCCGTTTGATCTATCCAAGAGTTCGTACTAAAATAACACCATATGATACGCATCAACCAACTCTAATGTCACCTAGATACTCCAATGTCACCACAAGTATCCATGAGTTAATTATACGATACACATCAAACAACTTCAGATTCATTATACTCGATCCAACACAAAGAACCTCAAAGAGTCCCTAAGATTTATACCGGAGAAACAGAAGACGAGAACGTGCGTCAACCCCTATGCATAGATTACCCCAATGCCACCTCGGGAATCTGCGAGTTGAGTGCCAAAACATATCTCAAGTGAATCAATATAATACCCCATTGTCACCACGGGTATTCATATGCAAGACATATATCAAGTGCTCTCAAATCCATAAAAGTATTCAATCCGTTGTTTTCTACTTCGCGGAATATCAGTTTCAAACGGAGTGCAAATGCAGCGAAACTTTTGGGGGATTTTTTTTGGACCGAAAGACACCCAGTGGGCCAAAGGTGTACCAGAGCGGAGGCCCGAGGTGGGCACAACCCGCCAGGGCATGCCCGCACCGCCTCTTCGCCCTATAAATCCCCAAATATTCCAAAAACCCTAGGGGAGTCGACGAAACACAATTCCAGCCACCGCAAGTTCCAGAACCATGAGATCCAATCTAGACACCATCACGGAGGGGTTCATCATCCTCATTGGTGCCTCTCCGATGATGTGTGAGTAGTTCACCATAGACCTACTGATATGTCTCCGTCGTATCTATAATTTTTGATTGTTCCATGCCAATATTCTACAACTTTCATATATTTTTGGTAACTATTATACTATTTTTGGGGACTAACATATTGATCCAGTGCCCAGTGCCAGTTCCTGTTTTTTGCATGTTTTTGTTTCACAGAATATCCATATCAAGCGGAGTCCAAACGGGATAAAAATGGATGGAGATTATTTTTGGAATATTCGGAGAATATGGGAAGGAAAATCCACTCGAGAAGGTGCCCGAGGGAGGCACGAGGCAGGGGGCGCGCCCCACCCCCTGGGCGCGCCCCTGACCCTCGTGGGCCCCCCATAAGGCGGTTGTTGCTCTACTTTGGCCGCAAGAAAGCTAACGGAAAAAAATCACGGCGAAGGTTTCAATCCAATCGGAGTTACGGATCTCCATATATATACGAAATGGTGAAAGGGCAGAATATCAGAACGCAGAAACAGAGAGAGACAGAGAGATAGATCCAAACTCGGAGGGGCTCTCGCCTCTCCCATTCCATGGAGACCAAGGACCAGAGGGGAAACCCTTCTCCCATCTATGGAGGAGGTCAAGGAAGAAGAAGAAGAAGAAGAAGGGGGGCCCTCTCCCCCTCTCTTCCGGTGGCGCCGGAACACCGTCGGGGCCATCATCATCACCGCAATCTTCACCAGCAACTTCACCGCCATCATCACCAACTCTTCTCCCCTCTATGCAGCGGTGTAACCCCTCTTTTACCCGCTGTAATCTCTACTTAAACATGGTGCTCAACGCTATATATTATTTCCCAATGATGTATAGCTATCCTATGAAGTTTGACTAGATCCGTTTTGTCCTGTGGGTTAATTGATGACCGCGATTGGTTTGAGTTGCATGTTTTATTATTGGTGCTGTCCTATGATGCTCTCCGTGTCGCGCAAGCGTGAGAGATTCCCGCTGTAGGGTTTGCAATATGTTCATGATTTGCTTATGGTGGGTGGCGTGAGTGACAGAAGCACTAACCCGAGTAAGTAGGTTGTTTGCGTATGGGAGTAAAGAGGACTTGATACTTTAATGCTATGGTTGGGTTTTACCTTAATGATCTTTAGTAGTTGCGGATGCTTGCTAGAGTTCCAATCATAAGTGCATATGATCCAAGAAGAGAAAGTATGTTAGCTTATGCCTCTCCCTCAAATAAAATTGCAATAACGATTACTGGTCTAGTTATCGATTGCCTAGGGACAAATAACTTTCTCGTGACAACAAGCTCTTTACTAAAACTAATTTAGTTGTGTCTTTATCTAAACAGCTCCTACTTTTTATTTACGCTCTCTTTATATTCTTGCAAGCCTATCCGAAAACACCTACAAAGTACTTCTAGTTTCATACTTGTTCTAGGTAAAGCGAACGTTAAGCGTGCGTAGAGTTGTATCGGTGGTCGATAGAACTTGAGGGAATATTTGTTCTACCTTTAGCTCCTCGTTGGGTTCGACACTCTTACTTATCGAAAGTGGCTACAATTGATCCCCTATACTTGTGGGTTATCAAGACCTTTTTCTGGCGCCGTTGCCGGGGAACAATAGCGTGGGGTGAATATTCTCATGTGTGCTTGTTTGCTTTATCACTAAGTAATTTTTATTTGCTGTTCTTAGTTGTTTTCTATCTTTAGTTATGGGTAGGAAATGCAAAATACCAAAAAAATTAGTTGTACCTACTGAACCAATGGTTGAAGAACCACTCAAATTCTATCACACTCCTGAAGCTTATTACTTGGATCATCTTTGATCCCTATGCGCTCGTACTGAAACCCCAACTAGCTTAGTTGAGGGCAAATCTTTAGATGA
This sequence comes from Aegilops longissima, assembly GCA_021605205.1. Lineage (NCBI taxonomy): Eukaryota > Viridiplantae > Streptophyta > Magnoliopsida > Poales > Poaceae > Aegilops > Aegilops longissima. The sequence goes on along the minus strand of CM038679.1, from coordinate 35,549,248 downwards.
GCATGCTTGTTATGTGCGACACCGCATATCTGAAAAAGGGAAACGTTTACTGGATCAAATTCATCGTTTGCAATGCTATGCTTGGAATTTATGCGAAATAAATGATATTACTTGTTGTTCTGAAGACCCTAAGAAACACCTTCCCTACCAATGTTTGTTTAGTGATAATGGAATCGTATCTTCATATGCTAAGGGTGTTTATAATTACTATGATGTTCAACAAATTGAAGAATTTGTTGCTTTTAAGGGTGCTTGTCGGTGTCAAAACCGGCGGATCTCGGGTAGGGGGTCCCGAACTGTGCGTCTAGGCAGATGGTAGCAGGAGACAAGGGACACGATGTTTTACCCAGGTTCGGGCCCTCTCGATGGAGGTAAAACCCTACGTCCTGCTAGATTAATATTGATGATGTGTGTTACAAGAGTGGATCTACCACGAGATCAAAGAGGCTAAACCCTAGAAGCTAGCCTATGGTATGATTGTTGTTCGTCCTATGGACTAAAACCCTCCGGTTTATATAGACACCGGATAGGGTTAGGATTACAGAGTCGGTTACAATGGTAGGAGATCTACATATCCGTATCGCCAAGCTTGCCTTCGACGCCAAGCAAAGTCCCATCCGGACACGGGACCAAGTCTTCAATCTTGTATCTTCATAGTCTTGGAGTCCGGCCGATGATGATAGTTCGGCTATCCGGACACCCCCTAGTCCGGAACTCCTCGGTAGCCCTCGAACCAGGCTTCAATGACGGCGAGTCCGCGCGCATATTGTCTTCGCATTGCAAGGCGGGTTCTTCCTCGAATAATTTATAGAAGATTGTGAACACCAGGATAGTGTCCGGTTCTGCAAAACAAGTTCCACATAACACCCTAGAGAGAATAGTTTTTGCACAGATCTGCTGGCGTATTCGCGGCGTGACATCACACCACGGCCAGGCCTTCATATGAATCATTTTTATTGTTCCACCTCAGCGTGTTTAGCGAGGCGGTTTCCTTGGCACGTCTTATCAAAGCGTAGATCGTGCCCCCTTATTCCGGGATTCTCATCAATACGGACGTGGGTAACCCAACCGTGCCCATTGGCCTGCCTTTTCTACCAAAGGCGAGTCCTAATCGACCATGGGGTGGGCTCTTGGTATTCAACCTCTTTATAATGAGACCAAGGCCCTCTCCTTTTTACACCCTCTATCGAGTTAGCCAAGGCTCGAGTTCCAACACCCCAAAGCTTCAGATTCAGCGCCGGACTTTCGGCGATGTCGGCTCCGACCAGCATGGCGGTGGGTGTCTTCCTCCATTCTGAAGAAGGCGTGCTAAAGCTGCGAGGCGCCGGTATCTAACCGGCGAGATCTCGCATAGGCTGCCTGCTCGTGGCAGGTCATTCCCACTCTGAGCCCGGCGAGAGCGTGGTGTTCAGTGTCTCACTTCCGTCGGGGTTTAGGCTTCCCGACGGACCCCTTTGTGCGGGGCTCATGTTTTATTATGGGCTTGATTTCCATGACTTGAATCCGAGTCCATCCTCCATATCTCGTCATTCATTGTGGTATGTGAGGCCTTCCTCCATATTACCCTCACTTTGGATTGTGGCTCAAGACCTTCAAGGTGGAGCCAAAAGCGATCAAGGGCAACAAGCAGAGTGCGAAGGGGCGTCATAAGCAAATGTGCTGATGCTCCGTGGTCCGAGGGCTCTTTTCAAGAGGAGCTTGGTTTGTGGCAACGGGAGTGGTTTTATATCACCGCTCGGGGGCACCAAATGGGCGGCGCCCCGCCTTCCGCCAGTCCACCACGGCGGTGGCGTCATGGGTCAACAAGGGGCTCGAATGGGGTAGTCCAGGGCGTTCCCTGCTGCAGGCGTATTCGAGACCTCCGGGAAAGAGGATCAATCTGGTTGCGATGGCGCAGGTTATGGTGATCCGGCGTCTTCACCCCTGCAAACGTCGCCCCCTCCGCCTGTGGGAATTCAATCCGGAGGGACCACGAGCTCTCCAAAATTTTATGGGCACGACGCCCGTGGAGATGTATAAACTATTCTTCGGATCACAAAAGAAGTGTCCGGACTTGACCGAGGACACAGGACTAAGCTGCAATCGCCCAGATACTCATGTAACTAGTCCTGTAACCAGACAAGCCGTTCATTCATTTATATATATGCCCTTTAAAGGAGCCGTTTCTTGAACAGGAGTGGATTGCCAAGGCAAAGTTGATAAGGTGTCCGGCTCCCCTCCCAGAGACCACGCCGGATCCCATGTTGACCAAGATGTTGAAGGTCGCGCCTTTTGAAGAAGGCGAAGGGAGGAGTGGGGAGCAACCGCCTCTGCGAAGGAGGCTATCAAGGAAGGAGGGATTAAGAGTCCCACCTTCCGAGGAGAGAAGAGGACCGCTTGCGGAAGATCCGGAGGTCAAGGCTTCAAAGAAAGGAAGGGAATCTTCGTCGGAGAGTCCGGCGCTGGGAAGTAACCCAGCCGCACTATTTCCCAAGGGATCAGCCCTCCAATGAGCCGTAAGTAAAACGAAGGGTTTTGTAAATAAGGAACATCCTGTATTTATTTATGAAGATAACTGAAATTGTACCTTGTAGTTCGGACCTCAGCCCTTCTCGTGAGCTCGTCTTGGGGATCTTCTTCGGAGATGATGGAGAGCAAACGCCTCCACCTGTCGCACCCTCATGTGAAGCGGACGACTGGAGGTGTCGTCGCGGAGGGTTCCCCAAGTCCGGCGAGGGCGGAAGGTCCGCGCCAAGTGGTGTCTTGATCGGAGGATCTGAAGGATCTGCTCGGGCGAGCGGCTATCTCAGAAGATCACCGTGCTCTAATGGGTACGATGATTGAAAGAATTGCATCCGCGGAGAGCGGATTGCATGAAGCCGTCAGAAGCTTACTGACGGGATTTGAGGTACGCAAAAAATGATGTACCTGCGCCCTGTATAGATAGTAGCCCCTGAGACTCGGTATGTTGTCAAAATTAACAACATGCCGAGGATCAAATTCTCAGTTTTAACATATCGCCGCTTCTAAACAGGTGGCGGAGCGTCCGGAGGCCAGCCGGACTGATGAATATGCCGAACTAAAGCGGCAACTTGATGAGGCAGACGCGAACATCGCGCTGGTCAATAAAAGGTTTGACGAGTCACAAGGTATGCGACTTCTATGCGGGCACCTGGTAAGGGAGCTTGACGCCCATGTCTTTACTGTGTGTATGCTTAATGCAGATGGTGCCGCTGCCGTTGAGGGCTGCGGGCAGAACTTGCCCGAGCGAAAGAGCAAGCCAGAGAAGCGATGTCGGCCGCTTTAAAGGCGGCGAAGAGCTAGAAGCTGAGCGGGCTGCTCACCGTCGAAGCAAAGAGGAGATGGCGAGATGGCCAAAAGTTAAGGAATGCTGCCGATCGCTGCGAGGTTCTTGAAAAAGAGCATCAAGCGGAACAAGAGGGCCTAAAAAGGCCACCCCGAATCAAGAGCCTAATCGGCTTTGAGAGCTGCCAAGGAGGAGCTGAGTCGAGGCCAGGCAATTGCGGTGGAAAACCGTTTACGCTGCGGTGGAAATATACAGATCAAAGTATGCTCCGTTGGATAAATTATGGAGTTCAGAGGATGCTTATCTGGACTTGGCGGCGAAGCTGTGGGACGCTGTTGAGCACTTCCGGGGCGAAGGGGCACGAAGGAAGAGCTATATTGGTCGCAATTCCATAGTCCGGGCGTCCTCTCGCCGTGACCGATCGGTTGGCGAATGGGCGAGCTGAATCGATTGTCCGGATTGGCCATGAAGCATGTCTTGACTCACTTGTGGCGGACGGACCCCACCAAGAGCTATTTTGGTGTAGTCTACAGTTTCTTGGTGCGGTGCAGCGTGTCGACGCAATGAAGCGATCAGCGTGTATTGAGGGAGCGCGGATGGCTCTTGCCCGTGTCAAGACATACTGGGCAGAGATGAAGGCCACCGACGTTGCATCCCAAGACTCAGATGGAAGCCGAGTACCTGCCGAGCACTACTTGGAAGAAGTCCTGCCGGGCGCTCGTTTAATAGAGACGCAGTGCTCGAAGGATATTATGTTGGAATGACATGTATGATTTGTGAAAACAATGTTTCAATGTAATATGAGTGCTTTTTATACTTGTGCTTTCAAGTAGTAAACTACTCCCTGTGCGGCCGTTTATGTATATGTGTATATAACCTGAAAGATGGCAGTCCTTGGCTTCAGCCCCCACGCACATAGTGCGGGGGTGTTCGCAAAAAGAAGCGCTTTTTCACTCTTAATCCAACGTCTTGGTCCTGTTAAGGAGGTGATAGCGTAGCAAACCAGGAAACCGGACTATAATGCTTTATCACTTTCACTTAGCCATAGGAGTTCGAGGTGGGGCTACTATATAGCCCACAGGGCACCGCACTCTCCGAATTCGAGTGCGTATGTGCTGACCGAAAACCGGTCCTTCGTTAATGCGGAGGAATTCTAAACATTCCTGTGAGTCATCGAGTGGTTGACCGGTCTCTCGCTATATCATGATCAGTTTTGGCTTTCTCTCTTGAGGTGCTCGCCCGGCGAACCGGGCACAATCGCGAGAGTTCTCCCGGTGCCGCGTTAGCCGTGAAAAGCGGAACATAAGGCAGCAAAACACAGGAGCGGGCAACCAACATTTGACCAAAGACATGATTCGAGCTGATGCATATAAGGCCTAACTCGAGACGCCGAATACTCCCTAAGGTATTTGGTCTTTATGAAAATGGGCAGAATAATGCCCTAAACCCCGGTGTCTAGGTATGCAGCATAAAAAATTCAGTGCGGCCAATGCCAAAGCACCAGCCTCCTCCTCGGTTATATTAAGGAACCGGGGATGTGTATCAACAAGAGACAGTGAAAAAGGTTTACGCAGGGTCTTAATCTGAAAAGAATCCTTGCAGCGGGTCCCTCTTGCGTCTGCGCTGTGTCTCCGTTGTGCAGTATCACGGACGGGTGTAGCACGTTGTTCATCGTAAAGAGAGGAACTTAGTTTTACAAGAAAAAGGATCGTGCGAAAGATGTACTTAATATTTAAATAAACAAAATGCGGTTCGAAGAAGTGAATAAAATTTGAGCTTTATTGTCTCTTGTTATACATGCATGCAGCCCCTTGTATGGGGGTATGCCGCTAGTTAGCGCGGACTCGTCTAGCCGTATCCGGGCTTGAATGACCTATTGCGGGTTCTTTGCCTAGTGGATCCGGATAGCTGTGGAGCTGCCGATGCGATCTCCCCTTCTTCCGCGCTCGAGTAACACTTAATACTTCCTTTCAGCGAGATGATGCCGTGTGGACGGGCATTTTAAGTGTTAGAGATGCATAATGCGGTAATGCGTTAAAAGCGAAAGCTTGGCGTCCCAATAGTGCTTGATGGCTACTTTTAAGCGGGCGACATGGAAGAGTAACCTTCGCGACGGAAGTTGTCGATGAACCAAACACAACTTCTAGCAAGTATGGAGCCCGTGCAAAGGCGTATGGGCTGGCAATACTCCTTTAAAGGAGGTGTTGCTATGGCGAATTTTGGTTGGGTTTATCCCCATCCTGCGGATTGTGTCCGATATATCAGGTTTATGTCCTCGCCGCCATCCATGAGGACATGTGTAAATTGGAATCCGTCGATTATAGGATCCAATATCAAGGCAGTCCATCCTGCGTTCGGATATTATCGGAATAGTCCCGATGGTCAAAGGTAATTGGTTTTGACAACCGATTGTGCGACGCGCCTTTTAGGGGCGCCGCTTTGTTTTTCCCTTTGATCACGTGCGGTGAGTTTCTTGTTTTAACCTCTTGTGGGAAAGTTTTTCGTTTTCAGTCTTTGCTTTTGGGTTTCGTCACTCGCATTTGGTGTGTCGAGCCCTTGTGTTCGGCGTTAAGTCGGCGGACTGCTTGAAGACCAACAATCTCTGTGGGTATGGTTTGCAGGCTTCTCGGAGGTACCATGTATTTGACACAGTTTATCCAAAATCTTGTTTAGGTTGGATAGCTCATCATTGTTATCCTTTAGGGGCAGTGTTTTGTTGTTTGGCCGAGAGCTTTTGAATCCGGCGTTGACCGCCGTACTATTTGGGCCATTTTCCTTATTCGGCGCTGATCTTTTCGGCGTCGTGATTTCCATTTCCATCCCTGATTTGGATGTACTCGGTCATTGGTGCTGCATCTAGCCAGCCAGCTGTCCTCTCCCGCAAAAGCGGGTCATGAGGCTTGTTAATGCGGCCATTGTTCTTGGCTTTTCTTGGCGAGGTGTCTGGCGAGCCATTCGTCTCAGACGTTGTGTTTGAAAGCTGCTAAGGCTTGGCGTCCGGACGATCGACTATTTGGTTCTTTTAGTAAGGAACCTGTTCCAGAATTTCGGGCTGACTCTCGGGCTGTTGAGTTATGTGACTTAGATAAATCAGATCCGGAGGGCGGACATATGTCCCCTGAAAATTTGCCGAAATGCATCCTCGAGCTCTCCCGGCTTCCAACGGTATTTTCGGGAGGCTTTTAAGCCAATGCCGAGCTGGCCCTTTGAGTTTAAGGGTAAATATTTTATGGCGTGGAGATCGTCTCCTCTAGCCATGTGTATGTGGAGGATGTAATCCTCGATCCGCACTTCGAAGTGCATTGTTCCGTCATATGCCTCTATGTTTACGGGTTTGAATCTCGCTGAAATTCATGATCCGGCACCTCATCGATGAAACATAGGGTGTGTGCGGCGCCCTATATTTGGGTGTGCCGTGATCTTGAATTTTGGCGTATTGCATTGCTTTGACGAGCTCGCTTTCTTGGCCCATAGATGGACCTAACTGGGTCATACTCTTGATGTGAATCCTTATGCGGATCGCATATTGGCTTGTGTCTTGGCGCCATTCGCCGCTCTCTTTTTGCCATGAGGTCGTCCATCCGACCGGGTGGCCTTCTTACTTTTTAATTGTGGGGGCTCTAAGGCCTCCTCGTCGAATTCGGGCAGTAGCTTTCTTTTCGGGTAGCTCTTTGTTCGCGATCGTCGCCGACTTGTTCAAGGGCGCTGAATACTTTGCTCCATCGATCTGAGTGCATCTTCCGCTGATTTGAGCTTACATACGCTTTTTCAGGGCTGCGGTGGCGACGAGCCTTTTCTGGAGGTTATTTTGCTCCAATGGTTTGTCCGGCGTGAGGTCGTCCGGACTATTGTCTTCGCCGGGGACAGATTGTTTATCCAAATTGTCTTGTTCGGACGATTGCTCGATAGCTTGTTCGTTGTCCGCCTGGTCGCCCTGCTCTATGGCTGGGTCTTTGTTGAGGCGGGACTTTGTTCGGTGTTTACGTTGCCGTTTTGACTGCTTTTCGAGGGATTTATCCTTCGTAGCGTCCCGTTGTACCTCGTCTTCATTTCCTTTAGGTGTATCCACCATGTATACATCATGATATGAGGTTGTCCAACATCCTATAGGTGCTGGTTTATTGTTGTCTCCTACATCATCGTCCATACCGTCGATGTCTTCGGAGTCGAAATCGAGCACGTCGTGTAAGCTTTCGACAGTGGCTATGAAGTGGGTGGTGGGTGGGCTTTGAATTTCTTCGTCGTCGCATCCCAACCATACGACACAGATCCGGCCAGGCTCTCCGGATAAAGAGAGAGACTTTAGTGAATTCAGGATGTCGCCAAAGGGCGAGTCTGAAAGACGTCCCGCGCCGTGAACTCCATAACGGGCGCCCAATCGAATTCGATTGGCAGGGGCGCGGAGGGTTCGGAGTCCGGAGAGGAGTCCGGCACCCTGGAGTCGAGGTCTTCACAAAGGACAGGGATAGAGTTTGGCTCAATCGCCGTAGAGATTGCAGCCCCCGAGGCGGTGTCCAACCACTCGTCCTCGGTCGGGGAATCCGGCTCCGGATTTGAGGTCGGAGCGGATACTGGTGCGGCCCCTAGGGCACTGTTCGGCTGCAGAGCTAGATCATGCCCATCGAGACAAGTCTTGGCGGCGCTTGGTTGTGGCTCGAATCCGTCGAAGATCAAGTCTCCGCGGATATCGGCCGTATAGTTTAAACTTCAAATCTGACTCGACGGCCGGGCGTAGCTTCGATCTGCTCCGGATGGCCAGCGAATTGGCCCGCATGATGCAAAGCCGCCGAACACAAAGATCTGTCCGGGAGAAAAGTCTCACCCGGACGCGTCGTTGTTGATGATTGAAGGAGCCATCAAGCCTATCGGTGACGACACAGAGGAACTCTCAATGAAAGCACCAATGTCGGTGTCAAAACCGGCGGATCTCGGGTAGGGGGTCCCAAACTGTGCATCTAGGCGGATGGTAACAGGAGACAAGGGACACGATGTTTTACCAGGTTCGGGCCCTCTCGATGGAGGTAAAACCCTACGTCCTGCTAGATTAATATTGATGATGTGTGTTACAAGAGTGGATCTACCACGAGATCAAAGAGGCTAAACCCTAGAAGCTAGCCTATGGTATGATTGTTGTTCGTCCTATGGACTAAAACCCTCTGGTTTATATAGACACCGGATAGGGTTAGGGTTACACAGAGTCGGTTACAATGGTAGGAGATCTACATATCCGTATCGCCAAGCTTGCCTTCCACGCCAAGGAAAGTCCCATCCGGACAAGGGACGAAGTCTTCAATCTTGTATCTTCGTAGTCTTGGAGTCCGGCCGATGATGATAGTTCGGCTATCCGGACACCCCCTAGTCCGGAACTCCCTCAGTGCTTATGAAATTGCTTCTTTGATTGAAAAGTATGATGCTACTCTTTACAAATCTGAAAATTTTGCCATACTTGAATATTGTTATGAGAATTATGCTTCTAATGCCTATGTTAAACCATATATCGAGGTCTCCTCCGCTGTCCAAGAAGAGACTAATACTTTGCAGGAGTCTATGGAAGAAGAAATTGATGAAACTGTGAGCTCATTGGATGAAAAAGATGATGAGGAGAGCGAAGAACAAAAGGAGGAAGAGCGGATTAGCTACACGTGCCTACCTTCTAATAAGAGTAACTCTTCAACTCATACATTATTTAATTTCCCTTCGTGCTTACTGAAGGATGATTGCTATGATGACTATTATGATCCCGTTGATTCTCTTGAAATATCCATTTTTGATGATGCTTGCTATGCTTGTGGACAAGATGCCAATATGAATTATTCTTATGGAGATGAACTTGCTATAGTTCCTTATATCAAACATGAAATTGTTGCTATTGCACCCACACATGATAGTCCTATTATCTTTTTGAATTCTCCAAACTACACTATATCAGAGAAGTTTGCTTTTATTAAGGATTATATTGATGGGTTGCATTTTACCGTTGCACATGATGATTTTGATGAATATAATATGCATGTGCTTGCTGCTCCTACTTGCAATTATTATGAGAGAGGAACTATACCTCCACCTCTCTATGTTTCCCACATGATAAAATTGCAAGAAACTGCTTATACTATGCATTGGCCTTTACTATGTGTGCATGAATTGTTCTTTTATGACATGCCGATGCATAGGAAGAGAGTTAGGCTTCGTCATTACATGATATATGTTACTTTGTGCTCACTACTAAATTACAAATCTTTGTTAATTAAAATTGGCTTTGATATACCTTGGGATCCGGGTGGATCCACTACTTGAGCACTATATGCCTAGCTTAATGGCTTTAAAGAAAGCGTTGCCAAGGAGACAACCCGGAAGTTTTAGAGAGTCATTTATTTCTGTTGAGTGCTTTTATATAGTTTAAAAACAACAAAAATAAAGAGGGGAACCCAAAACTTTTTCAAAAAGAAAAGCGAAAGTGAGAAAGACGAGCATTGTTAAAGTGGGAGCTAGCCTTGAAATTTGTTCATGCTCACGGAAACTTTGTGAATCTTGATTAAAGAAACTTTTCAACAAAAATAATTATCCCCTTGTACAATTCCATTGTATTATAAAAATAATGTGCCAAGGTTTGCCTTTAGGATGTTTACAATGCTTGTTGGTTTGTGTGGTGCAGGACAGAAACTTTGGCTGTAGTACGCGATTTTCAATTTTTTACTGGAATGTCAAACGGTTCTGATTCTTTTTACACTGTCTTTCTATACATTTTTCCTAATTTTGGAAGAATTTTAAAAGTATCAGAAGTATGGTGAATTTTCAGATTATTGCAGACTGTTCTGTTTTAGACAGATTCTGTTTTTGATGCATAGTTTGCTTGTTTTGATGAAACTATCGATTTATATCAGTGGATTAAGCCATGAAAAAGTTATATTACAGTAGCTACAATGCCAAAACAAAATATGAATTGGTTTGAAACAATACTTAGAGTAGTGATTTGCTTTATTATACTAACGGATCTTACCGAGTTTTCTGTTGAAGTTTTGTGTGGATGAAGTGTTCGATGATCGAGAAGGTCTCGATGTGAGAAGAAGGAAGAGAGGCAAGAGCTCAAGCTTGGGGATGCCCGAGGCACCCCAAGTAAATATTCAAGGAGAATCAAGCGTCTAAGCTTCGGGATGCCCCGGAAGGCATCCTCTCTTTCTTCAACAAGTATCGGTATGTTTTCGGATTCGTTTCGTTCATGCGATATGTGCAAATCTTGGAGCGTCTTTTGCATTTAGTTTTCAATTTTCTTTTTTGCACCATGCTGGTATGAGATAGTCCTTGGTTTATTTATAGAATGCTATATGCACTTCACTTATATCTTTTGAGTATGTCTTTATAGAATGCTTCATGCGCTTCGCTTATATCATTTGAAGTTTGGATTGCCTATTTCTCTTTACATAGAAAACCGCCATTTGTAGAATGCTCTTTTGCTTCACTTATATTTGTTAGAGCGTGGGCATGTCTTTTGTAGAAAGAATTAAACTCTCTTGCTTCACTTATATCTATTTAGAGAGATGACAGGAACTGGTCATTCACATGGTTAGTCATAAAATCCTACATAAAACTTGTAGATCACTGAATATGATATGTTTGATTCCTTGCAATAGTTTTGCGATATAAAGATGGTGATATTAGATTCATGCTAGTGGGTAGTTGCGGATTAGTAGAAATACTTGTGTTGAGGTTTGTGATTCCCGTAGCATGCACGTATGGTGAACCGTTATGTGATGAAGTCGGAGCATGATTTATTTATTGATTGTCTTCCTTATGAGTGGCGGTCGGGGACGAGCGATGGTCTTTTCCTACCAATCTATCCCACTAGGAGCATGCACGTAGTACTTTGTTTCGATAACTAATAGATTTTTGCAACAAGTATGTGAGTTCTTTATGACTAATGTTGAGTCCATGGATTATACGCACTCTCACCCTTCCATCATTGCTAGCCTCTTCGGTATCGTGCATTGCCCTTTCTCACCTCGAGAGTTGGTGCAAACTTCGCCGGTGCATCCAAACCCTGTGATATGATACACTCTGTCACACATAAGCCTTATTATATCTTCCTCAAAACAGCCACCATACCTACCTATCATGGCATTTCCATAGCCATTCCGAGATATATTGCCATGCAACTTCCATCATCATCATATACATGACTCAAGCATTCATTATTATATTGCTTTGCATGATCGTAAGATAGTTAGCATGATATTTTCATGGCTTGTCCGTTTTCTAGTGTCATTGCTATGCTAGATCATTGCACATCCCGGTACACAGCCGGAGGCATTCATATAGAGTCATATCTTTGTTCTAGTATCGAGTTGTAATATTGAGTTGTAAGTAAATAAATAGTGTGATGATCATCATTATTAGAGCATTGCCCCAGTGAGGAAAGGATGATGGAGACTATGATTCCCCCACAAGTCGGGATGAGACCCTGGACTAGAAAAAAGAGGCCATAAAAAAAGGGAAAGGCCATAAAAAAGGAAAAATAAAAAAAATGAGAGAAAAAGAGAGAAGGGGCAATGTTACTATCCTTTTACCACACTTGTGCTTCAGAGTAGCACCATGTTCTTCATATAGAAAGTCTCTTGAATTATCACTTTCATATACTTGTGGGAATTTTCATTATAGAACTTGGCTTGTATATTCTGATGATGGGCTTCCTCAAACGCCCGAGGTCTTCATGAGCAAGCAAGTTGGATGCACACCCACTTAGTTTTCAGTCTGAGCTTTCATACACTTATAGCTCTTAGTGCATCCATTGCATGGAAATCCCTACTCACTCACATTGATATCTATTGATGGGCATCTCCATAGCCCGTTGATACGCCTAGTTGATGTGAGACCATCTTCTCCTTTTTGTCTTCTCCACAACCACCATTCTATTCCACCTATAGTGCTATGTCCATGGCTCACGCTCATGTACTGCGTGAAAGTTGAAAAGGTTTGAGAACGTCAAAAGTATGGAACAATTTCTTGGCTTGTCATCGGGGTTGTGCATGATTTGAATATTTTGTGTGGTGAAGATGGAGCATAGCCAGAATATATGATTTTGTAGGGATAACTTTCTTTGGCCATGTTATTTTGAAAATACATGATTGCTTTATTAGTAGGCTTGAAGTATTATTGCTTTTATGTCAAATGATAGACTATTGCTTTGAATCACTCGTGTCTTAATATTCATGCCATGATTAGATACATGATCAAGATTATGCTAGGTAGCATTCCGCATCAAAAATTATCTTTTTTATCATTTACCTACTCGAGGACGAGCAGGAATTAAGCTTGGGGATGCTGATACGTCTCCGTCGTATCTATAATTTTTGATTGTTCCATGCCAACATTCTACAACTTTCATATATTTTTGGCAACTTTTTATACTATTTTTGGGACTAACATATTGATCCGATGCCAAATGCGTTCTGTTTGTTGCATGTTTTGTTTCGCAGAATATCCATATCAAACAGAGTCCAAACGGGATAAAAATGGACGGAGATTATTTTTGGAATATTCGGAGAATATGGGAAGGAAAATCCACGCGAGACGTTGCCCGAGGGAGGCACGAGGCAGGGGGCGCGCCCCTGACCCTCATGGGCCCCCCGTAAGGCGGTTGCTGCTCTACTTTGGCAGCAAGAAAGCTAATTTTCAGGAAAAAAATCACGGTGAAGGTTTCAATCCAATCGGAGTTACAGATCTCCATATATATACGAAACGGTGAAAGGGCAGAATATCAGAACGCAGATACAAAGAGAGACAGAGAGACATGTCCAAACTTGGAGGGGCTCTCGCCCCTCCCATGCCATGGAGACCAAGAACCAGAGGGGAAACCCTTCTCCCATCTAGGGAGGAGGTCAAGGAAGAAGAACAAGAAGAAGAAGAAGAAGAAGAAGGGGGGCCCTCTCCGCCTCTCTTCCGGTGGCGCCGGAACACCGCCGGGGCCATCATCATCACTGCAATCTTCACCTACAACTTCACCGCCATCATCACCAAATCTCCCCCCTCTATGCAGCGGTGTAACCCCTCTTTTACCCGCTATAATCTCTACTTAAACATGGTGCTCAACGCTATATATTATTTCCTAATGATGTATGGCTATCCTATGATGTTTGAGTAGATCCGTTTTGTCGTGTGGGTTAATTGATGATCGTGATTGGTTTGAGTTGCATGTTTTATTATTGGTGCTGTCCTATGGTGCTCTCCGTGTCGCGCAAGCGTGAGGGATTCCCGTTGTAGGGTTTGCAATATGTTCATGATTTGCTTATGGTGGGTGGCGTGAGACAGAAGCACAGACCCGAGTAAGTAGGTTGTTTGCGTATGGGACTAAAGAGGACTTGATACTTTAATGCTATGGTTGGGTTTTACCTTAATGATCTTTAGTAGTTGCGGATGCTTGCTAGAGTTCCAATCATAAGTGCATATGATCCAAGAAGAGAAAGTATGTTAGCTTATGCCTCTCCCTCAAATAAAATTGCAATAATGATTACCGGTCTAGTTATCGTTTTCCTAGGGACAAATAACTTTCTCGTGACAACAAGCTCTTTACTAAAACTAATTTAGTTGTGTATTTATCTAAACAGCCCCTACTTTTTATTTACGCTCTCTTTATAGTCTTGCAAGCCTATCCAAAAACACCTACCAAGTACTTCTAGTTTCACACTTGTTCTAGGTAAAGCGAACGTTAAGCGTGCGTAGAGTTGTATCGGTGGTTGATAGAACTTGAGGGAATATTTGTTCTACCTTTAGTTCCTCGTTGGGTTCGACACTCTTACTTATCGAAAGAGGCTACAATTGATCCCCTATACTTGTGGGTTATCACCTACGGGTCTGTAGGCAGTAGCTAGATGCCTTCCTCTCTCTGTCATGATTCTCAATACAATGGTCTCTTGGAGATCTATTTGATGTAACTATTTTTGCGGTGTGTTTGTTGGGATCCGATGAACTTTGAGTTTATCATCAGACTTATATCCATGAATATTATTTGAGTCTTCTTTGATCTCTTATATGCATGAATATTTATAGCCTCGTATTTCTTCTTCGAATCTTTGGTTTAGTTAGGCCAACTGATGTCTACTACGCAACTTTATTGTTGTAGACTCGTGTTGGGCCTCCAAGCGCAGAGTTTTGTAGGACAGTAGCAATTTTCCCTCAAGTGGATGGCCTAAGGTTTATCTATCCGTGGGAGGCGTAGGATGAAGATGGTCTCTCTTAAAAAACCCTTCGACCAAATAACAAAGAGTCTCTTGTGTCCCCAACATACCAAATACAATGGTAAATTGTATAGGTGCACTAGTTCGGCGAAGAGATGGTGATAAATGTGTAGTAATTATAGTAGATATTGATTTTTGTAATAGGAACAATAAAAAACAGCAAGGTAGCAAGTATCAAAAGTGAGCACAAATGGTATTGCAATGCTTGAAAATGAGCCTAGGGTCCGTACTTTTGCTAGTGAAATATCTCAACAATGCTAATCTAATTGGATCATATAACCATCCCTCAACGTGTGATGAAGAATCACTCCAAAGTTCATATCTAGCGGAAAACATAAGAAGAAATTGTTTGTAGGGTACGAAACCCCCTTAAAGTTTTTATTTCCGTTCGATCTATTCAAGAGTTCGTACTAAAATAACACAAAGTTATTCTTTCCGTTTGATCTATCCAAGAGTTCGTACTAAAATAACACCATATGATATGCATCAACCAACTCTAATGTCACCTATAGATACCCCAGTGTCACCACAAGTATCCATGAGTTAATTATACAATACACATCAAACAACTTCAGATTCATTATACTCGATCCAACACAAAGAACCTCAAAGAGTCCCTAAGATTTATACCGGAGAAATAGAAGACGAGAACGTGCGTCAACCCCTATGCATAGATTACCCCAGTGTCACCTCGGGAATCTGCGAGTTGAGTGCCAAAACATATCTAAAGTGAATCAATATAATACCCCATTGTCATCATGGGTATTCATATGCAAGACATATATCAAGTGCTCTCAAATCCATAAAAGTATTCAATTCGATAAAAACAAAATCTCAAAGGGAAAACTCAATTCATCACAAAAAGATAGAGAGGGAGAAACACCATATGATTCAACTATATTAACAAAGCCCGCGATGCATCAAGATCGTGCCATCTCAAGAACATGAGGGAGAGATTAAACACATCGCTACTGGTACAAACCCTCAGCCCCGAGGGTGGACTACTCCCTCCTCATCATGGTGGCCGCCAGGATGATGAAGATGGCCACCGGTGATGATTTCCCCCTCCGGCGGAGTGCCAGAACGGGGTCTAGATTGGTTTTTCATGGCTACAGAGGCTTGCGGCGGAGGAACTTCTGGTCTAGGGTTATTTCTCATGGTTTCTCTATTTATAGGATTTTTCAGCGTTGGAATCACGCGAAGATGGGCCTCGAGGTGAGCACAACCCATCGGGGCTCGCCTGGGCCCCCTGGCGTGCCCCAGTGTCTTGTGCCCTACTCCTTCACCTTCTTGTCCTTCCACAAAGCTTCGGGGGTCTTTTTTGTTCCAAAAAAATCGTCAAAAAGTTTTAGCTTATTTGGAGAACTTTCATTTCTACACAAAAAACAACACCACGGTAGTTCTGCTGAAAACAGCGTCAGTCCGGGTTAGTTCCATGCAAATCATACCAAAACCATATAAAATTATTATAAAAATGGCATGAATACTTCACAAATTATAGATACGTTGGAGACGTATCACCAACTAGATCGATTTTTCTTGCCATGGGAAGAGGTGCTTTGTGATGGATTCGATCTTGCGGTGTTCTTTCCCAGTGACAGAAGGGGCAGCAAGACACGCATGTATAGTTACTATTAAGGATAACAAGATGGGGGTTATTCCTGTATGAATAGATCTCGTCTACATCATGTCATCGTTCTTATTGCCTTACTCCATTTTTCCATGAACTTAATACACTAGATGCATGCTGGATAGCAGTAGATGTGTGGAGTAATAGTAGTAGATGCAAGCAGGAGTCGGTCTACTAATCATGGACGTGATGCCTAGATATTGATCATTGCCTTGGATATCGTCATAATTATTCGATCTTCTATCAATTGTCCAACAGTAATTTGTTTACCCACCGTGTGCTATTTCTTGAGAGAAGCCACTAATGAAATCTACGACCCCCGGGTCTATTCTTTATCATATTTGCTTTGAGGTCTATTTTTATTTGTTTCTGTTTTCAGATCTATTATTCCAAAAACCCAAAAATACCTTGGTGTACTTTTTTATTACTTATTTTATTTTGCGTTTTATCGAGATCTATTTGTCCAATCTACACAAATTTTATCCCGTCAACTTGACAATTTCTGGCGCCGTTACCCGAAGAGGGATTGCCAACCCCTCATACGCGTCGTGTTGCAAGTATTTGTTCTTTGTGTGCATGTACTGTTTACATAGCGTTTCTTGGTTCTCCTACTGGATTGATACCTTGGTTTCACAACTGAGGTAAATACCTATCTTAGTTGTACTGATTCATCCCTTCATCATGGGGAAATACTGATGCAATTTCAAGCGACATCAGGCCTCCCCTGTGCCACCGCCTACACGACCTTGTTGCCATCGGACATGCTACTCTCCTGTACCCCGATCCGCCATGGTCGAGGACATGGCTCGTCGGGCCCCTTGTCTGCCAGGGACGCCGACCTCCTTGGCCTCCCTGCCTGGTGCCATTCACCTGCGTCTGCATCCCCCGAGCTCGACCTGCTGCCCGCGTGCACTGCTGCCGCTGTTTTGTTGGCCCGGGCCCCCATCTCAAGGCCAGGAATGCTCCACCTGCTGCTATCTTCGGGCACCTCTGCTGCCTATCTGCGTTCATTGTGACAATTGGGCACTGCCGCAAGCACGACCGCCCAAGATTTTGCCTCTGTACACCTGCGTTGTGTGATCGTGGTCGGACCCCGGATTCGAAACACAGACGCCAAGTACCACTACCGTCGACCCTCGAAGACTTTGTATGCTCCAAGTTCATCTTCGAACATGTACAACTACCGACGCCCCAAGTTCAACAACCCCAAGTTCGACTACCATCGCCGAAGACCACGTGAACGACTACTTCCACGACGGCCCCTACTACTAGAGAACACCTGCACTGCATTGAACTCGAACCGCCACGAATAGACGCTTCAACGATATAAGCGTCGAGATGACGCCCGTGAAATAATACATGTGTTGTATGAGATGCACCCTATGTTTGCACCATGCTCGAATTGTTTCATGCACGTTCCTCGTTTGCCATGACACCGAACAGTGGGACACCCGATAACCGGGATCACTCCCCGTTGCTCTTGCACGTTCCATTACCCCACTTATTCCTTGCACCGGTAGCTCAATCGAGTTACCGGAACTGAAATGTTGTCGTGGCATCATTTTCGGATTCGTCGCCGTGGCACCCCTTTCTTTCCACCATGATGACAAATGTTCTATATCATCCTTCATGACAACATTTTTTATATAATTGCTTACAACTTGAATATGTCATCCATTAGCATGACCAACCCCTCTAACATACTGAACCTTGAACTTTTGCTACCGGATCAATATACCGAATAATACCTGGAGCCGGTAAAATATTCCTGGATATTTTCCCGCTCCTTCTAAAACATGTAATGATGCATTAGAGCACGTAATCAACCCTTACTGCCATGCCTTGCATATGTGTTGCATTTGTTGCCGTGCATTTATTGTTTCTTCCCCCTCCTTCTCTCCTGTAGACCCCGAGACGGACGTTGCTGCCCTGTACGACTACACCCCTGACGTCCAGCCACTCTCAGCAGATCTTCCAAGCAAGCAAACCCTCATTAACCATTATGGTATCACCCATTTCTTTCTCTCTCATGCTTGCATTAGATTTTGCTACTGTTGTATGTTTGTACCTATTCTGATGCATAGCCTGATTTTATAACCTGCATTTGTTACCTTACCTGCTTATCCTAAATGGTGAGTATAGGTTGGTTAGTGATCCACCAGTGACCCCTCACCTTGTCCTTGTTTCCCCCGCTTTATGATCGATGACTCGATCAACGTGATCGATGTCCTGAGCCCGACACATCACATCACACCTCCTTAGTTGTATGATACTACAGAGTTACTATCGAGTGCCGAGGGTGGTACCTCGTATAGCACTTCTGATGAGATCTCTGTAGTGTAGTTAATTGGTCGTGGTCTACAAAGGGTGATTCCTCCTTCACCACTCCCATTAACGACGCTGTCGTGCAACACCTCAAGTGTGAACCCTTGAGGGTGATTCCTCCAAGTTCACCTTGACGGTTACATCAAGTGGAATCCATCGAGGGTGATTCCTTGGATTACCCCTTGGTGTTATGGACACACGGTTACATTGACTTTACCCCAGAACCATGATGAAGTCGGGTCGGCCCCGAGGGGTACCCGCGAGTGATGTGGAGTCGGGTTGATCTGGAGGATACCCGCGACATAATTACGCAGCACGGCCGTGCATTCTAAGCCCTTGTCATAAGTCCGTGAGATGGGCGAGACCACATATCGTGGGTCATTGGTCATTACCCCGCGCTCCAAGACACTAACGGTGTAACGCCCTCGATGCGGCTATTTCTCCCACGTGTCGAAGCACGACTTAGAGGCATAACCGCATTGAAAGCAATGTCGCAAGTGAGGTAATCTTCACACAACCCATGTAATACATAAGGGAAAGAGATACATAGTTGGCTTACAGTCGCCACTTCACACAATACATAAATAAACATCCATGATCCAGATTACACTCAGGGTCCGACTACGGAACCAAAATAAAAGAAGACTACCCCAAATGCTACACAGATCCCGATCGTCCCAACTGGCTCCACTACCGATCATCGGGAAAAGACACATAGTAACGACCACGTTCCTCGTCGAACTCCCACTTGAGCTCGGTTCGTCATCTGACCGACATCGCTGGCACCTGCAACTGTTTTGGTAGAATCTGTGAGTCATGGGGACTCAGCAATCTCACACCCGCGAGATCAAGACTATTTAAGCTTATAGGAAGGAGGGTGTGATGAGGTGGAGCTGCAGCAAGCGACTAGCATATATGGTGGCTACATTCGCAAAAGAGAGCGAGAAGAGAAGCAAAGCACGGTCGTGAAGCTAGAAGTGATCAAGAAGTGATCCTAGAACAACCTACGTCAAACATAACCCCAACACCGTGTTCACTTCCCGGACTCCGCCGAGAAGAGACCATCATGGCTACACACGCGGTTGATGTGTTTTAATTAAGGTCAACTTCGGGTTTTCTACAACCGACATTAACAAATTCCCATCGCCTCATAACGCGGGCACGGCTTTCAAAGATAATACCTGCGGGGTGTCCCAACTTAGCCCATTATAAGCTCTCACGGTCAACGAAGGATATTCCTTCTACCGGAAGGCCCGATCAATCTCGAATCCCGGACTACAAGACATTTCGACAATGGTAAAACAAGACCAGCAAAGCCGCCCGACAGCCGACAAATCCCGATAGGAGCTGCACATATCTCGTTCTCGTGGCACATCCGGATGAACACTACATACGGCAACCGAAGATACCCCAAGTTGCCTCGTATGCACCGCAAGTGGCTCTAGTTTGGACCAACACTCGTGAGGAGCATTAGCCCGGGGGTTAAATAAAGATGACCCTCGGGCTCGCGAAAACCCGGGAAAAGGCTTAGGTGGCAAATGGTAAAACCGAAGTTGGGCCTTGCGGAGGAGTCTTATTCAAAGCGAACTGTCAAGGGGTCCCATAAATCACCCAACCGTAAGGAACGCAAAATCAAGGAACATAACACGGTATAACGGAAACTAGGGTGGCAAGAGTGGAACAAAACACGGGCATAAGGCCGAGCCTTCCACCCTTTACCAAGTATATAGATGCATTAATTAAAATAAGAGATATTGTGATATCCCAAAATAACCATGTTCCAACATGGAACCAACTTCATCTTCACCTGCAACTAGCAACGCTATAAGAGGGGCTGAGCAAAGCGGTAACATAGCCAATCAACGGTTTGCTAGGAAAGGATGGTTAGGGGTTTGACATGGCAATATGGGTGGCATGATATAGCAAGTGGTAGGTAACGTAGCATAGGCATAGCAAAATAACGAGCATCTAGCAAGCAAAGATAGAAGTGATTTCGAGGGTATGGTCATCTTGCCTGCAAGGTTCTTAGAGTTGTCGAAAGCTTGATCCTCGTAAGCGTTCTCAACAGGTTCCTCGTTCACGTACTCGTCTCCCGGCTCTACCCAAAGCAAGAACACAAGAAAAGGACCAACAATCAATCACGGGCGATGCACAAACAACATGATGCAAAACATGGCATGATATGCGAGATATGAGATGCAATGCATATGCGTGCTCTGTAAGGAAAATGATGAACAAGGCATCAACTTGGCAAACCAAGTATGCCGCTGGAAAGGTGAGATGATTTCGGTTTAAATCGATATAAAGATCACCGGAATCGGATGCACGGTTTGCAAATGGCAAGCAAAACAAGAATGGCACAAATCTGCCATTAACAGCATGATGCCACATAGCAAGCAACAAGAAATTAAGCTACTGCACCCAAACGTACCAACAAAGCATATGGCAGTGATCTACTCAAGATGCTTGACAAAATATGAACACTGATCTATGGCTAATTCACACCATAACAGGTCCAAACAAGCATGGCAAAAAGTGCAAAATATATCAGCTTCACAGACGGTGAAAATACTAACATGCCAGAAATTAACATCAGGAAGGCATGTTTAGAGCAAGCAAACAACCTGCTACACGAACAAGGCATAGCGAACTATGGCATGGAATGAATCTACTCAAGGCATTGAACAAAAGTCCCTTACTGATCAAGAGCCAAAAGGGATCAGAAAATATGATTGCACCCATGTAAACATAGCAAGTTTCGTTAACAGATTCAGGAAACAGAGCATGGCATTAACAGCATCATGAAGGCATCTTTGCGAGCTCGATTCACTCACCACAAGTCATTTCATGACAAGATAAGCATAGCAACAGCAAGAATAAATGTTTATGAAACTAAACATGGCAAGAACGAGTTTATAGCATGCAAGGATCAACTACAACAACCTTGGGAAAATTGAATAACATGTAAACAATCTGCCAGGAAACATTTTATATCAAAAGTAGAGCAAGAAAACGACATGCTAGACTACTCCGTAATTGCAAACAGGGGCATGGATGGATATAGCATAACCATATGCTCAAAATATCCTTACTGAAGTATCTCAAAGTATGCATGGATCTCTCTGTAGCATCAAGTTTACATGGCATAAAAATAACAGCAGAACAGGGGCTGAAATCAGCAACATCACAAAGCCTAGTTTGCATGCTTGTGCTAGTCACCACAGAGATCACAAAAATACATGGCATATACCCCTGTAAAGATGGCATGACATATTACAAAACACATGTAGGGATTAAGTTCATAGGGTGCACACATCAATCATGGCAAAAATGACAAAAGTGCATGTTCTGATAAGAATCTGAAACTAACATCACATAGCCCTCTTCCAACAGCATTTCGGGCATCAAGATGAGCTCAAATGAAAATGATGCAATGAGATGAAATGATGTACTCGTCGAGGCGAATAATTTGATATGCTACACTCCCAAAACGGAGCCACGGGTGCAAATCTATAACACGATGAACATGCAACAAAATACTGACAGAAAAATGACTTGGTGGATTTCGAGGGAGAAAGAAGTCAACCCTAGTTTCAGATCTGGATCCGGCTCGGCGCGCGGATCGAGGCGGCGCCGGAGCCTCGCTGAGTTGGGCGGCACGCGTCGCCGGAGTTGGACGGGGAGGCGGAGCCGCCGGATCCGCACCGCCGAGGCGGTAGCGGGCCGGGCGACGCGGGCGGCGACCGACGGCGGGCGTGGCGCCGGAGGTGCGGACGGCGCGGCTTGCCATGTAGGGCGGCGACGGCGGAGGCGCGAGAGGAGGCGCTTGGTGGGGAGGCGCCGACTCGGCCGGGAGGGCGGCTGCAGCTCGCTGGCGGAGGCGGCGGCGATGTGGCGTGGCTCGCCACGTGGCGCGCGCGATTGGTCCGGCGGCGGGCGGACGCGTCCGGCTCCGCCCGGACACTTGTCCGGCGGCGGTGAGAGGAGCGGGGCTAGGGTTAGGGGCAGATTTGATCCGGAATTTCGGGGGAGGAGGTGTTTTTATAGGTAGGAGGAGTTAGGAAGCTCCAAATGAGGTGCGGTTTTCTACCACACGATCGTGATCGAACGGCGATGGACATGGAAGTGACTTAGATGGGTTATTGGGCTGTTTTGAAGGGGTGTTGGGCTGCAACTCACAAGAGGACTTCGCGGTTACCCGGTTAACCGTTGGAGTATCAAACGACCTCCAAATGGCACGAAACTTGACAGGTGGTCTACTGGTGGTGAACCAAGGCCACTTGGCAAGCCTCGGTCAATTCCGAGAACGTTTAACACCCGCTCACGAAAAAGAGACAAGAGGGGTGCGTCGGTGCATGTAGGAGTGTCGGATTGCAAAATGGACAACGGGGAAGATGCTCGGATGCATGAGACGAACACGTATGCAAAAGAGAAGCACATGATGACATGATATGAGATGCATGACATGAACAAAATGCAAAACGAAAGACAAAAACCCAACCACGGAGGGAATACCATAACACATAGCCGAAAATGGCAAGAGTTGGAGTTACAAAGATGGAAAGTTACATCCGGGGTGTTACAAACGGTTTGGATGTTGTCACATCCCAGATAGACCATGCATTAGGGTGTGCATCATGTTTAAATTTCATCTGAATTTGAAATGGGGAAGGCAGGAAACCCCAGAACACCCCCCCCTTAAAATAACTAGGGTTTACTAAAATTTAATTCAATGAATCCGAAATGCCCTTCAAAATGCCCATCCTCTTTGTTTGGGTTTAGGATCCATAACAAAGAAGGTGGAACATCTTCTAGGTCACCTAAGGGTTCTATAATTAAATCACAAGTTTTTGAAATGGGCATTTTAAATTATGAAAATTATTTTAAGTGTTCAAAAATTGTTAAACTAAAATGTTTCATGTTGGGAATATTCCAACTAGTGACCAGGAGCATTTTGGTAATTTTTGAAAAGGTTTTGGTATTTTTAAAAACCCTAAACAGAATTGCAGAAAATAGAAAAAGATAAAAAATGGGAAAACCTCACTGTCGCCAGCTCTGCCCACCTGCTGCCCAGCCCAGCCCAAAGAGCTGGCCAACAGCTGCTTGGCTCGGCCAGCAGCAGGTTGGTGCCGGCCGGCGTCTTGCAGGCGCGCCACGCAGCTGGCCGCCGCCCGCCGCCCTCGCCGCCTCGCCGACCCGGGACGACCCACGCGTCGCCCCGAACCCCGGACACCGCACTTTCCCCTGCCTCTCTCTCGCTCGCTCTCGACTGGCCGACGCCATCGCCGACACGCCACCGTCGCCGCCGTGCTCCCCGCCGCCCACGCACCTCCCGCCATGTCCGCCGCTCCGCCGCACCAGTTACCCCTAGCCAGCTAGTCCCCTCGCTCCAAGACCCCGAGGCCACTACATCGACCTCGCCCGAGTCCAAGGTCAGCGGAGATCCCCATCGTCGCCGCCGCCGCATCAGTCCGCCCCGACCCGACGAAGCTTCCCGCAGGTTCACCGTGAACCTAGCTACCTCTCTATCCTCTCCATTCTCTCCTTCTTGCACCACAGCGGGCACCCGACGATCGCTGAACCCATCGCCCAAGGCGCGTCAGCCGACGAGCCTCCGGCCACCTATTGGCCGCACCACTATGCCCATCGCACTCACCCCTCTCCAACGAGTCTAACCACGCACTCCCCGCGCCTCGCCGAGGCCGCTAACCCCTAACCCGTCGGTGGCCGAGCCTCGGTCGCCGCCCGACTCGTCGCC
Source organism: Aegilops longissima (assembly GCA_021605205.1). NCBI lineage: Eukaryota > Viridiplantae > Streptophyta > Magnoliopsida > Poales > Poaceae > Aegilops > Aegilops longissima. The sequence continues at coordinate 35,525,021 of CM038679.1, read as the reverse complement.
GGCGCCTACTCCGGCCACCCCTAACCCAACTGACCCCACCAAACACCGCGGCTCACCTCTAGCTATCCGTAGATGCTCCCCGCGCTCCATTTGGAGCCCGGAAAGTGCAAATGCACTTGCTCCGCCGCGTCTGGCCTCGCCGGCGGCTAGACGCCGGTGAGTTGACCTCACCGTGGGCCTGCTGACCCTCGGGTCGATGGCAGTGGACCCCTCCACTAATCTAATTAGGATTAGTCTTAATTAAAACTAATCAGTTAAACTAACTCGACATGCGGGTCCCACTGGTCAGTTTGACCTGGACGACCCCGTTGACCCCGACGTCATGTTGACCTCATCTTCGACGCATTAATTTAAATTCTGGAATTATTTCTATATAATAAAATCCAGAATATAATTCAAATTTCAAATGCTTATAACTTTTTATCCATAACTCCAAATGCAAAGATTTATATATGAAAAATTATCAGAAAAATACACTCTATCCATTGGTACAGGTTTCATGCATGTTAAAACAAGTTAACTATGCTGAACAAACAGATTAAGATTTTGCACCATTAGGACTAACTCACATGATCTATCATTTGAACCTTTGGTTCAAATGAGATCATCCCCTGTCCCTTCAACTTGCATTAGGCCAACACACATTCATCTTGCCATGTCATAGCATGCATCATATTGTTGCATATTGGTTGTATGTTTATTTTGGTGTGTTTTCATGATAGGTTCTGCCCCCGACGATAACCTCGATTACCCACCTGAAGGGCAGTTCTCTACCCCAGTTCCATCAGGCAAGCAATTCATTGAACATTCCGATACAAACCCATGTTCTCGCTTCGCTCTCATTTTATGCATTAAGACAACGCGATCCAACTGCTTGTGTGCTGCGGTAGTTGAACCCACTTCCTTTGCATGACTGTCATTGCCACAAGAACTAGATGAAACCCACTAGTATGTGTAGGAGTTGATTGAGCCATGTTTGTGATTCCTACCATGCTATGCTTGCTATGCTTAGAGTTGTGTCAGTGTCGGCTCATCGGGATGATGAACTGGAGGAAAGGTTGTGTTGGTTCGAGAGTATAAGTGTTGAACACGATTTGGTAAAGGTATCGATGAGAGGCCATGTAGGAGTACATGGTGGGTTGTTTCATTGAAGCGAACTTAAGAACTGAGATCTGTGTTTGTGATCCATGAACCAGCTACTACCACACATTGGGATCCTTAATTGACCCTCGGCTTCTTAACCACCCCTGTTCATAGTCAGGGAGTTGCAAGTAGTTTCGGCGTTTGTAGCATGTGGGGCCGCACGCATAGCGCTGACCTTAGGGGTGGGTTGTGTTGCGGTAGGCACCGTGGCCGGTGTACCGAAAGTGCCCGTTTGGTATCTCGGGAACCCCGCACACATCGCTCGGGCTGTATGGGAAACCTCGGCGGACTCCTGCGGATGGAACCCGAATAGGCGATAACCCGGACTAGGGACTTGTGTGTTTAGGTAGGTGTGGCCGACACCCACGTTGGGCTTCCGCTTGAAGGTTGCGAGTACATGTCGTAAACGATTTATAAGTGGTGAGAGTGTGTGAAGAAGTATACCCTGCAGGTTAAATATGATCTATTGAATAGCCGTGTCCACGGAGAAGGACTTCTGGGTTACCTATATCAGTTCATAGACAAGTAAATGGATACTACTAAAAGCCTCAAGATAAGTGTGAGTATCGTGGATGGCCCTCTCGGGGATGACGAGAGAGGATCCACGGTGGAGTATTGTGATGGTGAATAGTGGACTCGTGTACGACAAATGCTTTACAAAGTGTGTCACGTAGGATAGCTTAGCCAAGAGTCAAAGCTGGCTTGCTGCATTTAACTCCACTTCCTTCCTTGAGAATGTGCATGTATGATAGGATTCTGTGGTAAGACTTGCTGAGTACTTTTGTACTCATGTTTGCTTAATCAATATTTTCAGAGGACTATACTACCCCCTCCGACGGATTCTATGTAGATGTTGACTTCGACGAGTAAGCTAGCCACCCAGGTGGCGATCTAAGACTTGTGAAGGGCCATGTTGATAGAAAGGCTCCAACAAGCTTTCTTTCTTTCTAGCGTCGTACTCAGACTACTTTGCTTCCGCATGTGCTTGTATGATTGTATGACTTGAGTGTTGGGGCATGTGACCCCTACCTGTATGACTATGTTATGTATGGCTCCTGAGCCTCTTAAATAAAGTACTTGAGTTGTAGAGTTTTGTTGTGATGCCTTGTTGTATTTACTCATATCGGGCATATTGCGTGTATGATTGAAATGCTTGGTATGAGTGGGATCCGACAATCTAGTTGTTTATCCTTGGCAGCCTCTCATATGGGGAAATGTAAGTCTTGTGCTTCGGCGATAGTAGTCCGCTACAGCCCGGTTCACGAGTCCGCTAGCCCAAAGACTACTGCTTGGACACTTGATCGGCGGCATGTGATTCATTTCGTTCCTATATCGTCCCTTCGGGAAATGTCACGCGGTGATACTTGAGTCCTGCCTAGCCTGCTACAGCCGGGATACCGGAGTCCTGTTAGCCCAGTGCTACAGCCCAAGTTCATACGTTGATGACCGACATGCTCGAGGTGTTTCATGTATGCCTGTTCCCATAGGTTAGTGCCGCTTTGGGTTCACGACTAGCCATGTCGGCCCGGGTTCTTTGTCATGTGGATGCTAGCGACACTATCATATACGTGAGCCAAAAGACGCAAACGGTCCCGGGCCATGGTAAGGCGACACCCGTGGGAATACCGTGCGTGAGGCCGCAAAGTGATATGAGGTGTTACCAGCTAGGTCGATGTGACTTGGGATCGGGGTCCTGACAGCGTTGGCATCGAGCGGGGCTGCAGAGGTCCGCTAAGCCAAACTGGTCAAGTTGAGTCTAGAAATGCTTTAGTTATATGTAGGGAATTGATTGTGGGAGGAACGTAAGGCTCTTTTACTCCTTTACCTTATGCCCTCGATCCGTGTCATCCTCTCCTCATTCAACGTGGGTTTAGGACTAGGCTCTCTTTCTCTATCAGGTTCACGTGTTACTATCCGTAGTACCTTGTAGGATTGTTGGTTACATCCCCGATCAAGATTACTAAATTTTAGTGTGCTATTACTTGAACCGTAACCTTGATATGATGTTGTTGAGTGGTTTTGCAAATCTGATTTTGAATGTCTCAAATTTGATTTGAGCATTTGAGATGTTATGCTGCCCGATTTTCCCTAGGAATTCTAATGCCTTTGCATTATGGCTGTGCTTTCAGATGGCCACCGTTCCCGTAACCAAGTGGTTCGCTCGACTCGCTGCATCGATGTGTGCGGTCACACGCCATGTTGGTTAGGGTGATGATTGAGGCTGGTTATCGATGGTATCCTGAGTATACCGTCGAGGAGCAGTTCAGGGATTTCAATCAAAGTCAATACCTATGCACGGTCCGGATTTATCCATCCTATCCCGGAGCTACTGAGCCACTTCACTGTTCCTATGGGCTCGGAATCACTATCGGAATGTCTGTACAAGATGCAGCCTATTCCATGATGACTATCATTCGAGCCAGGACTGCTTTGCTGAGCAACACTGACTTCCGCTATATGCCAAGCATCCCTTCCCGGGCGCATGGCTACCTTCGTGGTTTGTACAAAGTGATGCATCCCATGAGGACTCACCTCCGCACCACTCTTGAGTTCTTTGGAGGACAAGGACCGTGAGAACCGGGCTTTGCGTATGGAGCTGTATAATGCCCGTTCCGACCACTGGGCTACCTCGACTAGGTTTGCACTGCCGTGCAAGCGGATGTATGGACATGAGAGATTTGTACCTGTCAATGGGCGAGTCTGCCGGACTTCATGGAGTGGCGTGAAGTTGAGGCATCACTCCTCCTCGTGGGCCTCTTCTCGCCACCCTTTGTGGGTCCACGACCACATCCGAGTCCTTATGGTCCACAGGCCCCACAGATTGTCTGCATTCCCTGACGACCATGTTCCACTTCAGGTCTGGGTGGTGATTTCTACGAGGACTACTATGGAGCTGCACGAGATAGTAGTAGTATTGCTAGTATGGTACTAGTTGTGTTTCCACCGCCCCTGCGTGACTTGTGGAATACAACTTAGTGTGTATCATTTGGAAGTGTAGAAAATAATGTATAGGAGTTGGAATGCTCCGATGAGATGTAACGCCTTTCCTTATAGTTGTACCCCGTTAGGCTTGTACTAAACTATGAATGGTGTGTATGACCGATGGTATATATATATATGGCAGTTTATATTACCATGTCATACAGATGAACATCTTTGCATTCCATACTGTCCCTTACCTTCCGCACTTCCTTGTTAAATTCTGCCATCCTGGTTTAAACCTTTGTTTTATCTCCCGGGATGGTCAACACTCAAATTCTCCTGCTGTTCCAGAGCGTGGAGAGGCCATGCAGCCGAAATGTGAATCTGCCGCAACCGCCATCTTTGGCTGAGGTGATCCGAAGCGAACGCAATAAGCGCTAAACTAACCGCTTATTGGAGCGAATTGAACAAAACACCGCCGCCAGCCAAGAAACGATGGGGTTTCACTCAATGACTTCGTCAAACTATATCCTCCAAAATTCAAATGCTCCGTCGAGCCACTCGACGCCGATGATTGGCTCCGCAGATCCATCACAAGCTGCGTTCCGCCATCGTGTCCGAGGCGACAAAGTTACCTTTGCCGCCTATCATCCGGAAGGCCCCGCCGGATCTCGGTGGGAAAACTATGAGGCTATGCGTCCGCTGGACAAGTTACAACTTGGGATGAATTGATGCCGCCTTCGCGAGCACCATATTCCGAAGGACTTATGGACCGCAAACGTGAGGAATTTCGCAGCTTCACCCAAGGCCGGTGAACGTGGACGCCTACCGCCGTGAATTCGGGAGGTTAGCACGTTATGCTCCGAAGAAGTTTCTACCGATGCTAAGAAGCGGCGAGGTTCCGTAAGGGACTTAGCCCGAGTTACGCAGAGATCTCCGTCGCATGAATGTACCTCTTTCTCGAAGCTAGTCAATAAGGCTATCGGCGCCGAGACCGGGCAGATCGACTTCGAGGCTTCACGCAAGCACATCCGTGATTACGGATCATCATCCGCTCTGGTTCCCGAAGCGCGGGTTTGGGTCCCAACACGGCTCTACCACCTGTGTACACCCCGAGGCCATCCTTCGAGGCCTCGCCCCAACCAGCCGTATTTTCCACCCAAGACATATGGAGGTCCAATCGCTAATGTGGCCCCACGGCCAAATGTGATCACTTGCTTCAAATGTGGAGAGACGGGCCACTATATTCGAGAGTGTCCCGAACAACCCCAATCAATTTGGAAAGTCATTGGTCGCGGCAAGCCAGCAGAAAGGTTCCCTATGCCAAGCCGGTTGCCACCGCCGTGGCCATGTCAACTATGTCTCTGTTGAAGAAACCTATGAGGATCCCAACGCCGCCCTCGATGCGCTTCTTGTTAATTGCCATCCGCAATCTGTTCTTTTGATCTTGGAGCATCTCATTCATTTATTTCGAGAGCTACGCTCGATTGCACAACACCACATTCTGCGACATGCCTACCTCCATGGAAATTCAAACTCCTGGTTCTAGATGGCAAACCTCTAGAATAAGTCATGGGAATGAAATTTTGTCGACAGATTAGTCTTTCTTGCATCTCTAATAGCTCTCAAGTCCTCGGACATAAACATCATCTTGGGTATGGGTGGATGTCAGCCCATTATGCCAAGATTGATTGCTCGACTAGAACCGCTCAACTTACCCATTCTTGGGCAAAACGGTGGATGTTTTAACCCGAGTGTCTAAGCGCCACTTTACTCTTAAATGCCAACCCTCTTCCGGATCTCAAGATATTCCGGTAGTCCGTGATTTCCGGATGTCTTTCCGAAGAACTGCCAGTGTTCCACCGACAGGATGTCGAGTTCGTGATAGATCTTATTCCGGAACCGCCCCAATCTCTAGAAGACCTTATAAGATGGCACCCCTAGAACTAGCTGAACTTAAGAAACAACTCGATGAGTCCTTGCAAAAGGGTTTCATCCGTCCTAGTTCATCTCCATGGGCTTGCCCGTCCTCTTCGTCAAGAAGAAGGATGGTACGGATCGGATGGTTGTAGATTACCGACACGTCAATTTGGTCACTATCAAGAACAAGTATCCGCTCCCGTAATCAACGACACTGTATGATCAGCTCGCTGGATCCTCGATTTTTTCAAGATGGATTTGAGGTTGGGCTACCATCAAATCAAAATCAGGAACGGGACATACCCAAAACGGCCTTTGTCACTCGTTATGGCCAATACTGAGTACACCGTCATGTCCTTCGGATTAACCAATGCTCCAGCCACCTTCTCTCGGTTAATGAACTCAATCTTCATGGAGTATTTGGATAAATTTGCGTGGTATACCTCGATGATATACTCATCTACTCCAAGAATGAGGAAGAACATGCCGAACATCTAAGGCTAGTATTGATGAAACTTCGAGAGCACCGCCTTTATGCCAAATTCTCTAAGTGTGAATTCTGGTTACCGTAGTGACCTATCTAGGACATGTAATTTCTGGTAAGGGTATTGCTGTCAATCCCGAAGCGAAGTTCAAGCCGTCCTTGATCGACTCCACCTGAATCGGTCAAGCAAGTTCGAGTTTCCTCGGGTTAGCGAGCTATTGCCGCCGCTTCGTCGAGAATTTCTCTAAAGTTGTTAAACCTCTAACCGAACTCCTCAAGAAAGATAAGAAGTTGAATGGACGCCACAAAGGCGAGATCAGCTTCCAGAACTGAAAAGACGCGCGACATCTGCTCCGTACTCATTCCACCAGATTTTTCTAAAGACTTTATTATCTATTGCGGCGCCTCGCGACAAGGACTAGGTTGCATACTCATGCAAGATCGTCATGTGATTGCCTACGCTTCTCGACGATTCGCCCACATGAGGATAACTATCCCACACACGATCTAGAGCTTGCAGCGATGGTTCATGCACTCAAAACCTGGCGACATTACCTTACGGGTAATCGCTGCGAAATCTACACAGATCACCAAAGTCTAAAATATATCTTCACCCAACCGGATTTGAATCTCGTGCAAAGACGTTGGGTCGAGTTGATTACAGATTTCGACTTAGGAATATCCTACACCCGTGCAAAGCCAATGTCATGGCTGACGACTAAGTCGCAAATCTTATTGTAACAATTTGATGTTACAACAAGGTCAACCAATTCTCCACGAGGAATTTCGTAGCTTAATCTTCACATCGTTCCTCGAGGATTTCTTTCCACCCGGTGGCGAAACCTACCCTTACGGATCAGATCATCAAAGCACGGAAGGTAGATCCGGAATCTCCCGATCGGAGAAACATCAAGAAAGGAGTCGCAGATTGTTTCTCCATTGATGAACAAGGTGTCGTGTTCTTTGGAGACCGTCTAGTGGTCCCCAAGGTGCGCAACCTCGAGGCGGTTGATCCTTAAGGAAGCTCATGACTCTCCTCTCACCATTCATCCTGGTAGTACTAAAATGTATCAAGATCTCGCCGAGATTTTGGTGGACTAGGATGAAGAGAGAAATCGCTCAATACATTGCTAATCGCGACATTTGTCGTCGAGTTAAAGCAGAGCATCAACGGCCTCTGGTACCCTTCAACCTTTGGACATTCCTGAATGGAAATGGGATAAAATCGGTATGGATTTCATTACCGGGTTTCCCAGGACCAAGAGAGGAAATAATGCTATCTTCGTTGTCGTTGATCGTCTTTCCAAAGTAGCCCACTTCCTACCTGTTCGTGAGAGTATAACCGCTAGCCAGCTAGCTGATTTGTACATCTCCCGAATAGTGTCCCTTCATGGTGTTCCATTGGAAATTAACTCAGACCGTGGTAGTCTCTTCACCTCTCGATTTTGGGAAAGTTTCCAAAACGCTATGGGAACTCGCCTCTCCTTTAGCACCGCTTTCCATCCCCAATCAAGTGGTCAAGTAGAACGAGTCAATCAAATCCTAGAGGATATGCTTCGAGCTTCTGTCATCTCTTTCGGCATGAATTGGGAGAAATGCCTCCCATTCGCCGAGTTCGCTTATAACAATAGTTATCAAGCCAGTCTGGGCAAAGCCCCTTTCGAAGTTCTTTATGGACGACAATGTCGAACGCCTCTTAACTGGTCAGAAACCGGGGAGAGACAACTCTTTGGCGGATATGATTCAGAAGCGAGGAACAAGTTCGCGTTGTCCGTGAGAATTTGAAAACAGCCCAATCTCGCCGAAGAGCCAATATGACCGCAAGCATAAGCCTATGGCTTATGAAATTGGCGAGAAGGCTTACCTCCGGGTTTCTCCTTTAAAGGGAACCCATCGATTCGGTATCAAGGGCAAGTTGGCTCCTCGTTACATTGGACCCTTTCGCATTCTTGCCAAACGAGGAGAAGTTGCCTACCAATTGAACTACCTCCGCATCTTTCCAAGGTCCATGATGTCTTCCACGCTTCCCAACTCAGCGTTGCTTCTCGGATCCTATCCGTGGAGTGGACCACTAAACGCTTGATCTCCAAGATAACCTCACCTATCGAGAGTACCCGTTCAGATCCTCGATCAAACCGAGCGCACCACTCGACGCCGGAATATCAAGTTTCTAAAGGTTCAATGGTCAAACCATTCCGAGCAAGAAGCAACTTGGGAAAGGGAGGATCGTCTTCGACTTGAGTACCCCACCTTTTCAAGAATAGATTCTAAATCTCGGACGAGATTCTTTTGAGTGGGGTGAGTTGTCACATCCCGGATAGACCATGCATTAGGGTGTGCATCATGTTTAAATTTCATCTGAATTTGAAATGGGGAAGGCAGAAACCCCGAACACCCCCTTAAAATAACTAGGGTTTACTAAAATTTAATTCAATGAATCCAAATGCCCTTCAAAATGCCCATCCTCTTTGTTTGGGTTTAGGATCCATAACAAAGAAGGTGGAACATCTTCTAGGTCACCTAAGGGTTCTATAATTAAATCACAAGTTTTTGAAATGGGCATTTTAAATTATGAAAATTATTTTAAGTGTTCAAAAATTGTTAAACTAAAATGTTTCATGTTGGGAATATTCCAACTAGTGACCAGGAGCATTTTGGTAATTTTGAAAAGGTTTTGGTATTTTAAAACCCTAAACAGAATTGCAGAAAATAGAAAAAGATAAAAATGGAAAACCCTTACATGTCGCCCGGCCCTGCCCACCTGCCTGCCCAGCCCAAACCAGCGGCCAATGAGCTGCTTGGCTCGCCAGCAGCAGGTTGGTGCCGGCCAGCGTCTTAGAGCGCGCCACGCAGCTGGCCGCCGCCTGCTCGCCCTCGCCCTCGCCGACCGGGGCGACCCACGCGTCGCCCCGAACCCCCGGACACCGCACTTTTCCCCGCCTCTCTCTCGCTCGCTCTCGACTGGCCGACGCCATCGCCGACACGCCACCGTCGCCGCCGTGCTCCCGCCGCCCACGCACCTCCCGCCATGTCCGCCGCTCCGCCGCACCCAGTTACCCCTAGCCAGCTAGTCCCCTCGCTCCAAGACCCCGAGGCCACTACTCCGACCTCGCCCGAGTCCAAGGTCACGGAGATCCCCATCGCCGCCGCCCGATCAGTCCGCCCCGACCCCGACGAAGCTTCCCGCAGGTTCACCGTGAACCTAGCTACCTCTCTATCCTCTCCGTTCTCTCCTTCTTGCACCACAGCGGCACCCGACGATCGCTGAACCCTGCCATGGGCGCTCGTCAGCCGACGAGCCTCCGGTCACCTATTGGCCGCACCACTATGCCCATCGCACTCACCCTCTCCAACGAGTCTAACCACGCACTCCCGCGCCTCGCCGAGGCCGCTAACCCCTAACCCGTCGGTGGCCGAGCCTCGTCGCCGCGCCGACTCGTCGCCGGCGCCTACTCCGCCACCCCTAACCCAACTCGACCCCACCAAACACCGCGGCTCACCTCTAGCTATCCGTAGATGCTCCCCGCGCCCATTTGGAGCCGGAAAGTGCAAATGCACTTGCTCCTTGCGTCTGGCCTCGGCCGGCTAGACGCCGTGAGTTGACCTCACCAGGGGCCTGTTGACCCTCGGGTCGATGGAGTGGACCCCTCCACTAATCTAATTAGGATTAGTCTTAATTAAAACTAATCAGTTAAACTAACTCGACATGCGGGTCCCACTGGTCAGTTTGACCTGGACGACCCGTTGACCCTGACGTCATGTTGACCTCATGTCGACGATTAATTTAAATTCTGGAATTATTTCTATATAATAAAATCCGAATATAATTCAAATTTCAAATGCTTATAACTTTTATCCATAACTCCAAATGCAAAGATTTATATATGAAAATTATCAGAAAAATACACTCTATCCATTGGTACAGGTTTCATGCATGTTAAAACAAGTTAACTATGCTGAACAAACAGATTAAGATTTTGCACCATTAGGACTAACTCACATGATCTATCATTTGAACCTTTGGTTCAAATGAGATCATCCTATCGTCCCTTCAACTTGCATTAGGCCAACACACATTCATCTTGCCATGTCATAGCATGCATCATATTGTTGCATATTGGTTGTATGTTTATTTTGGTGTGTTTTCATGATAGGTTCTGCCTCGAAGATAACCTCGATTACCCACCAAGGGCGTTCTCTACCCCAGCCCATCGGGCAAGCAATTCATTGAACATTCGATACAAACCCATGTTCTCGCTTCGCTCTCATTTTACTGCATTAAGACAACGCGATCCAACTGTTGTGTGCTGCGGTAGTTGAACCCACTTCCTTTGCATGACTGTCATTGCCACAAGAATTAGATGAAACCCACTAGTATGTGTAGGAGTTGATTGAGCCATGTTTGTGATTCCTACCATGCTATGCTTGCTATGCTTAGAGTTGTGTCGTCCGGCTCATCGGGATGATGAACTGGAGTGAAAGGTTGTGTTGGTTCGAGAGTATAAGTGTTGAACACGATTTGGTAAAGGTATCGATGAGAGGCCATGTAGGAGTACATGGTGGGTTGTTTCATTGAAGCCGAACTTAAGAACTGAGATCTGTGTTTGTGATCCATGAACCAGCTACTACCACACATTGGGATCCTTAATTGACCCTCTCGGCTTCTTAACCACCCCTGCTCATAGTCCGGAGTTGCAAGTAGTTTCGGTGTTTGTAGCATGTTGGGGCCGCACGCAACGCTGACCTTAGGGGTGGGTTGTGTTGCGGTAGGCACTGTGGGATGTACCGAAAGTGCCCGTTTGGTATCTCGGGAACCCTGCACACATCGCTCGGGCTGTATGGGAAACCTCGGCGGACTCCTGCGGATGGAACCCGAATAGGCGATAACCTGGACTAGGGACTTGTGTGTTTAGGTAGGCTGTGGCCGACACCCACGCTGGGCTTCCGCTGAAGGTTGCAGTACATGTCGTGTAAACGCATTTATAAGTGGTGAGCGTGTGTGAAGAAGTATACCCTCGCAGGTTAAATATGATCTATTGAATAGCCGTGTCCACGGAGAAGGACTTCGGGTTACCTATATCAGTTCATAGACAAGTAAATGGATACTACTAAAAGCCTCAAGATAAGTGTGAGTATCGTGGATGGCCCTCTCGGGGATGACGAGAGAGGATCCACGGTGGAGTATTGTGATGGTGAATAGTGGACTCGTGTACGACAAATGCTTTACAAAGTGTGTCACGTAGGATAGCTTAGCCAAGAGTCAAAGCTGGCTTGCTGCATTTAACTCCACTTCCTTCCTTGAGAATGTGCATGTATGATAGGATTCTGTGGTAAGACTTGCTGAGTACTTTTGTACTCATGTTTGCTTAATCAATATTTTTCAGAGGACTATACTACCCCCTCCGACGGATTCTATGTAGATGTTGACTTCGACGAGTAAGCTAGCCACCCAGGTGGCGATCTAAGACTTGTGAAGGGCCATGTTGATAGAAAGGCTCCAACAAGCTTTCTTTCTTTCTAGAGTCGTACTCAGACTACTTTGCTTCCGCATGTGCTTGTATGATTGTATGACTTGAGTGTTGGGGCATGTGACCCCACCTGTATGACTATGTTATGTATGGCTCCTGAGCCTCTTAAATAAAGTACTTGAGTTGTAGAGTTTTGTTGTGATGCCTTGTTGTATTTACTCATATCGGGCATATTATGTGTATGATTGAAATGCTTGGTATGAGTGGGATCCGACAATCTAGTTGTTTATCCTTGGCAGCCTCTCATATGGGGAAATGTAAGTCTTGTGCTTACGAGCGATAGTAGTCCGCTACAGCCCGGTTCACCGGAGTCCCGCTAGCCCAAAGACTACTGCTTGGACACTTGATCGGCCGGCATGTGATTCATTTCGTTCCTATGTCCGTTCCTTCGGGAAATGTCACGCGGTGATACTTGGAGTCCTGCTTAGCCTGCTACTGCCGGGATACCGGAGTCCTGTTAACCCAAGTGCTACAGCCCAAGTTCATACGCTGATGACCGACATGCTCGAGGTGTTTCATGTATGCCTGTTCCCATAGGTTAGTGCCGCTTTGGGTTCACGACTAGCCATGTCGGCCCGGGTTCTTTGTCATGTGGATGCTAGCGACACTATCATATACGTGAGCCAAAAGACGCAAACGGTCCCGGGCCATGGTAAGGCGACACCCGTGGGAATACCGTGCGTGAGGCCGCAAAGTGATATGAGGTGTTACCAGCTAGGTCGATGTGACTTGGGATCGGGGTCCTGACAGATGTGGGATCCGAGTAGGCCTCTAGCCTTATCGCACTAACCACCACGCGGGAATAAGTATGCGCACTCGGTGTCGTACGATTCTCCAAAAGCTCTTGGGACGTCAGCGATTGAGATGCGCGCGGCCGGTTGGACGGGAACCACCTGCACTCATATTAGGGGGTGGGTCTGCTCTAGTCCGCATACGCAACGTGCAGGAGTGCAAAGGGCGATGGGCCCAAGACCCCTGCACTTAGGATGTAGACTGGCGTACTGGCCTCTCCGTTGAGCCTAGGTAGGACTACGGCGTGTCGATTAGCCGAGGCCGGGCATGACCCAGAAAAGTGTGTTTGATACGTCTCCAACGTATCTACAATTTTTGATTGTTCCATGCTATATTATATTCTGTTTTGGACATTATTGGGCTTTATTATACACTTTTATATTATTTTTGGGACTAACCTATTAACCGGAGGCCCAACCCATAATTGCTATTTTTTTGCCTATTTCAGAGTTTCGCAGAAAAAGAATATCAAACGGAGTCCAAACGGAATGAAACCTTCGGGAACGTGATTTTTGGAACGAACGTGCACTACAAAAAAAATACACTTCCGTGATGATACGTGTTTGTCACAAGAGGCGTTTTTGTCATGCATGTACATCCATGACAAATTTATGATGTAATCAAGATAGTCATACGCGGCTGTCATAGAAGTGTTCCATGCCATTATTAAAATTATCATCACGAAGTGTCCACTTCCATGATGATAAATCGTAGCGATCACGAAGTGCTTTCGTCAAGGATGACCGACACGCGGCATCCACCGTAATGTAATGCCGTTAAGCTATCGGGTCGGGTTTTGATCCGATAACCCGTTAACAACCCCGGCCAATGGGGATTTTCCACGTGTAAAATCATCATTTGCTGGAGGAAACACGTGTCGGCTCACCGTTGGGACAGATGTCATCCACTCATTGGACAAAAGTCGCCTATGATACGTCGACATGTGGCACGCCCAACAGAGGCCCATTCTCGTGATAAGTCCGCCCGCTTGACTTGGTCAAAGGTGGTATGGTCGGCCCATGTAAAGCCCGTTAACTACTGTTCACAGATAGCCCATTTACAGCCCGCTAACCCAAGGCCCGTTACGCCCTATCCAAATTAGGCCCAAGAGTGTCATCTGGCCACCCAATATGATTCCAAATTTTTCTTCTCGCCCATGTATGGCCCATGACGTCTTTCGCCCATATGAGGCCCTATGTAACTCTTGGCCTATTAACGGCCCGTGGTGAAACGGCTCGTAATGAAAAAGGTATTACTTTACACCCATTAACGGCGTGGTGGTGGCGGCGAAATGAATAGTGTATCACTTTATACCCATTAAGGGCCCGTTATTCCGCTAATGCTTCAGCCCATGTTATCTTTTGGCCTTCTCGTAACCCATTTATTCTTGGGCTCATTTCAAAGATTCGTTTACTTACGGCCCGTTATCGCTATTTTTCGCTTATGGGCCAAATTCAGCCCGTGGTTTCAATCGGCCCGCTTGTGGTCCGTTAACACGCTGGGCGTTTTCATAGCGCCATGAAATACGGCCTATTAACGATGGCCCATTATGGTCGGCCCATGAACGGACGATTCCAACTCTAGCCCGTTTACGGCCATAATGCGACCTGTTATTGGCCCATGTTTGGCCAATCGATCATATTGCCCGTATAAGGCCCATTGATGATACGGCCCGTAGAAGGCCCATTGTTTCGCGCCCATAGAAGGCCCATTGTTTCTACGGCCCGTAGAAGGCCCATTGCTTATACTGCCCGTAGAAGGCCCATCGCTTATACGCCCGTAGAAGGCCCGCTGCTTTACGCCCGTAGGTCCAAAGGTCACTACAATAAATATTAGCCCATGGTTATTGTGCCCTAGTTTTAAAAAATAGGTTATTGCAGCCACTAGCAAACCGCAGAAAAAGAACTGCACTGACTAAAGGCAAAAAAATAAACAAGACAACAAGGAAATAAATAAGCAAGCAACTTACACTAGGCTATCACGGCTATTACACATATTACATCCACTGGCATCAAAGTTCGCCACCAAAGGCAAATATAGGGAACACAACAAAGATATAAACACCGCAACAAAACAAGTCCGAATGAAACCACTTGAGAAGAGCTCAAGAAACAATATCCCGGTACCCATAATGTTGGCAAGATGCTTAGCAAGCTTATTAACTTTCTCTTGTTTGGCGCTTAAGTCCTCCAAAGCTTGTTGTTGCACCGTAAAGTATGCATCTGAATTCTGCAGGACTTCCTCGGTTCTTGGCTTCTGTTGCATAACATCTGCTCGATGTCTTTCAACTTGAAGTTGAGACTCAAGAAGCCGAACTGATTCAGCAACGAGTTCAAGAGCTGGTGCCAAAGTGGTAGCCAAGAATCTCGAACACTACAACAAGACAGGACTTTGGGGTTGTCTCGGTGTCCTCAATATAGTTTTTATCAGCTTTCTTGGAGACCAACAGGATGTCTCACTATCTTGAACCTTATCTGCATTACTTCCTTTACCATTGCATAACAGGTACTCTTCTCCAATATTTTATCCGCGTTCAAAAGAGAAACAAACAAACACATCTCAGGTTTACAATGTAGTATATGAAACTCATTTTGGTAAACCAGTTCAAGAGTAAGGTGGACAGGATAACAACATGAAACAAACATATATCTATGTAGTATGGTCATCAGATGGTCTATATCATTCTAGTTTATGTTGCCAAATCAAGATAGATACTGATTCAATCATATCTATTTAAGACAAAGCAGCATAGAGAGTAATATAAGTGTGGGAAACTACACAGCTATAACAACACTTGTAATGTGCATGGCATGAGAACATAACTATTTATTCAATTGAAACTGAAATCAACATAGAGCAAGTTACAACAGCAAACAACCAAACACGTTGAAGAAACAGGTTTAAAACATACTGTTGCACCATTGGAGTTTCAATTGCATCCTTCAAATTTGAAATTGGTTGGTATCAAGAATACAAAGTGATGCAAGAGCAAAGTAGTATGAACCATAGCTACGGAACCTGACCTGAGAACAATTCTTCTTCTGCTTTAAGCATTGACTTCGGGTTCGGAGTGGTGGTCCTCGTGATTTGGGCACTGCAGTTGCCTTACTAACTACTCGTGTTTGGGTGCTCTATGGTGGAGACGGTGCTGTGTCAACGGGAACTGGGTGTCTATCTGCTGGGGTAGCTGGTTCTCTGTCCAACTGGGTAGCTGGTTCTCTGTCCAACTGGGTAGGGGTACAATCTGCATGAGTGTGGGTTATGTGTGGTGGGGCCGATTCTTGGGCAAGTACAACCGTGGTTCTATCTGCATCGACAGGTAGCACGATCTTTTCTGAAGACCGTGTTTTTACTCTCACAGATACTGCCATCACTCCCTCCAATTGAAATGGCTGATAAACAAGAAAAGTAATTGAATGTACAGATATTGTAAGATAGACAGGTGCAATGGATAGTAGGGAAGAAAACAGGGCATGAAATAATTCACATTTATGTTGTCTAAGCAAACAGAATAGCAGGACATAATTTCACATATATGATGGCTAATTAAACAGGATAGCATGACACAATTTCACATGTATGATGACTAACTAAACAAGATAGAATGACATACTTCAAAATATGATGACTATGTAAACAGGATGACATGATATAACTATACGATGTGTCTATTAAAGTGGTTGGCATGCCATAAATCACAAACATGTCGTCGATAGAAACATGATGGCATGATATAATTCACGGATAGAATGACATAATTTAAAATATGATGACTATGTAAACATGTTGAGATGATATAACTATATTATTGTTGGGGAACATAGTAATTTCAAAAAAATTCCTACGCACACGCAAGATCATGGTGATGGCATAGCAACGAGAGGGGAGAGTGTATGTCCACGTACCCTCGTAGACCGTAAATGGAAGCGTTATAACAACGCGGTTGATGTAGTCGTACGTCTTCACGATCCGACCGATCCAAGTACCGAACGCACGGCACCTCCAAGTTCAGACACGCTCAGCTCGATGACGATCCCCGGCCCGATCCAGAAAGCGTCGGGGATGAGTTTCACAGCCCGACGGCGTGGTGACGATGATGATGCTCCATCGACGCAGGGCTTCGCTTAAGCTCCGCGACGATATGACTTTTTCGCAAGCAGGCTTCGCCTAAGCTCGCAACGATATGACCAAGTGGAATATGGTGGAGGGGCACCCGACACGGCTAAGGAACGATCCGTAGATCAACTTGTGTGTCATGGGTGCCCCCGCCTCAGATATAAAGGAGCAAGGGGGTGCGGCCGGCCCTAGGAGGAGGCGCGGAGGAGTCCTACTCCCACCGAGTAGGACTCCCCCTTCCTAGTTGGATTAGGACTTGGGGAGGGGAAGAGGAAGGGCGCCGCCCCTCTCCTTGTCCTATTCGGACTAGGGGAGGGCGCGGCCTGCCTGCCTGGCCGCCCTCCTCTTCTCCCTTATGGCCCATTAAGGCCCATTGACTTCCGGAGGGTTCCGTAACCTCGGTGTTCAGAAATCCCGATTTCACCCGAACCTTCCAAGTCCAAACATAGGCTTCTAATATATCGATCTTTATGTCTCGACCATTTCGAGACTCCTCGTCATGTCCGTGATCACATCCGGACTCAACAAACTTCGTACATCAAAACTTATAAACTCATAATAAACTGTCATCGTAACGTTAAGCGTGCGGACCCTACGGGTTCGAGAACTATGTAGACATGACCTAGAACTATTCTCGGTCAATAACCAATAGCGGAACCTGGATGTTCATATTGGTTCCTACATTTTCTACGAAGATCTTTATCGGTCAAACCGCATAACAACATACGTTGTTCCTTTGTCATCGGTATGTTACTTGCCCGAGATTCGATCGCTGGTATCCAATACCTAGTTCAATCTCGTTATCGCAAGTCTCTTTACTCGCTCAGTAATACATCATTTCATAACTAACTCATTAGTTACAATGCTTGCAAGGCTTAGGTGATGAGTATTACCGAGAAGGCCCAGAGATACCTCTCCGACAATCGGAGTGACAAAACCTAATCTCAATTATGCCAACTCAACATATACTTTTGGAGACACCTGAGAGTACCTTTATAATCACCCAGATTACGCTAGACGCTTGGTAGCACACAAAGTGTTCCTCCAAGAACGGAGTTGCATAATCTCATAGTTGCAGGAACTTTGTATAAGTCATGAAGAAAGCAATAGCAACATACTAAACGATCAAGTGCTAAGCTAACGGAATGGGTCAAGTCAATCACATCATTCTCCTAATGATGTGATCCCGTTAATCAAATGACAACTCATGTCTATGGTTAGGAAACATAACCATCTTCGATTAACGAGCTAGTCAAGTAGAGGCATACTAGTGACATACTGTTTGTTTATGTATTCACACATGTATTATGTTTCCGGTTAATACAATTCTAGCATGAATAATAAACATTTATCATGATATAAGGAAATAGATAATAACTTTATTATTGCCTCTAGGGCATATTTCCTTGAGCCTCCCACTTGCACTAGAGTCAATAATCTAGATTACACAAGAATGATTCTCACACCCATGGAGTCTTGGTGCTGATCATGTTTTGCTCGTGAGAGAGGCTTAGTCAACGGGTCCGCAACATTCAGATCCGTATGTATCTTGCAAATCTCTATGTCTCCCACTTGGACTTGGTCCCGAATGGAATTGAAGCGTCTCTTGATGTGCTTGGTCCTCTTGTGAAATCTGGATTCCTTTGCCAAGGCAATTGCACCAAGATTGTCACCGAAGATCTTCATTGGTCCCGATGCACTAGGTATGACACCTAGATCGGAAATGAACTCTTTCATCCGACTCCTTCATTTGCTGCTTCTCAAGCAGCTATGTACTCCGCTTCACATGTAGATCCCGCCACGACGCTTTGTTTAGAACTGCACCAACCGACAGCTCCACCGCTTAATAAAAACACGATCCGGTTTGCGATTTAGAATCGTCGGATCAGTGTCAAAGCTTGCATCGACGTAACCATTTACGACTAGCTCTTTGTCACCTCCATATCGAGAAACATATCCTTAGTCCTTTTCGTATTTCAGATGTTCTTGACGGCTGTCCAAATGATCCACTCTGGATTACTTTGGTACCTTCTGCCAAGCTTATTGCTAAGCATACGTTAGGTCTGGTACACAGCATTGCATACATGATAGAGCCTATGGCTGAAGCATAGGAACATCTTTCATTTTCTCTATCTTCTCTTGTGGTCGGGCATTGAGTCGACTCAATTTCACACCTTGTAATACAGGTAAAAACCTTTCTTTGCCTGATCCATTTTGAACTTTTTCAAAACTTTATCAAGGTATGTGCTTTGTGAAAGTCCAATTAAGCGCCTTGATCTATCTCTATAGATCTTGATGCCCAATATGTAAGCAGCTTCACCGAGGTCTTTCATTGAAAAACTTTTATTCAAGTATCCTTTATGCTATCCAGAAATTCTATATCATTTCCAATCAATAATATGTCATCCACATATAATATCGAAATGCTACAGAGCTCCCACTCACTTTCTTGTAAATACAAAGCTTCTCAAAAGTCTCAGATAAAACCATATGCTTTGATCACACTATCAAAGCGCTTATTCCAACTCCGAGAGGCTTGCACGGACCATAGATTGATCGTTGGAGCTTGCACACTTTGTTAGCTCCTTTAGGATCGACAAAACCTTCGGTTGCATCATATACAACTCTTCTTCCGTAAATCCATTCAGAAATGCAGTTTTGACATCCATCTGCCATATTTCATAATCATAAAATGCAGCGATTGCTAACATGATTCGGACAGACTTAAGCATCGCCACGGGTGAGAAGGTCTCATCGTAGTCAACTCCTTGAACTTGTCGAAAACCTTTTGCAACAAGTCGAGCTTTGTAAACAATAATATTACCGTCGCGTCGGTCTTCTTCTTAAAATCCATTTATTCTCTATTGCTTGCCGATCATCGTGCAAGTCAACCAAAGTCCATACTTTGTTCTCATACATGGATCCCATCTCAGATTTCATGGCTTCAAGCCATTTTATGGAATCTGGGCTCACCATCGCTTCTTCATAGTTCGAGGTTCACCATGATCTATTAGCATGACTTCCGAGTAGGATTACCGTACCACTCTAGTGCGGATTTTATTCTGGTTGATCTACGAAGTTCAGTGACAACTTGATCTGAAGTTTCATGATCATTATCATTAACTTCCTCGCTAACCTGGTGTAGGTGTCACGAAACCGATTTCTGTGATGAACTACTTTCCAATAAGGGAGCTGGTACTGTTACCTCATCAAGTTCTACTTTCCTCCCACTCACTTCTTTCGAGAGAAACTCCTTCTCTAGAAAGGATCCATTCTTAGCAACGAATGTCTTGCCTTCGGATCTGTGATAGAAGGTATACCCAATTGTCTCCTTTGGGTATCCTATGAAGACACATTTTCCGATTTGGGTTCAAGCTTATCGGTTGAAGCTTTTTCACATAAGCATCGCAACCCCAAACTTTCGAAATGACAACTTTGGTTTCTTGCCAAACCATAGTTCATAAGGTGTCGCCTCAACGGATTTTGATGGTGTCCTATTTAACGTGAATGCGCCGCCTCTAAAGCATAACCCCAAAACGATAGCGATAAATCGAAATAGACATCATAGATCGCACCATATCTAGTAAAGTACGACACGACGCTCGGACACACCATTACGCTGTGGTGTTCCGGTGGCGTGAGTTGCTAAACTATTCCGCATTGCTTCAAATGTAGACCAAACTCGTAGCTCAAATATTCTCCTCCATGATCAGATCGTAGAAACTTTATTTTCTTGTTATGATGATTTTCAACTTCACTCTGAAATTCTTTGAACTTTTCAAATGTTTCAGATTTATGCTTCATTAAGTAGATATACCCGATTCGCTTAAATCATCCGTGAAGGTGAGAAAATAACGATATCCGCCACGAGCTTCAACATTCATCGGACCACATACATCAGATGTATGATTTCCAACAAATCTGTTGCTCTCTCCATACAACCGAGAACGGTGTTTTAGTCATCTTGCCCATGAGGCACGGTTCGCAAGTACCAAGTGATTCATAATCAAGTGATTCCAAAAGTCCATCTCGTATGGAGTTTCTTCATGCATTTTACACCGATATGACCTAAACGGCAAAGTGCCACAATAAGTTGCACTATCATTATCAACTCTGCATCTTTTGGCTTCGACATTATGAATATGTGTATCACTACCGCCGAGATTCAACAAGAATAGACCATTCTTCAAGGGTGCATGACCATAAAAGATATTACTCATATAAATAGAACAACCATTATTCTCTCGATTTAAATGAATAACCGCCTCGCATTAAACAAGATCCAGATATAATGTTCATGCTCAACGCGGCACCAAATATATTTAGGTCTAAAACTAATCCTCAAGGTAGATGTAGAGGTAGCGTGTCGATCGCGATCACATTGACTTTGGAACCGTTTCCCACGCAGATCGTCACCTCGCCCTTTCCAAAGGCTCACTTATTCCGTAGTCCCTGCTTCGAGTTGCAAATATTAGCAATGTAACCCAGATCAAATACCAGTGCTACTACGAGCTCTAGTAAGGTACACATCAATAACATGTATATCACATATACCTTTGTTCACCTTGCCACCCTTCTTATCCGCCAAATACTTGGGGAAGTTCCGCTTCCAGTGTCCAATCTGCTTGCAGTAAAAACACTCAGTTTCAGGCTTAGGTCCAGACTTGGGTTTCTTCTCTTGAGCAGCAACTTTCTTGCTGTTCTTTTTGAAGTTCCCCTTCTTCTTCCCTTTGCCATTTTTCTTGAAACTAGTGGTCTTGTTGACCATCAACACTTGATGCTCTTTCTTGATTTCTACCTCCGCGGCTTTTAGCATTGCGAAGAGCTCAGGAATTGTCTTAGTCATCCCTTGCATATTATAGTTCATCACGAAGCTCTTGTAGCTTGGTGGCGTGATTGGAGAATTCGTCAATGACACTATCATCCGGAAGATTAACTCCCGTTGAATCAAGTGATTATTATACCCGGACATTTTGAGTATGTGCTCACCGATGTAACTATTCTCCTCCATCTTGCAGCTATAGAACTTATTGGAGACTTCATATCTCTCAATCCGGGCATTTGCTTGAAATATTAACTTCAACTCCTGGAACATCTCATATGCCCCATGACGCTCAAAACGCCGTTGAAGACCCGGTTCTAAGCCGTAAAGCATGGCACATCGAACTATAGAGTAGTCATCACTTTGCTCGCCAGACGCTCACAACTTCTTGCGTTGCTCTGCAGCAGTTCTGGCACCCAGCGGTGCTTCCGGGACGTAATTCTTCCGTGCAGCAATGAGGATAATCCTCGTTACGGACCCAGTCCGTGTAATTGCTACCATCATCTTTCAACTTTTCTTTCTCAAGGAACACATTAAAATTCAACGGAACAACAAAGACGAGCCATCTATCTACAAGAAACATAGACAAGCAAAATACTATCGGTACTAAGTTCATGATAAATTTAAGTTCAATTAATCATATTAAAACTCCCACTTAGACAGACATCTCTCTAGTCATCTAAGTGATTACGTGATCCAAATCAACTAAACCATAACCGATCATCACGTGAGATGGAGTAGTTTTCAATGGTGAACATCACTATGTTGATCATATCTACTATATGATTCACGCCGACCTTTCGGTCTCCGTGTTCCGAGGCCATATCTGCATATGCTAGGCTCGTCAAGTTTAACCCGAGTATTCGCGTGTGCAAAACTGGCTTGCACCCGTTGTAGATGGACGAGAGCTTATCACACCCGATCATCACGTGGTGTCCGGGCACTACTGAACTTTTAGCAACGGTGCATACTCAGGAGAACACTTCTTGATAATTTTAGTGAGAGATCATCTTATAATGCTACCGTCAATCAAAGCAAGATAAGATGCATAAAGGATAAACATCACATGCAATCAATATAAGTGATATGATATGGCCATCATCATCTTGTGCTTGTGATCTCCATCTCCAAGCATCGTCATGATCACCATTGTCACCGGCGCGACACCTTGATCTCCATCGTAGCATCGTTGTCGCCTCGCCAACTATTGCTTCTACGACTATCGCTATCGCTTAGTGATAAAGTAAAGCAATTACATGGCTTTGCATTTCATACAATAAAGCGACAACCATATGGCTCTGCCATTGTCGATAACTTCGGTTACAAAACATGATCATCTCATACAATAAAATATAGCATCACGCCTTGACCATATCACATCACAACATGCCCTGCAAAAACAAGTTAGACGCCCTCTACTTTGTTGTTGCAAGTTTTACGTGGCTGCTACGGGCTGAGCAAGAACCGTTCTTACCTACGCATCAAAACCACAACGATAGTTTGTCAAGTTGGTGCTGTTTTAACCTTCGCAAGGACCGGGCATAGCCACACTCGGTTCAACTAAAGTGAGAGAAAGCAGACACCCGCCGGTCACCTTTAAGCAACGAGTGCTCAAGCGGTGAAACCAGTCTCGCGAAAGCGTCGCGTAATGTCGGTCCGGCCGCTTCATCTCACAATACCGCTGAACCAAAGTATGACATGCTGGTAAGCAGATGACTTATATCACCCACAACTCACTTGTGTTCTACTCATGCATATGACATCAACGATAAAACCAGGCTCGGATGCCATGTTGGGGAACGAGTAATTTCAAAAAATTCCTACGCACACGCAAGATCATGGTGATGGCATAGCAACGAGAGGGGAGAGTGTATGTCCACGCACCCTCGAGACCGAAGCGAAGCGTTATAACAACGCTGTTGATGTAGTCGACGCCTTCACGATCCGACCGATCCAAGTACCGAACGCACGACACCTCCGAGTTCAGCACACGCTCAACTCAATGACGATCCCCGGCCCGATCCAGCAAAGCGTCGGGATGAGTTTCGTCACCCGACGGCGTGGGACGATGATGATGCTCCACCGACACAGGGCTTCGCCTAAGCTCCGCGACGATATGACTTTACGGCGCAGGCTTCGCCTAAGCTCGCAACGATATGACGAAGTGGAATATGGTGGAGGGGGGCACCGCACACGGCTAAGGAACGATCCGTAGATCAACTTGTGTGTCATGGGGTGCCCCCTGCCCCCGTATATAAAGGAGCAAGGGGGTGCGGCCGCCCTAGGAGGAGGAGGGCGGAGGAGTCCTACTCCCACCGGGAGTAGGACTCCCCCTTCCTAGTTGGATTAGGACTTGGGGAGGGAAGAGGAGGAAGGCGCGCCCCCTCTCCTTGTCCTATTCGGACTAGGGGGGGAGGGGGGGCGCGGCCTGCCCTGGCCGGCCCTCCTCTTCTCCCTTATGGCCCATTAAGGCCCATTGACCCCCCGGGAGGGTTCCGGTAACCCCCCGGTGTTCCGGTAAAATCCCGATTTCACCCGAACCTTTCCGAAGTCCAAACATAGGCTTCCAATATATCGATCTTTATGTCTCGACCATTTCGAGACTCCTCGTCATGTCCGTGATCACATCCGGACTCAACAAACTTCGTACATCAAAACTTATAAACTCATAATAAACTGTCATCGTAATGTTAAGCGTGCGGACCCTACGGGTTCGAGAACTATGTAGACATGACCTAGAACTATTCTCGGTCAATAACCAATAGCGGAACCTGGATGTTCATATTGGTTCCTACATTTTCTACGAAGATCTTTATCGGTCAAACCGCATAACAACATACGTTGTTCCCTTTGTCATCGGTATGTTACTTGCCCGAGATTCGATCGTCGGTATCCAATACCTAGTTCAATCTCGTTACCGACAAGTCTCTTTACTCGTTCTGTAATACATCATTTCATAACTAACTCATTAGTTACAATGCTTGCAAGGCTTAGGTGATGAGTATTACCGAGAAGGCCAGAGATACCTCTCCGACAATCGGAGTGACAAAACCTAATCTCAATTATGCCAACTCAACATATACTTTTGGAGACACACTGAGAGTACCTTTATAATCACCCAGATTCGTTGTGACGTTTGGTAGCACACAAAGTGTTCCTCCAAAGAACGGAGTTGCATAATCTCATAGTTGCAGGAACTTTGTATAAGTCATGAAGAAAGCAATAGCAACATACTAAACGATCAAGTGCTAAGCTAACGGAATGGGTCAAGTCAATCACATCATTCTCCTAATGATGTGATCCCGTTAATCAAATGACAACTCATGTCTATGGTTAGGAAACATAACCATCTTTGATTAACGAGCTAGTCAAGTAGAGGCATACTAGTGACATACTGTTTGTTTATGTATTCACACATGTATTATGTTTCCGGTTAATACAATTCTAGCATGAATAATAAACATTTATCATGATATAAGGAAATAGATAATAACTTTATTATTGCCTCTAGGGCATATTTCCTTCAATTATGTCTTTAGAAAATGGGTTGGCATGCCATAATTCAGATACATGCTGTCTATGTAAACATCATGGCATGACATAATTCAAATATATGATTTATATACTAAGGAAGTGAGCAGAGGGCAATTACATATATGATGTGTCAATTAAGGAGATGGCATTCAATATTGTGTATATGATGTAAAAACTAAGCATTGCAATACAACATATGCATAACCCTGCCAAGTTTGAGCATACACCTCAGGGGGATAATAGGACTGGTCATCTGCCTCTGAATCCTCCTCTGAAGAGCTATCTGTAACCATCATGATATCTGCTTCAGCAGGTAGCATTGTCTGCTCTGAAGACCTTGTTTTCACTCCAGATTTCTCCATCATCAATTCAAATGGCTGATGCACAGGAAGAGCAGTTGAATATACAAACATTGTCGGCAAAAGCAATGAGAAATACAAAAAAAGGACGGCATGATATAATTCACATATATGACGCTTGCCTAAACAGCATGGCATTGCATAATTCACATACATAATGCCTTGCAACAAGATAACATTGCATAATTCACATATATAATGTCTTGCAACAAGATGGCATTGCATAATTCACATATATGGTAATTAGACACTAAATGTAGCATTCACACAAAACATGTCTAAACTAAGCAAATGACATAGCAATGCAAGATACCATACGCACGATATGAGTAACATAACCTCGCCAAGTTAGGGCATGCACCTCGTGGGGAAATATGATGGTCATCTGTCTCTCGAATCCTCCTCCGAGGAGCTATCGGTAACCAACAAGACATGCGCTTCGTCCGATAGCATTGTCTCGCTCTCAAGACCTTGTTTCACTCCAGATTTTTCCATGATCGTGCCGAATGGCTGATGCACAGGAAGAGTAATTGAATGTACTAAAATTGTTGACAAATTTAACACATAATAAAAAATGATGGCATGATATAATTCACATATAAGATGGTGGCTAACTAGGGTGGCATTGCAAAATTCACATATATGATGCCTGGCTAGACAAGATGGCATTGCATGATTCACATATACGATAAAGAAACTAAACATATGGCATTGACACAAAGCATGTATAAACTAAGCAGATGACATCTTTAATGTATACAGTAAGCAATGCAAGGCACCATATGCATGATATTACCAACATCAGCATGCCAAGTTAGAGCGAAGACCTCATGGGTAAATAGGAGTGGTCTTCTCCTTCTGAATCCCCCTCAGAACAGTTATCTTCCTCTTGATTACTATCCGAAATGGGTGGAGGAGGGCAGCCTTTGTGCCCACCATGGAACGACGTCTGCATGAAATTTTATTGCCACGCAAGGCTCGTCTCTTTTGCTCTACATGATCAGTTCCATTGTGTACAATAACGGCATGCATAGGAATAAAACATAGTGAGATTATGTAAGGAGTGCATGCACAAATCCAGAGTGATGGTAGCAAACGTGGATAGACCCAAAACCAATGATAGCAGCGGATAATAGCTTTAGTTAAAAATACAGATAATGGCTCCTTTAATGTTTGTTTGCACCCAACATGAAACTCATAGTAGACACCGGAGATTAACCAGATAGTAGACATATAGTACTGATTGCTGCCCCAATATGTACCCCACAACCATTTAAAACTCAAGTTTCAGCATTAGTTTGGACCTGACTCGAGTCTAATAGGTGAACACGACGATAATGTAGCATGTCATCATATTAGCGACGATAACGTAAGCAGACACGAAAGAGTGCGACCTCTCTTGCGGACCCGCGTAGTCCTCAAGGTCATCTTCTCGATTGATGATGGTAATGCGGTTGTCGTGAGCTGCGGCGGGGAAGAAGATCCGAGGAAGCGAAAGCAGTCGGAGAGCGGATCCTGCTGTGGTGAACCCTTCCGTCATTGGAGCAGCTGAGCTGGGTGGAACACAAATACACAGAGCAGGACAAACCACACAAGGTTTTCTTTGACACATATCTGTAATGAAGTAATTGAGTAAGGGCTTGTTTGAATTTGAGGATTCTAACAATGCAGGATAGGAAATAGACAGGAATAGGATAGGAATGCACGTGCAAAACAGAGAATTTAAAAACACAGGATTTCTGCCAATCTGGGTGTTTGATTCACAACAATTGGAAGATCACAAGATGCAAAAAAGCATGGTTAGATTAAGTCAAACCACAAGAAAATGTACGGTTATAATGCTATTATGCTACTATATCTTAGTCTTGTGCTTGATGAATAGGAATATGAAAAGGAGGAGAAGTGGAAATTAGAATTCCTACGGTTTTTCTTTCAAGGAGACACTAAAGGAACAAATCCTACAGTTTTCCTTTGCTCCATTCCTTTGCGCCAAATTCATGAAAAGTAGTACCATAGGAAACTTTCCAATTCCTATGTTTTTCATTCATTTTTCCTTTCAAGCACTGGCGATTCTAGTAGGCAGGCTTGAGCAAGGAAAATCCTACACTAAAAAAATGTTTTTGTGCTACTTCTATTACTTTGGATCCAGGCCATTGCCATACTAGCTCAATCCCAGGCCCATCGACAAATGCACAGCTCAAACGCACAGAGATAAATAATGATGGCGTTCAAGAGAGTCCATCACAGATAGCTAAGTTGCCTGGTACCTCACTGCTTGTCATATAGTAGGATAAAATAGTCGTATTTCCCGTTACTACAAGTGCTCAGTGGACAATATATATAACATGTAGAGTAAAAAAGAGATGCAACAAGTGTACAACCTCTTTGGCGAAGCCATGTCGATCTCAGCGTGATTGGGTTGGCCGGTGAGGATGCTCCGGCTGACTTTGCTGTCGGAGGAGGGGAAGAAGATCTTAGGCGTCTGGAGATGGAGCCCGAGGTACTGCTCCGCTGTGATGGAGGGTTTCGTTGTTGGAGCAGCTCCGGTGAGTTGTACGACACCGAGGCTGAAGCAGGACAAGAGGGACAACGGACAACGTTAACCTGAATGGAATTCTAATAGCATCTCCAACACATGACGTAAAATACATAACCACAAAGTGCTAGATGTAAAATACATCAGCCGCTCATCTCTGAACTTAAGCGTCGAAACTGAACTTAATCGTCAAACTGAACTTAATCGTTAAACTGAACCTAAGCGTTTAAACTGAATTTTGTTGTCGAAACTGAATTTTCTTTGTCGAAACTGAACGCACTAGCAAGGTGAGGCTACACGTCGGTCGACTGACTTTTTCATCTCTGGTCAGTCGATTTTGCAGCCGTTGGATACGAAATCAAGGGCCTGCGGTTCATCTTCAACCTCCACCCTCGAGCCGCCACCACCACCGCCAAACAGCAGAGCCCCGCCCTTGCGGCCGTCGGTGCGCTGCCCCGCCCACCAAAACACTCCCACCGCCGGTCCGCGCGCCCGGCCATCCCTCTAGGCCCCCACGTGCCGAGCTTTTTCTCCGGCGATCCCCACGCCACCGCCGGCGACCATCGCCCTCATCCTGAACCCTAAGATAGATAGTGGGGTACCTCTCTAGCGAGCCCCCCTCCCCGCTGCGGTTGGTTCTTCCTTCACCCCGGCGAGCCCACCCCTTGAAAATCGACTGACCCAAAAGTCGATTCAGTCGATTGAAGTGTAGCCAAATCGGAGCAGCATCACAAGCAAGAGCAAGAGCGAGAGCAGCAGCGCGAGCAAGAGCAATAGCAAGAGCAGACCAGGCAGGGGACCGAGAGCAAGAGCAGAGCAGCATCGCGAGCGAGAGCTAAAGCAGCAGCAGCTCCTACTGATGTGGACGTCGCTGCCGAGGGAGCGACGCCGTGGAGGAAGTGGCCGGCGATGCCGCCGTGGATGGAGCCGCGCCGTGTCGGCTCGGGACCGAGCGCGGGCAGCACCGTGAGATCGAATCAAGAAGAAAATGCGGCGATTAGTGTACAACCTCTTTGGTGGCGCCGATTAGGCCGCAGCTTCATCCGAGGAAACGGTGATGATGATGCTCTTCCGGTGGTGCAGGTGAAGACGGCGGTGTGGGAATGGAGGTGGCGCGGAAGACGAGGGGAACATCGGGGCAGCTCCTTGGAGGTGGAGGACGGGATGGCTGAACCGGCGGAACAATGAGATCGACGACGGATCCTCATCCGGTACGGTGGATGAGGGACGTCGAGATGTTGCTGTGGACGACGTCGTCGGGGAAGAGGCTCCGGCTGGGTGGCGGACGGAGCAGGGTGTGGGGTTTCGTCGCGGGTTTTCACGGCCTTGGTGTATGAATGGGTGGGCGGATGGGATGCCAGTGGGGAACCATGGCTTAGAGACGCGCTTGTTCGAAATGTGGGGTAAGTTACGGAAGTACCCCCCACCAATTTGAGGCGGTTCTTTCGGTTCAGGGGTACCACGGGCATTTCGCGTGTCGGGATTTCACAGGAGGTGGGAGTTTTGCGCGTTGTAATTTCGAATAGCAAGCGCGGGTTGAGATGGAGGAGTTGTCGGAGCACAACGAGACAAAGATATATCTTAAATATTTCGGCTAACAAGGCGCGGGTTGAAGAGGCGGAGTTCCAAAGACGACGAAGATGAGACGCTAGCTTCAATTTTCAGCATAACAAAGCGCGGCTTGAAATTTCGGAAGAACAAGCTTAACGTGTACCCAAAAAGACAATTTACACCTCAACACGCACAACACACACACAAACACCATTTAGACTAGAGTAAGGTACACGTGCATTGCACGCATGAGATTTGGCAACCAAATTATGAATAAATACCACATTATAGCATGCAAGCTTTGAGTCATATATGCATGATGTAGATGTTCGTTTAATTCTTATAGTTCATTTCATTCAAAATCATCTAGTTTTTATAAGAAAGCTAATCTATTTTAAGATTCATGGAATTGTGCGTTGTAAGACATAAAGTAAAACAAATAATGGCAAATCATGTAGAAAAACATTTGGGCAATTATGATATGGAAGATTCTAGAACAAATAAGAAGTGCTTGTGTTTTGATGTTTATGCATTATGCTTAAGTTCAACCATGGAGTCTTCTAGATTATACATGTATAAATCTGGTGGAATCTAGATGATATCCAACGACCAATAGTGCTCAAATTTGCCATCTTTGGACCATCGGATTCGCCTCATCCAACGACCATCTTTCAAAAATAAAGTTACCCGCACACAATAAAAAATATATATAATATAATATATATAGGGGTATAGATATAGATATGTGATGAAAAGTCACCATCATCTCCAATTAGAATAGTGTGTCCATGCATGGATGCGACGTGGGCAAATGATGTCGCCATCGGTATCTCAAATTCAAATTAGTCTGACCTTGTTCAATGTGTATACATTACAACATGCTCGTTTCCAAACCACACCGCGCAGATCTCCGTTATATTCATGCATGCATGGGTTTCAAACATCAGGATCTCTTATTCAAATATTTGAATTCAACTTTACATTGATTATGACCTCACCCATTATTTTACACCCACACAGTAGTCTTCTCTTTATAATTGTACCACTAACTTTCTCTCGTGCATGCATGCACACACACTACCAGTCGGCATTATCTATCGCACACATGCAATCTTTTTCTTCAGGTCGGTCTCCTATGAAGGCACACACCCATACACATCCCCGACCCTCTCCATCATACCGGGCATTCTTTATCTCTCACGCGTGCATGCGCAACGATCGATGTTCCTCTATGTATGTGTGTATATAGCTAGGTCTTTCATAGTTTTCCACACAAACCGATCAATCGATATATCCAGTGAGGTCTCACCCTCTTTCCCACGTCCACATCGATCAATCTATACCTCTCTATATAGGATTAACATAAATAGCTAATACACCCACATTAATTATATATCCAACGTCCCCTCTCATCATCCATGCCTTCCGCTTCATCTCTCGGGACAGCGTGCACAATGGCGAAGACACGGGCAGTGAGGGCCCTGCCCCCTAACATCACTATATATCGAGGCTAATATGAATGTGATCATTAGACAATTGCTGCTAAAAAGGTTTAATTTCATGAATTGACCCTCCTCGTAAAGGATTAGCAATGCTTGGCCCCCTAGCTCATTTATTTTTCATGGCTCCGCCACTGCGTGCAACAGCGCACGTGTTCGCCCCCTCTCTCTAAATATCAATCTCGCACTTGTGCATTCCTTCATAGTCTCCCTCCACTCGGCCCCTCGCACCATCTTCTAGCCCCCACCGGATTTTGCCACATGTACAATCTAGCAGACTCCATGGTTGAACTTAAGCATAATGCACAAACCTCAAAACAACAGTGGTTCTCTTTTGTTCTAGAATCTTCCGTATCATAACTGCCCAAACTTTTTTTCTAGTTGAATTGCCATTATTTGTTTTTACTTTATGCTTTACAACGCACAATTCCATGAATCATAAAATATATTAAGGGCTTCTTTGATTCAAAGGATTCTCAAAGAAATTTTGGAGGATTCTAATCATTAGGAATTTTTCCTATCTTGGTTGTTTGATTCGTAGGATTGTAAACCATAGGAATTTTTCCATATGATTCATTTGCACTAGATTTCATAGGAAACATCCCATCCACTCAAACCTCTTTGAAAGAATTCTGCATTTTTTCTATGCACAATCAAACACTCGTACAATCCTATAGGATTCAAGACGACATTCCACTATAATCCCATGTTTTTCCTATTCACGTGTTCTTAGCTTTTTTATAAAAACTAATTGATTTTGAATGAGATGAACTATAAGAATTAAACAAAGGGCTACGTCACGCATATATGACTCAAAGCTTACATGCTATAGTGTGGTATTTATTCGTAATTTGGTTGCAAAATCCGATGCGTGCAATGCACGTGTACCTTACTAGTACTTCGAGTATGTGCAAAACACGTAAATTAGAATACCAATGGCACGCTACACAGTGTCTCTCTTACAGTTCATGAAGCCATGTGGCACATGTGGAGGCATTGTAGCGACCTCCTTGCGTGGATTGATCACAGTGACGTGTTGCTGGTTCTAGAAGAATGTACCCGTCCTCCCTGAGCCATACTGGCGGCACATGCACGAAGCGAAGATGTGCATGCACGCCATGCACGCACTCATTCCCTCGCACGCACACGCTGTACACGGGCGGACGCAATTTTGTACCAAGATCCACCCCATGTGATAATTTGACGCATGTAAAGTCGTTCACTTCATTGATGGTCAATTAATACAGCGCATGCAAATTGAGTGGACGTGAGGGCGGAAGAAAGACATTATTACTCCACTGCGCGCATGCGAGTAGTTAAATCGTGGGTTGCTAGTAGTACTTCCATTGGTCTCCTTCGTATTTTGTGCCAATTTTTGACAGTAACATAATATTTACGCATTTGAGCAGTGTAGTACTTGAAATTTATGTTCCGCTAAACTCATCGGGAGCCGTTTCGGGCCTCGAAACCAAAACCATCAATTAATCTTTACCTTGTTCCCATCACATTCGAAAGCTTGCTTACACCTACTAGTACGTACCAAACCTGAACGTGTTCCCACTATGCAGGTATTAGTACTACTAGTGCTAGTACTTAGGTTATAAAAAGGGGAACTACCTAACCGAAAATTACTCTACCTTTCCTCCTCATAAGTGCTTCTTCTTCGTCCGTCGTTGCCATGGCCGGTGAGCAGAGCTCTAGGTCGAGAACTACTCGTAACAAGGGAGCGGCAACCAAGGCTGCGGAAAAAAAGAGAGGGCTCGCCGCCACGCAGAGACCTTGAAAGATCTCTCACGGGTAGGCGATGGCTCCCAGGAGCGCCCTAGCCGCGGAGGCGAACATGCCGAGCCGGCGGAGCTGGAGTCGTTATCCCTCGACGGCATGCCCGATCAGCTCAATAAGCACCTCAATAAGCATAAGGAGTTCATCCAAGGCTTGACGGAGTTGCTAAAGGAGAGCCTCGATGACATGCCCACTGAGCTCAATCAGCAGGGGGAGTTGACCGCCGGCTTGGTGATGCCGCTGAAGAAGAGCATTGCCTCGGAGAAGAAGGCGACCGGCGAAATCCTGCGACTTCAGGAGGACAAGGCGAAGCTCTGCCACGAGATCGACCTGTTGAAGGAGAAGAACACCGGCTGGAAGAAGCTGCATGAGAATAGTAGTTCCTCGATGAAGATGCTGCAGGCCCTCGTCATGGAACAGAAGGAGGAGTTGGCGAAGCTCCGCATCGAGCAGCCGGCTGCTGTCAAGGTATGTAATGCGGCCGTGGAACAGATGATGAAGGCGGAGGAGACGCGCAAGGAGATGGAGGTCGTGGAGGCGATGAAGAAGCAGTTACGACTCCGCGGTGAATTAGATCATTTGGGGTGATAATCTTCCTTCTTCTTTTGCTGTTGTGTTTCATCTTTTGCTTCGGGTGTTTTGCCGCACGTGTCACGTTCTCTGCGAGGCATGAATAGAACAATGGTTTTTGTTTTTTGAGGGAATGAATAGAACAATGCTAACAATGAGATGACTAGCAAATTAGATCATTTTTTATCGCCATATGGCACTGGGCTGCCGTGTTTCGTGCTCCTCCATCGCAGTACTACTCCAGTGGAAAACTTGAGTATACCGCACGGTTCTTTGCTCCTCTTCAATCAGGTCGTCGGTAGCATTTATCTGAGCAGTCAAATCACAAGGCCCCGCCTTCAAAGTAGTAATGAGCCGTCAAATCACAAAGGCCCTCGCTCTCGTGAAACCGACCAAGCTAGACTGCCCGCCCTCTAGCCTTTTAAAAATGTATACTTTTGTACAGCAAGAGTATCGATGGATTGCGCCATGGAGCAAAACTTGAAATTAAAAAAGGTGGTACATATAGAGAGCTAAATGCCAAATTATGCATATAGTACTATTAAAAGGCTAGTCACAACAATGGTGTCTAGCACAACCCACCCTCAAATAAAACTAAGCACCACGGAATTCTTTGACAAAACTAAGGACCCTGAAATTCTTTGACAACTAAACTGCTGGCTATATGATGTTGGCCATATATATTGTACGATATAATGTGAAGAAGCGAGTGGTAGTACTATACCAACTAAAAGATGAAATGTAAGAAATACTAGTATGTACTTCATCAAGAGTTAAAGTAACAAGAAGAAACATAACATAGTTACGCGGGGCTCAAAGACAACACACCCTCAAATTAAATTAAGCACACCTGAAATTAAACTTTGCAACTATTCCGGTAGACACTGCATTAGAACCACCATGAGCAACGACACTGCCATATTACTCGGAGTCCTCGTCCACGTCCTCGACTTCGTCCTTGTCCCTCTTCCTCTTGGCCGATACTTCTTTGCTTGAACCGCCAACTTGGTTGTTGCTCTTCATCCAACCCTTGTAGATATTGAAACAAAGGTAGCCATCCATTGCAGCGCACTGGATGTGGTCTATATCTAGTACATTCCGCTGCCATGCATGACGATGAAACGTGTATGGAGGTTTCTCCAGTTTACCATACGAAGGATGAACCATGGCTCCTGCCAGGGTCAGCATTGAAGGCTGACGAGAGGACACCAATCGATTCTTTTGGAGGTCGAAGGTGTTGCCTACAACGAGGCCTATCCGACGCAGGACTTCTTTGTCGTTACCAAAGTCTATAGTAACGAATTTGACTAGGTTTCTCTCGAGGAAGTCCTTAAAATCCTGGCACTCAACGTCGGCATGGCATATGTGGTAGACCAAGCATAAGTCATGCACGCAAACCTGGATCACGACGGGCTTCTTCCTCTCTTTGTCCTTTAGATCCTTCTCTCGTCCCACAACTGTGGTGTACTCAACATCTAGCCCAGCGACCCACTCATCATCTGAGTCTTCGAACATGCGTCTGAAGCGAGAAAGGCATCCTTTCACCATCGCGGAAGTACGGGTGTAGATGACATCGAACTCATCACTGGTGATGGTTCTAATCTTGTACTCACTGCCGATCGGGGAGATTTGGGACGCCATAGATTTGGGAGGAGGGTTAGGATTAGTGGAACTGCCGTAATGTGAATGGACGGGACGACTAGGAGCGAACCGCCGTAGTATTAAAGGACGTGCGGGGACGAGTAGGAGCGAACTGCCAGTGTGCGAACGGCAGGGTAGTGGCTTTCCATTCTCCCGTGATACGGGCTTCCGAGAGCCCTTGGATCTGAGATCGAACGGTTGCATGGCATGATTCTAGACCTATGGGTGAATATCCTATCCTGGAGGGTTATTCTTAAAATTTTCAGCAACTTAGCATGTGACCGTTTGATCTCAGATCCAAGGGCTGCCAGCAGCCCGTATCATGGTCGCGCCTACCACGACCATCGCGTCGCTCGCGCGGTCACGCCCTTGGAGATTTAACACGGTGCGTTAGGCTATCTGATGTTGGCATGTCATACATAGTCATCACTTAGTCACTCATACTACAACAAGGTTGGCTATAAGGTTGGCTATAAGTGTATTTTTTTTACTCCTCTCTATCTCTTTCTTCGTACTGCCTCCGTCCCATAATATAAGAATGTTTTTGACACTAGATAGTGTAGTGTCAAAAACGTTCTTATATAATGGGACACAGGGAGTACTAGTATTTATTGCATTTGCCAAGGAGTGACCTCTTCCAATGAAATGGTGTTGCTAAGTTTGCTTCATTTAATTAGCTATAGACTCAAAATTGTCTTTTCACCTAGGTACACACACTTAGCACCGTTTCTTCCTTGGGTCACCAAGTAGTCTCTCTCTTCTTGATTAACTTGCCACATCAGACTTTATGCCTATGTGGCAAGCTTAAGCACCTGTAGGAGCAAGTAAGTACAATGGCCCTGTTTGGATCCATGAGTTAGAGTTAGTTTAGGTTACTTTGGACTCAACTAACCCAAAAATATCCAAACAGGAGGGTTAGTTTGGGTTAGATGCATCTAACCCATTCAAAAAATATAACCCACCCAAGATGTGCTTATTTGGGTTAGTTCTTCTCAGGATCACTAAAAAACATGTTTTTCTCCCACTTCCTCGAAGCTTCTCGTCCTCTCCCTCCATCCCTCTCGCACCGTCCGTGAAGGCGCCTCGCCATATCCCCGCTTCATCTAACCCTGCTGAGGGAGTCCTGGACTAGGGGGTGTCCGGATAGCCGAACTATCATCTTTGGCCGGACTCCTAGACTATGAAGATACAAGATTGAAGACTTCGTCCCGTGTCCGGATGGGATTTTCCTTGGCGTGGAAGGCAAGCTTGGCGATACAGATATGTAGATCTCCTACCATTGTAACCGACTCTGTGTAATCCTAACCCTATCCGGTGTCTATATAAACCGGAGGGTAAAAACATCGTGTCCCTTGTCTCCTGTTACCATCCGCCTAGACGCATAGTTGGGACCCCTACCGAGATCCGCGGTTTTGACACCGACATTGGTGCTTTCATTGAGAGTTCCTCTGTCGTCACCTATAGGCCCGATGGCTCCTTCGATCATCAACAACGACGGTCCGTGGTGAGACTTTTCTCCCGGACAGATCTTCGTATTCGCAGCTTTGCACTGCGGGCAATTCACTTGGCCATCCGGAGCAGATCGAAGCTACGCCCGCCATCAGTCAGATTTGGAAGTTTGAACTACGGCCGACATCCGCGGAGACTTGATCTTCGACGGATTGAGCCACAGCCAAGTGCGCCAGACTTGTCTCGATGGGCACAATCTAGCTCTGCCGCGAGCAAAGGTCACGGAGGTCGCACCAGCGTCCGCTCCGACCCTTAGCTCGGAGCCGACTCCCCGATCGAGGGCGCAGTGGTTGGACACCGCCTCAGGAGCTACGATCTCAACGGCAATTGAGCCGAACTCCATCCCTGTCCTTTGCGAAGACTGTGACTCCAAGGTGCCGGACTCCTCTCCGGACTCCGAACCCTCCGCGCCCCTGCCAATCGAATCCGATTGGGCGCCGGTCATGGAGTTCACTGCCGCGGACATCTTTCAGCACTCGCCCTTTGGCGGCATCCTGAATTCACTAAAGTCTCTCTCTTTATCAGGAGAGCCCTGGCCGGACTACGGCCAGGAAGGTTGGGATGCGGACGACGAAGAAATTCAACGCCCACTCACCACCCACTTTGTAGCCACTGTCGAAAGCTTACACGACGTGCTCGATTTCGACTCCGAAGACATCGACGGTATGGACGACGATGTAGGAGACAACCATGAACCAGCACCTATAGGATGCTGGACAACCACCTCATCCCATGATGTATACATGGTGGATACACCTAAAGGAAGTGACGACGAGGAACAACGGGACGCTATGAAGGATAAATCCCTCGAAAAGCAGTCAAAACGGCAACGTAAACGCCGCACCAAGTCCCGCCTCAACAAAGACCCAGCCATAGAGCAGGGCGAACCGGTGGACGACGAACATGCTATCGAGCAACCGTCCGAACAGGACAACTTGGATAAACAACCCGTCCCCGGCGAAGATAACAGTCCGGACGATCTCACGCCGGACAAATTGTTGGAGCAGAATAACCTCCACAAAAGGCTCGTCGCCACTGCGCGTAGCCTGAAAAAGCAGAAGCGGAAGCTCAAAACAGTGGAAGATGCACTCAGAATCAGATGGAGCAAAGTATTCAACACCGCAGACAAATACGGCGACAGTCACCGAACAAAGAGCTACCCAAAGAGAAAACTACTGCCCGAATTTGATGAAGAGGCCATAGAGCCCCCACAATCAAAAAGTAAGAAGGCCACCTGGTCGGATGGACGACCCCACGGCAAAAAGAGAGCGGCAAAGGCGCCGCACACAAGCAGATACGCGATCCGCATAAGGATTCACATCAAAAGGATGGCCCATTAGGTCCATCTATGGGCCGAAAGCAAGCTCTTCAAAGCAATGCAACACGCCAAATATCCGAACATCACGGCACACCCAAATATAGGGGTGCCGCACACCCCGTGTTTCACCGATGAGGTGCTTTGGATCACGAATTCCCAGCCGGATTCAAACCCGTAAACATAGAGGCATACGACGGAACAATGACCTCGAGTCTGGATTGAGGATTACATCCTCCACATACACATGGCTAGAGGAGATGATCTCCACGCCATAAAATACTTACCCTCAAGCTCAAAGGGCCAGCCCGGCATTGGCTCAAAGGCCTCCCTGAAAATACCATTGGAAGTTGGGAAGAGCTCGAGGATGCTTTTCGGGCAAATTTTCAAGGGACTTATGTCCGTCCTCCGGATGCAGACGATGTAAGTCATATAACTCAACAACCCGGAGAGTTAGCCCGCAAATTCTGGAACAGGTTCCTCACCAAAAAGAACCAAATAGTCGACTGTCCGGACGCCGAAGCCTTAGCAACTTTCAAACACAACGTCCAAGACGAATGGCTCGCCAGACACCTCGGCCAGGAGAAGCCGAGAACCATGGCCGCATTAACAAGCCTCATGACCCACTTTTGCGCAGGAGAGGATAACTGGCTAACAAGATGCACCACCAGCGACCCAAGTACATCCGAGGTCAGGGATGGAAATGGGAAACCACGACGCAACAAGGACCAGCACCGGATTAAGGGGAACGGTCCAAAGAGCGCGACAGTCAACGCCGGATTCAAAAGCTCACAATAGAACAATAAAAACTGCCCTTAAGGACAATAGCGATGAGCTATCCAACTTAAACAAAATCTTGGACAAGATATGTCAAATCCACAAGATACTCTGGAGGCTCGCAAACCATACCCACAGAGATTGTTGGGTCTTCAAGCAGTCCGGCAGACTCAACGCCGAACACAAGGGGCTCGACACACCAAGTGAGGATGATGACAAACCCCACAAGCAGAGCACCGAAAAAAAAAAATTTCCCACAAGAGGTCAAAACAGTAAACTCACTTCACGTGATAAAATGGAAAAACAGAGCGGCGCCCATTAAGATGCGCGCCGCACATACTACCCTAGCGGAGTACCAACACTGGTTGTCAAAACCAATCACCTTCGACCATCAGGACTACTCCGAAAGTATCCGGAACGCAGGATGGACTGCCTTGATATTGGATCCTATAATCAACGGATTCCAATTTACACAAGTCCTCATGGATGGCGGCAGTGACATAAACCTGATATATCAGGACACAATCCGCAGGATGGGGATAGACCCAACCAAAATTCGCCATAGCAACACCTCCTTCAAAGGGGTAATGCCAGGCCCATATGCCCATTGTACGGGCTCCCTACTGCTAGAAGTTGTGTTCGGCTCATCCGACAACTTCCGCAGCGAAAAGTTAACCTTCCACATCGCCCCATTCGAAAGTAGCTATCAAGCACTACTGGGGCATGAAGCTTTCGCCCGCTTTAACGCAATACCGCATTATGCATCTCTTACACTTAAAATGCCGGTCCACGCGCATCATCTCATTAAAAGGGAGTATTAAGTGTTACTCGAGCACGGAAGAACGTGAGACTGCCTTGACAGCCCGCACCTATCCGCCCGCTAATCAAAGCACTGAATAGGTCATTCAAACCCGAACACGGCTAGACGAGTCCGGCGCCTACTAGCAGCATGCCCCCATACAAGGGCTGCACGCATGTACAACAAGAGACAATAAAGCTCAAATTTATTCACTTTTGAATCGTACTCTGTTTATTTAATATAAAGTACATTTTTCATGACGATCTTTTTTTTCTTTTCAACTAAGTTCCTCTCTTTTACAGATGAACAACGTGCTACACCCGCCCGAGATACTGGCGGAACGGAGACACAGCGCAGACGCAAGAGGGACCCGTTGCAAGGATTCTTTTCAGATTAAGACCCTGCATAAACCTTTTTACCTGTCTCTTGTTGATACACATCCCTGGTTTCTAGCTATAACGGAGGAGGAGGCTGGTGTTTTGGCATCGGCCGCACAGAATTTTTGCATGTACCGACACTGGGCTTAGGGCATTATTCTGCCCGTTTTATAAAGACCGAATACCTTAGGGAGTGTTCGGCGCCTCGAGCTAGGCCTTATATGCATCAGCTCGAATCATGTCTTTGGTCAAATGTTGGGTTTGCCCGGCTCGTGTTTTGCTGCCTTACGCCCGCTCTATCGGCTAACACGGCATCAGGAGAACTATCGCGATTCTGCCCGGTTCGGCCGGGCGAGCACCTCAAGAGAGAAAGCAAAACTGATGTCATGATATAGCGAGAGACTGGTCAACCACTCAATAGACTCACCGAATGTTTAGAATTCCTCCGCATTAACGAAGGACCGTTTTTGATCGAGCACATACGCACCCGAATTGGAAAAGTGTTTGTGCCCCGTGGGCTATATAGTAGCCCCACCCTTGAACTCCTATGGCTAAGTGAAAGTGATAAAGCATTATAGTCCGGTTGCCTAGTTTACTACGCTACCACCTCCTTAATAGGACCAAGACGTTGGATTAAGTGTGAAAAAGCGCCTTCTTTGCAAACACCCCCGCACTATGTGCGTGGGGCTGAAAGTCAAGCGCCATCTTTCAGTTATATATACATATACATCAACGGCCGCACAGGGAGTAGTTTACTACTTGAACGCACAAGTATTAAAAGCTCTTATATTATATGGAAACATTGTTTTCACAAATCATACATGTCATTTAAACATAATATCCTTCGAGCACTGCGTCTCTATTAGACGAGCGCCCTGCAGGACTTCCTCAAAATAGTGCTCGGCAGGTACTCGGCTTCTGTCCGGATCATGGGATGCAACGTCGGTGGCCTTCATCTCCGCCCAGTATGTCTTGACACGGGCAAGAGCCATCCGCGCTCCCTCTATGCACGCCGACCGCTTCATTGCGTCGTCTGCGGTACCGCACCAAGGCGGTGCACTAAGCCAAAATAGCTCTTGGCTGGGTCCGCTGGCCACAAATGAGTCATGACATGCTTCATGGCAAGTCCGGATAATCGATTCAGCTCGGCCCATTCGCCAACCGATCATCAACGGAAGAGGACGCTCGGACTATGGAATTGCGACCAATATAGCTCTCCCCTTTGTGCCCCTTCCGCCTCGGAAGTGCTCCATCAGCGTCTGCGGCGCTTCGCCGCTAAGTCCAGATAAGCATCCTCCGAACTCCACAACTTGTCCAGCGAGCATACTTCGGATCCGTGAACTTCCTCCGCAGCGAGAAAAAGGCTTTCCGGCAGCAACATCCATAGCCTTTGACGCAGCTCCTCCTTTGCAGCTCTCATTGCGGGCGAGGCATCCTTGGCTTCAGCGGTGACCTTCTTCAGGTCCTCTTGCTCCACTTGACGTTCTTTTTCAAGAACCTCGCAGCGGTCGGTAGCATTCTTCAACTTTATGGCCATATCGGCCATTTCTTCTTCTTGGCGATGAGCAGCCCGTTCGGCTTTTAGCTTTTCAGCCGCCCTTAAAGCGGCCGCATTACTATTTCTGGCTTGCTCTTTCGCTCGGGCGAGTTCCGCCCGCAGCTCCTCCACAGCAGCGGCACCGTCTGCATCACAAGCATACAAGTAGTAAGGAATGGGCGTCAAGCTTCCTTACCAGGTGTCCGCGGAGAAGTCGCATACCTTGTGACTCGTCAAACCGTTTATTGACCAGCGCGATGTCCGCATCCGCCTCATCAAGTTGCCTCTTTAGTTCGGCAAATTCATCAGTCCGGCTGGCCACCGGACGCCCCGCCACCTATTTAGGAGCGGCGCAATGTTATAACTGAGATTATGATCCTCAGCACGCTGACAATTTTGACAACATACCGAGTCTCAGGGGCTACTATCTATACAGGGCGCATTCTATATGCATAACTGTCAGAAGGTACATCATTTTTGCGTACCTCGAACCCTGTTAGTAAGCTTCTGACAGCTTCATGCAATCCACTCTCCGCGGATGCAATTCTTTCAATCATCGTACCCATCAGCACATGGTGATCTTCTGAGATAGCCGCTCGCCCGAGCAGATCCTTCAGCTCCTCCGACCGCACGCCAGTTGGCACCGGACTTTTCGGCCCCGCCGGACTTGGGGAAACCCTCTGCGACGACACCTCAGGGTTGTCCGCCTTGCATGAAGGTGCGACAGGTGGGGGAATTTCGCTCTCCATCATCTCTGGAAGAAGATCCCCCGAAGACGAGCTCTGCTGAGAAGGGCTGAGATCCGAACTACAAGGTACAATTTCGGTTATCTTCAGAAATAGACACAGGGATATTCTTTATTCACAGGACCCCTTATTTTTACTTACGGCTCGCTGGAGGGCTGATCCCCTTGGGGAAATAGTGCGAATTGGGTACTTCCCAGCGCCGGACTCTCTGACGAAGATTTCTTCCCCCTCTTTGAGGCCTTGACCTCCGGATTTTCCGAAGCGGTCCTCTTCTCTCCTTGGAGGGTGGGACTTTTGATCCCTCCTTCCTCGAAAGCCTCCTTCGTGGAGGCAGTTGCTTCCCCGCTCCCCCCTTCGCCTTCTTTAAAAGGCGCGACCTTCAACATCTTGGTCAGCATGGGATCCGGCGTGGTCTCTGGGAGGGGAGCCGGACACCTTATCAACTTTGCTTTCGCTATCCACTCCTGTTCAAGAAACAGCTCCTTTAAGGGCAAGTTTATGATAAATGAACGGACAGCCTGTCCGGGTACATGACTACTTACTTGAGTATCTGGGCGATTGCAGCTTAGTCCTGCGTCCTCAGTCAGATCCGGACACTTTTCTTGTGATTCGAAGAACAGTTTATACATCTCCACGGGCGTCGTACCCATAAAATGTTGGAGAGCTCGTGGTCCCTCCGAATTAAATTCCCACACACGGAGGGGGCGACGTTTGCAGGGAAGAAGGCGCGAATCAACATAACCTGCGCCCACTGCGACCAGATTGATCTCTCTTTCTTGGAGGTCTCGAACACGGCCCGCAGCAGAGGAACGTCCTTGGGCGGCCCCAGTCGAGCCCCGGTTGACCCATGATGCCAGCCGCTGTGGTAGACTGAGGAAGGCGGGGCGCCACCCATTTGGTGCCCCAGGAGCGGTGATATAAAACCACTCCCGTTGCCACAAACCAAGCTCCTCTTGAAAAGAGCCCTCGGCCCCGGAGCATCAGCACACTTGCTTATGACCGCCCGTCCAAGACTCGCTTGTTGCCCTCGATCATCTTGGCTCCACCTTGAAGGTCTTGAGCCACAATCCAAAGTGAGGGGTAATATGGAGGAAGGCTTCACATACGACAATGAATGATGAGATATGGAGGATGGACTCCGGATTCAAGTCATGGAAATCCAGCCCATAATAAAACATGAGCCCCCGCACAAAGGGATCCGTCGGGAAGCCTAAACCCCGAAGGAAGTGAGACACGAACACCACGCTCTCGCCGGGCTCGGGAGTTGGAATGACCTGCCCTGGAGCAGGCAGCCTATGCGAAATCTCGCCGGTTAGATACCTGGCGTCTCGCAGCTTTAGCACATCTTC
This sequence comes from Aegilops longissima, assembly GCA_021605205.1. Lineage (NCBI taxonomy): Eukaryota > Viridiplantae > Streptophyta > Magnoliopsida > Poales > Poaceae > Aegilops > Aegilops longissima. The sequence goes on along the minus strand of CM038679.1, from coordinate 35,481,413 downwards.
TTCTGTGACGGAAGAAGACATCCATCGGCCGAGCTGGTCGGAGCCGGACATCATCAAAGGTCCGAAGCGCCTAAATCTGAAGCTTTGGGTGTTGGAACTCGAAGCACGAGGCGAACTTCGATGGAGGTGGAAAAAGAAGAGGGCCTTGGTCTCATTATAAAGAGGTCGAATACCAAGAGCCCTCCCGTGGTCGATGGGACTCGCCGATAGAGGAGGCGTGTAACGGCACAGTTGGGTTACCCATGTCCGTATTGATGGGAACCCGGAATAAGGGGCACGATCTCCGCTTTGATAAGGCGTGTGGAAACCGCCTCGCTAAGCGCTGAGGTGGAACAGTAAAAAACGATTCATATAAAGGCACGGCCGTGGTGTGATGTCACGCTGAATCGCCAGCAGATCTGTGCAAAAGTTGTTCTCTCTACGGTGGTATGTGGAACTTGTTTTGCAGAACCGGACACTATCCTTGTGTTCAAAACCTTCCATGAAGTATTCGGAGGAGGAACCCACCTTGCAATGCTGAAGACAATATGCACGCCGGACTCATCGTCATTGAAGCCTAGTTCAGGGGCTACTGAGGGAGTCCTGGACTAGGGGGTGTCCGGATAGCCGAACTATCATCTTTGGCCGGACTCCTAGACTATGAAGATACAAGATTGAAGACTTTGTCCCGTGTCCGTATGGGACTTTCCTTGGCGTGGAAGGCAAGCTTGGCGATACAGATATGTAGATCTCCTACCATTGTAACCAACTCTATGTAACCCTAACCCTATCCGGTGTCTATATAAACCGGAGGGTTTTAGTCCGTAGGACGAACAACAATCATACCATAGGCTAGCTTCTAGGGTTTAGCCTCTCTGATCTCGTGGTAGATCTACTCTTGTACTACCCATATCATCAATATTAATCAAGCAGGAGTAGGGTATTACCTCCATCGAGAGGGCCCGGACCTAGGTAAAAACATCGTGTCCCTTGTCTCCTGTTACCATCCGCCTAGACGCATAGTTCGGGACCCCCTACCCGAGATCCGCCGGTTTTGACACCGACACCTTCCATCCAAGCACCTCTTTGGCTAGAGTTAGTTCATGGTTAGAATCTAACTCTAACCTCTAACTGAGTTAGAGTATCCAAACAGGGCCAATAGTGCGCTTTACATGGCATTTTTGCATATGTGGAGGAAAGAGAGGCAAGGAAAAAGTGGAGAAGTGGGCTCTCATGCAAGAGCCAGCCTCTACTACATGGTGGAGCATTGGGAGAGGCACCAGATAGAGGTGGCCAGAATCAGGAGACTCACGCCCGGTCGTGGCGCCCTTGATTAAAATGATAATGGCAAGTCAAATCACGGGCCCCACCTGTCCAAAGATAACTTCATTTGCCAAATCACACAGCCCTACGTTTGCAACAGCCTACTCCCTCGTCTTCTCGCGTCTCTGTCGAACCGACTAGGCGGAACTGTCCCACCGCCTACCGGGCAGGAAAAGCCCGCCCTCGACTTTTAAATAGTATCTGATATACTAATTTTGTATCCATGGATTGCACCAGCGCCATGGAGCAAAAGCGTAGAAAACGGCGGTACACATGTACGGAGTATACAAGACGCCCGTCGACTTTCGCGTCGCACCCAGCACGGTCGTCGGTCGGCATGCTGCTCTCCGAATGGAGCACGCGTCATATTGCGTTCGCACACACATGTGGGGCGGCAATTGAGAACCGACCATAGGCACTGCGCCCGGCCCGCAAGTCGGGTGACTTAATAGAAGAGGGAGACAAGCGATAGTACTAGAGAAGTGTTGTACTACGTTGGTGCCTGGACGATCCCAGCAAGACACGGAAGATCAGTTCATCCATGCATGTGACCAGACTCCAGCAGACACGCCTGGACTGGCTATCGTCTACATATCGTGCAGTCTGTGTTGTACATGGCTGTAGTTGTGGTGAGAAATCTAAAAAAAGGTTTCTGTCATCTCGCAAAATTATGTGTCACAACCCTAGAAATCTTCTTGTAATTAGTGGCATTGCATCCATGCATCATTTTCAATTTCTATTAATTTTGTAATGGGGATGCTTAAACCCTAGCACCAAATGGATTCAACTAGGGTCAAAATTAAATCTTTTTCATTGAACTCAAAATGCCCTCTGAAAATGTTCAACATTTCTGGATTGAGGTGGAAGCATCTACCAAAAATGGTTTACATTTTTGCAGGACATATTTGGGCTTTGAATTAATTTGAACATATTTGAATTGGAGCTATTTAAATGCTATATATATTTTAGATGCTCCAAAAATGTTGGAAGTTGTTATGGGTCACTGGAATAATTCAGACAGCACCCCTAATTACTTCTACGATTTTATAAAATGTCTTAGTATTTTTACTAAATCAAAACAGATTACAGAGAAATAGAAAAACGAAAACAATTAAAGAGAGAGAGTGAACCACCTAGGCCAACTTTGGCACCACCAACTGCCCGACCTTGTGCTAGCCCATGCCCGGCCATTTGCCGTCCCGCCAGGCGGCGGGGAGGTGGCGCCGGGCGGCGCAAGCTCGCCACGGCACCAGCAGCTTGCCGCTTCGCGCGCCTGGAACCTGGGCAGGCTCCACGTCGTCGCCCCGACCCCCTGGACCCCTCTCACTCTCCCCTTGCTCTCTCCCTCGCTCATCCCCAACTAACCGAGCGCCACCGTCGCCGCCGACAAGCACCACCACGGCCACCGCCTCCCCCTCGCCTCACCGACGCGCCCAGCAGCTCCGCCACCTCGTCCTAGACGTCCTCACCGAGCCACGCACCACCGGACCCCCTCGAACGCCGGCCACGCCGTCTTCTTCAACCTCGGTCCGCCGAGATCGCCATCACCGCCCCGCTTGCTCCGGCCCCTCCCCGAGCTCGCCGACCAGCCCTACACGATCCCCGTGAGCTTCTACACCGTGTCCCCCTTGTCTCCGCGACGTGTGCTAGCTCTAGTCGCGGTTTCGCCGATGACCGAAACCCGCCGCGCCTGTGCTCGCCGCCGGCGTGTCCTCGGCCACACAACAGCCCGGCAGTCGTGCCCTGGTTGATCCCCGCCACGCGTAGAGCCTGTTGATGCCTCGCACGCGCCGCCTCGTGCACCGCAGCACTGCCGTGCTCACGCCCGAGCTCCGGCCACGCGGCCGAGCTCCTCGCCGTCGTCTCCGGCTGCCCCAGCCCTCGCAACCACCACCCTTTGGGCGCTTTCGCGACGCGCCGTTCCAACGAGCCCAACCCGCCTCTGCTCATCGCCGGAATCGCCGGGACGAGCGACGCCGCCGCGTCTGTGTACCACCGGCGGTTAGCCGCCGACGTGGGCATCATTAGTGGCTAATGACCCATTAACTAACCCCTCTTGTGACACCGATAGCTGGGCCCCGCGCCTAATTAACTCTGTGTTTATTTTCTGTTTAGATTAGTTTTATAATTTGGACCCACCGATCCACGATTGGCCGTCTTGGCGTGTCCGTTGACCCGGCCCCACTTGACAGTGTCACTAAACAACACTGGGTCACTGACCAGTGGACCCCACTGGTCAGGTTTGACCTGGACCCGGGTTAGTTGACCTGCTGATGTCACACTGACGCCAGGCTGATGCAGTAACTCCTTTTTCTGGATTTATTCTTATTTAGGAAATTCCAAAAATTGTTGCAAACTTCTAAAAATCATATAAAATCAACCATAGCTCCAAATCAAATAAATTATATATGAAAAATTATCAGAAAAATGCAATCTATCCATCTGTACCATTTTCATGCATGTTAGATCACTTTAATCTTTCTGTTTAGGTGAAACAAGTTAATGCACTAATATGACCTATTAAAATGGGTTTGCATTTGAATCTTTGGTTCAAATGGACTCATCTCAAACTGTTCTAGCTTGCATTAGCCCAAAACACATCCATATTGCCATGTCATAGCATGCATCATATTGTGCATCGCATTGATTGTGTTCTTCTTTGTTTGCCGGTATTCGACCCCTCTCGATAGACGTGGTTCCGACGGTGAGTTCGATGACACCGATGAAGAACTATATTATCTTCAGAAGTGCCAGGCAAGCAAAACCCCCTTCTTCATTCCGATAAAATCCCACTCTCTTGCTCCTGCTTTCTTTTACTGCATTAGGACAACAACGATTCATCTGTTATTTGTTGCGGTAGTTGAACCCTTTATCCTCTGCATGACCTGTCATTGCCACAGTAAATAGATGAAACCCAATAGCATGAGTAGGAGTTGTTTGGGCCCTGATGTGCCTACTCATTCATGCTTGCTTGTCATGCCTGCTATTGCTTAGAGTTGTGTCAGGTCTGATTCATCAGGGATGAATCGGAGGTGGGTGAACATGTCCTATTGTTGAGAGCTAAGTGGGTGAACACGATTTGGTAAAGGTAGCGATGAGAGGCCATGTAGGAGTACATGGTGGGTTGTCTCATTGCAGCCGTCCTCAGGAGCTGAGTTCTGTGTTTGTGATCCATGAAACAGTTACTACCACACATTGGGTTCCGGTAACTCGACCCCTCTCGGCTTATTAATTGCCTCGATCTCTGTCCACGAGTTGCAACTAGTTTCTGGTGTTTGTAGGATATGTGTTGGGGGCCGTGCATAGCGCTGACCCTAGGGGTGGGCTATGTTGCGGTAGATACACGGTGGCACGGTGTACCGGGCGCCTGTTTGGTGTCTCGGGAACCCTGCTCACATCGTTTGGGGCCGTGAGCGACACCCCGGCCGGATCTCCTTGCGGATGGAACCCGAATAGGCGATAAACCTGGATGAGAGACTTGTGTGGTTAGTCAGGTCGTGGCCGACTCCTCGCCGAGCTTCCGCTTGAAGGTTGCCGAGATACACAGCGTGTACATGGTGGTAAGTGGCGAGAGCGTGTGTGAAGAAGTACACCCCTGCAGGGTTAATATGATCTATTCGAATAGCCGTGTCCGCGGAAAAGGACTTGTGGGTTGCCTATAACAGTTCATAGACAAGTGAAAGTGGATACCATAAAATGCGCAAGATAAGCGTGAGTGCTATGGATGGCGTTCTCGTAGGGAGATGGGAGCGGATCCATAGTGGTGTATTGATATGGTGAATATGTGGACTCGTGTGCGCCACCTCAAAAGAGTTACTTGCAGTCGTAGTGTAGGATAGCCACCGAGTCAAAGCTGCTTGCTGCAGTCATACTCCACCACCCCCTTTGTTGATACTGATGCATATGTAGATAGTTCTAATGTAAGTCTTGCTGTGTACATTTGTACTCACGCTTGCTTAATTTATGTTTTTGCAGAGAGACTTCCGTCTCGCTAGTAGTTCCGCGTGGACTTCGACGTTTAGCTTGTTACCTCAGCTACGATCTTGTGCCCTCGGCAGGATCTGGTAGATAGTCAGGCTTCTCAGCCTTCTTCATTTATAGTTGTCTGTACTCAGACATGTTAAGCTTCCGCATGTGTTTGACTTGTATGCTCTGAATGCTGGGTTGAGAGACCCATGTTTGTAATATCTCGCTCCTCGGAGCCTAATGAATAAATACTTTGAGTCGTAGAGTTATGTTGTGATGCCATGTTGTATTTACACATATCGAGCATATTGTGTGTATGTTTGAAATGCTTGGTATGTGTGGGATCCGACAATCTAGTTGTTTATCCTTGGCAGCCTCTCTTATGGGGAAATGTAGTCTAGTGCTTCCTTGAGCCATAGTAGTCCGCTACAGCCCGGTTCACCATGATCCTGCTAGCCCAGCACTCTGCTCGGGACACTTGGTGGCGGCATGTGTTTCACCGTTCTGTGTTTGTCCCTTGAAATGTCACGGTGACATCCGAGTCTGCCTAGCTTGCTACAGCCGGGTTCCCTGAGTCCTGTTAGCCAGTCGACGGCCGGATTCACACGCTGCTGACCGACATGCTCGATGTGATTCATGTATGCCTGTCCCCATGGGTTAGTGCCGCTTTGGGTTCACGACTAGCCATGTCGGCCGGGTTCTCTGTCATATGGATGCTAGCGACACTATCATATCGTGAGCCAAAAGGCAAACAGTCCGGGCCATGGTAAGGCGACACCCGTGGGAATACCATGCGTGAGGCCGCAAAGTGATATGAGGTGTTACCAGCTAGATCTATGTGACTTGGAATCGGGGTCCTGACAGCTTTGGTATCGAGCTTTGTTGCTCAGAGGATTACCAAGCCAAACTGGTGAAGTTGTGTCTAGAAATGCTTTAGTTATGTAAGGGAATTGATTGTGGAAGGGAACGTAAGGCTCTTTTTACTCCTTATACCTCATAGCCTTCTGATCTGAGTTATCCTCTTCTCTTCTACGGGGTTTAAGAACTAGGCTTCTCATCTATCTATTAGGATGACGTGTTACTAATCCATAGACTTATAGGATTGTTGGTTTCAAGCCCCAGTTCAGTTCCTACTACTTCCATGTGTTGTTAGTTGATCTCAGAACCTTGTTATTGTGATGTTGAGTGGTCATGCCACTATTTTGCAGGATGTCTCAAATCATTTTGAGCATTTATAGTCGTTATGCTGTCCGAGTCATCCCAGGTCTCTGAATAGTCTGATGCATTTGCAAATCCTTTCTTTCCGTTCTTGATGTCCTTTTTGGTCAGAATAAGCACACTAATTGCTGAGTTGAGGTACTCCAGTACCTCGACATATCTGTTGGAGCTATTATTATGAACCTAGGTGTTTTAGGGAGTCACCTAGTAAACTAGCCATGTTTTGTGTTCCCCGTGTGATGATTCTGGCCATTATTCTCGAAAGCATCTGTGATGCCATTTAGTAGTAGTTATTCTATTCACGGGTTCTTGAACCCGAGGTTCACCCTACTTACCTCCTGTTGATAGTGTTTGCTAGTTCCTTTAGGATATTAGTAACTTTGCGATAGTCCTCGAGGTCCGTGGTATTTCTTTCTTCCAAATACTATGAACCGCTTATGGCAGAAGTTCCTCGTTGAACCGAAGGATCACAATCAGAGTACTCTTGAGGAGTTCTCCATTCATAACTGTGAATCTGCTAGTTCTACCTTTCAGCATGGGTTATCCAGAAGAAATGTTGAGCTTCGCTCTACATACTAATCTATGCATCCACAACTCAGAAAATTATATGTTCCTTTGAGTTGTTCTCTTTAGTTGTACTCTGACCCTCGTCTATCAATTGATAGTCAAGGGTATGTGTGCGATCGTGTTTATCGATGCCTATTATCCTTGTGGTCCGTCAAGCCATTCTATTCCGGAATGACTAGGAGAAACAAACTCCAGTACCTCATCCATATCTAGGATTGGGTCAAAGCAGTCGTAATCCGCAGATCAAATGCAATCAAGCTTTTGATTCTATTCTATCCTGAAGTATTACCCACTTTATGTCAGGAACGTCATGAGAATTGCACCTTCTCTTATGAATTCTTGATGCAGTGATACTCTCGCCATCATCATTCATTCCTCGGTCCCGTGTTGTTGCAACCGGAATACCGACAAATGAATTGTGATGTGTGAAATCAATACTCCTAGCAACTTATTGCTTGGTAGTTAACGGACAATATTCTCATTCTTAGCGTGTTGGTTATTAAATCATCATCCTAAGATTGATCGTGCTACCTAGTCCTTATTTCTAGTGCACTCTTCGATCAATGAGTTAGGATTGTGTTAATCCCTCACTCTTTTGATCATATCATATTTCCCTGAAAAGCAAGGTTGTTCTCGAGCTTGGTAACATATCGGTGGTTCGTGATTTTCCGAATATCTTCTCGGAAGTATTACCAGGCTGTCCCCTGACTGTTATGTTGAGCTCGTGATCAAGTTGGTTTTCCTCTAAACCAGCCATTATCCAATAATCTGTGTTGGATACCCTGAGCTAGTTGGCTAAGCTAAACAACAACTTGGAGAGTTGGAAGATAAACGCTTGCCTAACTTAGTTCGTTCTATGGGATATCCTTGTGTGTGTGTGTGTGTGTGTGTGTGTGTGTGTGTGTGTGTGTGTGTGTGTGTGTGTGTGTGTGTGTGTGTGAAGAGAGATGATATCTCCATCGATTGGTCCTCGTGATCAGTTGTTGGATCTATTACCTTGTCAAAACCTTGACTTGAGTGTGGGCTATCGTCAAATCAAGTTAGAACCAACAATATTCGTAATGTTGTCTTACTCGTGGTTGATCCCTCGAGCATACACCATTACATCTTTTGGTCTGACCAATGCTATCACCGTGTTCACATGATGGCGGAAGTCCAGTGATATGGAAATTCCGATGAGTTGTTCTTGAGCCCATCAGCAACATCTTGTCTCCTCCATGATTCATGTTGAACATTGAGCTAGTGTTGGAAATTTTTGAAAGAATTTCTTCATGCTAGCCCATGAAGCGTATGTTCGGATGAAAGAAGTGACTTCCTCTAATTCATGTGCATTTGATGCAAGTTGCCGCCGTGAATTCGAGAAAGTTTGTTTTGCTTCCTTTGGTACCATCCCAAGTCAGTCATGCATGTGCGAAGTATGCTATGGTTTGACAGGCTCGCAACCTTCATTCTATATGTATCCCTAGCACACCAAGCCACTAATTGACTTGTTCAAGGAAAACAGAGTCTGTTCTAAGGTTAATCCCGTGGACTTCCACGCGTGGAGACTTTGATATCCTTGTTGATGGTTCCCCACTTGAACTCGGTGGTGTTTTGTTGTAAGACTACCATGTGGTCATGCTTGTCTGGGACAACGTGTTCACATGTGTTTAGCAGAACCAGCTCATGTTTTGGAGCTTGCTACCTTAGTTCATTCCTCGAGAATCTCGCAACGCCATCTCGTCGAATCGTGTTGCAAACTTTCTTCCAGACATGCTGAGTCTGAAGTATCCTATCACCAATCGGATCTGAATCTCGGGCAGATATGATGGTTGGAACATTCCCAATAGTTGCGTCTTGTTCCCAGCTTGCACCGCCATTGTGCCAATTTCCCATGGGCTGCCCTTCTCAGCAGTTGCTGTCCAAGATCATCTTTAAAAGTGGACTTGTCATGGATCCCATCCATTTTCGGTGATAAGCAAAAGTCATCCATTGCGTTGTCTTCAACAAGGTAGTCCACATCATCCATCCTAGTCCGAGTATGCCATTCCTTCGAACTCTTTCAACGATCAATTGTAAATTGCCTTAAGCTGGTATGAAGAGTGTCAATGATCTATGGATCAAAAGTAATTCTTTTTGCCACTTAAGGGAGTAGTCCAACGAGTCACCTCTTCCAAGGTGCCCCGTTTCGGGATCATGGCAATTATTTCCTCGCCACCTTGACCCCGTCCACCATCTTTCTAAGCGTGGAATTGTTGCCACCAAATCAAACCCCGTCGCTTGTTCCTCCATACCTCTCGATGTGTTTCGTGTCTCAGCTCGAGAGATGTTTCAATGTCTCACTCGATGAGTGATCCTGAGTTGTTCGATCTTCGAGAAGATCGATCCTTCTGGAGTTTTTCCTTTCCTCTCATTGTCATGTTAGTTGGAGTTCTCAGAGCAAGACATCAAGACAAAGATGGTGATCATGTCAACGTTCTTATGAAGTGCAACCTGGATCGTGAAGACCGTGTTAGCTTGTGCCCCCTCTGTCTTCTTACCTCACGTCTTGAATCTCGGGACGAGATTCTTGTTTAGTGGGGGTGAGGTGTCACAGCCTTAGAAATCTTCTTGTAATTAGTGGCATTGCATCCATGCATCTCAATTTCTATTAATTTTGTAATGGGGATGCTTAAACCCTAGCACCAAATGGATTCAACTAGGGTCAAAATTAAATCTTTTTCATTGAACTCAAAATGCCCTCTGAAAATGTTCAACATTTCGGATTGAGGTGGAAGCATCTACCAAAATGGTTTACATTTTGCAGGACATATTGGGCTTTGAATTAATTTGAACATATTTGAATTGGAGCTATTTAAATGCTATATATATTTTAGATGCTCCAAAAATGTTGGAAGTTGTTATGGGTCCTTTGGAATAATTCAGAGCTGACACCGTAATTACTTCCAGGATTTTATAAAATGGTTTAGTATTTTTACTAAATCAAAACAGATTATAGAGAAATAGAAAAAAGAAAACAATTAAAGAGAGAGAGTGAACCACCTAGGCCAACTAACCTGGCACCACCAACGGCCCACTGGCGGCCCGACCTTTGTCTTGGCCCATGCCCACCATTGCTTCGTCCCTTGAGGCGGCGAGGAGGTGGCGCCTGGCCTTGAGCTTCGCCACGGCACCAACAGCTTGCCGCCAGCGCTGGACGACAGGCAGGCTCACGTCGTCGCCCGACCCCTGGACCCTCTCACTCTCCCCTGCTCTCTCCCTCGCTCATCCCCAACTAACCGAGCGCCACCGTCACCGCCGACAAGCACCACCACGGCCACCGCCTCCCCCTTGCCTCACCGACGCACCCAGCAGCTCCGCCACCTCGTCCTAGACCTCCTCACCGAGCCATGCACCGCCGGACGCCTTCGAACGCCGGCCACGCCGTCTTCTTCAACCTCGGTCCGCCGAGATCGCCATCGCCGCCCCGCTTGCTCCGGCCCCTCCCCGAGCTCGCCGACCAGCCCTACACGATCCCCGTGAGCTTCTACACCATGTCCCCCTTGTCTCCGCGACGTGTGCTAGCTCTAGTCACCGTTTCGCCGATGACCGAAACCCGCCACCGCCTGTGCTCGCCGCCGACGTGTCCTCGGCCACACAACAGCCCGGCCGTCATGCCCTACTTGATCCCCGCCCCGCGTAGAGCCTGTTGATGCCTCGCACGCGCCGCCTGGCGCACCGCAGCACTGCCGTGCTCACGCCCGAGCTCCGGCCACCGCGGCCGAGCTCCTCGCCGTCGTCTCCGGCTGCCCCAGCCCCTGCAACCACCACCACTGGACGCACCGCGATGCGGCCGTTCCAACGAGCCCAACCCCGCCTCTTCTCGTCACCAGAATCGCCGGGACGAGCGACGCTGCCGCGTCTGTGTACCACCGGCGGTTAGCCGCCGACGTGGGCATCATTAGTGGCTAATGACCCACTAACTAACCCCTCTTGTGACACCGACAGCTGGGCCCCGCGCCTAATTAACTCTGTGTTTATTTTCTATTTAGATTAGTTTTATAATGCTGGACCACCAGTCACAGTTGACCGTGCTGACGTGTCCGTTGACCCGGCCCCACTTGACAGTGTCACTAAACAACACTGGGTCATTGACCAGTGGACCCCACTGGTCAGGTTTGACCTGGACCCGGGTCAGTTGACCTGCTGACGTCACACTGACGCCAGGCTGATGCAGTAACTCCTTTTTCTGGATTTATTCTTATTTAGGAAATTCCAGAAATTGTTGCAAACTTCTAAAAATCATATAAAATCAACCGTAGCTCCAAATCAAATAAATTATATATGAAAAATTATCAGAAAAATGCAACCTATCCATCTGTACCCTTTTCATGCATGTTAGAACACTTTAACCTTGCTGTTTAGGTGAAACAAGTTAATGCACTAATATGACCTATTAAAATGGGTTTGCATTTGAATCTTTGGTTCAAATGGACTCATCTCAAACTGTTCTAGCTTGCATTAGCCCAAAACACATCCATATTGCCATGTCATAGCATGCATCATATTGTGCATTGCATTGATTGTGTTCTTCCTTGTTTGCCGGTATTCGACCCCTCTCGATAGACGTGGTTCCGACAATGAGTTCGATGACACCGATGAAGAACTATATTATATTCAGAAGTGCCAGGCAAGCAAAACCCCCTTGTTCATTCCGATACAATCCCATTCTCTCGCTCCTGCTCTCTTTTACTGCATTAGGACAACAACGATTCATCTGTTATTTGCTGCGGTAGTTGAACCCCTTTATCCTCTGCATGACCTGTCATTGCCACAGTAAATAGATGAAACCCACTAGCATGAGTAGGAGTTGTTTGAGCCATGATGTGCCTACTCATTCATGCTTGTTTGTCATGCCTGCTATTGCTTAGAGTTGTGTCAGGTCTGATTCATCAGGGATGAATCGGAAGTGGGTGAACATGTCCTACTGTTGAGAGCTAAGTGTGTGAACACGATTTGGTAAAGGTAGCGGTGAGAGGCCATGTTGGAGTACATGGTGGGTTGTCTCATTGCAGCCGTCCTCAGGAACTGTGTTCTGTTGTTGTGATCCATGAAACAGTTACTACCACACATTGGGTTCCGGTAACTCGACCCCTCTCGGCTTATTAATCGCCTCGATCTCTGTCCAGGAGTTGCAACTAGTTTCTGGTGTTTGTAGGATATGTGTTTGGGGCCGTGCGTAGCGCTGACCCTAGGGGTGGGCTATGTTGCGGTAGATACACCGTGGCACGGTGTACCGGGCGCCCGTTTGGTGTCTCGGGAACCCTGCTCACATCGTTTGGGGCCGTGGCGACACCCGGCCGGATCTCCTGCGGATGGAACCGAATAGGCGATAAACCTGGATGAGAGACTTGTGTGGTTAGTCAGGTCGTGGCCGACTCCCTCTCCAGGCTTCCGCTTGAAGGTTGCCGAGATACACGACGTGTACATGGTGGTAAGTGGCGAGAGCGTGTGTGAAGAAGTACACCCCTGCAGGGTTAATATGATCTATTCGAATAGCCGTGTCCACGGAAAAGGACTTCTGGGTTGCCTATAACAGTTCATAGACAAGTGAAAGTGGATACCCTAAAATGCGCAAGATAAGCGTGAGTGCTATGGATGGCGTTCTCGTAGGGAGACGGGAGCGGATCCATAGTGGTGTATTGATATGGTGAATATGTGGACTCGTGTGCGCCACCTCCAAAGAGTTACTTGCAGTCGTAGTGTAGGATAGCCACCGAGTCAAAGCTGGCTTGCTGCAGTCATACTCCACCACCCCCTTTGTTGATACTGATGCATATGTAGATAGTTCTGATGTAAGTCTTGCTAGGTACATTTATACTCACGTTTGCTTAATTTATGTTTTTGCAGAGAGACTTCTGTCTCGCTAGTAGTTCCGCGTGGACTTCGATGTTTAGCTTGTTACCTCAGCTACGATCTTGTGCCCTCGGCATGATCTGGTAGATAGTCAGGCTTCTCAGCCTTCTTCATTTATAGTTGTCTGTACTCAGACATGTTAAGCTTACGCATGTGTTTGACTTGTATACTCTGAATGCTGGGTCGAGAGACCCAAGTTTGTAATATCTCGCTCCTCGGAGCCTAATGAATAAATACTTTGAGTCATAGAGTTATGTTGTGATGCCATGTTGTATTTACACATATCGAGCATATTGTGTGTATGTTTGAAATGCTTGGTATGTGTGGGATCCGACAATCTAGTTGTTTATCCTAGGCAGCCTCTCTTATGGGGAAATGTAGTCTAGTGCTTCCTTGAGCCATAGTAGTCCGCTACAGCCCGGTTCACGAGTCCTGCTAGCCCCAGACACTACCGCTCGGGACACTTGACTGGCGGCATGTGTTTCACCGTTCTGTATGCATCCCTTCGGGAAATGTCACGCGGTGACATCCGAGTCTGCCTAGCCTGCTACAGCCGGGTTCGAGTCCTGTTAGCCAGTGCTACAGCCGGATTCACACGCTGGCGACCGACATGCTCGATGTGATTCATGTATGCTTGTCCCCATGGGTTAGTGCCGCTTTGGGTTCACGACTAGCCATGTCGGCCGGGTTCTGTCATATGGATGCTAGCGACACTATCATATCGTGAGCCAAAAGGCATAAACAGTCCGGGCCATGGTAAGGCGACACCCGTGGGAATACCGTGCGTGAGGCCGCAAAGTGATATGAGGTGTTACCAGCTAGATCTATGTGACTTGGAATCGTGGTCCTGACATTATGTGTCATGTGCTTCGGATCACTGCGAGGGTTAAACGGCGACAACTGAGTTGGGCTAGTCAATGGGGGCACATGCACGAACAGTGACTATTCGACTGCCATCTAGGTCAAGCCGGCTATATTAATTAGGACATCTATCAACGGACCCCTTTTCTACGAGTTTATCTTTAATTTGAGCTTTGTTCCTCGTCTAGTTTGTCCGTCGGGATTCATGTTGTCTCCTTTGGGCAGTGAGGTTATGATTTCTTGTCATGTCGCATTTTTTCATGTTATATGTTATAATCCGGCGCTTCAGATCAAAATGACGACAAATGCGCCTCGGGCCACATAGACAAAAGAAAACTAAGTACTACTCCACTATATAGGCAGGAGCCTCCGCGCTTGCTTGCTAGTGTTTCTCTCTTCACACTGTCTCTGCCTCTCCAGATCTAAACATGACAGTGGTGGCCACACTCTCTCTCTCTCTCCGCTCACCGCTGGTCACAGATCCAGCCGGATCCTCTCCGCCGGGGAAGGTGAGAAGGTGCAACGTTCACGCGATCGTCCTCGGCGACGGCTCTTACCCTGCTGGGCGCGTCTGATCAGCCTGCCTTACCGTTCTCTCCCAAGCACCGCTGGCGAGGGAGGGCCTCCGACCCCTTCTTCCTTGCTGCCGTAGTGTGGGCAGATCCGGCCTCTCGCCGCCCAGCTAGCGACATCCCGGCGACCATCAGGTATAACTTCCTTCGAAACCGGCCTTGCTCTACTTCCCGAGCTCCTGATGTCGCTGCATTTGTAACTTTTACTATTTCTCAGGCCCCCTCGTAGATAGGATCAATCGGCTGTTCGAAAACCACATATTTTTTTTATGTTTAAGAGGTAAAACTGGTTCATGCACTCGAATCTAGTACTACTTGGTTCAAACAAGGAAGAAAGGGGGTGGGGGTGGGGGAGGATTTGTTACCTGAATCTAGGACTTGGTCGAAAGAGGAAATAATGGGGGCGAAAAGTAGCAGAGACTGGCTATCCAACTGGTCTCTAGGTCTAATAGGGAAATAAAGGGAGACGCAGTACAAATTCAATATAAACCTGATCTATTGGTTGAAAAAGGAAAGAAAGTGGGGACTGGGGGACAAGTCAATAGAGTAAGTTCAGCACTAGATTTGCTAGCCTCACACAGTATAAGGTGGCTATACCGAACAAAAATGGGACCAACAAAGATACCTGTTCTGATGTTTGTTGCCCCGAGCCACTCTTATGTAATGCCACTGGTAAAATGTAGCAGTCGCATTGTTAAAAGTAAGGACACGTTAAACCAATGTTGTTTTCAATGTAATGCCTCGATAATATGAATCAATGGCACCGCTTTACATGTCACGCTAAAATTTCCCATTAAGATAAGTTGGTTCTTTTCGTTAGAAATGCAAGCGCCCTGGTCCGCCTACTCTCCCGTGTCCAAAGTAATGTCGTATTTAACGATTTTCATAGTTAATCCTAATGCCCACACTAATATCTAGCAATGCCTTTGCTTTAGAAATTGCTCTTGTCCTTGTAGGATTGCCATTCAGATAAGGAACATGCTTCTTTTCATTTGATGCATGTTTCATCACTTGTTAGTCACCCTCCTTTCCACCTTTTTGTGCAAACAGAGATATACATTTCACGCTCGATCTTAGTTGAACTGCACAAATGATATCCAAATTATAGTTGAGCATTCCAGAGCTTCACAACCAACCTTGATGTTGCTCAATTTTGTTGCAACTAATGAAGAAGAAGCTCTGTGGGTTTCGTTTTCTGATGGAAATGGAACCGGGGCTGGAGCCCTTTTCTTAAAAAAAAATTGAAGAAGAAGCTGCTAGCTTACGGGACATTGCTTCATTTTAGGTGAACTGCACCAAAAGGTCCCATGAATTGAATCATCCATGTTGGTGATTGAAAGAGCCAGCTTGACATCGATCTAAGCACCCCGGCCTCCATCCTTGCGACGCATGGTACACCTCGTTGCCACCTGCTCGACCCTAGTGTCACCGATAAAATGAAGTAATAATACAGTTAAAATAGAGCGAGTGTCATCTCTATCATTTCATTTCCAATGTAGATAAAGAAAGTGCTTCTCTTTGTTAAAGTATGTTTCATCAACTAGTCCCATTGTTAATGTTTAAGCGTTTACGCAAACTGGGGTGCTTAATTTTAGTTGACATGTACAAAATAGAGATTTGAATGTCTCAAGCGCCTCCTTGTACTCTTGATGTACTTGATGTTCATCATTGGCGAGAAGGTGTATTTGGGAGACTTGGGACGATGTCGAGATGAGGCGTGCCGTATGAGGCGTCGAGGCCCATCTAGCCTCGCAGCATGGCATACTATGATACTATCGCAATATTTTTTTCTATTTGTTTTGTGTGTTTCATCAACTAGTGCCACTATAATGTAATCATGCTTTTTCGTTATCTGTGCAAACAGGGTTATTCAGCTGCATTTTGGTGGAACTGCACAAATGTACGTATGGAACCGGCATATATGCAGAGTGCGAGGTGTGCCAAGTAAAAATTACCGACACCAACCATGCTGCATGCACGCATTGGCATCCACCACCACCAGTGGGATGTGTGGCGCTCTGTGTGGACGGATCTTTCTCGGCAGAAAATCCTCTAACCAAATACTAGTAGCTTATATTGGCAGTTTTCTAGGAGTACTCTTTTCCGAAAGAAGCACCAATCTATTTTTCTTTATTTGTACACTTTGTGTCACAACTTTAACCCAAAGGTCCAGAGCTATTTTAGGGTGATTGGCGTAGTACTCGGAGACTGATTGTAAGCATGATTTTCATTAGCTGTCACACGATTGTAAGCATGAGCAGGTGGAAGATTAGGTTAGTCTGGCTTACCTTAAACCCTACCGCCGCCGTTGAAGCGAGGCGGCGTCGAGGAACCGTGGAGAGCGGCGGGAAGTGACGTCGCGCCATCCGGCCTCCTCTTGCGGTGGGAGAACGAATACTCCTGTGGCTCGGCTGGCTCTGCACCCTCACGAACGGCACACCATACTCGTCGATTTGTTATCCTCTGGGTGCTCGACCTTGACCTGTCGCCCACCACCTCCGCTCGACTGTCGCCTCGGGCGAATCTGTCTGCTCCATCGCCCATAGGAGATACTCGATGAACTCAGAGGACTGCGGCGTGACTGCCGCCGAGGATTACATGTACATCGCCGCCCTCATCGCCGCCGTCTCGCTCTTTCGCATACATTGCCACATGGCCCGCACCGTCCTTGAAATCTCCCACTCATTGTCAAACCAACTAAGGATCTCCTTCAACCTGGCTAACTTTGCCTGGTCGCCGCCGGCGATCTGCCTGATTCACTGTTGCATCCTCTCCATAGATGTCGTTCTAAGTGGTCTGATGCTAGCTTTGGAAGATGGGAGGAGAGACAGTGGTCTTGCAATAGAGAAGAGGGAGAGGAGAGGAGGTGGTTTTGGAATGGAGACGATGGAGAGGAGAGGAGGTGGTTTTGCAATGGAGAGAAGATCAGAAGAGGGAGAGGTGAGGCGGTGGTTTTGGAATGGAGATGATGGAGAGGAGAGGAGGTGGTTTTGGAATGGAGATGATGGAGAGGAGAGGAGGTGGTTTTGCAATGGAGAAGATCAAGAGGGAGAGGCGAGACGGTGGTTTTGGAATGGAGATGATGGAGAGGAGAGGAGGTGGTTTTGCAATGGAGCGAGGGAGAGGAGCGTCGGCAGCGATTTAGGATTAGGCGAGAGGGCGCACGCTGTGACTGGATCAAAATCAAAATCAATTTACCCTTCAATTAAGAAAGACCCACATTAACTAGTCTCCCTTTTATTCGGGTCATAATTGACCATGATTTTCGTGACATAAAATATATGTTATCGTTGCAAAAATAATATAATTTGAAAGTACATTCGAATCTGAACCAAACGATACAATTTTTGGTGACATGCATTCACATTTTGCTTGTCACATACAAATACGTGGTCAAACTTTGACCCAAAATCATAAAACAACAAAAAAATACTTCCAAGACCAGCGCCGCTCTTCCTCTTCTCCTCTTAAACCACCGCCGCTCCTCTCCTATTCCAATCTAAATCCAGCGCCGCTCCTCTCCTCTTCCATTTCAAAACCACCGCCCCTCCTCTCCTGTTCCAGTCCAAAACCAGCGTCACTCCTCTCCCACTCTAATCCAAAACCAGCGCTGCTCCTCTCCTCTTCCATTCAAAAACCACCGCCGGCGAGTGAAGGTGCTGTGGAGAAGTAGATCGATGGAGGAGTACAACCGATACGTGAGGATCGCAGATGGCGACCCTGTGAAGCTAGCTAGGATGTTGGAGATACAGTCTTGGTTTGACAACAAGGACCAACTAGCGGCGACGGCGACATCCATGACCAAATATCTACAACAGAGCGAAAAGGCGGCGATACTCCCAGAGGGAGTCGCGCCGGAGTACATAGAGCTGCTCCACTGGGCCATGGAGCAAACAGATTCACCGAATCCGATCATGAGGGAGCGGTGGTGGGAGTATCGATCCCGGATGGAGCATCCACCGAGATTGAAGGATCGAGCATCTCAGGTGCCGTTTGTGAGGTGTCCTGCGAGCCAGCCGGTGGAGTCTTCGTCGACCGAACCCAACTACAAGAGGAGAAAAGCAGTTGTCCCGCGATGCTTCCCGCCATCGTCTCCCTCGCCGTTCACATCGTCTCTCACGGGCGGCTGTCTGCCGCCGAGGAATAGGAGGGGCTGCCCCCCAGCCCAATAGTCGGGCAGGTTGTGAATTGTCGAGGAGCTTAGGGTTGTCAGTATTTGCAGGTTGTGAATTGTGTTTTGTGTTGTGTATGTTTAGAGTACTTTCATATATGAATGTCTTCTGAATTTCAGATTTGCAGTATTGAGCATATGAAGAATTTTACGAATTCTAGAGATCTATTTTTAGCACTTAAAAATGTAGTTTCATAGGAGTATAAAAGTGCAGACGAGAAGAAACTGCAAGTTTCAGTTTCAGATAAGAAACTGCAAGTTCAGTTTCAGATAAGAAACTGCAACTTTCAGAGGCAGAGCATTTATATTAACACGACCTTTTCTAACAGGGTTAACATCATGTTGGAAGTTTTATTCATGGTCGAAAATAGAACTACCAGCCAGTTAACATCATGCTGATCAACATTCATGCATAGCACTTCTTCATATGATGCACAGTCAAAATGCCCACACAATGTCAAGTGTGCGAAACACAGAGAAAACGAGGGACGAAGTTTTGGCAAGTGTTGGATGTGGTTTTGGGCTGCCCTGTCCAGGCTTTCATTTTTAACATGCGCAGCCCATGACCTCGGATGGGAGGGCCTGTTTGTATTTTCTTAGGGCGGTCATGTATCGACCGGCCTATGGACCTCCCATCCGAGGTTTTATTTTTGGCAGCCCAATTTATGTATTTTTTTGAAGAAAACGCAGAGGTCTGTTCTATTTTTCTATATAAGAATAGGAACGCCAGGTACAACTTATGTTTCCCTTCTAACTATATTATATGTATTTAAATTATTTTATATGTTATTATATATTATTTTTATTGTCATCATATATTTAACAAATACTTACATATGTAAGAAAACAATATCCCACATCTTATTAACTTATAAAATAATTTCTTAACAAATAAAATCCTGGATTGTTTTGGCACAAAATCCTAGTGATTGTGTACAAAAGCTTGGTAAGATTTAAGGACTAATGTAATAATATCACTTATTATTTAAATATATTTATAACAAAATGCTCAGCCCTTTTTTATTTTTTGATAACATTGCTGGCCCAACCCAACATTATAATTAGAATCAGCCCAGCAAAATCGTGTATCTAGATAAAGTGCAAATGGCCTGTAATTTTTTAGGAAATAAAATAAATGGGCCGCATGGACGCTACATTAATTGTTCACCCAGCCCAGCTAATGGCTGTAATTCAAAAAAAAGATCAAAGTGACTGTAAAATTTACCGCGCAAAAAAAAGACTGTAAATTCTGAAAAAATGGGTTGAATACGTGCCACATTTTTGGAGGCTGAAATGTGGGCCAATAGGTCGAAGCCAATGCAAGTCATTGTCAATTTAGTCAACAAATGATTCTGACATGTTAGCCATTGGATTTACATGCAACAACCGGCATCCATCTTCAATCTCTCGTCTTCTTCCTCCAGAGCCGCCGGGACCACCTCCCACCTCCTACTACTAGCAGCTCTGCTTAGCACGCTTCGCTATGAAGCGCTACTCCACCTATGGCCAGGCCATCCCTCCACCCCTCCACACCTCCTGTTCTTCTCCACCGACTGCCGAACCACACCGCACTAGAACCAGTTAACCCTCGTACACCTCTCCGTCTGCGACTCTACTCCCGCGTCTTCCCATCTGCGGCTCGTTGCTCTCCGGGGCCTCGCCGTCGTCCACCACCTTGGATGCGCTCGGCGCGGCATGGTCAACGTGGTCAACGAACGACACCATGGGAAGTAGACTGTGCGTGGAGAGGCTGACAGCTGGGTCCATGACCGCACACAAGGAAATGCCTCCTTATTACGCGCAAAATAATGATTCCTCCACCGACATCTGGGACCCACGGAAGGGCCTCAGATTTCTGAAAAAACGTGCCCCGCTGACTTGTCGGACCCACCAGCTATCTTCGCACGCAAGGAAGTGCCTCCCTATTACGCACAAAAATGAATACTCCCCTGCCGGTGGAACCCAAAGATCTTTGGGAGGCTGACTTGTGGGCCTACCAAGTTGACGGGACGGAGGGCTTTGTCAACTTAGTCAATATGAACGATTCTAGATCCTGTTATCAGACGATGTTCATCCAACGGTTGTAGTGCTTCTTCAACCTCTGGTCTTCTTGCTCCGGCCGCCCAAACCAGCGCCGGTCGTGCTGCGTGCTCCTGCCTCCGTGGCGGCTGTGATGCCGCGGAGGCCTCACCACCCCTACTACTCCCACAGCTGGCCAGGCCATCCTCTACTCACCCACACCCCTCGTTATTCTGCGGCGCGGCAAGAGCCTCACACCGCAGCCGAACCAGTGAACCCTCGTACTCCTCTTCGCGTGGGCATCCACTGCTGTGTCTTCCACGGCTCCGAGTCGTCCCCTTCCTAGGCCTCGCCGTCGTCCACCGCCGTGGTGCTCTCGGTGCGGCGTGGTCAACGTGGTCAAGGAACGACTTCCATCGGACGTGGACTGTACGTGGAGAGGCTGACAGCTGGGTCCACGGCAGCAGCAAGGAAGTGCCTCCTTATTAAGCGAAAAATAATGATTCCTCCACCTGACAGCAGGGACCCACCGGACAGGCCACCGTATTTCGCGAAAAAAGTTTCCCCCTGACTGCTGGGACCCACCAGCTACATCTTCGCATGCAAGGAAGTGCGTCTGGGCAAAAAAAACGATTCGCCCCCCTGACTGCTGGGACCCACCAGCTACATCTTCGCACGCAAGGAAGTGCGTCCGGCAAAAAAAACGATTCGCCCCCTGACTGCTGGGACCCACCAGCTACATCTTCGCACGCAAAGGGAGTTCGCCGGGCAAAAAATGATTCTCCCCGATTGTTGGGACCCACCAGCTACATTTTCGCACGCAAGGAACTGCGATACCGGGACCGCCTGGTCGAAGCGCACGTGGCGTTGTCATTCTGGTCGCGAACGTATGCATATATATACTGGTCGATGTAGAGGCGCACACGTGTCGTAGTAGAGGCGGCGACGCGTCGTAGTAGAGGCGCGCATGTAGCATGTACACGCACGCATAAACGCCAAGGTGCAAGAAAGAAAATACGCCACGTCGCATTACATACGGGCGGGTCTCGAACGCCTACCGCGCACACGTACATGGCTGGGTCGGAACGGAGAAACAGAGTCGTCGTCGTGTTCATGGGGAGGCAACAGAATGCGTCGTGTTCATGGGGAGGCAACGGAATGCGTCGTGTTCATCGGGAGGCAACAGAACGCATGGGAGCCAACCGGCTTGGACGGAACAGGCGATGGAAACGAGGCCTGGCGTACCACGTAAGCGGAGGAAACAGCCTTGTGTTCGACCGCCCACGCTCGAACGGGTCCTTTGATCGGGAGGGTGTGGCGATCGCAAAACGGAGGAAACAGACTGCTACGGTCGAAACGGGGTCATGTTGATCAGAGGGTGTGGCGATCGCAAAACGGGCCGAAATGGACCTCCTACGGTCAAAACAGGGTCTGTTGATCGGGAGGGTGTGGCGCACCGCGAAAGCGGAGGAAACAGACCTCCTACGGTCGAAACGGGGTCTGTTGATCGGGAGGGTGTGGCATCGCAAAACGGATTTAAACGGACCTCCTACGGTCAAACGGGATCCTGTTCATCGGGAGGGGTGTGGTGTACCGCAAAACGGGACTCCACGGGATACGGTTCATCTCCACCGTCGACCTCCTCCAGCCTCCACGGGCTACCGTCGACCTCCTCCAGCCTCCACGGGCTCCTATTCATCCAGCCTCCACCGCGCGCTACTCCACCGGCTACTGTTCAACCACCCCTCCACCGTCTACTATTCATCCAGCCCTCCATCTTCTACTATTCATCCAGCCCTCCACACCACGGGGTCCTGTTCAACCACCCCTCCACGGCCACCCCTCCATCGCTCTCTGCTCATCCAGCCCTCCACACCACGGGTCCTGTTCATCCAGAGGCAACGCCACCGCTCATCGCTCATCCAACCCCCCGCAATGCTCACTGTTCATCCAATCAATCGGCTTGATTAGCAGCGAGAGCGGCGAATCGCTCCATCAAGTTCGATTAACAGCCATCGATCGATCGCCGGGTTCGAGAACGCGTAGCTGCGAGGCAATCGCTTCGGGTTCGATTAGAGCCCAACGCCTCGCTCGGGTTCAGTTAGAGCCAATGCCTCGCATGTGTACGAGAGAAACATGCATCGCTCGGCCCCCGACCTCCCACCGTAGCCGACAACTCCCCGAAATTTTCCTCCCCCTCGCTTCTACCATGGTTTTTTCCGTCATGGACGGCCCAAAGAATGTCATGCAGCTGCGTCTCCGGCCCGCCCAGGACGAAAAGCCCATTTTCTGTCATGATTTTTTGTCATAGAAGTAGGAGCCCACTACATCTATGATGATACCGGGTTTTGTCACAATTATCATCATAGAAGTGTCATATGTATGACAGAAAAAAATTCGTTCGGCCCAAAATGTCACGGATGTGTCTTTTTTTGTAGTGGTGATCCAAAGGACTTGGACCCTACGTCAAGAAATCAACCAGGAAGGCACGAGGTAGGGGGGAGTGCCTACCCCCCTGGGCGCGCCCTCCACCCTTGTGGGGCCCACTTTGCTCCACCGACGTACTTCTTCCTCCTATATATACCTACGTACCCCCAAACTACCAGATACGGAGCCAAAAACCTAATTCCACCGCCGCAACCTTCTGTACCCGTGAGATCCCATCTTGGGGCCTTTTAGAGACTCACGAGGGGGCATCGATCACGGAGGGCTTCTACATCAACACCATAGCCTCTCCGATGATGTGTGAGTAGTTTACCTTAGACCTTCGGGTCCATAGTTATTAGCTAGATGACTTCTTCTCTCTTTTTGGATCTCAATACAATGTTCTCCCCCCTCTCTTGTGGAGATCTATTTGATGTAATCTTCTTTTGCGGTGTGTTTGTTGAGAGACCGATGAATTATGGGTTTATGATCAAGTTTATCTATGAACAATATTTGAATCTTCTCTGAATTCTTTTATGCATGATTGGTTATCTTTGCAAGTCTCTTTGAATTATCAGTTTGGTTTGGCCTACTAGATTGATCTTTCTTGCAATGGGAGAAGTGCTTAGCTTTGGGTTCAATCTTGCGGTGTCCTTTCCCAGTGACAGTAGGGGCAGCAAGGCAAGTATTGTATTGTTGCCATCGAGGATAACAAGATGGGTTTTATATCATATTGCATGAATTTATCCCTATACATCATGTCATCTTACTTAAAGCGTTACTCTGTTCTTTTGAACTTAATACTCTAGATGCATGCAGGATAGCGGTCGATGTGTGGAGTAATAGTAGTAGATGCAGGCAGGAGTCGGTCTACTTGTCGCGGACGTGATGCCTATATACATGATCATACCTAGATATTCTCATAACTATGCTCAATTCTGTCAATTGCTCAACAGTAATTTGTTCACCCACCGTAATACTTATGCTCTCGAGAGAAGCCACTAGTGAAACCTATGGCCCCCGGGTCTATTTTCCATCATATTTAATCTCCCGACAACAAGCTATTTCTGGCGCCGTTTATTTTTCTTTTATTTTACTTTGCATCTTTATCATAAAAATACCAAAAATATTATCTTATCATATCTATTAGATCTCACTCTCGTAAGTGACCGTGAAGGGATTGCCAACCCCTTTTATTGTGTTGGTTGCGAGGATTTATTTGTTTGTGTAGGTGCGAGGGACTTGTGCGTGACCTCCTACTGGATTGACACCTGGGTTCTCAAAAACTGAGGGAAATACTTACGCTGCTTTACGGCATCACCGTTTCCTCTTCAAGGGAAAACCAACGCAGTGCTCAAGAGGTAGCAAGAAGGGTTTCTGGCGCCGTTGCCGGGGAGTCTACGCAAAAGTCATCATACCAAGTACCCATCACAAACCCTTATCTCCCGCATTACATTATTTGTCATTTGCCTCTCGTTTTCCTGTCCCCCACTTCATCCTTGCCGTTTTATTCGCCTTCTCTTTTCTGTTCGCCTCCCTCTTTCTTTTCGCTCCTCGCACTTTATGCCATTATGTCTGAAACTGGGGAAACTATTGTCGATATGGACAATAGTAATAACATGGAAAATTCTGATGCTCTTGCTGAAGAACCCCCTATCTTACATACAAAAAAGTTCCGAATTGGTAGTGGTAATATTATTGGAAAAGGGGTTATTCAAGATTTCTTTACTTGTGCCGGTGCTTTGCCTTCTATGGGTAGTTCTATTCTTCATAGAACTAGTAGTCTTGCGGACGCTATTGCCATGCTTGTAGTTGAACTTGAAAAGCAATTTATGCACATGCACCCTTGCATACAAAGGATTTTCCTAGAATTTTCTAATATTGAGCATTCTTCCGTTAAGCGTGCCGCTACTATCTTTTTGGCTCACGAGTTCAGATTTATAATAAAAGAGGCCAAAGAAATCTTTGCGCATTATAGGGTGGACGCTGGTCGTCCTCCTATAGAAACTATCTTATTTGATCAAGAGGAAATAATGCGTTTTCAATCTCTAGATTATGTTGCTTTTATTGAAAACCTTAGAAAAAAGGTTCCTACCCATGTTCTAGTTGATAGAATTTCTGAACTTAATAATGATTTTGCTATTCGAAATAATGAGCTAGGATATTCTCTTGAGTATAGGCTCACAAAGTTCTGTCAAAAGAATGCTTATAATGATGAATTGGTTGTGCAATATGAAGGGCCGAAGGAGGAACCTATACCTCTTAAAGTTGATCTTCGGGACTTTTGTCCCATTAAATTTAGCCCTTTTGATTACTTTTGCTTGCCTCAAAGAAAACTTGCTGCTGAACGTAGAGAATATGAAATGGGTTTTAATGATCTATCCTATTATTATGACAATACCTAGATCTATCCTTGCTTTTATGCCTAGCTAGGGGCGTTAAACGATAGCGCTTGTTGGGAGGCAACCCAACTTTATTTTTAGTTTTTTTTTTTGATTTTTGCTTCTGTTTAGGAATAAATATTTGATCTAGCCTCTGGTTAGATATGTTTTTATGTTTAATTTAGTGTTTGTGCCAAGTTTAACCTATAGGATCTTCATGGATGATAGTTATTTGATCTTGCTGAAAATTTCAGAAACTTTCTGTTCACCAAAATAATTGTTAAAAATCACCAGAACGTGATAAAATATTGATTCCAGTTGCTGATGATCAATAAACAAATTTTATAGGTCGTCCTATTTTGGCTGAATTGTTTGAGTTCCAGAAGTTTGCTTTAGTTACAGATTACTACAGACTGTTCTGTTTTTGACAGATTCTGTTTTTCGTGTGTTGTTTGCTTATTTCGATAAATCTATGGCTAGTAAAATAGTTTATAAACCATAGATAAGTTGTAATACAGTAGGTTTAACACCAATATAGATAAATAATGAGTTCATTACAGTACCTTGAAGTGGTGTTTTGTTTTCTTTCGCTAACGGAGCTCACGAGATTTTCTGTTGAGTTTTGTGTTGTGAAGTTTTCAAGTTTTGGGTAAAAGATTTGATGGATTATGGAACAAGGAGTGGCAAGAGCCTAAGCTTGGGGAGCCCATGGCACCCCAAGATAATCTAAGGACACCTAAAAGCCAAAGCTTGGGGATGCCCCGGAAGGCATCCCCTCTTTTAATCTACTTCCATCGGTAACTTTACTTGGAGCTATATTTTTATTCACCACATGATATGTGTTTTGCTTGGAGTGTGTTGTATTATTTGAGTCTTTGTTTTTTATTTTGCCACAATCATCCTTTCTGTACACATCTTTTGAGAGAGACTCACATGATTCGGAAATTATTAGAATACTCTATGTGCTTAACTTATATCTTTTGAGTTATATAGTTTTTGCTCTAGTGCTTCACTTATATCTTTTAGAGCACGGTGGTGGATTTGTTTTATATAAACTATTGTTCTCTCATGCTTCACTTAGATTATTTTGAGAGTCCTACAAAACAGCATGGTAATTTGCTTTAATTATGCTAGGCATTTAAGACTAGTAAATTTTTTTCTTATGAGTGTGTTGAATACTGAGAAGTTTGATGCTTGATAATTGTTTTGAGATATGGAGATGGTGATATTAGAGTCATGCTAGTTGAGTAATTGTGAATTTGAGAAATACTTGTGTTAAAGTTTGTGATTCCCGTAGCATGCACGTATGGTGAACCGTTATGTGATGAAGTCGGAGCATGATTTATTTATTGATTGTCTTCCTTATGAGTGGCGGTCGGGGACGAGCGATGGTCTTTTCCTACCAATCTATCCCCCTAGGAGCATGCGTGTAATACTTTGCTTTGATAACTTGTAGAATTTTGCAATAAATATATGAGTTCTTTATGACTAATGTTGAGTCCATGGATTATACACACTTTTCTTCCTTCCACCATTGCTAGCCTCTCTATTACCACACACTTTTCGCCGGTATCATACACCCTCCATATACCTTCCTCAAAACAGCCACCATACCTACCTATCATGGCATTTCCATAGCCATTCTGAGATATATTGTCATGCAACTTACCACCGTTCCGTTTACTATGACATGCTCCATCATTGTCATATTGCTTTGCATGATCATGTAGTTGACATTGTATTTGTGGCAAAGCCACCATTCATAATTCTTTCATACATGTCACTCTTGATTCATTGCATATCCCGGTACATCGCCGGAGGCATTCACATAAAGTCATATTTTGTTCTAAGTATTGAGTTGTAATTGTTGAGTTGTAAGTAAATAAAAGTGTGATGATCATCATTTTTAGAGCATTGTCCCAAGTGAGGAAAGGATGATGGAGACTATGATTCCCCCACAAGTCGGGATGAGACTCCGGACTAAATAAAAAAAAGAAAAAAAAGAGGCCATAAAAAAAGAGGAAAGGCCCAAATAAAAAAAATGAGAGAAGAATAGAGAAGGGACAATGTTACTATCCTTTTACCACACTTGTGCTTCAAAGTAGCACCATGATCTTCATGATAGAGAGTCTCCTATGATATCACTTTCATCTACTAGTGGGAAATTTACATTATAGAACTTGGCTTGTATATTCTAATGATGGGCTTCCTCAAAATGCATTAGGTCTTCGTGAGCAAGCGAGTTGGATGCACACCCACTTAGTTCCTTTTGTTGAGCTTTCATATACTTATAGCTCTAGTGCATCCGTTGCATGGCAATCCCTACTCACTCACATTGATATCTATTAATGGGCATCTCCATAGCCCGTTGATACGCCTAGTTGATGTGAGACTATCTTCTCCTTTTTTTCTCCACAATCACCATTCTATTCCACATATAGTCCTATGTCCATGGCTCACGCTCATGTATTGCGTGAAGATTGAAAAAGTTTGAGAAACACCAAAAGTTTGAAACAACTGCTTGGCTTGTCATCTGGGTTGTGCATGATTTAAATACTTTTTGTGGTGAAGATAGAGCATAGACAGACTATATGATTTTGTAGGGATAACTTTCTTTGGCCATGTTATTTTGAGAAGACCTAATTGCTTAGTTAGTATGCTTGAAGTATTATTATTTTTATGTCAATAATAAACTTTTGTCGTGAATCTTTCGGATCTGAATATTCATACCACAATTAAGAGAATTACATTGAAATTATGCCAAGTAGCATTCCACATCAAAAATTCTGTTTTTATCATTTACCTACTCGGGGACGAGCAGGAATTAAGCTTGGGGATGCTTGATACGTCTCCAAGGTATCTATAATTTTTTATGGTTCCATGCTATATTATATTCTGTTTTGGACATTATTGGGCTTTATTATACACTTTTATATTATTTTTGGGACTAACCTATTAACCGGAGGCCCAGCCCAGAATTGTTGTTTTTTGCCTATTTCGGAGTTTCGCAAAAAAAGAATATCAAACGGAGTCCAAACGGAATGAAACCTTCGGGAACGTGATTTTTGGAACGAACGTGATCCAGAGGACTTGGACCCTACATCAAGAAATCAACCAGGAAGGCACGAGGTAGGGGGGAGCGCCTACCCCCCTGGGCATGCCCTCCACCCTTGTGGGGCCCACGTTGCTCCACCGACGTACTTCTTCCTCCTATATATACCTACGTACCCCCAAACTACCAGATACGGAGCCAAAAACCTAATTCCACCGCCGCAACCTTCTGTACCCGTGAGATCCCAACTTGGGGCCTTTTCTGGAGCTCCGCCGGAGGGGGCATCGATCATGGAGGGATTCTACATCAACACCATAGCCTGTCCGATGATGTGTGAGTAGTTTACCTTAGACCTTCGGGTCCATAGTTATTAGCTAGATGGCCTCTTCTCTCTTTTTGGATCTCAATACAATGTTCTCCCCCTCTATTGTGGAAATCTATTTGATGTAATCTTCTTTTGCGGTGTGTTTGTTGAGAGACCGATGAATTGTGGGTTTATGATCAAGTTTATCTATGAACAATATTTGAATCTTCTCTGAATTATTTTATGCATGATTGGTTATCTTTGCAAGTCTCTTTGAATTATCAGTTTGGTTTGGCCTACTAGATTGATCTTTCTTGCAATGGGAGAAGTGCTTGGCTTTGGGTTCAATCTTGCGGTGTCCTTTCCCAGTGACAGTAGGGGCAGCAAGGCAAGTATTGTATTGTTGCCATCGAGGATAACACGATGGGGTTTATATCATATTGCATGAATTTATCCCTATACATCATGTCATCTTACTTAAAGCGTTACTCTATTCTTTTGAACTTAATACTCTAGATGCATGCTGGATAGCGGTCGATGTGTGGAGTAATAGTAGTAGATGCAGGCAGGAGTCGGTCTACTTGTCGCGGACGTGATGCCTATATACATGATCATACCTAGATATTCTCATAACTATGCTCAATTCTGTCAATTGCTCAACAGTAATTTGTTCACCCACAGTAATACTTATGCTCTCGAGAGAAGCCACTAGTGAAACCTATGGCCCCCGGGTCTATTTTCCATCATATTTAATCTCCCGACAACAAGCTATTTCTGGCGCCGTTTATTTTGCTTTTATTTTACTTTGCATCTTTATCATAAAAATACCAAAAATATTATCTTATCATATCTCTCTCTCGTAAGTGACCTTGAAGGGATTTACAACCCCTTTATTGCGTTGGTTGCGAGGATTTATTTGTTTGTATAGGTGCGAGGGACTCGTGCGCGGTCTCCTACTGGATTGATATCTTGGTTCTCAAAAACTGAGGGAAATACTTACGCTACTTTACCGCATCACCTTTTCCTCTTCAAGGGAAAACCAACGCAGTGCTCAAGAGGTAGCAGTGTTCAGCCGGAGTTAATCGAGCGTGTTGGGTAAGATTATGCACCCCTGCATGGAAGTTAATCTATTCAAATAGACGTTTCCACGGTAATGGATGCTCGGAGTTGTATCCCGATCTATACAACTAGAAGTAGATACTAGAGACATGATATGGATATGATGGCTTTGGGATTGCTTTCTCGCAGGGAGTCGAGGAAGGATCTTTGGGCGTTGTTACTACAACATACTTGCTACTTATATTATGCTAATATGCACTCTTCTAATGTTGCAAGATGCTTCAAGATGCTAGTCTTTGATAGGCTAGGCTTTCGCTTCTCTTCTGGCATTTCTGCTGTTCAGTCCAAAGGTATAGCCCCATTCCTTTGATATTGATGCATACTTAGCATAGTTCTGATGTAAGTCGTGTGAGTACTTCGGATGAGTACTCACGGTTACTTTTCTACTTCTTTTCCCCTATACCGATTGCTGCTATCAGATGACGGAACCCAGTAGCCAGATGCCACCACCGACGACTACTACTACTACCCCGAGGGTGTCTACTACTACGTGGAGGCCGCCGCCGACCAGGAGTAGTTAGGAGGCTCCCAGGCGGGAGGCCTTGCCTTTTCGACCCATGATGTTGTTTGTGCTAGCCTTCTTAAGGCAGACTTGTTTAATTATGTCTGTACTCAGATATTGTTGCTTCCGCTGACTCGTTGTATTCGAGCTTATGTATTCGAGCCCTCGAGGCCCCTAGCTTGTAATACGAAGCTTGTATGACTTTAATTTGTGTTTAGAGTTGTGTTGTGATATCTTCCCGTGAGTCTCTGATCTTGACCGTGTGCATTTGCGTGTATGATTAGTGCATGATTAAGTCAAGGCATCACATTTGGGCTGCCTGCTCCGCCTGCATCCGTGCCGCAGCCGCCCTCGCCGCCTATTACTCCCTACGATCGTTGATCTCCTTCTTCTTGTCCGCAAGTCACTTCTTCGCATGCTCATCCAAGAGGGTTTCGTCCGCCAGCATGATCCTCGCATCTTCCGTGTCCCGTGTGAGTTGCAACCTCTCCTTCTCAAGTTCTATGTCGCCAAATGTCTTGGCCTTCTCAAGTTCCCATTTGATTGCCACTTGTTGCTTCTCCAACTCGATCTTCTCCCTCTCAATTTCGAGCTTCTTCTTTGCCCTCTTCCGGTCCCACTCCATCCTTTCCTTTTGCACATCTAACATGAGCTTGTACCTCTCCTCCTTCTTGTTCTCCCTCACCAAAAAATGCCCGTCTATGTGGACGACATTTTTGTAGCCGCGACATTACGGGCGGCACGTGCCTTCTCCCACCTGTTTCCCATGACTTGGCGGTTATCCTTTGGCACGGTGGCTTTTTCATTCATCACGACAATATTGTCCTCTTCATCGTCCAACCCAATTGATTGGTTGGAGCTTGAACCATCATTCATCTTCTTGCCGGACATGAGATCGGCCACGAGTTGGTTCCACTTCGACTTGCCATTCAACATGACCCAACAATGGCTAAAAGCAAACGGCTTCTTCTCCACCTCGTGATACAAAGTGGCCGCCACCGTTGTCTAGCAAACAACATATGTATGAGCATGAGAATGCAAACACAAGAAGAATATGAAAATGACGACAAGATGAAGCAATTGAGCTTACGTGATCTGCCACTCCCATCCCACTTTGAGGGCGTTTGGTCACTTGTGAGTAGTAACCGACCGATACGTCGCCGTCGTATCTATAATTTTTGATTATTTCATGCCAATATTATACAACTTTCACATATTTTTGGCAACATTTTATATGATTTATTAGACTAACATATTGATCCAGTGCCCAGTGTCAGTTCCTGTTTGTTGCATGTTTTTTGTTTCGCAGAATATCCATATCAATCGAAGTCCACACGCGATGAAAATTTACGGAGAATTATTTTGGAATATTTGTGATTTTTGGGAGGTGGAATCAACGCAAACGGAGGCCCACAGCCACCACAAGACACCAGGGCGTGCCCCAGGGCCCAAGCGCATGGTGGTGGGTTGCGCCCTCCTAGTATGTCGGTTGGAGCTCCACTTTGGGCGCAAGGAAGCTTATATCCGGAAAAAATCGTGTTAAAATCTCAGCGCAATTGGAGTTACGGATCTCCGGATATTTAAGAAAAGGTTTTCGGGCAGATCTGGGGAACGCGAAACAGAAGAGAACAAAGAGGGAGATCCAATCTCAGAGGGGCTCCTGCCCCTCCACCGCCATGGAGGCCATGGACCAGAGGGGGAACTCTCAAACCATCTAGGGGTAGGCTAAGGAAGAAGAAGAAGGAGGGGGGCACTCTCCCCATCTATCTATAGCGGTCCACTCTCCCGCAACCCGTTGTACCCTCTATTTGAACATGGTGCTTTATGCTTCATATTATTATACAATGATGTGTTGCCATCCTGTGATGCGTGAGTAGTTTTTTTTGTCCTATCGGTAATTGGTGAATTGCTATGATTGGTTTAATTTGCTTGTGTTTATGTTGTTGTCCTTTGGTGCCCATCATATGAGCACGCGTACGGATCACACCATACAGTTAGTTGTATGTTGATAGGACTATGCTTGGAGGGCGAGGGTGACAAAAGCTTCTTCCTACCATATAAATTGATGCATATGGGATTGAAGGGGGACCAATATATATCTTAATGCTATGGTTGGGTTTTACCTTAATGAATGTTGGTAGTTGTGGATGCTTGCTAATAGTTCCAATCATAAGTGCATAGAGTTCCAAGTAAGGGATGACATGCTAGCGGTGGCCTCTCTCACACCAAAACTTGCTATCGGTCTAGTAACATAGTCAATTGCTAAGGGACAATTCCACAAATCCTACCACTACTAATCCACACTCCCTATACTAATTTAATTGTAATTTGATTAGAACAACACCTACTTTTTATTTTTCATGTTCTTTATTATCTTGCAAACCTATCCTACCACACCTACGAAGTACTTCTAGTTTTATTCTTGTTCTAGGTTGTCGGGGAAGCTGATCGGACCCACGAACACCTATGGGACCGGCGGACGAGCCCCTTTCGGTTCGATGGGGGGCGGAGGTCGCACGAAGAGCAGATCGAGGCGAAGCACACTAGCAGTTTACCCAGCTTCGGAGCTCTCCGGAGAGATAATACTCCTACTGCTGCTTGTCTGATTGTATTCTGTTCTTGCTAGGGAGCGCTGAGAGCTACAAGACCTAGCGTGAGTGTTCTCTGGTTTCGAATGAACCGAACCCTCTCTACGTTGCGCATGGGCCTCCTTTTATATGCTCAAGGGGTCTCCGACAGGTGGCAACGTAGACAAGGGCAAAAACGTAAAAGGAGTCGTGGTTGGTACATCTACTTGTACAGTGTAACATACCTAACCCTGACGGCAGGGGACAAAGGCATTAAATGCCCGTCTATGTCGCCTAAGCAATGCGGAAAGGGACCGTCGGGGCGCCACCGCTTGCCACGATGGCAATCTTGTCAAGCACCGCTTGCCACGCGCGCCCGCTGCTGCACACCTCTTGCCACGCTGCTACCGAAAGGTCCTGAGGCGACACGTTGGTGGATGTCTTTGGGCGTAATTCTGACGTGGTAGCTGCCGCTGCAAGCGCCTTGCCTTGATGCGTCGTCGTCTTGCCGTGCCGGAAGCTTGTCGCTCACCGGGCCTTCCCGGCAAGCTCCTCTTGCCGGGGCCTTTTCTCCTAAGTGCCTTGGTTGGCCTTCCTGGCAAGCTCCTCTTGCCGGGGCCTTGTCTCCTTGGCTTGAATACTTTGTTCTTGAATGGCTCCAAAGGAAGCACGGAGGACCTTGGCGGTCACCAGGCAAGCCCTGCCGCGGGGTGCTGCAACTGCCCGTGCACAAGTTCGGGATACTAGGGTACCCCTACTCTAGTACACCGAGAGGAGCCCCCGGGTCTGGGCCACACACGGTGCCGAGCGCTGTTGGGCCAGGCCCAAAACAGGGCACGGGCACGCGCGGCCTGGTTTACGCCATAACTTGCTCCGGACCCACCACGTCCCCCACGAACGGCACGCGTCGAACGCGGCGTCGTGGGAGAGATCGTGGGTGGTTTC
Organism: Aegilops longissima; assembly: GCA_021605205.1. Lineage (NCBI taxonomy): Eukaryota > Viridiplantae > Streptophyta > Magnoliopsida > Poales > Poaceae > Aegilops > Aegilops longissima. The sequence goes on along the minus strand of CM038679.1, from coordinate 35,447,569 downwards.
TTTATTAGGAAAAGTGGAACGTCCGCCCCCTCCCTCTTTATAAGCAGAGGAAGCAGGGGCAGTTCGCCCACCTTGCCAGTTGCTGTCCAATCTCGAAAAACCTCCGCTGCTCCCCCTTCTTCCCAAGGCCGAAAAGAGAGCAGCGCTCCGCCCCCCATCGCCACCAGCACCACCAACGCCGCCACCAACACCGTCGATCTCCCCCACCACCTCCGCCATGGCTCCGAAAGCCGACAAGGGAAGGCGTGAAAGTCGGCGGCGCAGCGGCTCATGGCGCTGCGCATGAACGGGCCATCTTCCCCCTCATTTCGCGAAGGAGGAGGGAGTACTACTACTACCTCTCGACGGAGACGCGCGGCGCATCCAGCGCACCAAGGTACTCTCGCCGCCGCATCTGAACGGCTCGGCGGGTATCTCTTCTTGGCGCTCTTCTTCTCTGCGGGCTCTGCCCGCCTTCTCTAATTCTTCTGCGACATCATGAACACCTACGGGTTCCGCCTCCTTGACTTCACCCCCAATGCTGTCTCGACCATGGCAGTTTCGCACATCTCTGCGAAAACTTTGTGAATCCACCCAAGCGTAGCCCTCTTCCGCCATTTCTTCATGCCTCGAGTAGAGAGAGGAGAGCCTCGTGCAGGAGGAATCGCTTGGATCTCAAGGATCGGCAAGAAGGAAGCCTATCTGGAGGGAGAGCTCCGCAGCAAGTGGGAGGAATGGAGGGCAGATTGGTGTTGGATTGTTGAGGAGAACCCGCAGCCCTTACCGTGGCGCTAAACCCCAATAGTGCGCGGCAGCGATTGGAGCAACTTGGCGCGGAAGATGCTAGATTGAAGATTGCCGTCACCGGATCCTGCGCCTCGGGCTTGCGGACTCATCAGGCGCCGTTGGCGCAGATTTCCTTCGCCGACGCTTCTCCCCTTGCGAGAGGAGGAGACCTGCTTGGGAGTTCGACGCGGCGGATATCATGAGGCTGCGCCCGGGCCTCAACTTCAATTTCACCGTCTTGGAGTTGGATGCGATGCTCTGGAGCTGTTCAAGCATGACCGATCATCCCGAATGGTTCGAGGTTGCGAGGGGAGTCATTCCATTGTGCAACAATTCCTCGCTCGACCGCATCCGTGCAATGATGCCGTTGTCGCGACTCGCATGGAATTGTTCCAACCTGGCAGAAACCTGCAGATGGCGTCGTGCGGGTGTTCTTCGACAGCTTGGAAGAAGTGCCGATCCGCCCGATGAGCGAAGGGCCTCACCAGCGACACCAGCGATGGCGAGATGCGGCGCGCCGCCACGAGTTGGAAGAGGCGGCAGCAGTTGCTGCCGCGGGCGAAGTTAGATTCACCGTGGAGGCAGAGGCAGCAGAGGCGGCAAGCCTTGTCGATCGAGTGGAGCTTGCGGCGAGGAAGAGCATGCCGAGCCGAAGTTGAGCCGAGCGAGCCCGCCGAGGGCGCCTCCCCACCTTCAAGCAGCTTGCCACGAAGCGGAGCCCACAGCTCCACCAAGAAGCGTCTCCGCAAGGCGGGGAAGCAGCGAGGCGGCGAGCAGGCCAACAACCGTCGCGCCGACGCAGCTTCCACCGCGGCAAGCTTTGTTGCTGGGAGCACCTCACGCCGCTGCAGCAAGCGGAGCGGGCCTTCCGAGACCACAGCTCCTGCACCGCCAAGCGGCCAAGGGAACCTACTCTTCCAGCTCGTCGCACCGGAATTCGATCTCTCCGCGCTCAGCTCCGAGGAAGAAGTGGAGTAAGATTCCGTGTTGTACTTGTAATTCTTCAATTTTGTTGCTTTTGTCTTGTATCTGATTTGCTTTACTCTGAATCCATTCCTTTTCAGGACGCTGGCCCAGAGAGCGTCGAAGAGAGCCAAGCTCCCGGTGATTGTCATCGAGGATGAACCCACCGCGACAGCAAGAGGCGTGTCCGAGACCACCTTGCCGGACCCGGCAACCCTTCACCAAAGCAGCCCCCAGCGCAGCCCCCAGCATAAGTATATGGTTTTCTTCCTGCTGTTAGGCGTGCATGGGTGCTCTTTATTTGCTGATATCTGACTGTTGATTTGTGTAGGAGCAGAGCAGCCCCACCAGAAGTGCCCTGAAGCCGCTCCTAACATGCCATCTGCTTCAACTACACAGCCACGGGAGGATCCCCCGGCAAGGGAGTGTTCTCCGGCAAGGGAGGCATCTCCGGCAAGGGTTAGTTCTCCGGCAAGGGGCGGCGCCAGCGACCCTTCGGTAGCTGAGACCATGGCTGCAGATCCAAGTGCAGGTAATCCTCTTGCTTGAAAACTGCCCTTGCGTTCTTCTTCTGATTTTCTTTTTGAATATCTGCTTGACTTTTCTTTCTTTTTCGATCATCAGATCCGTCTGCCACAGAGCCAATGGAGACCGAGGTCGCCGGCGAGGAGGACCTTGCAAGGCAATCTGGCGACGCTGCCGTCACCGAGGAAGAAGCCGGCGCTGACGAGCCCGCCGGCGAGGAGGCCGCCAAGGCTGCCGCTGCAGAAGCTGGCGAGGGGTCCGGCGATCGCACTGACGGCCCCGAGGCCGCAGGAGCGCCAGGCGCTACACCGACCGCCGATCCCTCCGCGCTGCCGCCGCAGCGCGGGCTCGAAACCCCAGCCAGCGCCTACTTGAAGGCGGCGATGGCGTCTTCATCAAGCTTCCACAGGCGTCGAGCTCTGTGGCGCGGTCGAAGGAGAAACCTTTGACGAAGAGTTGCTCGCCTCCGCTGGGCTAACGCTGGTCGACGCGCCAAGCAGCAGCAGCGGCGAGTCTGAGGAGGAGCAGTTGCTGCGGAAGCTTCTGTCACTCTACCGCGCCCGACAAGCCAAGCTGGAATCCCGAGAAGCGCTTGTCGCGAAGGCGGGAGCAGATATTGAGAAGCGCGCGGAGGAGCTCCGGGGCCTCCATCAGGAAGCTCTCCGGTCTTTGGCAGAGGAGCGGGAGCAAATCGTTGAGGCGCGCAAAGCCTTCATCCTCGAGAAGGCTGAGGTTGAGGAGCAATAGCGGCTTGCCGCCGAGAGGCTGTCTGCACAAGAAGACGAGCTGGCGTGGCGGAAGATCAATCTTGACAGCCATGAGGAGGAGCTTGCCGCGCGCGAGCAAACATTTGGCGGAGCCCTCAAGGAAGCAAAGGACGCCGCCGCAGCTGCCGAGGCCGCCAAGAAGGAGTTGGAGACGAAGGTGACGCAGCTGGAGGTCAATCTCAAGAAGAGCGGCGAGGAGCTTGCTGCACTTAAGCACGAGCGCGAGAAGGACGCCTACACTCTTGGCGAGCTGCAGGGCCGTCTCGCCGAGAGGAGCAAGGAGCTCAGCGCCGCCAAGGACTCCAAGGCAGATCTTGAGCAGAAGCTGACCACCTTGATGCAGACGCTGGACGGCGCCAAGGAGCGGGAGGTGGCCTTGTTGGAGAAGATCAAGGCCGACGAGGCGCTGCTGGCGAGTGCTACTGCCGCTTAGAACACCTTCAGGGAAAACGTGGAGCATTGGACCGAAGGTCTCATGAATGTTGCCGCCGCCATCGACATGGAACTCGCGGAGCTGGGGATGGTGGATCTCGGGTATTCCTCCGATGAGCACCTCCAGCCCAGCGCCAAGCTCAGCTTGTTCTTCAAGGGCGTGGTGACGGCCCTCCAACGACTCCGGGAAGAGATCCCGAAGCAGCTGGCCGACGAGTCGCGCCAGATCTGTGCGGGAGCTCTTCAGAAGGTGCTGATGAAGGTGGCTTTCCGCAATCCTGGCCTCAGCTTCACCAACGTCCTCAAGTCCTTGCCGCCGGATGCTGATGTGGAAGCGCTCAAGGCCCTTGTCGCACCCATCGTGGACAGGGTGAGCAGAATCAAGAGGGTTGATGGCGACCGCGTAGATTAGGCCGCCCATTTTATCTTTTCCTTGTTGCTGCTGGTCATGTTATGAAAACAATCTATTAGAGCTGCGACAAGCTATCTTGTAATATAACTCTATTTTGGGTAGTGATTGCTATGTTATTTCCTTTACTTGATTCCTTCCTTTGTATGTTTTTGCCCTACACTTTTAGGGAACTTGTCGGTCAGAGCATCTTTGCATGGCGAAGTCGCGGGATGTCGACAGCCTCTTTGGCGATGCCGCTACCGACAAGAAACCTTGTCGCAACTAATCGCAGCTCACTTAAGTTGTTGAGCGGACTCGAAACAAAGTAAGGGCGCAACTAGCTACGAGTTGGTTCCTCCGCGCACAGGTTTTCCATACAAAGTACGGTCGTTCGAGGAAGATAACTTAAAAATTTAAAAGCTGATTGCTCAAATTTTAACAACTTAGCTTTTTTGTCGTTTGCTTCCCGGTAAGGCGAAACTTCCTCGAGCGACGCTTGGTCCACACCATTATCTTCTCCTTCCCCCCTGGCTAACTTGTGGGCGAGGGAACCTTTCTTTCTTTGAGAAAGAGAAAGAAGAGAAAATAAAGTTATGGAGCTTTGCGGCTCGTTATTGCTTACCGGGTGTAGGTGCTGCACAAAGTGTCAGATAACGCATGCAATAACATGATGAAAGCATGAAATTGACAAGTTGTGCGGAGCACATGAGCTTTACTTATGCACGGGATCTGCGCCCGGCTTTGTACAAAGGATTACATGCAACATCGGCAAGACTTGTACAAAAGGTGGTTGCCGGAACAGGTTCCGACAACCGCGCCCTACGGGTAAAACTTACGAAGATGCTCAATATTCCAGGAGTTGCTCACCGGATTGCCATCTTCGGTCTCAAGGCGGACAACGCCAGGCCTAGTGACTCGTCTCACCTGGTAAGGGCCTTCCCACTTCGGCGTCAACTTGTTAGAATTCTTGGCGGACTGAACGCGCCGAAGAACAAGGTCGCCTTCCTCGAGACTTCTGGCACTAACTTTGCGGCTATGGTAGCGGCGCAAAGCTTGCGATATCGAGTAGCTCGTGACAATGCCTCAAGACGGTCCTCCTCAAGGAGCAGCGCGTCATCTTGTCGCAGCTGCTCTTGCTCAAGCTCATCATAAGCGAGCACTCGAGGTGACCCGTATACGAGTTCCGTGGGGAGAACTGCCTCTGCTCCATAGACTAGAGCGAAAGGTGTCTGGCCAGTGGCTCGATTTGGCATTGTCCTGATCGACCAAAGAACCACTGGCAGCTCCTCAATCCAGTTTGTTTCGCAGTTGTGCAGCCTGTCGAAAGTTCTGGTCTTGAGCCCACGCAGCACTTCAGCATTTGCCCTCTCTGCTTGACCGTTACTTCTTGGATGAGCAACAGAAGCAAAGCAGACCTTGGCGCCAAGATCTTGGACGTACTGCATGAAGGTTCGACTCGTGAATTGCGTGCCGTTGTCGGTGATGATCCTGTTAGGAATCCCAAAACGGCAAACAATCGACCTGAAGAACTTGATCACGATCGGTTGTCACCTTCCTCATCGCTTCCACTTCCGCCACTTTGTGAACTTGTCGATTGCAATGTACAAGTACTCAAAGCCCCGACGCTTTCGGGAAAGGGGACGAGGATGTCGAGCCCCGCATCGAAAATGGCCAGGATAAAGGGATCGTCTTGAGAGCTTGAGCTGGCTGGTGTATCTCGCTGGAATGGAACCGCACGCTTCACACTTGGTTACTTGTGCGTTGCATCACGGAGGGCTGTCGGCCAAAAGAAACCTTGCCGGAAAGCTTTGCGGCAAGTGCTCTTTGCGCCAATGTGGTGACCACATATGCCTCCGTGTATCTCTCGCCAACAGCTTCATCCATCTTCCCGGTGAATACACTTCAATTTCACACCGTTGAGTCTTCTTCTGTACAGTGTGCTGTCGATAAACTGGTACATACTTGACTACCGGGCTACTCTTTCCGCTTCTTCTTGCTCTTCGGGAAGTTCTCCTATCTGAAGGAAACGGACGATCTGCTGTGCCCATGCTGGAGCTTGCGGCTCGACAACAAGGACTAAAGGCATATCTGCTGCTGCGGGAACATCCGCTTCTACGGCGAGAACCTGCGGCTCAACCGGAGCTTGATGTTCCCCGGAAAGCTTGCCGGAGTAAAACTTGTCGGAGCGCCTCGCTTCAACGAAACAAACCCTAGGGCTTGTCGAGCATCGCTCCAAAGACTCTTGGTGTTGATCTTGGGGACCTTCTTGGCGGCGGCTCGGGAAGCTCGCGGAAAATAGTCACCGAAATCAACTTCCTCTTCTTGTTCTGTCCAGTTGATGGCGTTACGATCGGTTGAGTCAGCTTGAGCACAAAAATCCCTGGTTCCATGTGTAACTTGAGTGCGGCGCACTTTGACCGGCCATCAGCAATATCGTTCTGAGCTCTTGGAACATGTTCCATCTGTAGGCCGTCAAAGTGCTCTTCTAGCTTTCTCACTTCATCAACATAGGCTTCCATCAACGGACTCCGATAATCCTTGTTCACTTGGCGGACGACAAGCTGTGAGTCACCCCTGACAATGAGCTTCTTGATCCCAAGGTCTACCGCGATCCTGAGACCGGCAAGCAAACCTTCATACTCTGCAGTATTGTTTGTTCCTTGCTCCTTGGGAAAGTGCATCTGGACTATGTACTTGAGGTGCTCTCCGGTGGGTGCGACAAGCAAGACGCCAACACGGCGCCTTGTAGCGAAGGCACCATCAAAGTACATCAGCCACTCTTTGCTCGCTTCCTTGACGGGATGCTCGTTTCGAATTTCTTCATCTGTGTTGGCGTCCATTCTGCTATGAACTCCGCCAGCGCCTCGCTTTGATAGTTGAGGTGCTCTCAAACTTGAGACCAAAGCTTGACAGCCCAGGCCCACTCGACAATCCTGCTGTTGCCTCTGGATTTTGCAAGATCCTCTTCAGCGGAAAGCGAGTGACGACTGTGATCTCATGTGCTTGAAAGTAATGGCGGAGCTTTCGAGGCCATGAGAAGGCTGAAAAGCAATTTCGCACACCGAGTACCTTGACCTAGCCCCTGCAGAAGGGAACCGACAAAGTAAACTGGCGCTGCACCATCCTTTTTCGCATCCTCTCATACGCTGCAGAGACCCATCTTTGTCGGGACCAGAGCTTGCCGGTGAAGTTCCTTGCTTGTCGCTGGATACCTCTGCCGTGGTTGCTAGCTCATCATCCGCCTCCCTCTTCGCTACTAACGCAGCACTAACCACTTGATTGGTTGCCGCTATATATAGCAGCAACTTCTCTTGTGGCTTAGGTGCGACAAGTATTGGAGTGGAGGACAGGTACCTCTTTAAGTCCTGCAGCGCAGCCTCCGCTTCCGGAGTCCATTTCATCGGATCTGCCTTTTTCAATATTTTGAAAATGGCAGGCGCCTTCAGCAGACCTAGAGATAAACCTGCTGAGAGCAGCCACGCAACCGGCAAGTCTTCGTACATCCTTGACGCGCTTTGGTGCTCCAATCTGCTCAATGGCCTTGATCTTGTCGGGATTGGCTTCAATACCCCGCTGAGACACGAAGAACCCGAGAAGCTTGCCGGAGGGGACTCCAAACACGCACTTCTCGGGGTTGAGCTTGAGGATGATCTTGCGCAGATTTGCAAAGGTTTCGTCTAAATCTTGAATCAGAGTTGTCTTTTCCTTGCTCTTGACCACTATGTCATCCATGTAGGCTTCCACATTTCTGTGCATCTGCGGTTCAAAAGCGTGATGGACTACTCTTGCAAATGTTGAACCAGCATTCTTTAAACCGAAAGGCATCCGTACAAAACAGTATGTTCCACATGGGGTGATGAATGCGGTCTTCTCCTCATCCTCTTCTGCCATGAAGATCTGATGATATCCTGAGTATGCATCAAGAAATGAAAGCAAATCACATCCGCCGTGGAGTCAACAATCTGGTCGATCGTGGCAAGGGAAATGGGTCTTTGGGACAAGCTTTATTAACATCGGTAAAGTCGATACAAAGCCTCCATTTCCCGTTTGCCTTACGCACGACTACAGGATTGGCCAACCACGTAGGATGGAGCACCCTCCGACAAGGCCTGCTGCTTCCAACTTCTTGATTTCTTCTGCGATGAACTCTTGGCGCCCACCGCTGCTTCTCGACTTTCGCTTGACGGGCGCGCATGAGGACAGACGGCAAGATGGTGCTCAATTACTTTCACAGGAACACGGGGATGTCGACGGTTGCCACGCGAACACGCCGACGTTCACCCGCAGGAAAGCAACGAAAGCGCTTTCCTATTTAGGGTCGAGAGGGCGCGATGGTGAAGGTACCACCGTGCCGTCCTCCTTGGCGGACACCTTCTTGGTCTCTGGTGGAGCTGCCATCGCCTTCTTGTACTTGCCGGTGGAGCTCGATGGTGCGTCCTCGACGGTAGCGCAGCACCGAAGAGGTGCGCTTGCGGAGTGGGCATCGAGCTCTTGCGGACTTGGTCTTCTTCTTCCCCGGGAGCTTCAGCGCAAGTGACCTGCGATCTGCTACGGCTGCGCTTCCGGTAGATCTTGTCGGTGCAGATAAGAGCATCCTTCTTGTCGCCGGGGACAGAGATGACACTTATCGGGCCTGGCATCTTGACAAGTTGTATGCATAGTGAGAGGCGGCCATGAATTTGGCGAGTCTTTGGACGGCCAAGTATCCCATTGTAGGCGGTGGAAAATCAACAACGTCAAAAGTGACCCTCTCAGTCCTGAAGTTCAACTCGCTGCCAAATGTCACCGGCAACGTGATCTTTCCCTTCGGCTTGCTCCTTCCCGGATTGATTCCTTGGAATGTGCCTGTCTCTTCGAGCTCGCTGTCAGGGATTTGGAGTTTCTGGAGTACCGCTGAGGAGATCAGGTTCAAGCCGGCCCCGCCGTCAACTAACATCTTAGTGACCTTGAGGTTGCGGATAGTTGGTGAAACCAACATCGGCAAGCACCCGCCGCCAGTTATGCGATCAGGGTGGTCCTCAATATCAAAGATGATAGGCGTGCTGGACCATTTCAGAGGCTTGCGTGACTCGATGGATGGTTCTGCCGCATTGACTTCCCGCATCCACTGTTTGAGTTGGCGGTGTGAAGTATGCAGAGAAGCACCGCCGTCAACGCACAAGACCTCTGTGGCTTTCTAGAACTCCTGCTCATCGGCCTCGTCATCATCCATGTCTTCGTCGTCGTCCTCATCTTCATCCTTGTCGCGGACACGGGGAGGTCTATCTCCTTGCCACTGCTTGGCCTTGCCGCGGCGTCCTCCCCGGCCGGGGCGTTTCTTGCTAGCTCCTCCAGCGCCTTCCTGGGCCTTCTCCTTGTCGCGTCGCTCGTACTCAGCCTTCTGCTGCTCGACAAGCTGCTCGACCTTCTTGCAGCTCTGGAGGTCATGGCCCTTGGTGCGGTGGATCTTGCAGTACTGTTTGTTGGAGCCGTCCTGCTTGTCGGCGACCGCCACAGCCCGACAGTTGGTGCCCGCGGCAACCTCCTTGCCGGAGTTACCAACTTTGGCTTTCTTGGCGCCACCTCCGTTGCCGGACTGCTCGACAACTAGCACTTCTTTGCCTTTCTTTTTCCTGTTGTTCCGCCGCCGGCTTTTCTTTGCCGGGGCGGCCTCCTCACTGTCAGATCCTACTTCTGCTTCTATATTCTCTCCGGGGAGTCTCCTCCCTTCCTCAGCACGTGCACACTTGTCGGCCAGGGCATATAGCTCACTGACGTCCTTGATCTTGCACATCGCCATCTCCTCCCGCATCTTGCGGTTCCGCACGTTCTGATGGAACACGCTGATTACCGCGGCAGGGTGGACATTTGGGATGTTGTGCTGTACATGGCTGAATCTCTGAATGAACTTGCGCAGGGGCTCTCCTTCCTTCTGGGCGAGCAGATGAAGGTCGCTCTCTTGGCCATGAGGTTTGTGGCCGCCTGTGAAGGCGCCAACAAACTGATGGCATAGATCCGCCCAAGAGGATATGGAGTTGTCCGGCAAGTGCATGAGCCAGGATCTGACATTGGGCTTGAGTACCAGCGGGAAGTAGTTGGCCAGGATCTTGTCGTCTCGCCCCCCGGCAGCTTGCACCGCAATGGTGTAGATGCTGAGGAACTCTGACGGATGCGTCTTGCCGTCGTACTTCTCTGGCACGTCTGGCTTGAAATTCTTCTTGCTGGGCCACTGGACTTGCCGCAGCTCACGAGTGAACGCAGGGCAACCTACCGCGTACGGCAAGTCGCCTGGTTCCCCTGGCGCATGCATGTCGACAGAGGGCCCAGCGCGCTGGTCGGATTGACGTCGCGCTTCTCTTCGGCGCTCGATGCGAGTTCGAGCGTCTTCTTGCTATCGTTCGTGAAGAACTTGGCGCTGATCGCGACGAGCTCGTGGATCTGATGACGTGGTGGAGTTGCTGTCGAGGTGGATCCAGCGAGTCAGCGATCTTGGCCTTCGGGGCGGAGAGTGCATGGTAGTTGCACCTCCACCGGTCTCGTCGCCACCGGCTCGTGCTTGGCAGTCTTGCCGCGGCAGCGATGTACTTGGTTGCCGCGGAGTGTCGCCGTTGGCAAAGACGATGAGACTCTGAATGGTGGCCCTCCATTCATCGACCTTGTCGGCCGTTGGAGGGTAATCTAGGAGCAGTTGAGCTCTCGCCAAAGCTTCTGCTGGAGTGGCGGGTGGCAGTGGCGAACGGCGCGAGGCGGGATATGCTCGGACTTCTAACTATGTTAGAAGGAGCGAGATCCGTCCAGCGACCGTGCCTCGCTTCGTGCCGGCATGTTGGCGTGCATGCTGGTCTTGAGGGCCTCGGGATCCACCAGCTCGATCTTGATCCAACGAGCGTATGGTACTGTGAATACCGTGACGCTGTCGGTCCCACGCCTCCTGAGATGGGCGCGGTGCGTGTACGGACGCCGAGGTCTGCGCTGCCTTGTCCTTGGACTTGGCAGCATCATGAGCTCCCTCGCCGGCGCCCGTTCTTCCGCCTGTGTCTACCCCACCACCCATTTGCTCCGGTGGTGGTGGGATCGACGTGGACGGCTCCGCTGCCGCCGAAGCCTTCTTCTTCGGTGGCATGTCGATGAAGATGATGAAGATGTAGCTCGTGTGAACGCCGGATCAGGTTCACACAGCCTCGACGCCCCCTACCTGGCGCGCCAAAGATGTCGGGGAAGCTGATCGGACCCACGAACACCTATGGGACCGGCGGACCGAGCCCCTTTCGTTTGGTGGGGGCGGAGGTCGCCTGAAAAGAGCAGATCGAGGCGGCTTACATATGAGCAGTTTACCCAGCCGGAGCTCTCCGGAGATAATACTCCTCTGCTGCTTGTCCGATTGTATTGTGTTCTTGCTAGGGGGCCGAGAGCTACAAGACCTAGCGTGAGTGTTCTCTGGTTTGAATGAACTTAACCCTCTCTCGCTGCGCATGGGCCTCCTTTTATATGCTCAAGAGGTCTCCGGCTGTGGCAACGTAGACAAGGGCAAAACGTAAAAGGAGTCATGGTTGGTACATCTACTTGTGCGATGTAACATACCTAACCACGACGGCAGGGACAAAGGCATTAAATGCCCGTCTATGTCGCCTAAACAATGAGGAAAGGGACCGTCGGGGACGCCACCGCTTGCCACGATGGCAATCTTGTCAACACCGCTTGCCATCGCGCCCGGTGTTGCACAACCTCTTGCCAGCGCGCTACCGAAAGGTCCTGAGCGTCACGTTGGTGGATGTCTTTGGGCGTAATTCTGAACATGGTAGCGCCGCTTGCAAGCGCCTTGCCATGTCGTCGTCTTGCCGTGCCGGAAGCTTGTCGCTCATCGGGCCTTCCCGCAAGCTCCTCTTCTTGCCGGGCCTTGTCTCCTAAGTGCCTTGGTTGGCCTTCCGGCAAGCTCCTCTCTTTCGGGCCTTGTCTCCTTGGCTTGAATACTTTGTTCTTGAATGGCTCCAAAGGAACCACGGAGGACCTTGGCGGTCACCAGGCAAGCCCTGCCGCGGGGTGCTGCAACTTCCCGTGCACAAGTTCGGGATACTAGGGTACCCCTACTCTAGTACACCGACATAGGTAAAGCAAACATTAAGTGTGCGTAGAGTTGTATCAGCGGTCGATAGAACTTGAGGGAATATTTATGCTACCTTTAACTCCTCGTTGGGTTCGACACTCTTATTTATCGAAAAAGGCTACAAACGATCCCCTATACTTATGGGTTATCAAGACCTTTTTCTGGCGCCGTTGCCCGAGAGCAATAGCGTGGGGTGAATATTCTTGTGTGTGCTTGTTTGCTTTATCACTAAGTAGTTTTTATTTTGTGCTCTTGTTTTCTATCTTTAGATATGGGTAGGAAATGCAAAATACCAAAAAAAAGTTGTACCTACTAAATCAATGGTTGAAGAACCACCCAAAATATATCATACTGCTGAAGCTTTCAACTTGAATTATCTTCGATCCCTATGTGCTCGTGCTGAAAACTCAACTAGCTTAGTTGGGGGAAAATCATTAAATGAGCGTGCTTATTATGTGCGACACCGTTTATCTCAAAAAGGGAAACTTTTATGGCATCAAATTAATATTATGCAATGTTATGCTTGGAATTTATGTGAATTATATGATTTTACTTGTTGTTCTGAAGACCCTAAGAAACACCTTCCCTACCAATGTGAGTTTAGTGATAATGGAATCGTATCTCCTTATGCCAAAGGTGTTTATAATTACTATGATATTGAACAAATTGAAGATTTTTTGTTTTTAAGGGTGCTTATGAAATTGCTTCTTTGATTGAAAAGTATGATGCTACTCTTTACAAATCTGAAAAATTTGCCATACTTAAATATTGCTATGAAAACTATGCTTATATTAAACCATATATTGAGGACTCCTTCGCTGTCCAAGAAGAGACTAATATTTTGCAGGAAACTATAAAGGAAGAAATTGATGACACTGTGAGCTCATTGGATGAAAAAGATGATGAGGAGAGCGAAGAACAAAAGGAGGAAGAGCGGATTAGCTACCCGTGCCCACCTTCTAATGAGTGTAACTCTCCAACTCATACATTGTTTAATTTCCGTTCATGCTTACCGAAGGATGAATGCTATGATAATTTCTATGATCCCGTTGATTCTTTTGAAAACCCCTTTTTGATGAACTTGATGCTTGCTATGTGGTACGTCTCCAATGTATCTATAATTTTTGATTGTTCCATGCTATTATATTATCTGTTTTGGATGTTTAATTGGCTTTATTATGCACTTTTATATTATTTTCGGGACTAACCTACTAATCGGAGGCCCAGTGCAAATTGTTGTTTTTTTCCTATTTCGGTGTTTCGCAGAAAAGGAATATCAAATTGAATGAAACCTTCGGGAGAATCGTTTTTGGAACAAACACAATCTAGGAGACTTGGAGTGGATGTAAAGGAAGCGACAAGGCGGCCACGAGGTAGGAGGGCGTGCCTAGGGGGGTAGGCGCGCCCCCCACCCTCGTGGTTCCACCGACCTACTTCCTTCGCCTATATATACTCATATACCCTGAAAACATCCAGGAGCACCATGAAACCCTATTTCCACCGCCGCAACCTTCTGTACCTATGAGATCCCATCTTGGGGCCTTTTCCGGCGTTTCGCCAGAGGGGGAATCGATCACGGAGCGCTTCTACATCAACACCATAGCCTCTCCGATGATGTGTGAGTAGTTTACCACAGACCTTCGGGTCCATAGTTATTAGCTAGATGGCTTCTTCTCTCTCTTTGATTCTCAATACCAAGTTCTCCTCAATTCTCTTGGAGATCTATTCGATGTAATACTTTTTGCGGTGTGTTTGTCGAGATCCGATGAATTTTGGGTTTATGATCAATATTATCTATGAATATTATTTGGTTCGTCTCTGAATTCTTATATGTATGATTTGATATCTTTGCAAGTCTCTTCGAATTATTAGTTTGGTTTGGCCTACTAGATTGATCTTTCTTGCAATGGGAGAAGTGCTTAGCTTTGGGTTCAATCTTGCGGTGCTCGATCCCAGTGACAGAAAGGGAACTGACACGTATTGTATTGTTGCCATCGAGCATAAAAAGATGGGGTTTATATCATATTGCTTGAGTTTATCCCTCTACATCATGTCATCTTGCCTAATGCGTTACTCTATTCTTATGAACTTAATACTCTACATGCATGCTGGATAGCGGTCGATGCATGGAGTAATAGTAGTAGATGCAGAATCGTTTCGATCTACTTGTCACGGACGTGATGCCTATATACATTATCATGCCTAGATATTCTCATAACTATGCGCTTTTCTATCAATTGCTCGACAGTAATTTGTTCACCCACCATAGAATTTGCTATCTAGAGAGAAGCCACTAGTGAAACCTATGGCCCCCGGGTTTATCTTCCATCATATTAATCTCTTGTCAACTAGTTATTTCTGTTTCCTTTTATTTTGCGAGCTTTGCTTTCCAATCTATACAACAAAAATACCAAAAATATTTATCTTATTATCTCTATCAAATCTCACTTTTGCAAGTGGCCGTGAAGGGATTGACAACCCCTTTATCGCGTTGGTTGCAGGGTTCTTATTTGTTTGTGCAGGTACGAGGGATTTGCGTGTAGTCTCCTACTGGATTGATACCTTGGTTCTAAAAAACTAAGGGAAATACTTACGCTACTTTGCTGCATCACCCTTTCCTCTTCAAGGGAAAACCAACGCATGCTCAATAGGTAGCAAGAAGGATTTCTAGCACCGTTACCGGGAAGATTTGCGCCAAGTTGATGACCCACAAGTGTAGGGGATCTATCGTAGTCCTTTCGATAAGTAAGATTGTCAAACCCAACGAGGAGTAGAAGGAAATGACAAGCGGTTTTCAGTAAGGTATTCTCTGGAAGCACTGAAATTATCGGTAACAGATAGTTTTTTGATAAGGTAATTTGTAACGGGTAACAAGTAATAAAAGTAAATAGGTGCAGCAAGATGGCCCAATCCTTTTTGTAGCAAAGGACAAGCCTGGACAATTTCTTATATGAAGGAAAACGCTCCCGAGGACACATGGGAATTATCGTCAAGCTAGTTTTCATCACGCTCATATGATTCGCGTTCGTTACTTTGATAATTTGGTATGTGGGTGGACCGGTGCTTGGGTGCTGTCCTTTCTTGGACAAGCATCCCTCTTATGATTAACTCCTATTGCAAGCATCCGCAAATACAAAATAAGTATTAAGGTAAACCTAACCATAGCATGAAACATATGGATCCAAATCAGCCCCTTACGAAGCAACGCATAAACTAGGGTTTAAGCTTCTGTCACTCTAGCAACCCATCATCTACTTATTACTTCCCAATGCCTTCCTCTAGGCCCAAACAATGGTGAAGTGTCATGTAGTCGATGTTCACATAACACCACTAGAGGAAAGACAACATACATCTCATCCAAATATCGAACGAATACCAAATTCACATGACTACTAATAGCAAGACTTCTCCCATGTCCTCGGGAACAAACGTAACTACTCACAAAGCATATTCATGTTCATAATCAGAGAGGTATTAATATGCATAAGGGATCTGAACATATGATCTTCCACCAAATAAACCAACTAGCATCAACTACAAGGAATAATCAACACTACTAGCAACCCACATGTACCAATCTGAGGCTTTGGGACAAAGATTGGATACAAGAGATGAACTAGGGTTTTAGAGGAGATGGTGCTGGTGAAGATGTTGATGGATATTGACCCCCTCCCGATGAGAGGGTTGATGGTGATGACGATGGCGATGATTTCCCCCTCCCGGAGGCAAGTTTCCTCTGCAGAATAGCTCCGCCGGAGCCCTAGATTGGTTCCGCCTCGTGGCAGCGGAGTTTCGTCCTGCAAGGTTGCTTATGATTTTTTCTCGGACGAAAGACTTCATGTAGCAGAAGATGGGCACCGGAGGCCTGCCAGGGGGCCCACGAGGCAGGGGGCGCGCCCAGGGGGTAGGGTGCGCCCCCACCCTCGTGGCCATTGTGTGGGCCCCCTCTGTTATTTTCTTCGCTCAGTATTTTTTATTATTTCCAAAAATGACTTCCGTGGAGTTTCAGGACTTTTGGAGTTGTGCAGAATAGGTCTCTAATATTTGCTCCTTTTCCAGCCTAGAATTCCAGCTGCCGGCATTCTCCCTCGTCATGTAAACCTTGTAAAATAAGTTAGAATAGGCATAAGTATTGTGGCATAACGTGTAATAACAGCCCATAATGCAATGAATATCGATATAAAAGCATGATGCAAAATGGACGTATCAACTCCCCCAAGCTTAGACCTCGCTTGTCCTCAAGTGGAAGCCGATAACGATAAATATGTGCACATGTTTAGAGATAGAGGTGTCGATAAAATAAAATACGGACATGAGGGCATCATGATCATTCTTATAACAGCAACATACATATATAGTCATATGATTTCTTATGCTCAAGTAATAATCTATTCACAATGTAAAGTATGAATCGGAAACTTCATTAAGAACTAACAAACTAAAATCTCAGTCATTGAAGCAATTGCAATTTATCATAACATCGGAAAGAGTCAATATAAGAGCTTTTCAGCAAGTCCACATACTCAACTATCATTTAGTCTTTCACAATTGCTAACAATCATGCAATACTTATGAGTATGGAGTTTTAATCGGACACAGAGAAAGATAGGGGCTTATAGTGTTGCCTCCCAACCTTTTATCTCAAGGGTAATGTCAACAATAATAGTTCATGCTAACTTACATCCAATTGGATATATATATATATATATATATATATATATATATATATATATATATATATATATATATATATATATATATATATATATATATATAAAGATCTTTTCCAACACAAGGTGCTTGCCAAAGGATAAAATGTAAAAAGGAAAGGTGGAGATCACCATGACTCTTGCAAGGAATAAGACAAAAGTAAAAGATAGGCCCTTCGTAGAGGGAAGCAGAGGTTGTCATGCGCTTTTGGTTGGATGCACGAAATCTTAATGAAAAAGAACGTCACTTTATATTGCCACTTGTGATATGGACCTTTATTATGCTGTCCGTCACTTTTATTTCTTCCACATTACAAGATCGTATAAAGCTTATTTTCTCCACACTAATAAATCATACATATTTAGAGAGCAATTTTTATTGCTTGCACCGATGACAACTTACTTGAAGGATCTTACTCAATCCATAGGTAGATATGGTGGACACTCATGGCAAAACTGGTTTTGAGGGTATTCGGAAGCACAAGTAGTATCTCTACTTGGTGCAAAGAATTTGGCTAGCATGAGAGGGAAAGACAAGCTCAACATGTTGGATGATCCATGACAATATACTTTATTTCGGATATAATAAAACATAACCCATTACGTTGTCTTCCTTGTCCGACATCAACTCTTTAGCATGTCATATTTTAATGAGTGCTCACAATCATAAAAGATGTCCAAGATAGTATATTTATATGTGGAACCTCTCTTTCTTTATTACTTCCTATTAATTGCAACGATGACCAAAACTATGTTTGTCAACTCTCAACAACTTTTAATCATCATAGTCTTTATATGTGAAGTCATTACTCTCCATAAGATAAATATGATCTCTTTATTTATTTTTATTCTTTCTCTTTTCTTTTATTCCCTCGAGATCATAGCAAGATAATCAAGCCCTTGACTCAACACTAATCTTTATTATATATAGCTCACGAACTCGATTACATAGAAGGATCATAAAGCAAAACTCAAAAGTAAATCACACTAAAACTTTATTCTACTAGATCAAGATATTACTAAATGGATCAAACTAATAAAAATGGTAAAGATAGGAGTGTGATGGTGATACGATACCGGGCCACCTCCCCCAAGCTTGGCAGTTGCCAAGGGGAGTGCCCATACCCATGTGATTATGTCTCTTTTGCTGGTGAAGGAATTGTTGATGATGTAGGCTTGTCGTCCCTCTTCCAAGGCATAGGCTGTCCATCATAGAAGGATGATCAACTCTCCAGGATCCTTAAATCTGCAGCCAAACTCATCCTCTTGAATCTATATTCATACTCACAGTTTTGGTTTTGCAGGTCATAGATCTGGGCTTGGAGGTGCTCGATTTTCTCGTGAAGCTTGAAGATGGCCTCCCCGATGTCCTTGGTGTCCAGCTTGTGGTTGTTGGTGAACTCCGTGATCATTATTTGATTGGAGTCAAGTCCGTGCTCCACCATCTCCTGACACTTGAAAACTTGTTGCTCCATTGCCTCAAGCCTTGTCTCCACGCATCCGGTCCTCCTTGGTCCCTCAACATCGTGGATGTGCAGCACCCCCTCATGCATCTCAATGGTTTGAGGGTGTTGCAGCACCTCTGCAAGGTAGGGGTTGATGACCTTCTTGAAGAACTTGTCCTTGGGGGCACTTGGAGACGTCATGACGATCTAGATCTGTCAGAAAAAAAATAGCTCGAAGTGAAATCAGAGGATATTTGCATGGTACGGTGGTCAAAACCTTCAGGAGATTATATAATGAATTCTTACCGACCAAAAGAAGTAGCATGCAAGAAAACAAAGTCTATGAGGTGCCCACGAGGAAGGGGGCGTGCCCAGGGGGTAGGGCACGCCTCCCACCCTCCACTACAAAAAAATACACTTCTGTGATGATACGTGTTTGTCACAGTAGGTCGCGTTTTTTGTCATGCATGTACATCCATGACGATTTTATGACAGAATCAAGATAGTCATACCTGTGCTGTCATAGAAGTGTTCCATGACATTACCAAAATTATCATCACGGAAGTGTCCACTTCCATGATGATAAATCGCGCGTCACAGAAGTGCTTTCGTCAAGTGTGACCGACATGTGGCATCCACCGTAACGGAACGCCGTTAAGCTATCGGGTCGGGTTTTGGATCCGATAACCCGTTAACAGCCCCGACCAATGGGGATTTTCCACGTGAAAAATCATCATTGGCTGGAGGGAACACGTGTCTGGTCATCGTTGGGACAGATGTCATCCACTCATTGGACGTAAGGCGCCTATGATACGTTAACACATGGCACGGCCCAACAGAGGCCCATTCCTCCGAAAAGGCCGGCCTGTTTGACTTGGTAAAAAGGTGGTGGGCCGGCCCATGGAAAGCCTGTTAACGGCATGTTCGCATATAGCCCATTTACAGCCCACTAACCCAAGGCTCGTTACGCCCTATACGAATTAGGCCCAGTAGCATCATCTGGGCCATCCAATATGATTCCAGCCCGTTTTCACTTCTGGCGCATGTATGGCCCATGACGTCTTTCGGCCCATATGAGGCCCTATGTAACTCTTGGCCTATTAACGGCCCGTGGTGAAACTGGCCCGTAATGAACAGTGCATTACTTTACACCCATTCACGGCCCGTGGTGAAACTGGCCCGTAATAAACAATGTATCACTTTATACCCATTAACGGCCCGTTATTCCGTTGGGCCTGTGATGCCCCCGATTCAATCGTACACTAACCATGCACGCAAATGTGTACGATCAAGATCAGGGACTCACGGGAAGATCTCACAACACAACTCTAAAACATAAATAAGTCATACAAGCATCATAATACAAGCCAGGGGCCTCGAGGGCTCGAATACAAGTGCTCGATCATAGACGAGTTAGCGGAAGCAACAATATCTGAGTACAGACATAAGTTAAACAAGTTTGCCTTAAGAAGGCTAGCACAAACTAGGATACAGATCGAAGAGGCGCAGGCCTCCCGCCCAGGATCCTCCGAACTACTCTGGTAAATCGTCGCCGGGCTGCATGTAGTAGTAGGCACCTCCGGTGTAGTAGTCGTCATCGACGGTGGCGTCTGGCTCCATGGCTCCATCATCTGGTCGCAGCAATCGGGTAGAGATAGGGGAAAAAAAGGGGGAACAAGGCAACCGTGAGTACTCATCCAAAGTACTCGCAAGCAAGGAGCTACACTACATATGCATGGATATATGTGTAAAGGGCCATATCGGTGGACTGAACTGCAGAATGCCGAATAAGAGGGGATAGCTAGTCTTATCGAAGACTACGCTTCGGTCGCCTCAAATCTTGCAGCAGTAGAAGAGAGTAGATTGAAGTCCTCCAAGTAGCATCAGATAGCATAA
This sequence comes from Aegilops longissima, assembly GCA_021605205.1. Taxonomy (NCBI): domain Eukaryota; kingdom Viridiplantae; phylum Streptophyta; class Magnoliopsida; order Poales; family Poaceae; genus Aegilops; species Aegilops longissima. The sequence goes on along the minus strand of CM038679.1, from coordinate 35,427,593 downwards.
TCTTACCGGTGATCCCTCCTCATTGCCCTGTTAGAGAGCGATCACCGGGTTATATCCGCACTTGGAAGGGTGAGTTTTATTAAGTATCCGGTTCTAGTTGTCATAAGGTCAAGGTACAACTACAAGTCGCCCCTGTTATCAAGATCACGACTATTGAATAGATTAACTTCCGCAGGGTGCACCACATAACCCAACACGCTTGATCCCATTTGGCGGACACACTTTTACGGGTCATGCCCGCCGCGGAAGATCAACACGTCGCAGCCCGACCAAGGCATACAAAGCGGTCAGCACGCCGGTCTAAACCTAAGCGCCCAGGGGTCTGGGCCCATCGCCTTAGCACACCGCACGCTGCGAATGCGCCGAAGCGGACACAGCAACCTCCATTACAAAGGAAGTCACGTTACGCGGTCCAATCGGCGCGCGCCGCTCGATCACGACGTCACGAAGGCTTCGGCTGATACCACGACGCCGAGTGCCCATATCTTTCCCACGTAGTTGGTTAGTGCGTATAGGCTAGTAGCCAGACTGAGATCAAATACCAAGATCTCGTTACACGTGTTATTTGAAGTTACCGCGAACGCCGACAGGGCCAGGCCCACCTCTCACCTAGGTAGTCTCAATCTGCCCTTTTGCTCCGCCACAAAGATCCATCCAGAGGGCCATCGGGACAAAGGTCCTTTCAGCCCCCAATCTGTGAATAACTCGCGGGTACTTCTCGAGCCGACCCGACTTTAATCACCACATGTATCATGTATAAAGTATATAGTATATACCCGTGATCACCTCCCGAGTGATCACGGCCCGATAGTATAGCACAGCAGACGGACAAGAATGTAGGGCCACTGATGGAAAACTAGCATCCTATACTAGGCATGTAGGATTGTAGGTAAAGGTAACTACAGTAGTAACAAGGACAGGCTATGCATCAGGATAGGATAACGGAAAGCAGTAACATGCTACACTACTCTAATGCAAGCAGTATAGAAGAGAATAGGCGATATCTGGTGATCAGGGGGGGCTTGCCGGGTTGCTCTGGCAAGAGAGAGGGGTCGTCAACTCCGTAGTCGTACTGGGTAGCAGCGGCGTCGATCTCGGTGTCTAGCGAGAGAAGAGGGGTGAAGAAACAACGAATACAATGCAAACAGATGCGTAACGATGCATGTCAAAGAAAAGCGTGATGCTAGGCGTGCCCTAACGCAGTATGAAGTTATACCGGTGAAGGGGGGAAACATCCGGGAAAGTATCCCCGGTGTTTCGCGTTTTCGGGCAGAGGAGCCGGAGGGGGAAAGTTGCGAGTTTGATAGGTTAGGGGGGTGTGGCGGACGAACGGGTTGCGTATCCGGAATCGTCTCGTCGTTCTGAGCAACTTTCATGTAGAAAGTATTTTCATCTGAGCTACGGTTTATTTTATATTAATTTTAGAAGATTTAAATTATTTTTAAGATTTACTTAATTATTTTAAAACAACATTATCCAGAACAGTGTTTGCTGACGTCATCATGACGTCAGCAGTCAACAGAGGTGTTGACTGGTCAACTGACGTGTGGGTCCCGCATGTCATTGGCTGTTAATTAACCTAACAGATTAATTAACTAAACTAGGTGATTAGGTTAATCTAATCAGGATTAATTAAGCTAATTAATTCTTTATTTTTTTATTTTTTTAATGAATTTCCTTTTTTTTAACACGTTCTGGGTTGTGGGGCCATTTGGTCAAGGGCCGAGGGTGGCTAAACGCTGGGGTTATGGCGAAGGCGCGATTATGGCAAAGCCCCAGTGTGTGAGGAGTGGGCGCCTGGCGGCCGTGGCGGAGGCTTGTGGCACGGCGGGGCCGTGGTAGGAGGCCGGCCAGCGACGAGGGTTGCGGTGGAGGGGCAGCGATGGCGTGCGAGGCGGAGCGGGAGGGACGAGGCCACGGCGGGCGAAAGCGGCGGCGCATCCAGCGCGCCGCCATCGCGTGTGTGCAACCGTGGCGAAGCGACGGACGAGGCCACCGCGGACGGCGGCGAGGGAGGCTCGGGGCACGGGTGATGCGCGTGGAGCGGCAGAGTGGGATGAGCGAGGCGCGGCACGGGCCGTGGCGGCGGGAACAATGACACGGGCGCCTGGGGGAAAGAGAGAGGCGACATGGGGTTGGTCGGCACGACAGGGGACGGGGAAGGAGAAGAGGCCGGGGGCCTCACCGCGAGGCGCAGGGTCATGGCAATGGGCTCGGGGAGGTCCGGCGATGTCGGAATCAACGGCGAAGATCGACGGGGACGAGGAGGAAGAAGGGTGTGCGGGGCTCGACGCGGTGGCTCCCGGCGGGGAGGTGGTGTCCGCGAGGTGGTGGCGGGACGAGGCGGCGACATCGGGGGCTGGCGTGGCGGCGACGGCGGGGGCCCCTTCCGGTCCAGGAAAGGGGGGGAGGGTGAGGACGACGGCGAAGCGACGGGCGGGCGGCGCCGGTGATGCGTCGAGGAGGGGGTCCGTGCTCGATGGTGGGGGCGAAGGAGAGGCGATGGCCTCCGGGGCCCGCTGCCCGACCTAGATCCGATCGGGGGGGGGGGGGGAGAGGACCGAGTCGGGGAGTGGTGTGCGTGGGGGGGGGTTAGGGTTTTGGGGATGGGGATATAGGGAGGCGGTTGGGCCAAGGGGAGCTGGGGACGGCTGGCGGTCGTGGCCCGATTGGGCTGGCTCTTGGGCAAGCCCCTGGGGTTTCTTTTCCTTTGTTTTCTTATCTTTTGTTAATTTTTCCTGTTAATAGTTTTGCTATTTTATTTACTACTCATTTTAGTTTTGTTCATTATAAAAACAACACCTAATGTAGTATTACCAATTATATATCGACAATACTAGTTAGGCATTTAATTAAAAATAGTTTGTAACCTTATAACTTGAAAAGGTATTTAATCAACTATTCTAGTTGCTGTTTTAGTTAATTTAGAGCATTTAAATATTTTATAAAAATGTGGTTTCTCCACCGTAATTACCTGTGCATTATTTTGTTCACTCCGAACATTTTAGTTTTAATATTTGAAAACTTTTATTATTTACTTGATTTTGAATTTGAATTTGAATCGGTTTTTGAACTAATGAGAGATTAGCAACAGTAACCGAGGTGGCATGCATCATTAGCGTAGGTTTACTGTAGCATAATTATCCGGGCGTCACAATTCTCCTCCACTACAAGAAATCTCGTCCCGAGATTTAAGAGGGGAGTAAGGGAAGAATAGATTACGAATTCTAACGATTCTTCTTGGTCTTGGCTGCTCTTCTCAAGAGGTCAGTCCACTACGCCGAGGTCTTCATTTCTGCTTGAGCCATCATGGTGAAGTCGTCATCCTTCCTTCGGGGGTTCCTTCATGCTTACGAATAGGTAAGGGGTAGCTCGGCTACGACAGAATGCTTAAGGGGTAATCGTCTGGGGTTTTCCTGTGAATGAATAGATGAGTATCTCTCGAGTTGAACAAATCGAGAGTAAGGTAAGAAGGTAGAATAAGGAGTTCCAAGCGGATAGACAATCGTTCGATGCCTGAAAAAGAGTGTGAAAGGGGTTCGAAGCAATGGGGATAAGTATTGTATTTGATAACAGGATTGATGATCCCTCGGAAGGTGGCTCGTGAAATACAAGGCTACGCGCGAGGAACAACCTTGGGAACAGGGGGCGTACAGGAGAGTCAGGTTTCGATCCTGTGGAACTGTGGGTTATGGGCCCACCATGTGGTTGAAAGTAGGAAGGGGGCCGACATCTTGCACGGTCACGATAGTAAGGCGTGTCAGAGGGTAGCCTGTCAGTTATGTCGGCAACAACATCGATACCAAGGGCGAGGGACGAAGAGAACCATTTTCCTGCTCGTTGAACGAGGCGGGCCAATAGGCAAGGTTCTCGTCCATCGGTGGCTACCGAAATGTCATCAACAATAGTAACAGGGTCTTGCTGACAGAATTGTACACCGAGGTATATACATAAGTAGGAGAATATTACTGCTTAGATCATATAGATCACAAGAAAGGTTAAACCAAACAATGGAAAGGAAAATGTGTTTAAACACATATATCAGGGGTATACCCTTCCCAAGGACAAGCAGAGCATGATATCCTTGGCAGGATATAATGTAGAAAACTCTTTAGGAAAGGGGAGAGAAATTTCATGACATTACCCATGCAACGGTGTTTGGATAATTGAGCAAGTAACATTTAGCATTGGGCTTCAAATGTTCTTGTTGAAAATCGGAGCACCACAGACATGCTTCGGGATAGCATTGACATGTTCTTCAAGCAAAGGTCAAACTTTAGATACACAAAGGATCCATCAGGAACAACTCATAGAATAAGTCTTGCAATTGGCCCTCCAACCAGGTGCGCTAGGCATGACATCACCTTATTGGGTTATAGAAAGACCAATGCTATGACTCTTGGAAAAAGTTCCAACCATCATATCAGACCAAGTTTCAGTTCTGATAGGTGGCAGGATACCTCAGACTCAGGATGCCTGAGAAGGAAAGGTGCAACACAAATTGACGATATGACATTGTTAGATTCTCGGAAATGAACTATGGAGGCGAGTTGTCAAACAAGAGTTCATCATTAAACCAAGGAGAGGATGAGGAGGTGGCTGATTGACTCAGCGACAATTCATTGAGATCTCCAAATGATGGATTTCCACAGTTGTGTGAACAAGGAGATAACATTTGCCGGATCAAATGATATAAGGAAGTATGCTCGAGGAGAACTTACACAACTAAACATTGGTTGAAAGGTACACCCGAAATATGGGTTGGGTTGCACGACCAATGTCAGAATGGTGATTCAATAATCAATAGTCTAAGAATGAACGAACGACCATTAACTTCAAAGCAATAGGGTTGCTAGAAGTGCAGGATCCAAACAGCACCATTCACTTGTTGGTACCCCGGTTGGAATCAGCACGAGGACCATGAAAAAATGGTGATGGTGAGAAGTATCACTATACCAAGAATTCTCAAGAGGTGGAACAAATCTAGGAACATTCTTGACATAAAAGATGGTAATACTCCAAGGTAAAGAAGAACAATTACTGGATAGCAAGGAACTCAAGGTATAACACCAAACATGAACAAGCTTGTGTTGGTGGGAAGGCAATAAAGTGGTTGATGATAATACAATTCATCGAGGGCATGGATGGTATTTCTCATCATGAATTCAGTTGATATCCTGGAAGAGCTCAAAATGTTGATGATGATCACGACAATTTGTTGTCGAGAGGATCCACGAAGAAGCAATTGATCAGCGACTGCATCAAGCAAAAGGACTGATGCAGCAAAATATTATTGGAGCCACAGATACTATACAAACTCGGGGTCAAGTTTGTTGTTCAAGGTGAAACGATAAGACGAGGAAATTGACGAGGCTTAGTTCATCGCCGAAAGTTGTGCTCCAGGAATAAGGACGAGGTAGCACAGTTAGAATTTAGCACAATAAGGATATAGCCAATTCGGCTAGGAATGACTTGAAGGATTATTAAACTCATAAGCAACGAAAATTACTTAGAGTATTGAATCGGAGTGCGGAATCGATACACTTATCGGTGTTCTTGAGTGACTAATAACTCAAAACTCGAGGGGGATTGGAATCGGCGAGAATAATAGTTGATGAAGAACTCATAAGAAGTTATGTACTTCCGTGATATTCTCAAGGTACCAGAGGGTATACTCGAAGGTAGAGCAGAATAGAGGTTGGACAGATGTATTGATGCACAGAAGACAAGTGCTTAAACTTGCCCGAGAAATGGGATCAAAGAAGAACATATGGTCGGAACCACGATTGCAAAGGATCAACTTCACCGATACCAAAGGATATTATATCAAGGAAATAGTTATTATTACAAGAAGCTTGCATGATAGGATCTACATCATGTCCATGGGCATGAACACAAAGGTTCAAGGTCGAATCCCACTTCTTCAATGCATAATCTTTCATTCATTGATCTAGATAAAATGATTTCAGTGTCAAAACCTACCTGGTGAATTACCATAGGAGTATGACCCGTGAAAACTTTCGAGTTCAGATAGATTAAGGAAGGCATAGGTTCAACCCATCGGGGCTTCTTAGAACATACACCATGAACATCAGGAGTAATTATCACCAGCTCGAAAGTAGAGAATGGTTGACAAAGCAGAGGATACAATTTACCAAAGGCATTATATACCCTGGAAAGACTCACAAGGTTATTGAATATGAAGGACGATGTCGGATGAAATCCAACAATGGATCGGGCGATCCACACGGAGCTGATGTGAGTATCGATACTCCAAAAAGAATGCACGGGCATCATATTATAGAACATCGGAATAATTCGATGCTTAGATAACAAAGGAATTATGATTTTCAAATCAAGGGATCAGAAGCAATGTTCTGATTAGGGATGAATAAGTTGAATAGCCTTAGGGGTACAATCGACAACAATTTCATTGGTCGAGATCCAGCTCATGCTTAATATGACGTCTGAGCCGAAAGGATGAATTCTAGGATTCGATTGAGGATTGCGAGCATTCGCAACCTATTGAATCAATGGACTCAAAATGATAGTGACAAAGGCTGCCAATAAGATTACTATACTTATGGGATTAACCATAATGAAAGCAAGCAAGAATTTCAAGAGCAATAAGCTGCTAAGGATTTTCGGAAGATCGAATAGTATTTCGAAGACCTTAATGAAACACATAAACAACTGGGGATGGGCGGACACTCGGTATGTGCGAGGCATTATCCATAGGAGTGTTCCGGTGATAAAGAACATCAAGGTAGTAAGCTCAAAGGATTATCGAAACAACGATGAGTATTTCGGGTATCTTGTATTAACAAGACCAACTGGGGATGAATGTAAGAATAACAACTGCAAGTAGTTATCCATAAGGGTTGACGGTGGAAGGGGAATTTGCAAACGCGATGAACACAAGTTCTTGGGTTAACAGCGGAGAGTATCTTCAGGGTCTTCACGTGCAGCAGACGATCAACAGTAATAAGGGGCTCTCCGGGTGAAAGTGATAACGAGATCCTAATGTTAGATTTAGTAAAATTCATTTAACCCGAATAGAAGAGAGATCAGAGTCCCAGAGTATAGACGAGGAATAAAAGATCCTACTACCACCCAATGGCGACGTGTGCCCATAAGACACACAGCCATGTTAGTAAAAGTTTTGCAATGTCTAGACTCGACTTCGGCCATGGAGTTGGAAAGGGGGATTCCTACAGGCAGTCGGCTCTGATACCAACTTGTGACGCCCTCGATTTGATCGTACACTAACCATGCACGCAAATGTGTTCGATCAAGATCAGGGACTCACGGGAAGATATCACAACACAACTCTAAAACATAAATAAGTCATACAAGCATCATAATACAAGCCAGGGGCCTCGAGGGCTCGAATACAAGTGCTCGATCATAGACGAGTCAGCGGAAGCAACAATATCTGAGTACAAACATAAGTTAAACAAGTTTGCCTTAAGAAGGCTAGCACAAACGGGATCTGAGATCAAAGAGGCGCAGGCCTCCCGCTCGATCCTCCGAACTACTCCACAGTCGTCGTCGCGGGCTGCACGTAGTAGTAGGCACCTCCGTGTAGTAGTCGCCATCGACGGTGGCGTCGCCCCGGCTCCATCGTCTGGTCGCAGCAATCGGGTAGAGATAGGGGGAAAAAGGGGGAACAAGACAACCGTGAGTACTCATCCAAAGTACTCGCAAGCAAGGAGCTACACTACATATGCATGGATATATGTGTAAAGGGCCATATCAGTGGACTGAACTTCAGAATGCCAGAATAAGAGGGGGATAGCTAGTCTTATCGAAGACTACGCTTCTAGTCGCCTCCGTCTTGCAGCAGGTAGAAGAGAGCAGATTGAAGTCCTCCAAGTAGCATCGTATAGCATAATCTTACCCGGCGATCCCCTCCTCATTGCCCTATTAGAGAGCGATCACCGGGTTATATCTGGCACTTGGAAGGGTGTGTTTTATTAAGTATCCGGTTCTAGTTGTCATAAGGTCAAGGTACAACTCCAAGTTGTCCTGTTACCGAAGATCACGACTATTCGAATAGATTAACTTCCCTGCAGGGGTGCACCACATAACCCAACACGTTTGATCCCATTTGGCCGGACACACTTTTCTGGGTCATGCCCGGCCGTGGAAGATCAACACGTCGCAGTCCGACCTAGGCCAACAGAGCGGTCAGCACGCCGGTCTAAACCTAAGCGCCCAGGGGTCTGGGCCCATCGCCCTTAGCACACCTGCACGCTGCAAACGCGGCCGGAAGCAGACCTAGCAACCTTCATTACGAAGGAAGTCACGTTACGCGGTCCAATCTGGCGCGCGTCGCTCAGTCGCTGACGTCACGAAGGCTTCGGCTGATACCACGACGCCGAGTGCCCATATCTTTCCCACGTAGTTGGTTAGTGCGTATAGGCTAGTAGCCAGACTCATTAAGCGTGTTATTTGAAGTTACCGCGAACGCCGACAGGGCCAGGCCCACCTCTCACCCAGGTAGTCTCTACCTGCCATGTCGCTCCGCCACAAAGATCCATCCAGAGGGCCGTCGGGACAAAGGTCCTTTCAGCCCCCAATCTGTGAATCACTCGCGGGTACTCCTCGAGCCGACCCGACATTAATCACCACATGTATCATGTATAAAGTATATAGTATATACCCGTGATCACCTCCCGAGTGATCACGGCCCGATAGTATAGCACAGCAGACGGACAAGAATGTAGGGCCACTGATGGAAAACTAGCATCCTATACTAGGCATGTAGGATTGTAGGTAAATGTAACAACAGTAGTAACAAGGACAGGCTATGCATCAGGATAGGATAACGGAAAGTAGTAACATGCTACACTACTCTAATGCAAGCAGTATAGAAGAGAATAGGCGATATCTGGTGATCAAGGGGGGCTTGCCTGGTTGCTCTGGCAAGAGAGAGGGGTCGTCAACTCCGTAGTCGTACTGGGTAGCAGCGGCGTCGATCTCGGTGTCTAGCGAGAGAAGAGGGGGGAAGAAACAATGAATACAATGCAAACAGATGCGTAACGATGCATGTCAAAGCAAAGCGTGATGCTAGGCGTGCCCTAACGCGATATGAAGTTATACCGGTGAAGGGGGGAAACATCCGGGAAAGTATCCCCGGTGTTTCGCGTTTTCGGGCAGAGGAGCCGGAGGGGGAAAGTTGCGAGTTCGATAGGTTAGGGGGGTGTGGCGGACGAATGGGTTGCATATCCGGAATCGTCTCGTCGTTCTGAGCAACTTCCATGTAGAAAGTATTTTCATCTGAGCTACGGTTTATTTTATATTAATTTTAAAACATTTAAATCATTTTTAAGATTTACTTAATTATTTTGAACCAACATTATCCAGAACAGTGTTTGCTGATGTCATCATGACATCAGCAGTCAACAGAGGTGTTGACTGGTCAACTGACGTGTGGGTCCCGCATGTCATTGACTGTTAATTAACCTAATAGATTAATTAACTAAACTACGTGATTAGGTTAATCTAATCAGGATTAATTAAGTTAATTAATTCTTTAATTAATTATTTATTTATTTTTATTTATTTATAATAAATTTCCTTTTTTTTTAAACACGTTCTGGGCCGTGGGGCCATTTGGTCAGTGGCCCAGGGGTGGTAAACGTGCACGGGGGTTAACGAGCGTGGGCGCAGTTGCGGGTAAAGCCCCCAGGGGTGCGGGCATGGGTGGACGGCAACCGTGGCCAGAGCAGCGGCACGGCGGGGCCGTGGTAGGAGGCCGGGCCGGTGACGAGGGGTTGCGGTGGAGGGGCCGGCGACGACGTGCAGGGCGGAGCGGGGAGGGACGAGGCCACGGCGGGCGGCGGCGGGCGATCCAGCGCGCCGCCATCGCGTGTGTGCAGCTGTGGCGAAGCGACGGACGAGGCCACCGCGACGGGCGGCGAGGGAGGCCCGGGGCACGGGTGATGCGCGTGAGCGGCAGAGTGGGATGAGCGAGGCGCGGGCACGGGCCGTGGCCGGCGGGAACAGCGGCCCGGGCGCACAGGGGGGAAATAGAGAGGCGCGCGTGGGGGTTGGTCGGGCGTGACGCAGGGACAGGGGAAGGAGAAGAGGCCGGGGGCCTCACCGCGAGGCGCAGGGTCATGGCAATGGGCTCGGGGAGGTCCGACGATGTCGGAATCAACGGCGAAGCTCGACGGGGACGAGGAGGAAGAAGGCGGTGCGGGGCCCGACGCGGTGGCTACGGCGGGGAGGTGGTGTCCGCGAGGTGGTGGCGTGACGAGGCGGCGACATCGGGGGCTGGCGCGGCGGCGACGGCGGGGGCCCCTTCCGGTCCAGGAAAGTGGGGGAGGGTGAGGACGACGGCGAAGCGACGGGGCGGGCGGCGCCGGTGATGCATCGAGGAGGCGGGGTCCCGTGCTCGATGGAGGGGGCGGCGAGAGAGGCGATGGCCTCCGGGGCCCGTTGCCCCGACCTAGATCCGATTGGGGGGGGGGAAGAGGAGTGAGTGGGGGAGTGGTGTGCATGGGGGGGTTAGGGTTTTGGGGATGGGGGATATAGGGAGGCCGGTTGGGCCAAGGGGGAGCTGGGACGGCCTGGCAGGTCGTGGCCCAGTTGGGCCGGTGGCCTGCTGGGCCGAAGCCCCGGGGGGTTTCTTTTCCTTTGTTTTCTTATCTTTTTTATCTTTTGTTTATTTTTCCTGTTAATAGTTTTGCTATTTTATTTACTACTCATTTTAGTTTTGTTCATTATAAAAACAACACCTAATGTAGTATTACCAATTATAGCACTGACAATACTAGTTAGGCATTTAATTAAAAATAGTTTGTAACCTTATAACTTGAAAAGGTATTTAATCAACTGTTCTAGTTGCTGTTTTAGTTAATTTAGAGCATTTAAATATTTTATAAAAATGTGGTTTCTCCACCGTAATTACCTGTGCATTATTTTGTTCACTCCGAACATTTTAGTTTTAATATTTGAAAACTTTTATTGTTTACTTGATTTTGAATTTGAATTTGAATCGGTTTTTGAACTAAGGAGAGATTAGCAACAGTAACTGAGGTGACGTGCATCATTAGCGTAGGTTTACTGTAGCATAATTATCCGGGCGTCACAGGGCCGTTTCCAGCCCATGTTATCTTTCGGCCTCCTCAGAGCCCATTTATTCTTGGGCTCATTTCCAGCATTCGTTAACTTATGGCCCGTTAATGTCACTTTCTGCGTGTGGGCCAAATTCAGCCCGTGGTTACAGTCGGCCCGTTTGTGGTTCGTTAATACGTTGGGCCGTTTTCATAGCGTCATCAAATACGGCCTATTAACGATGGCCCGTTATGGTCGGCCCATGAACGGACGATTCCAACTCTAGTCCGTTTACGGCCATAATGCGGTCTATTTGGCCCATGTTTGGCCAATCGATCATACGGCCCGTATAAGGCCCATTGATGATACGGCCCGCAGAAGGCCCATTGTTTCTACGGCCCGTAGAAGTCCCATTATTTCTACAACCAGTAGAAGGCCCACTGTTTCTACGACCAGTAGGAGGCCCAGTGTCACTACAGTAAATATTAGCCCATGGTTATTGTGGCCTAGTTTTAAAAAATAGGTTATTGCAGCCACTAGCAAACCGCGGAAAAAGAACTGCAATGACTACAAGCAAACAAATAAACAAGACAACAAGGAAATAAATAAGCAAGCAACTAACGCTAGGCTATCACGACTATTACACATATTACATCCACTGGGCATCAAAGTTCGCCACCAGTGCAAATATAGGGAACAAAGTAGCATATCATATACACTGGTTGTCAAAGTTGGCGACCAGCGCAAATAAACGCCGCAACAAAACAAATCCGAACTGAAACCACTTCAAGATCTCAAGAAACAATATCCCGGTACCCATAATGTTGGCAAGATGCTTAGCAAGCTTATTAACTTTCTCTTGTTTGGCGCTTAAATCCTCCAAGCTTGTTGTTGCACCGAAAATATGCATCTGAATTCTGCGCAGGATTTCCTCGGTCCTTGACTTCAGCAAAGACATCTCGATCGATGTCTTTCAACTTGAAGTTGAGACTCAAGAAGACGAACTGATTCAGCAGCAAGTTCAAGAGCTTGTGCCGTGCAGAGTGGCCGAGAATCGAACACTACATCAAGACAGGACTTTTGGGTTCCTCATTGTCGTCAAGATAGTTTTATCAGCTTTCTTGGAGACCAACAGGATGTCTCACTATCTTGAACCTTATCGCATTACTTCCTTTACCATTGGATAACGCGTATTGTTCTCCAATATTTTGTCCGCATTCTAAAAGAGAACACAAGCGGACACATCACATGTTTACTATGTTGTATATGAAACTCATTTTGGTAAATGAGTTCAAGAGTAAAGTGGACAGGATAACAAAGATGAAACAAACATATATCTATGTACCATGGTCACTTTATGGTCTATATCATTCTAGTTTTGTTGCCAAATCAAGATAGAGACACAGTTCAAATAATATTTGTTCAAGACAAAGCAAAATAGACAGAATATAAGTGTGGGTAACTATAGAGCAATAACAACACTTGTAATGTGCATGACATGAGAACATAACTGTTTATTCAATTGAAACTGAAATCAACATAGAGCAGGTTACAACAAAGAAACCAGTTAAAGAAACAGGTTTAAAACATACTGTTGCGCCATTGGAGTTTCAATTCCATCCTTCAAATTTGAAAATAGTTGGTATGAGTAAATACAAGAATGCAAGAGCAAATGAGTATGAACCATAGCTACAGTAACCTGACCACGAGAACAAATCTTATTCTCCTTTAAGCGTTGAGTTGGGATTCGGAGTGGTGGTCCTCGTGCTTTGGGCACTGCAGTTCCCTTACTAACTGCTCGTGTTTGGGTGCTCTGTGGTGGAGACGGTGCTGTGTCAACTGGAACTGGGTTACTATCTGCCGCGGTTGGGGTTAGAAGGGGTGTAGCTGGTTCTCTGTCCAACTGGGTAGGGGTACAATCTGTGAGAGTCTGGGTTATGTGTGGTGGATCTGGTCCTTGGGCAAGTACAACCATGGTTCTATCTGCATCAACTGGTAGCACTATCTTTTCTGAAGACCGTGTTGTTACTCCCTTAGATACTGCCATCACCCTCTCCAATTCAAATGGCTGATAAACAAGAAAAGTAATTGAAAGTATAGACGTTGTATGATAGAGCAGTGCAATGGATAGTGGGGAATAAAAGAGGGCATGAAATAATTCATATTTATGTTGTCTAACCAAACAGGATAGCATGACACAATTTCACATATATGATGGCTAACTAAACAGGATAGCATGACACAATTTCACATTATGATGGCTAACTAAAAAAGATGGAAAGACATAGTTCAAAATATGAGACTATGTAAACAGGATGACATGACATAACTATATAATGTGTTTATTAAATAGGTTGGCATGCCATAATTCACATACATTCATGGATAGAATGCCATAATTCAAAAATATGATGATTGTAAACACTAAACAGGATGAGAGGATATAACTATATGATGTCTTTATTAAATGGGTTGCCATGCCATAATTTAGATAGATGATGTGTATGTACTATGTAAACATGATGGCGTGATATAATTCAAATATATGATTTATATAGTAAGCAAGTAAGCAGATGACAATCCATATATGATGTAAAAACTAAGCAATGCAAGACAACATGCATGACATGGGTAATATAACCCTGCCAAGTTTGAGCATAGACCTCAGGGGCGAAATAGGACTGGTCATCAGTCTCTGAATCCTCCTCTGAGGAGCTCTCTGTAACCAGCAAGATGGCTGCTTCAACAGGTAGCATTGTCTGCTCTGAATACCTTGTTTTCACTCCAGATACTTCCATCACCGCTTCAAATGGTTGATGCACAGGAAGAGTAGTTAAATATACAAACGTTGTCGACAAATGGAACACGTAATACAAAAAAATGATAGCATGATATAATTCACATACATGATGATTGGCTAAACATCATGGCATTGCATAATTCACATATATAATGCCTTTGCAACAAGATAGCATTGTATAATTCACATATATAATGTCTTGCAACAAGATGGCAATGCATAATTCACATATATGGTAATTTGTCACTGAACAGGTGGCATTCACACAAAGCATGTCTAAACTAATCAAATGACATAGCAATGCGAGACACCATACGCACGATATGAGCAACATAACCCTGCCAAGTTAGAGCATACACCTCGGGGATAGGACTGGTCATGTATCTCTAAATCCTCCTCTGAGGAGCTATCCGTAACCAGCGAGATATGCACTTCGTCAGATAGCATAGTCTGCTCTGAAGACCTTGTTTTCACTCCAGAATTTGCCATCACCGTGTCAAATGGATGATGCACACGAAGAGCAGATTGAATGTACTAAATATTGTTGACAAATGTAATATGTAATAAAAAAAGGATGGCCTGATATAATTTACATATAAGATGACTGGCTAAGGGGATGGCATTGCAAAATTCACATATATGATGCCTGGCTAAACAAGATGGCGTTGCATAATTCACATAAACGATGAATAAACTAAACAGATGGCATTCGCACAAAGGATGTCTAAACTAAGCGATGACATATTTGATGTATAAAGTAAGCAATGCAAGACACCATATGCATGATATAACCAACATCGGCATGCCAAGTTAGAGCGAAGACCTCGGGGGTAAATAGGAGTTGTCTTCTCATACGAATCCCCTCGAACAGATATCTTCCTCTCGATTACAATCCGAAATGCGTGGAGGGGGGCTGCCTTTGCGCCTACCATGGAGCGACGTCTGCATGAAATTTTATTGCCACGCAAGGCTCGTCTCTTTTGCTCTACATGTTCAGTTCCATTGTTTACAATAACTGTCATGCATAGGAATAAAACATAGTGAGATTATGTAAGGAGTCCATGGAGAAATCCAGAGTGATGGTAGCAACCTGTGGATAGACCCAAAACCAATAATAGCAGGCATATAATGGCTTCAGTTAAAAAATACAGATAATGGCTTCTTTACAGTTTGTTTCCCACCCAACATGAAACTCATAGTAGACACCGGAGATTAACCAGATAGTAGATAGATACTATTGATAGCGGCCCCGATATGTACCGCACAACCATTTAAAAACTCAAGTTTGACCTTCATGGCTGCCAGCGGCGGGGAAGAAGATATGAGCCGGCGAAAGACATTACGGAGGCGGATCACTGTGTCTTTGGACCTTTACGTCGTTGGAGCAGTTGAGCTGGGTGGACGACGTACAAGCGCAGAGCGGGACAAACCACACAAGGTTTTCTTTGACAACTATCTGTAAGAGAAGTAATTTGTAAGTGCTCGCTTGAATTGGAGGATTCCAACAATGCAGGATAGGAAATAGACAGAATAGGATAGGAATGCACGTGCAAAGCAGAGAATTTAAAACACAGGATTTCTCGCCAATCTAGGTGTTTGATTCACAACAATTGGAAGATCACGGGATGCAAAGAAGCATGGTGAGATTAAGTCAAACCACAAGAAAATGTATGGTTATAATGCTATTATGCTACTATCTCTTAGTCTTCTGCTTCATGAATAGGAATTTGGAAAGGAGGACACGTGAAAATTATAATTCCTACGTTTTATCTTTCAAGGAGACACTAAAGGAACAAATCCGTGTGCTCAGTGGACAATATATATAACATGTAGAGTAAAAAATAGATGCAACAAGTGTACAACCTCTTTGGCGAAGCCATGTCGATCTCAGCGTGATTTGGTTGGCGGTGAGGATGCTCCGCTGACTTTGTTTGTCGGAGGAGGGGAAGAAGATCTTAGGCGCCCGGAGATGGAGCCGAGGTACTCGCTCCGCCTGATGGAGGGTTTAAATCGTTGGAGCAGCTCCGTGAGTTGTACGACACCGAGGCTGAAGCAGGACAAGAGAGACAACGAACAACGTTAACCTGAGTGGAATTCTAATAGCATCTCCAATACATGACGTAAAATACATAACCACAAAGTGCTAGATGTAAAATACATCAGCCGCTCATCTCTGAACTTAAAATAAACTGAAGTTAATCGTGGAAACCGAACTTAATCGTCAAAACTGAACTTAACTGTCGAAACTGAATTTTCTTTGTCGAAACTGAATTTTGTTGTCGAAACCGAACGCACTAGAAAGGTGAGGCTACACGTCGGTCGACTGACTTTTTCATCTCTGGTCAGTCAATTTTGCAGCCGTTGGATACGAAATCAAGGGCATGCGGTTCATCTTCAACCTCCACCCCCCGAGCCGCCAGCCACCACCGGCCAAACAGCAGCCCCGCCGCCCGCCTCGCCCGAAAACACTCCCCACCGCCGGTCCGCCGCCTGCCATCCTCTAGCCCCCGTGCAAGAAGCTTTTTCTCCCGCGATCCCCACGCCACCGCTTCGCCACCGCATGGCGACCACCGCCCCCATCCTGAACCCTAAGATAGATAGTGGGGTACCTCTCCGGCGAGCCCCCTCCCCGCTGCGGCTGGTTCTTCCTTCACCGGCGAGCCCCCCACCCCTAAAATCGATCGACTCAAAAGTCGATTCAGTCGACTGAAGTGTAGCTAAATCGGAGCAGCATCGCAAGCAAGAGCAAGAGCGAGAGCAGCAGCTCGAGCAAGAGCAATAGCAAGAGCAGACCAGGCAGGGGACCGAGAGCAAGAGCAGAGTAGCAGCATCAGCGAGAGCTAAAGCAGCAGCAGCTCCTACTGATGTGGACGTCGCCGCCGAGGGAGCGACGCCGTGGAGGAAGTGGCCGGCGACGCCGCCGTGGATGGAGCCGCGCCGTGTCGGCTCGGGACCGAGCGCCGGCAGCACCGTGAGATCGAATCAAGAAGAAAATGCGGCGATTAGTGTACAACCTCTTTGGTGGCACCGATTAGGCCACAACTTCATCCGAGGAAACGGTGATGATGCTCTTCCGGTGGTGCAGGTGAAGACGGCGGTGTGGGAATGGAGGTGGCGCGAAAGATGAGGGGAACATCGGGGCAGCTCCTTGGAGGTGGAGGACGGGGTGGCTGAACCGGCGGGACGATGAGATCGACGACGGATCCTCATCCGGTACGGTGGATGAGGGACGTCGAGGTGTTGCTGTGGACGACGTCGTCGGGGAAGAGGCTCCGGCTGGGCGGCGGACGGAGCAGGTGTGGGGTTTAAATCACGGTTTTCGCGGCCTCGGTGTACGAATGGGTGGGCGGATGGGATGGCAGTGGGGAACCATGGCTTAGAGACGCGCTTGTCCGAAATGTGGGGTAAGTTACGAAAGTACCCCCACCGATTTGAGGCGGTTCTTTCGGTTCAGGGGTACCACGGGCATTTCACGTGTCGGGATTTCACAGGAGGTGGGAGATTTCAGAATAGCAAGGCACGGGTTGAGATGGAGGGAATTGTCGAAGCACAACGAGACAAAGATATATCTTAAATATTTCGGGCTAACAAGGCGCGGGTTGAAATTTCTGGACAAGCCTAACGTGTACTGTACCAAATCAATGCGCACTACAAATGTCATTCAAAACTTTGAATTCATGTTATGTTCAATTAAAATATTTCGCTACGTGTATAATGCATGCAACCTACTACTCAAATGAATGTTTTAGTGCATTCCAAACGTATATACTACCGCTTCAATATGAACTAAATTTGAATTCATTTCTCTATTTGAATAAGATCTACAGTAATGATTGTTGTGAAGTCAAAGCATTTGAATTCATTTCTCTATTTTAATAAGATCTACAACCATCATTATTGTCAAGTTAAACCATCGTTTGTGTATTATCTTCATAGCACACCACATGATTAGTCTCGAGTTATATATGAACTATGTGTACTATATGAACTCGAACTAGATTTTTTGAACCCACTTTATTTTGATTTCAAATCACATTACATTTCTAGCTCTAGCTAGATCTTCATAATCTAAACCACATCTCATATGTATAATGTGTTTATCACATTATGTATGGTGCCCCGCCCCTACGCCTACAAGTATTTAGGTGTGAGTTGCAAACACCACACATTACCACAAATTCAAATAAAATGTAAGAATGTTCGATATATAGTATTGTTTAGATTGTTCGATATTTAGTTGTAAGTTGCAAACGCCATACATTATCAAAAATTCAAATAAAATGTGAGATTGTTTGATGTATAGTATGGTTTAGATTGTTCGGCATTAAGCTGTGAGTTGCAAACGCCATGCATTATACATTATGGTATAACATGTGCACATCACGTGTATCACCGCTATATTCATGCATGCAATGTTTAAAACACTACGATCTCCTATTCAAATATATGAATCCGCTTTCATATCAAATTATGATCTTTGTTAGTCTCTTACACCCACACAATCCTCTAACCTTTGTAGCTACCACTAACTTTCTCTCGTGCATGCACACGCCCTCCTCGCCCTCCCCCTCCCTCGGCATTCTATCCACCGGGCACATTCATTTTTTTCTTTAGGTCATTCTCCCAGAGTCTCCACAACTCCTTTCCGACACACACCAATTGATAAACCTCTCCAGCGATGCCTGCCTACAACACACACACACCTTCAATCTCCTCCTTTATGTGTCCTTGCCTCGTGTCTCTCATACGGTTAGACACACATGTAAACTCTCGCCCCTCTTTTCATCGATCTCACAACCGCACACTCCTCCCCCTATCTAGCTAGTAGTTGGGCCTCTCGCACCACCTCCTATCTTCATTCTCTCTGTCTATCCATCTCACTGGGCCTTATTTGCCTCTAACAAATGGACGTACACCGACCGATCTCTCGCTATACATATAGCTAGCTAGGTCCTTATAACTCGTTCTTACCCACACGTCGATCGATCTACCTCATTAGTTGTGTCTCTCCTTCCTCCGACAAACAACAATTGATCTACCGATCTAGTTAGGTTTGCTTACCAAACACATGGTTCCCTTCATCATCCATGGATGCGCCTCGACAGATCTATCACGCATGTGCACACACGTAAACACATCCCCACTCTTATTGATAACATTGCAGTTCCACCCTCGGTTTGTCTAGTAGGCCTCTCCCACCATCTCCAGAAGCAACTCCATCACCCATCCAGCACTCTACCCTCTCCCTCCCTCTCCCTCCTCTCTCTCTCTCTCTCTCTCTGTCCATCATATTTCCCGTCCTTGATTATGTATGGATGTCGACCGATCTTCCTCAAGACATAGCTGGGTCTCTCCTTCTCAACACATATACGAGTCGTTCTACCTCTATAGTTAGGCCTCCTCACCCCCCCCCCCCCCCCCACACACACCGATACATCAAGCGCTCTAGTCATGTCTCCCCGCCACACACAAACTTGACATGTGCCCTCTAACGTTCAGTAGGCCAGTCGCCCTATATATTTGACTTGCACACACACACAATTTCGATGGCTCTCTTCATCGATCTCGCACCCACCCACTTGATCCTCTCTTCGACTCTATCGATAGCTATGACCCTCCCTCTCTTCTCGTGGATTGCTCGACCTCTATGTATGATATGGATAGGCCTCCATTTCACACACATTGCATGCAAAATTTTGTTTGAGATGTCATCGACACATATTCCCACAAATAATTCACTAAATCAACCCCCACCCCACCCCCACCCCACCCCAAAACAAAAAACACTCACGAACGCGGTTTGTATCTCTCACACACACCCACGTAGGTGGGGGACGTGCATGAAGAGAAGAGGTGCATGCACGGTGCACGTACTCCCGTCTCTTTCCCAACCACATCCGCGCGGGTACACGGTGGAGCTCATTTCTGTACGAAAAAGGCAGCCCACGTGGTAATTTGGCACATGTACTGGTTGTCCACTTGGTGGAGGGAGGATCGTCTACCACGGGTGAACAAACAAATTGCAACTTGACGTGTTATGTTAAAAAAAAGAGGCAAACCATGTGGGGCCTACCTTAGAGGCAAGGCTCTATACACTGGAGTACTTTTGATGTGTCCCATCAACTCACAGAACGAGGAGAAGCTTGCTTAGTACGCCGTCTCCCCCGCCCACGGGCGCGGTGGCTCGCAGGATGAGGTGGAGCTTGCTCCGCCTTACGCCCGCTCCCTCGCCCATGCGCGCGGTGGCTCGCAGGACGAGGAGAAAAATTTACTACTCCCTCCGCTTACTCCTCGTCCCTACTACCTTGGTTATAGAGATTATATCATATTGTTTGGAATATATATGTCCTTTAGTAGATTTCAATATGAACTACTAGTACATACTCCAAACACTGATGTATATAGACATATTTTATAGTGTAGATTCACTCATTTTGCTCCGTATGTAGCACTCTCCCTTGCCCCTCGACCCTCGCCCACGTGGTGGACGTGCATCAATTCATTCGGTCTCATATAGCCAGAATGATATATACTGCACTACCATTATTGCTCGACTTCCCGAAGAGGCGAAGAGCCAATCGCAAGGTTAATATTTTGGATATGCCAAGTGCAAGGTTATAGGAGAACGAGTAGTAGGTGCCGTGTCATTTATAAATAAAGTTTTTTTTCTTCAGTGGCACGTACGCAATATGATAGGTTCATATGGAGAGAAAAGGAAACCCCTCCACTATATACATAGTCAGGACGGGCCAGCCTACACGGTTGCTTGCTGGGGTTGCTCTCTTCACACTCTCTCGCACAAAACGACTGTGGCCACATCTCTAACATCCTGGCGGATCACGTCCGCTTGGGGAAGGGGTGATGCTTAGTGTAGATGCGGTGGCCGTCGCCGACGGCGAAAACCCACTGTCGACACATCCCGATCAGGGGTCCCCGCCGTTCTCTCTCACCAAGCCGGTGAGGTTGCCTTCGTCCCTTGCTCACTGCCGCGATGTGGGCAGTTGCCGCCTCCCGCCGCCCTCCTCAGGGTTGAGCTACGTCCCTCAAATACAACTCCCTTTACAGCCGGCTTGCACCACTGCTCCAGCTGCCCACATCACTCCCTGTGGATATTTCTCTACTTCTTTGCCCCGCACATACCTCTACTGGCTTCTACGTACTGTATTTGTGATGAGTTTATGTCTCATCAACTAGTCCTAGTAATCTTATTCTAATCACGCTTCTTCAATTTCTTTGCCACAGGGATGCTCATCTCGATTTTGGTGAAACTGCACAAAATGATCCGATGGTCAAAAGGTTGCAAACTTCATTTATTAGGAAGCTCGAACGTTGCCGTAAAATTGAAGCCTGGTCGGGGTTCACGGTTCAAGGGCTAGGGACTGCATGGATCGTTTTTTCTTTAGCTGCCTCTGCTCCAAAATAAGTGTCAACTTTAGTAGTAGTACAACTTTGTACTAAAGTTTGCACAAAGTTGAGACACTTATTTTGGAACGGAGGAGTACATATTTGCTATGATCATCAATCATTGAGATGCAATAGCATGCATGTTAGTCTCCTTTGTATTTGATGAAATGTTGCAACGGGCAACCTTGGACGCAAGATACATGTAACAGAAGATGGAAGCTTCATAGCATTGTACAAATTTATCTCGCTGATAAATTACAGTACGTACTATACTAGTACTTCCTCCGTTCCTAAATATAAGTCTTTGTAGAGATTTCACCATGAACCACATGCGCATGTATATAGATGCATTTTAAGTGTAGATTCATTCATTTTGTTCCGTATGTAGTTCACCTAGTGGAATCTCTACAAAGACTTATCTACTAGTAATAGCTAGCCCCCACTACTAGGAATTCTCTATCCTCTCCTTGAGCCACATCATCAAAATTGATGTAGCCGTTAGATGAAGTAAATCGGTCCATAATAGCCGTCTGATCTAGACGTTGAGAGGCTCAAGACTAAGCCACATGCAAGCATGCAGAAATACCGTGGCACATGCATGTGAGTGGGTTTTAAATCACATCAACATGTTCGCATGCAAGCATGCACCGTAGCATGCATGTAAGTGAGCTTTTAAGTCCCATTAACATGTCAAAAAGAAAAATATAATCCCATTATGCAGTAGGAGTTGGCTGACCTTTTTTCCTTACGTTGGATGATCTAAATGATGATGGGAGTTTATTTAGTTTGGCTACCCCATTTGTCATGTGGTTATAGAGTTTTTTTAGTTCTATGAAATTGATAATTTTGCGCAGAGAGATATACCGCTATTCTCAAGGCAACGCTGGGACTCATCTAGTAATATTTAGGAACGGAGGGGAGTACTATGTAAAGAGTTAGGTGTCGCACGGTGATAGTGTGAGGTGGGCCATGTAATCACTGAGCCTGCGTGTTTTCACTGCTCTTGCACTCCTCCGCTGTAAGAATGGAGAAAATTGTAATCTAGTAGTAGTAGTACCTCCTTTCGCCGAAAGCGTGGGACATCCAGCAGTCCTACCACCTCAGTAATAAAGACCAATGAGCCGTCAAATCACATAGACCCAAGAGTAAGTTGGACGGACGAAGCAACCATCACTCTTGCGCCAGTGAGAGGTCGCGTCCGCTCTGCCCGGGCATGAATGCGGCACCGATTCTTTGGAGCGGCGCTGACCGTTTCAGGCGGGAAGCGCGCATGGCGATGGAGGGGCTTTGGGTGGGCCAGGCTGGTCAGGAGCGGCGTGGCAGCTGTCCGCATGTCCCTACTGGACACGCCCGAAAACGAGAGGATGCACCGACTCTCGCGGCTAAAATCGTACACTACACACCATCTCTATTTAGGAGTAGGTCGATCTGTCGCACTCTCTAACACACACATGCTGTTAAACACACACACGCACACGCATGCACCTTGGTCCCATTGCACCTTCTAACGTGACTTATTACACCTAGACGGAGGGAGTAGTAAGTATACGAGATACGGTGGCACACTGACTTAAGTCGAATACAAGTGCCCAAAATTTGTGTGCATGTTATAATAAGGATTCACTTAAAATAGTACGTGAGCGAACAGAGGGATCAATTGGACGGTGTTCCCGAGCAGTAGCGAGATGTGTGAGGTAATATACACCGCTGGCGCTTTTAATTTTTCTTATTAATTTGTTTGTTTCACCCTCTGACTGGTGGGACCCAACGTACTACGTGGAGATAGGTAAGGTGACTAAGGCTGCATTATTTCTGCACCACTGTGGATAGTATTACCACCAAAGCCACATGACACGATTATGATTGAAATCCCAATGACTCCCACACACACAAAAACACGGCATGCTTGTCACACGAATGCAGGAATGTATAAAAGGTTATTTTCCTCTCGTTGAACATAACGGGAGGGTTGTGTAGCTGGTTAGCCTGTTCTCTCATCAAACTTGAGGTCTCGTGTTCGATAACTACACTTGAGCATAATTTTTCCAGGAGGATTCTTTGACTGGTCAAAATGTTTTCTAGGGTTTGCATGCTTCACACTCTATCTCCAGTATATATATACACGCTGGAGCCTCAGCGCTTGTAGTTGCTCTCTTCACACTCTCTCGCCCTCTCCTGCTGGAGCCTCAGCGCTTGTAGTTGCTCTCTTCACACTCTCTCGGCCTCTCCAGATCTAAACAAGACTTCGT
Source organism: Aegilops longissima (assembly GCA_021605205.1). Lineage (NCBI taxonomy): Eukaryota > Viridiplantae > Streptophyta > Magnoliopsida > Poales > Poaceae > Aegilops > Aegilops longissima. Next base: position 35,404,076 of record CM038679.1, on the reverse strand, counting down.
TGGCCTCTCTCTCCCCTCGCTGCTGCTCAAAGAGCCGGCAGGATCCGTCCACCGGGAGGGGAAGGAGGCTTAACGCTGTCGCCGTCGGCGAGGGAGGGAATCACTACCGGCGCAGCTGTTCACTTTCCACCCAGCGGCGGCGCGGGAGGGCCTCCGACCCCTTCTTCTTCGCCGTCGTCCCGTCGCCCACCGAACCACACCCCAAGAACCTTAAGGTATAATTTACTTATTTCACATGCATTGCTCTAGCTGCATGTATACCATGAATCTAGGACGTGGTTCAAAGAGGATAGGAGTGGGGGGAAGTAGTGGGAAAAGTTGTATATAGCATGAATCTAGGACATGGTTCAAAGAGGAAATGAAGGGGGAAAGTTGTATAGCATGAATCTAGGGCGTGGTTCAAAGAGGAAAGGAATGTGGGAAAGTAGTGGGGAAAGTTGTATCACATAAATCTAGTACGTGGTTCAAAGAGGAAAGGAAGGGGCGAAAGTACTAGTTCAAAAAGGAAAGTAAGGGACAAGGCTGTAGAGTTTGAGCAGGACTAGATTTGCTGCGCTCACATAGGGAAAGGTGTCTAAAGATAACAAAACTAGGACCAACACAAATATGCTCCTTGGTTGTTTGTTCTTTGTTGCAACAGATGTGCATGACCACAAGACATCGGTAGATGCACATGGTGCTGAAAGGCCCACCGTCCCGTGCAACTCATTAGCTGTTGTTAATCTAAGGCCTGTTTGGTTAAAACTCCCTAGTACCTACCTGCTTGGTTCGAGTGGACTAAACATGGACTAGAGGTTATTAAATGACATGCTAAAAGACCATGTTACCCCTAGTAATGAACTAATAGAAACAAGATGCGATGCGTGGCAGGGGCAACTGTTGGAAAAAGTCCCAAAAAGACTCCCTCGGGGTCTTATTTCTTTAGTCCCAAATGCCCACTTTTAGTCCCTAAAAGTCCCTCCTGTTTGGTTTAGATGGGAGTGACACGGAGTTTTTTTAGTCCCTACACCAAAATGTCCCTGTAAACAAACACCCTCTAATAATGCCATTTGGAAAATTGATGCAATGCCACGCTTAAAAGCAAATTACATGTTTAACAAATTTTATTGTTAATATAATCTCTATGTTAATATTAATCAATGCCATCGCTTGAGAAATGCTCTTGTCTTGCTTTCTTTCCCATTTAGATAAGGTAGATGCTTCTTTTGTTGGCTTCGTGTCATCCACCGTTATTGACCACTAATTGTTTCCTTTGCACCTCTGTGTAAACAGGGTTATCTACTTCACCTCGTTGCCATTGTGACCTTTTGTTGCACTGCACAAAACACTTTTGTTTTAAGAGTGTTTTGTGCAGTTCAAGTCACACCGACAACGTTGCTTGATTGCTTGATCTTAGTGGAACTGCACAAGAGGAGATCTTATTTCCTATCCGTTAAGGCGAATTTGGTTCAGATCTTCTTCTTGTGAGTTGTTTGAATTCCGCATCATGAGAGGTCAGTACTTGCCTTCTTTCACATGATTCTGCAGTGTGCTTTCATATGTTGTGCTACTTGTACAATAATGTTGCTTGATTTTAGTGAACTGCACAAATGGAGGCAAGACTTCCAATCTGTATGTGCACCGTAATATCCCATTGAGGTAAGATAAGGATATTTCACAATTGTTGGCCTGTATTTTTCCACTTTCATCAGAAAATTAAGTTTAGTACTATACTTGTGCTCCCTAATTGACATGCCAAATCTTACGTTGAAGGCGAAGCTTGTCTGTTATTGAACCAAGTGATGAAGGGGAAGAACAAGCGGAAGAAAAAAAAATCAACTCCCGGTGCTGTAACGAAGCATTGGAACTGTGATGACACAAGTAATGATATAGTTTTGCATCTTAATTTATTGCTATGGCTAGAACGAGCAATTGTTTTGCCACTGATTTGATGCCATACGTAATTATCTCTACTTGTGCAAACAGGAATATTCTTTGAAGATACCATATATTTTAGTGGAACTGCACAAGAAGATGTTGGAAACATTAAACTAATCGAGGAGTATATAGTAAGCATGGCCACCCCCATAGATAGCAACAAATGGTTCTGGAGAAGAGCTTCATCTGTATGCTCTACACAATCAGCCTCCTAACAAAGGTTGGTACTCGCCCACTGATTTCGTCCATATGATTGAGCTTTGTCATCTCTATTGGTGTTGTGCTACTGTTTAGATACTGTCATGAAAAAATGGTATTGTCCTTGAGAAGTGCTTCATCTGTGTTGTTTTAAATATTTCCCTTCCTTTTTTTCGAGCAAACAGGGATGCTAGCATTTAGTAGTCCTCTTGTCTTTGCACAACAGGATCATCTTCCTCTGAAGAAGAATATGGAGTACGTGAAGTGACTAGTTCCGATTATGCCAGGATGAAGAAGCCCTGTCTATCTTCTCATCAGAAGGAGCAGTTGAAGGATGGTTACATTACTCCCCACAAGACCAAACTAACTTCAGCTCAGAAGGACTGACAAATCTCCATTTTTTGCTGTGATCTTGTGAGTACAATGTTGTTCTAGGATTCTTTCGGTGAGTTCCATTTTTCTAAAAGTGTGCTCTACATGGACCATGTATGCTGCTGTTGAAACTGTCAAATCATAGTACAGTTTGCTTTATACTAATCACTTCTTTGTATTTGTGCAAACAGGGGTGCTCAGCTTGATTTCAATGGGAACTGCACAAAATGTTCATGAATACATCGAATCATTCATTTGCACCACAAGAAAGGAGGTACCGATAAGTTCAAGGCGTTGCAACATATAAGGGCGAAATCATACAAGCTACGCGCGAATTTGGTTGATTTTGGTGGAACTGCACAAAAAGAACAGCTAGTTTATTTAGCACGAGGTGCCATGTCAATGTCCGAACTGATGGCAAACCCTGCCCATTCCACAATCGTAGGCATATGATATTTTGGAATGGGACAACCTTGTCAAATTTTGTTCATTGATTCCAGCAAGACATGCGTTTGATATTTTCGAATGGGACGCCTTTTTGTCGATGGCGTCGATCAATTTTTCTTTATTCTTTAGTTGTGAAGTAAATATTGCCTCGACATGTGAGTCGCTGAGATGCATAATCATCGATTGTTTTGAATGTTCTCTATGAATTGCCAGGCTGTGTGTTTGATTGCAATGTCTGTAAACGCTAAAAGATGCTCAAACTCTTTGTACTCCTTCATTCCTTTTACTCCGCACATTGTGAAAGTGCATACTTTTTTGTATAAGATTAGTCAAAGTAGAGATACTTTGACTGCAGACAAAACTTGTATGCAGACTAGAAAGGACCGGAGGGAGTACATGTGAAACTGCTGCAAACGAGGTGATCACCCTGGGAATAATGCTTGTACGTATTGTTTTGCATGTTCATCCAATGCCGGTGATACAGGAATTCGAACTAATCGAAATAAATTCATTAATACATGGTCGGATTTCATATAAACATGCCGGATTTCATTACATTTCATACATTCTTCAACGAAAAAGGGGTGCGTTGGAGGTATAATTAATTAACCGAAGCTACCCACCTGTGTCCGCTAAGCCGAACAGAAGCTTCAGTGACTTAACTGCAGGTGCAGTTGCGTAATTGACATGTGGCCTGTTGGGCCCACGTGTTAGTCAGCCAACTGCACCAGCAGTTAAGTAGAAGCAGCGTTCTTCTCCGGTGGAGCTCTCCGACTCCACGTCGCCGCCAAGAAGCTAACCGGCCGTCAATGGTCAACCCGCCTAGCTTGGCTTCAACTGGAGGGTAGCAGCGGTGGCCTTACTTGGACCCGAGCGGCGGCGACCTACCGTGTTCTACTCTTCCTTGTTTTCTGTGTGGCGCGGCCTCGTTGGCAGCGGGGCGGGGCCTCGGCGGAGCCGGCGATGTCCTCTGTCTCGTTGCCGGCGGGCGGCGCCTCAGCGGAGCGGTGGAAATCCTCCCCCACGTTGCCGGCAGGGTGGGGCCTCGGCTGAGCCGGCGATGTCCTCTGCCTCGTTGTTGGCGGGGCGGGGCCTCGGCGGAGCCGGCGGTGTCCTCTGCCTCGTTGTTGGCGCCGCGGGGCCTCGGCGGAGCAGGGCCTCGTCGACGCCAGCGGAGCGGGGACTCGTCGGAGCCGGCATTGTCCTCTGCCTCGTCCTCGGTCTCGCCAAACAGCGCCTCGCCCGCTTCATCGCCCTCTTTGCTAGCCTCTTTGTAGGCGGCCGCAGCCTCCGCCACCCGCATGCGGTACCGCCAGCGCTCGAGGCGGCCCTTGCGGGCGGAGCGGTACGAGTCGAGCAGCGCCTCCTGCTCCGCTCGCTCCACGGCGATCTGCTCCACCGCCTGCAGGTGCTCCTGGGGGAGATGGTGGTTGTAGGCGGCGTCGGCATGCGCCTCCCGGAACTGCTCCTCACGCATCTGCCTCACCCTATCCATATATTGGGCATGGGCTCGCCGATGGTCATGGTGCAATGCACCGGCGAGGATGGCGCAGAGGAGGGGGTTGGCGTCGGATCATCGACTACCATGTTCTCCATTGGGATGTCGTCATCCTCCGGCTGCCTGCCGGCCAGCCGGTCGGCAGCAATGGCTGCCATCTCCTTGTGGTCCGTCGTCCGCCCGCCCCGAAGAGCGCTGGAGCGCGAGGAAGCCATGGTGGGCAGTAGTGGTGTGGACAGGAGAAAGGGAACGGATGCGGATGACTGCGGCTATGGCCGGCGCAGCAGTTTATATAGCAATGGTGGGCGGGCGGAGGGACGAACATGTGGCGCCGGAGTAGCCGCCTCGGCAACCGCGTATCATTAATGTGGGCGGCAGATGGACGGATGGACGGCACTTGTGTCATTTGAAGGCGAACAATCTTTCTGACCGGAAGCGGGCGGGCGGTATTGACTGTTTCAGGCGAAAGCGCGGCGCTGGCTAGGAGATGACTTTACTTGGAGAGGATGACAATGGGGACCCACCAGGTCCATAGCCTCACGTACGCAAGTGCCTCCTTTATATATATAACTATAATTTATTTTGCTTCCTCCTGGTTTCCTGACATCATGGTCCCACACCATTGTCAACCTCCTGGAGTAGTCAATAAACGAGAGAATTGCACAAGAAGCGGCCGATAGCTGGGACCAAGCAGATCGAGCAGTATTTGTGTTTTTGAGGTGTGAGCACTGCAGAGTTTTTGGATGTTTAGCCCAGATATTAATTTTTCTCCTCGAACAACAACGAAAACATCGTTGCAGGTATTAGCCCAGGCGGGCTATGGCCCGTCTAGCCCGAGCCGATATCCAGCCCAGATATTAATATTTTTCAAGCTAAAATGGCTAGCCCAGCTATACTTTTTTAGGAATACCCATGCAAGGTCAAGTTGTTATTCTCCGCTCACTGGCTGCAAATCTTTCCTAGGAGGGATGCATTAGGCTTAACAAGAAAATGGGCTTTAAGAAATAATAAATGGGATGTAATTATAAAAACTAGGCAGTAACTATAAAAATGCACCAAACACGTGATTACTTTATAAATTATTATTTTTGGATATTGAAAATCTTAATTTCATTAATTGTTCTTGAGCGCAATGTTTCGTTGGATTTTACGTAATATAAATTTATATTGAAATTGTATTTAATCTGACTAGAAATTTGGGATAAAATATTTGGATCCCATCAAAATGTGGGAAATTTTATTGAATTCTGTTTTGAACGGTTGGTTGAAATGGGCTGTACTTTTAACAAACTGTAAATGGGCTGTAGTAAATTCCATTAGAATTCAAAAATGGGCTACACATTCTTACAAATCTCAAATGGGCTATAAGTTCTATGCCACACACTTCTGGCCTTACTAAGTTGACGCGTCCCCTAAAAAAACAGAGTTGACGCGTATGCAAGGCTTTGTCAACTTATAGTCAACACACGGTTCTAGCAGCAGTGGCCGTTGGATGTCCATCCAACGGATGCCATGCTTCTTCTTCAATCTCGGATATTCTAGCTTCACCCGCCCAAAAAATGATTCCTCCCCCTGACATCTGGGGCGCACCGTTTCGGAAGCTGACCTGTGGGCATACTAAGTTGACGTACCAAGGGCTTTGTCAACTTAGTCAATATAAACGATTCTAGCTGCAGTGACCATACGATGTCCATCCAACAGCCGTCGTGCTTCTTCAACCTTTGGTGTTCTTGCTCCAGCCGCCCAAAGCAGCGTCGGTCGTGCCGCCTGTTCCTGCCTCCCGTGGCCGGCTGTGCTGTCGCGGAGGCCTCACCGCCCCTACTACTCCCACCGCTGGCCAGGCCATCCCTCCACTCACCCACACCCCCTGTTATTCTGCGGCAACGGAAGCGCAGCCGAACCAGTGAACCCTCGTACTCCTCTCTGCGTGTGCATCCACTGCCGCATCTTCCCCGGCTCCGCGTCGTCCCCTTCCTAGGCCTCGCCTCGTCCACCGCCGTGGTGCTCTCGGCGCGGCGTGGTCAACGTGGTCTAGGAACGACTTCCATCAGACGTGGACTGTACATGGAGAGGCTGACAACTGGGTCCATGGCAGCCGCAAGGAAGTGCCTCCTTATTACGCGCAAAATAATTATTCCTCCACCTGGCAGCGTGGACCCACCGGACGGGCCACCATATTTTACAAAAAAAATGATTCGCCCCCTGACTGCTGGGACCCACGAGCTACATCTTCACACGCAAGGAAGTACGTCCGAAAAAAAACGATTCGCCCCCTGACTGCTGGGACCCACCAGCTACATCTTCGCACGCAAGGAAGTGCGTCCAAAAAAACGATTCTCCCCCCGACTGCTAGGATCCACCAGCTACACCTTCGCACGCAAGGAAGTGCGTCCGGGCAAAAAAAATGATTCGCCTCCCTGACTGCTGGGACCCAGCAGCTACACCTTCGCACGCAAGGAAGAGCGTCCGGGCAAAAAAAAACCAAAACGATTCGCCCCCCTGACTGCTGGGACCCACCAGCTACATCTTCGCAGGCAAGGAAGTGCCTGACAGTCGGGACCCACCTGGTCGAAGCGTACGTAGCGTTGTCATTCTGGTCGCGAATGTGTACGTACATACTGGTCATTGTGGAGGCGCGCATGTGTTGTAGTAGAGGCACGCACGTAGCATGTACAACGGCGAGGGTGCAAGAAAGAAAATACGGCCACGTACGTACATACGGGCAGGGTCTCGAACGCGTACTCGCGCATACGTATGGCCAAGGCTCGTGTACATGGCTGGGTCAGAACGGAGAAACAACGTCGTCGTCGTGTTCATGGGGAGGCAACGGAATGTGTCGTGTTCATCGGGAGGCAACGGAACGCGTGGGAGCCAACCGGCTGGTACGGAACAGAATACGTGGTCGTGTTCATTGGGAAGGCTTGGACGGAATAGGCGATGGAAACGAGGCCTGGCGTACCGCACAACAAAGGAAACGGACCTCCTACGTTCGGAACGGGGTCCTGTTGATCGGGAGGGGTCTGGCGTACCGCAAAATGGAGGAAACGGACCTCCTACGGTCGAAACGGGGGTCCTGTTGATCGGGAGGGGTGTGGCGTACCGCAAAATGGAGGAAACGGGCCTCCTACGGTCTAAACGGGGGTCCTGTTGATCGGGAGGGGTGTGGCGTATTGCAAAACGGACAAAACGAACCTCCTCCGGTCGAAACGGGGGTCCTGTTCATCGGGAGGGGTGTGGCGTACCGCAAAACGGGACTCCACGGGATACTGTTCATCTGCACCGTCGACGTCCTCCAGCCTCCACGGGCTCCTGTTCATCCAGCCTCCACCGCGCGCTACTCCACCGGCTACTGTTCAACCACCCCTCCACCATCTACTGTTCATCCAGCCCTCCACACCACAGGGTCCTGTTCAACCACCCCTCCACGGGCACCCGTCCACCGTCTACTGTTCATCCAGTCCTCCACACCGCGGGGTCCTATTCATCCAGAGGCAACGCCAACGCTCACTGTTCATCCCAGAGGCATCATCGATCGGCTTGATTAGCGGCGAGAGCGAAGAATCGCCGATCGGGTTCGATTAACAACCATCGATCGATCGCCGGGTTCGAGAACGCGTAGCTGCAGCGGCAATCGCCGGGTTCGATTAGAGCCCAACGCCTCGCTTGGGTTGATTAGAATAACGCCGCACACACGCAGCAGCACGCGTACGAGAAACGTGCATCCCACGGCCCCCGACCTCCCACCGTAAGCGGGAACTCCCCAAAATTTTCCTCCCCCTCGCTTCTACCACGGTTTTTTCGTCATGGACGGCCCAAAGAATGTCATGCAGCTGCGTCTCCGCCCGCCGGGACGAAGCCCATTTTCTGTCATGATTTTTGTCATAGAAGTAGAGCCCACCACATCTATGATGATACCGGTTTTGTCACAGTTATCGTCATAGAAGTGTCATATGTATGATAGAATTTTTTTTCGTTCGGCCCAAAATGTCACGGATGTGTCTTTTTTTGTAGTGCTCGTGGAAGCCTTGTGTCCTTCCCGGACTGGTTCTTATTTTCCTATTTTCTTAAATATTCCAAAACAGAGAAAATTGCCATTAGAACTGTTTTAGAGTCGGTTTACTTACCACGTACCTATTCCTTTTCGGAGTCTGAAACGTTTTGGAAAGTGTCTCTTATATATTCCTCCCGGGTTACGGTTTCAATAACATTGGTTTCAACAATATTTATAGGATTACCTGAGATATAATGTTTGATTCTTTGACCGTTCACCACCTTCGGATTTGTGCCTTCGAAGTTGTTGATTTTTATGGCACCAGAACGATAGACCTCCTTGATAATGTAAGGACCTTCCCATTTAGAAAGATGTTTTCCTGCAAAAAATCTTAAACGAGAGTTGTATAGCAACACATAATCACCTATATTAAACTCACACTTTTGTATCCTTTTGTCATGCCATCTTTTAACCTTTTCCTTGAATAGTTTGGCATTTTCATAGGCTTGGGCTCCATTCATCAAGCGAGCCAATGTCAAATAGCCTCTTTTCACCGACAAGTTTGAAATCATAGTTGAGCTCTTTAATAGCCCAATATGCCTTATGTTCTAGTTCGAGAGGTAAGTGTCATGCTTTTCCATAAACCATTTTATATGGAGACATACCCATAGGATTTTTATATGCAGTTCTATAGGCCCATAATGCATCATCAAGTTTGTTGGACCAATTCTTTCTAGATCTATTAACAGTCTTTTGCAAAATTAATTTGAGATCTCTATTACTCAATTCTACTTGGCCACTAGATTGTGGGTGATAAGGGGATGCAATTCTATGATTAACATCATATTTAGAAAGCATTTTATGAAAGGCACCATGAATAAAATGTGAACCACCATCAGTCATTAAATATCTACGGACTCCAAACCTTGGAAAAATAACTTCTTTAAGCATCTTAATAGATGTGTTATGATCAGCACTACTAGTTGGAATAGCCTCGACCCACTTAGTAATGTAATCAATAGCAACTAAAATATGTGTATACCCATTAGAGGAAGGAAACGGTCCCATGTAATCAAAGCCCCAAACATCAAATGGTTCAATAACAAGTGAATAATTCATAGGCATTTCTTGATGTCTACTAATATTACCAATTCTTAGACATTCATCACAAGACAAGACAAACTTACGGGCATCCTTGAAGAGAGTAGGCCAATAAAAACCGGATTGCAATACCTTATGTGCAGTTCTATCTCCAGCGTGGTGCCCTCCATAAGCCTCGGAGTGACACTTGCGTAGGATCTGTTCCTGTTCATGCTCAGGTGCACAACGTCTAATAACACCATCTACTCCTTCTTTATAAAGATGTGGGTCATCCCAAAAGTAATGTCTCAAATCATAGAAAAACCTTTTCTTTTGCTGGTATGTGAAACTACGTGGTATAAATTTAGCAACAATGTAATTAGCATAATCAGCATACCATGGAGTAGTTCGAGAAGCATTTATGACAACCAATTGTTCATCAGGAAAGCTATCATCAATAGGTAGTGGGTCATCAAGAACATTCTCTAACCTAGACAAGTTGTCTGCAACGGGGTTCTCAGCTTCCTTTCTATCAATAATATGTAAATCAAATTCTTGTAGCAAGAGAACCCATCTAATAAGTCTAGGTTTAGCATCTTTCTTTTCCATAAGGTATTTAATAGTAGCATGGTCAGTGTGAATAGTTATTTTAGAATCAACAATATAAGGTTTGAACTTATCACAAGCAAAAACAACTGCTAAAAATTCTTTTTCAGTAGTAGCATAATTTCTATGGGCATTGTCTAGAGTTTTACTAGCATATTGAATAACATTTAAATTTTTTTATCGACTCTTTGCCCTAGAACAGCACCTATAGCATAATCACTAGCATCACACATAATTTCAAAACGTAAATTCCAATCAGGTGGCTGAACAATAGGTGCAGAAATCAAAGCTTTCTTAAGTATTTCAAATGCTTCTACACAATCATCATCAAAGACAAAAGGTATATCTTTTTGTACTAGATTAGTCAGAGGCCAAGAAATTTTGAGAATTCCTTAATGAACCTCCTACAAAAACCGGCATGACCAAGAAAACTTCTTATACCTTTGATGTCCTTAGGACACGACATCTTTTCAATAGCATCAACTTTAGCCTCTTTTAGAAATTTTATGTCCCAAGACAATGCCTTCATTAACCATAAAGTGGCATTTCTCCCAATTCAAGACAAGATTAGTTTCTTCACATCTCTGCATAACTCGATCAAGGTTGCTCAAGCAATCATCAAAATAGGATCCATAAACGGAGAAATCATCCATGAAAACCTCGCAAATCTTTTCACAAAAGTCAGAGAATATAGCCATCATGCATCTTTGAAAAGTAGCAGGTGCATTACATAAACCAAAAGGCATACGTCTATAAGCAAAAGTACCGAAAGGGCAAGTAAAAGTGGTCTTTTCTTGATCCTCAGCTGACACAGGTATTTGAGAGGAGCCAGAGTAACCATCTAGAAAGCAAAAATGTGCATGTTTGGATGATCTCTCTAGCATTTGATCAATAAAAGGTAAAGGGTAATGATCCTTTTTAGTAGCTTTATTTAGTTTGCGGAAATCAATTACCATTCTATAACCTGTAACAATTCTTTGTGGGATCAATTCATCTTTATCATTAGGAACAACAGTAATACCTCCCTTCTTGGGGACACAATGGATAGGACTTACCCACTGACTATCGGCGCGGGATATGTTATACCTGCCTCTAGGAGCTTTAATATTTCCTTTCTTACCACTTATTTCATCTTAGGATTTAGCCGTTGTTGGTGATCAATAACTGGTTTGGCGTATTTCTCCAAATTTATTTTGTGTTGACATAGAGTGGGACTAATGCCCTTAAGATCATCAAGAGTATATCCAATAGCAGCATGGTGCTTCTTCAGAGTTTTCAATAATTTCTCTTCCTCCTTCTCTGAAAGGTTAGCAATAATAATAACATGATATATCTTCTTTTCATCAAGATAAGCATATTTAAGAGTATCAGGTAATGGTTTAAGCTCAAACATGGGATCGCCCTTGGGTGAAGGTGGATCACCTAGGATTTCAATAGGCAAGTTGTGTTTCAGAATAGGTCCATGTTTAAAGAATACTCCATCTATTTCCCTTCTTTCATTCATAAACATATCATTTTCATGGTCTAGCAAATATTGTTCTAAAGGATCATTAGGAGGCACGACAATAGAAGCAAGACCAATAATTTCATCTTTACTAGGCAATTTCGCTTCACAGTGTTGTCTACTAAATTTAGCAAAATTAAACTCATGAGACATATCACCCAAACCGATAGTAACAACATCCTTTTCGCAGTCTATCCTAGCATTAACAGTGTTCAAGAAGGGTCTACCAAATATAATGGGGGCAAAAACTATCTTGTGGGGAACCAAGAACAAGAAAATCAGCAGGGTATTTAACCTTCCCACACAAGACTTCAACATCTCTAACAATCCCAATCGGTGAAATAGTATCTCTATTGGCAAGCTTAATGGTAACATCAATTTCTTCTATTTCAGGAGGTACAATATCATGCATAATTTCTTTGTATAAAGAATGAGGTAGTGCACTAGCACTAGCACCCATATCACACAAGCCATGCTAACAATGATCTCCTATTTTAACAGAAATAACAGGCATGCCTACCATAGGTCTATGTTTATCTTTAGTAAAAGGTTTAGCAATTCTAGCAGTCTCATTACAGAAGTAAATAACATGCCCATCGATATTATCAGCCAATAGATCTTTAACCATAGAAATTTTAGGTTATATTTTGTGCTAAATTCACGGAAAGCATCGGTATCCATAAAAGATTTAACACAATCAAACTTAGTTGTTATACCTGACTCCTTACCTTCGTCGAGATCCCAATCTTCAAAGTTGCGTTTAATTCTCTCCAATAAATCCCATCCGAATTCAATAGTCTTCATCATAAAAGAGCCAGTACAAGAAGTATCAAGCATGGAGCGATTATTGAGAGAAAGCCGAGCATAAAATTTTTGAATAATCATTTCTCTTGAGAGATCATGATTGCGGCATGAATATAAAGTTGACTAAAGCCTACCCCAAGCTTGAGTGATGCTTTCACCTTCACGAGGCCAAAAATTACATATATAATTACGATCACGATGATCAAGATGCATAGGGTAAAACTTCTGATGAAATTCCAATTTCAATCGCTTGTAGTCCCATGATCCCATATCATCACATAGCCTATACCATGTCAATGCCTATCCCTTCAAAGATAAAGGGAAGACCTTCTTCTTGATAACATCATAGGGCATACTTGCAAGCTTAAATAATCCACAAACTTCATCCACATAGATTAAGTGTAAATCCGGATGCAATGTTCCATCTGCTGCAAAAGGATTAGCTAGCAGTTTCTCTATCATACCCGAAGGAATTTCAAAGTAAATGTTTTTAGTAGGTTCAGTAGGTTGAGGAGCAACTATTTGCTCTACTGGACGTGGTGAAGATACCCCGAACAAACCCCTCAAAGGATTGTTTTCCATAGTAACAAGTGACAGTAAATTTCAGCACACTATATAAATTTTTCCATACCAAATTCCACCTACCAAAGGCACTTTACTCCCCGGCAATGGCGCCAGAAAAGAGTCTTGATGACCCACAAGTGTAGGGGATCTATCGTAGTCCTTTCGATAAGTAAGAGTGTCGAACCCAACGAGGAGCAGAAGGAAATGACAAGCGGTTTTCAAGAAGGTATTCTCCATAAGCTTTGAAATTATCGGTAACAGATAGTTTTGTGATAAGGTAATTTGTAACGGGTAACAAGTAATAAAAGTAAATAAGGTGCAGAAAGATGGCCCAATCCTTTTTGTAGCAAAGAACAAGCCTGGACAATTTCTTATATGAAGGAAAACGCTCCCGAGGGCACATGGGAATTATCGTCGAGCTAGTTTTCATCACGCTCATATGATTCGGGTTCGTTACTTTGATATTTTGGTATGTGGGTGGACCGGTGCTTGGGTGTTATCCTTTCTTGGACAAGCATCCCACTTTTGATTAACTCCTATTGCAAGCATCCGCAACTACAAAAGAAGTATTAAGGTAAACCTAACCATACCATGAAACATATGGATCCAAATCCGCCCCTTATGAAGCAACGCATAAACTAGGGTTTAAGCTTCTGTCACTCTAGCAACCCATCATCTACTTATTACTTCCTAGTGCCTTCCTCTAGGCCCAAACAATGGTGAAGTGTCATGTAGTCGATGTTCACATAATACCACTAGTGGAAAGACAACATACATCTCATCCAAATATCGAACGAATACCAAATTCACATGACTACTAATAGCAAGACTTCTCCCATGTCCTCAGGAACAAACGTAACTACTCACAAAGCATATTCATGCTCATAATCAGAGAGGTATTAATATGCATAAGGGATCTGAACATATGATCTTCCACCAAATAAACCAACTAGCATCAACTACAAGGAGTAATCAACACTACTAGCAACCCACAGGTACCAATCTGAGGCTTTGGGACAAAGATTGGATACAAGAGATGAACTAGGGTTTTAGAGGAGATGGTGCTGGTGAAGATGTTGCTGGAGATTGACCCCCTCCCGATGATAGGGTTGATGGTGATGACGATGGGGATGATTTCCCCCTCCTGGAGGGAAGTTTCCCCGGCAGAACAGCTCCGCCGGAGCCCTAGATTGGTTTCGCCAAGGTTCCGCCTCGTGGCGGCGGAGTTTCGACCCGCAAGGTTGCTTATGATTTTTTCTCCGACGAAAGACTTCATATAGTAGAAGATGGGCAACGGAGGCCTGCCAGGGGCCCACGAGGTAGGGGGCGCGCCCAGGGGGGTAGGGCGCGCCCCCACCCTCGTGGCCAGGGTGTGGTCCCCCTCTGGTATTTTCTTCGCTCAGTATTTTTTATTATTTCCAAAAATGACTTCCGTGGAGTTTCAGGACTTTTGGAGTTGTGCAGAATAGGTCTCTAATATTTGCCCCTTTTCCAGCCCAGAATTCCAGCTTCCGGCATTCTCCCTCGTCATGTAAACCTTGTAAAATAAGAGAGAATAGGCATAAGTATTGTGGCATAACGTGTAATAACAGCCCATAATGCAATGAATATCAATATAAAAGCATGATGCAAAATGGATGTATCACAAGTCAAGTCAAGATTTGATCTCCGGTCAACTAGCCATTTCTGGCGTCGTTGCCGGGGAGATCTACGCACAAGTCAAGACATACCAAGTACCCACCACAAACTCTTATCCCTCGCATTACATTATTTTCCTCTCCCCCACTTCACCCTTGCCGTTTTATTCGCCCTTTTTCCGTTCGTCTCTTTTTGCTTGCTTCTTGTGTGCTTGTGTGTCGGTTGTTTGTCGCTCTGGCTCAAGACATTACTAAATTGTGAGACTTTTCCAATACCAACAACAATGATTTTCTTAGCACTCCGATTGCTCCTATTACTGATGCTGAATCTTGTGAAATTAATGCTACTTTGTTGAATCTTGTCATGAAAGATCAATTCTCTGGCCTTCCTAGTGAAGATGCTGCTACACATCTAAACAACTTTGTTGATTTGCGTGATATGCAAAAGAAGAGAGATGTGGATAATGATATTGTTAAATTGAAGCTATTTCCGTTTTCGCTTAGAGATCGTGCTAAAACTTGGTTCTCTTTTTTGCCTAAAAATAGTATTGATTCATGGAATAAGTGCAAAGATGTTTTTATCTCTAAGTATTTTCCTCCTGCTAAGATCATCTCTCTTAGAAACGATATTATGAATTTTAAGCAACTTGATCATGAGCATGTTGCACAAGCTTGGGAGAGGATGAAATTAATGATACGTAATTGCCCTACACATGGTTTGAATTTGTGGATGATTATACAAAAAAATTATGCCGGATTGAATTTTGCTTCTAGAAATCTTTTAGATTCGGCCACGGGAGGCACTTCTATGGAAATCACTTTAGGAGAAGCTACTAAACTCCTAGATAATATTATGGTTAATTATTCTCAATGGCACACCGAAAGATCTACTAGTAAAAAGGTTCATGCAATTGAAGAGATTAATGTTTTGAGTGGAAAGATGGATGAACTTATGAAATTGTTTGCTAATAAGGGTGTTTCTTATGATCCTAATGATATGCCTTTGTCCACTTTGATTGAGAATAATAATGAATCTATGGATGTGAACTTTGTTGGTAGGAACAATTTTGGTAACAACGCGTATAGAGGAAACTTTAATTCTAGGTCGTTCCCTAGTAATTCCTCTAATAATTCTGGTAATTCCTACAAC
The DNA here is from genome assembly GCA_021605205.1 of Aegilops longissima. Classification (NCBI taxonomy): domain Eukaryota; kingdom Viridiplantae; phylum Streptophyta; class Magnoliopsida; order Poales; family Poaceae; genus Aegilops; species Aegilops longissima. The sequence goes on along the minus strand of CM038679.1, from coordinate 35,388,308 downwards.
AACTCTTATGGAAATTTTAATAATATGCCCTCTGATTTTGAAACTAGTGTTAAAGAATTTATGATTTTGCAAAAGAATTCCAATGCTTTGCTTGAAAAACAATTGCCTAAGATCGATGAGTTGGCTAGGAACGTGGATATAATTTATCTTGATGTTGAAACTTAGATCTATTCCACCTAAGCATGATATCAATGAGTCTCTCAAAGCCATGAGAATTTCCATTGATGAGTGCAAAGAAAGAACCGCTAGGATGCGTGCTAAAAAAGATTGCTTTGTGAAAGCGTGTTCTCTAGTTTTGACGATAATAAGGATGAAGATCTAAAAGTGATTGATGTGTATCCTATTAAATCTTTGTTTTCCATTATGAATCTTGATAAAGATGGTACCGGAGATGAGTCAACTTCAGTTAAAAGGTGTCCCAATGATTCGGAGTTTTTAGATCTTGATGCAAAAATTGGTAAAAGTGGGATTGAAGAGGTCAAAACTTTACATAGCAATGAACCCACTATTTTGGATTTCAAGGAATTTAATTATGATAATTTCTCTTTGATAGATTGTATTTCCTTGTTGCAATCCGTGTTAAATTCTCCTCATGCTTATGATCAAAATAAAGCTTTTACCAAACATATCGTTGATGCTTTGATGAAATCTTATGAAGAAAAACTTGAATTAGAAGTCTCTATCCCTAGAAAACTTTATGATGAGTGGGAACCTACTATTAAAATTAAGATTAAAGATCATGAATTCTATGCTTTGTGTGATTTGGGTGCTAGTGTTTCCATGATTCCAAAAACTTTGTGTGATATGCCAGGTTTCCATGAATTTGATGATTGTTCTTTAAATTTGCACCTCGCGGATTCCACCATTAAGAAACCTATGGGAAGGATTAATGATGTTCTTATTGTTGCAAATAGGAATTATGTGCCCGTAGATTTCATTGTGCTTGATATAGATTGCAATCCTACATGTCCTATTATTCTTGGTAGACCTTTCCTTAGACGATTGGTGCAATTATTGATATGAAGGAAGGAAATATTAGATTACAATTTCCATTTAGGAAAGGCATGGAACACTTTCCTAGGAAGAAAATTAAATTACCTTATGAATCTATTATGAGAGCCACCTATGGATTGCCTGCCAAAGATGGTAATACCTAGATCTATTCTTGTTTTTATGCCTAGCTAGGGGCGTTAAACGATAGCGCTTGTTGGGAGGCAACCCAATTTTATTTTAGTTCCTATTTAGTAATAAATATTTCATCTAGCCTCTGGTTAGATGTAGTTTTGTGTTTTAATTAGTGTTTGTGCCAAGTAGAACCTTTAGGATAACCTACGGTGATAGTTAATTTGATCTTGCTGAAAAACAGAAACTTTTGCGCGCACGAGATTAGTTTTCATATCACAGAATCGTGATTTTCAGTTGATTATTTTTGCCGAAGATTAATAAACTAATTACCCAGGACTTCCTAGTTTTGTAGAATTTTTGGAGTAACAGAAGTATTCGTAAGTTACAGATTGCTACAGACTGTTCTGTTTTTGATAGATTCTGTTTTTCGTGTGTTGTTTGCTTATTTTAATGCATCTATGGCTAGTATCGGGGGGTATGAACCATAGAGAAGTTGGAATACAGTAGGTTTAACACTAATATAAATAAATAATGAGTTCATTACAGTACCTTAAGGTGGTGGTTTGTTTTCTTATACTAATGGAGCTCACGGGATTTTCTGTTGAGTTTTGTGTTGTGAAGTTTTCAAGTTTTTGGGTAAAGATTTGATGGATTTTGGAATAAGGAGTGGCAAGATCCTAAGCTTGGGTATGCCCAAGGCACCCCAAGGTAAAATTCAAGGACAACAAAAAGCCTAAGCTTGGGGATGCCCCGGAAGGCATCCCCTCTTTCGTCTTCGTCTATCGGTAACTTTTTACTTGAGGTTATATTTTTATTCACCACATGATATGTGTTTTGCTTGGAGCGTCTTGTATGATTTGAGTCTTTAGTTTTTAGTTTACCACAATCATCCTTTCTGTACACACCTTTTGGGAGACACACACATGAATCATAATTTATTAGAATACTCTATGTGCTTCACTTATTACTTTTGAGCTAGAAAATTTGCTCTAGTGCTTCGCTTATATCTTTTTAGAGCATGGTGGTGGTTTTATTTTATAGAAATTATTGATCTCTCATGCTTCACTTATATTATTTTGAGAGTCTTTTAGAACAGCATGGTAATTTGCTTTGGTTAAAATTTTAGTCGTAAAGTGATGAGCATCTAAGATTGGTATAATAAAAACTATCATATAAAGTGCATTGAATACTATGAGAGTTTGATTCTTTATGATCGTTTTGAGATATGAAGATGGTGATATTAGAGTCATGCTAGTTGAGTAGTTGTGAATTTGAGAAATACGTGTGTTGAAGTTTATGATTCTCGTAGCATGCACGTATGGTGAACCGTTATGTGATGAAGTCGGAGCATGATTTATTTATTGATTGTCTTCCTTATGTGTGTTGCTCGGGATTGCGCGATGGTTAACTCCTACCAACCCTTCCCCTAGGAGCATGCGTGTAGTGCTTTGTTTTGATGACTTGTAGATTTTTGCAATAAGTATGTGAGTTCTTTATGACTAATGTTGAGTACATGGATTATACACACTCTCACCCTTCCACCATTGCTAGCCTCTCTTGTGCCGCGCTACTCTTGCCGGTATCATACACCCACCATACACCTTCCTCAAAAAAGCCACCATACCTACCTATTATGGCATTTCCATAGCCATTCCGAGATATATTGCCATGCAACTTTCCACCGTTCCGTTTATTATGACACGCTCCATCATTGTCATATTGCTTTGCATGATCATGTAGTTGACATCGTATTTGTTGCAAAGCCACCTTTATAATTCTTTCATACATGTCACTCTTGATTCATTGCACATCCCGGTACACCGTCGGAGGCATACACATAGAGTCATATTTTGTTCTAAGTATCGAGTTGTAATTCTTGAGTTGTAAGTAAATAGAAGTGTGATGATCATCATTATTAGAGCATTGTCCCATGTGAGGAAAGGATGATGGAGACTTTGATTCCCCCACAAGTCGGGATGAGACTCCAGATGAAAAAGAAAGAAAGAAAAGAGGCCATAAAAAAGAGAGAAAGAAAGGCCCAAATGAAAAAATGAGAGAAAAAGAGAGAAGGGACAATGCTACTATCCTTTTTACCACACGTGTGCTTCAAAGTAGCACCATGATCTTCATGATAGAGAGTCTCTTATTTTGTCACTTCCATATACTAGTGGGAATTTTTCATTATATAACTTGGATTGTATATTCTAATGATGGGCTTCCTCAAATTGCCCTAGGTCTTCATGAGCAAGCAAGTTGGATGCACACCCACTTAGTTTCTTTTGTTGAGCTTTCATACACTTATAGCTCTAGTGCATTCGTTGCATGGCAATCCCTACTCACTCACATTGATATCTATTGATGGGCATCTCCATAGCCCGGTGATACGCCTAGTTGATGTGAGACTATCTTCTCATTTTTGTCTTCCCCACAACCACCATATTCTATTCCCCCTATAGTGCTATGTCCATGGCTCACGCTCATGTATTCGGTGAAAGTTGAAAAAGTTTGAGAATACTAAAGTATGAAACAATTGCTTGGCTGAAACCGGCGTTGTGCATGATTTAAATATTTTATGTGATGAAGATAGAGCATAGCTAGACTATATGATTTTGTGGGGATAACTTTCTTTGGCCATGTTATTTTGAGAAGACATGATTGCTTTGTTAGTATGCTTGAAAGTATTATTATTTTTATGTCAATATTAAACTTTTGTCTCGAATCATTCGGATCTGAACATTCATGCCACAATAAAGGAAATTACATTGAGAATTATGCTAGGTAGAATTCCACGTCAAAAATTCTGTTTTTATCATTTACCTACTCGAGTACGAGCAGGAATTAAGCTTGGGGATGCTTGATACGTCTCCAACGTATCTATAATTTTTTATTGTTCCATGCTATTATATTATCTGTTTTGGATGTTTAATGGGCTTTATTATGCACTTTTATATTATTTTTGGGACTAGCCTACTAATCGGAGGCCCAGTGCAAATTGCTGTTTTTTGCCTATTTCAGTGTTTCGCAGAAAAGGAATATCAAACAGAGTCCAAACGGAATGAAACCTTCGGGGGAATCGTTTTTGGAACAAACATGATCCAGGAGACTTGGAGTGGATGTCAAGGAAGCGACGAGGCGGCCACGAGGTAGGAGGGCGCGCCCAGGGGGGTAGGCGCGCCCCCACCCTCGTGGGCCCCTCGTGGCTCCACCGACCTACTTCCTTCGCCTATATATACTCATATACCCTGAAAACATCCAGGAGCACCACGAAACCCTATTTCCGCCGCCACAACCTTCTGTGCCCATGACATCCCATCTTGGGGCCTTTTCCGGCGCTCCACCGGAGGGGGAATCGATCACGGAGGGCTTCTACATCAACACCATAGCCTCTCCAATGATGTGTGAGTAGTTTACCACAGACCTTCGGGTCCATAGTTATTAGCTAGATGGCTTCTTCTCTCTCTTTGATTCTCATTACCAAGTTCTCCTCGATTCTCTTGGAGATCTATTCGATGTAATACTTTTTGCGGTGTGTTTGTCGAGATCCGGTGAATTGTGGGTTTATGATCAAGGTTATCTATGAATATTATTTGATTATTTGGTTCGTCTCTGAATTCTTGTATGTATGATTTGATATCTTTGCAAGTCTCTTCGAATTATCAGTTTGGTTTGGCCTACTAGATTGATCTTTCTTGCAATGGGAGAAGTGCTTAGCTTTAGGTTCAATCTTGCGGTGCTCGATCCCAGTGACAGAAAGGGAACCGACACGTATTATATTGTTTCCATCGAGGATAAAAATATGGGTCTATATCATATTGCTTGAGTTTATCCCTCTACATCATGTCATCTTGCCTAATGCGTTACTCTGTTCTTATGAACTTAATACTCTAGATGCATGCTGGATAGCAGTCGATGCGTGGAGTAATAGTAGTAGATGCAGAATCGTTTCAATCTACTTGTCACGGACGTGATGCCTATATACATGATTATGCCTAGATATTCTTATAACTATGCGCTTTTCTATCAATTGCTCGACAGTAATTTGTACCGTAGAATTTGCTACCTTGAGAGAAGCCACTAGTGAAACCTATGGCCCCCGGGTCTATCTTCCATCATATTAATCTCTTGTCAACTAGCTATTTCTGTTTCCTTTTATTTTGCAATCTTTACTTTCCAATCTATACAACAAAAATAGCAAAAATATTTATCTTATTATCTCTATCAGATCTCACTTTTGCAAGTGGCCGTGAAGGGATTGACAACCCCTTTATCGCGTTGGTTGCAAGGTTCTTATTTGTTTGTGCAGGTACGAGGGATTTGCGTGTAGTCTCCTACTGGATTGATACCTTGGTTCTCAAAAACTGAGGGAAATACTTACGCTACTTTGCTGCATCACCCTTTCCTCTTCAAGGGAAGACCAACGCATGCTCAAGAGGTAGCACTATGCTCGTGGCCAAGATGCCAATATGAATTATGCTTATGGAGATGAACTTGATATAGTTCCTTATGATAAGTAAGAAATTGTTGCCATGGCACCCACACATGATAGTCCTATTATCCTTTCAAATTCTCCCAACTACACTATATCAGAGAAGTTTGCTCTTATTAAGGATTATATTGATGTGTTGCATTTTACTACTACACATGATAATTTTGATGAATATAATATGCATGTGCTTGCTGCTCCTACTTGTAATTATTATGAGAGAGGAACTACATCTCCGCCTCTCTATGTTTCCAACACGATAAAATTGCAACAAATTATTTATGCTATGTATTGGCCTTTACTTGATGTGCATGAATTATTCTTTTATGGTATGTCGATGCATAGGAAGAGAATTAGACTTCATCATTGCATAAAATATGTTGCTTTGTGCTCACTACTAAATTATAAATCATTACTAATTAAAATTGGCTTTGATATACCTTGGGATCCGGGTGGATCAATTACTTGAGCATTTTATGCCTAGCTTAATGGCTTTAAAGAAAGCGCTGCCAGGGAGACAACCTGGAAGTTTTAGAGAGTCATTTTATTATATTGTGTGCTTTTATAAAGTTTAAAAACAAAAAAAATAGAGTGGAACTTAAAACTTTTTCAAAAAGAGAAGCGATTAGAAGGTTATGCATTGGAGAAGTGAGGGTCAACCTTGAACACTTGTGTTCATGCTCATGTAAACAATGTAGAATTTTTTTCATGGAATTTCCTCACAAAAATAATTATCCCCTCGTACAAATACATTGTATTATAAAAATAATGTGCCAAGATTTGCCTTTAGGATGATTAGATTGCTTGTTGGTATGTGTGGTGTAAAAACAAAAACTCTGGCTGTGGTGCGTGATTTTACATTTTTTACTGGAACGTCAAAAGTTTCTGGGATTTGTACATAGTACTTCTATGCAAATTGTTTATTTTATCCTAATTTTTCAGGATTTTTGGAGTTGCAAAAGTATGGTCAATGTTCAGATTGCTACAGACTGTCCTGTTTTTGATGCATTGTTTAGCTTGTTTTGATGAAACTATCGATTATGTCGGTGGTATAAACCATGGCGAAGTTATAATACAGTAGCTACAATGAAAAAAGAAAATATGGATAGGTTTGCAATAGTACTTAAAGTAGTGATTTGCATTATTATACTAACGGATCTCACCAAGTTTTTTGTTAAGTTTTGTGTGGGTGAAGTGATCAATGATCGAGGAGGTCTTGATATGAGGAGAAGGAGGAGAGGCAAGAGTTCAAGCTTGGGGATGCCCAAGGCACCCCAAGTAAGTATTCAAGGAGACTCAAGCGTCTAAGCTTGGGGATGCCCCGGAAGGCATCCCATCTTTCTTCAACAAGTATCGGTATGTTTTCGTCTTCGTGTCGTTCATGTGATATGCGTAAATCTTGGAGCGTCTTTTGTGTTTAGTTTTGACTTTTCTTTTGTGCACCATGCTGGTATGAGATAGTCCATGGTTGATTTATAGAATGCTCATTGCACTTCACTCATATCTTTTGAGTATGGCTTTATAGAATGCTTCATGTGCTTCACATATATCATTTAAAGTTTGGATTGCCTGTTTCTCTTCACATGGAAAACCGTTATTTGTAGAATGCTCTTTTGCTTCACTTATATTTGTTAGAGCATGGTCTTTTGTAGAAAGAATTAAAATCTCATGCTTCACTTATATCTATTTATAGAGCCAACAAGAATTGGTCAATTGCATGGTTAGTAATAAAATCCTACATAAAACTTGTGGATCACTGAATATGATATGTTTGATTCCTTGCAATAGTTTTGTGATATAGAGATGGAATATGTGGGAGGTACCAGTAAATTGTTGTGGTTACTCAGAATATTGGTGTTAAGGTTTGTGATTCCTGAAGCATGCACGTATAGTCTCTCGTTATGCTATGAAATTGGAGCATGATTTATTATTGATTATCTTCCTTTGCGTGGAGGTCGGTGAGGGAGTCCTGGATTAAGGGGTCCTCGGGCGTCCGACCTATTATACATGGGCCAGACTGTTGGGCTGATAAGATACGAAGACCTAAGACTCTACCCGTGTCAGTATACGACTCTCCTTGGCATGGAAGGCAAGCTTGGCGACCAGATATGAAGATTCCTTTTTCTGTAACCGACTTTGTGTAACCCTAGCTCCCCCCAGTGTCTATATAAACCGGAGGGCTAGGTCCGTAGAGGCCAATCATTATAATCATAGTCATACAGGCTAGACTTCTAGGGTTTTAGCCATTACGATCTCGTGGTAGATCAACTCTTGTAACACTCATATTCATCAAGATCAATCAAGTAGGAAGTAGGGTATTACCTCCATAGAGAGGGCCCGAACCTGGGTAAACATTATGTCCCCCGTCTCCTGTTACCATCGATCCTAGACGCACAGTCCAGGACCCCCTACCCGAGATCCGCCGGTTTTGACACCGACATTGGTACTTTCATTGAGAGGACCGCTGTGACGTCGAAGACAGGATGGATGGCTCGCCTTGTTGTCAAGGATAATATCACCTCCGGAGGAGTCCTAGCTCCGGGCCAAACCCTCCGACTTGGCGGCTTTACCATGACCGCTTGTTCGGCCATTAAGCCGACGATGACCTCTCAAGTCATCGACAATCGTCTCTGGTTGACTCCGATTACTCCAAACAGATGGATCAGACGGAGTTGTCGTCTTTGAACGAACTTCTAGATCGCATCGCCGCCTTGGGGGTCGCTACAGACTATGATCAGATTGGGCTTAAACCTGATCAGAGAGAAATCAAATCTCCGCCAATCACCCATCAGATAGCAGTAGTGGAGGAGCAAGACAATAACTCTTCCCCCATATTAAGGACGAACTATGTTCGGATTGCCGATCTTAAGGAGCCGGATACCTGTCCGCGAAACGACGTGCCCTGCCCTCCGAACCTAGAATCGGACGGCGAGCCCAAAACATCAGTTGATATCCCGGAGTCTGAACCGTTAAGTTCGAAGGATTTACAAACTTCGGATCCCAAATTGGGTCAGGGTTTAGATTTAAAATCACCCACCCACCCAGCTATACGCGATCTTCTGTACATACGACAGCAGTCTCAGGAATCGGTCCATCACTTTTGGGCCAGATTCCTCCTTGTCAAAGACAAGATTAAAGATTGTCGTGATGAAGACGCGATCTCAGCATTCTGCAACAATTGCACGGACGAAGGAATCCTCAACATCATCAATCGCCGTCGCGTATTACACTTTGCTGACTTGGCAAACATAGTACAAAAGTAATGCGCAATGGAAAGCGCTTGGAAAACTCAGGCAGCTCGTTGGGAACCACCAGCTTCAACTCAGCCCCTCGTCCGCGCAAAAAGGACGCACCCTCGTGGGGCGCCCGACCCAATAGTAAAGAAATCAAATCCCATTATGGGGCGCGGAACTGTTCTGGAGGGATGGCTCGACAGGCCGTGCAAGATACATACAACACCGGACACCACACCAACCCACAGCCTTAGAGCATGTTTGATACTCCGGCAAGTGGCCAAGAGTGGCGAAGATCTCCTCACCAAAAGTACCCCGTAACAACACCCCCGGGAAGACGAAGACCTCAGAGTATTGACGGTCTTCGAGACCTTTGCTTCAAAAAATCAGCAGAAAAGGGCACTCCGCGACCTCGCCGAAGTCTGCCAAGTCGCAGGAATAAACCCCTGGGACGACATGGCCATAACTTTCAATGCCGATGATGAACCAAAAATAAGGACAGTCCGGGCACCAGCCGTCTTGGTCCTCAGTCCAATCGTGGACGGCTTTCGGCTCACCAAAGTGCTCATGGACGGCGGCAGCGGACTAAACCTTGTCTACGAGGACACACTCATAAAAATGGAAATAGATAGGAGCCGCATTGAGCAAAGTAGCACGACCTTCTGGGGAATCATTCCCAGTTGGGAGGCACGATGCGCGGGAAAAATCACGCTCGAGGTGGTATTCGGCACACCGGATAATTACCGGTCCGAAGAGATAACCTTCCAAGTGGCCCCTTTCAACAGCGGATATCACGCCTCTTTGGGCGGGGCGCATTCTGCGCTTCAAGCCATACCTCATTACGGGTACATGAAGCTCAAGATGCCCGGGCCCAACGGAACCATCACTCTTGCCAGTGATCCGGACATAGCACTGCGCGCCGAAAATAAAACCGCATCCCTGGCCCTCGAGGCATTGTCTGAAGCCCTTGCGACCGAAGAGCTGACCGCGTTGCGCTCCACTGTGGATAGGGATGACGTAATCCTAGACAAGCGACCCAAATCCAGCTCTTTCAAACCAGCAGACGAAACAACCAAATTTCAAGTCCACCCGAAGACAGCATCCATCGAAGCACAACTCGACCCAACGGTCGATGCCGCGCTACGAGAGTTCCTGCGCGAGAACTGGGACATATTCGCCTAGCACCCTTCGGATATGCCAGGAATCCCACGCAGGTTGGTCGAACACAGCCTTAATATCTTGAAGGGATATAAACCGGTCAAGCAAGCATTGCGACGTTTTTCCAAACCTAAATGACAAGACATGGGAGAGGAGCTAGCCAAGTTACTGGAGGCCGGATTTATCAGAGAAATAAAACACCCGGACTGGCTAGCAAACCTGGTGATGGTACCAAAGAAGGATAAATCCTAGCGCCTGTGCGTCGATTTCAAAGACCTCAACAAGGCCTGCCCCAAGGATCCCTTCCCCCTCCCTCGCATTGATCAGATTATTGACGCGACAGCAGGACACGACTCACTGTGTTTCCTCGACGCGTACTCCGGATACCATCAAATCAAGATGAAGGAGTCCGATCAAGCCGCAACGGTATTCATTACCCCATATGGGCCTTTCTGCTTCAACATTATGCCTTTCAGGCTCAAAAACGCTGGCGCCACTTACCAATGCATGATTCAAACATGCTTGGAGAAACAGATCGGCAAGACAGTTGAAGCATATGTGGATGACGTCGTCATCAAAACCAGGCACGTCGAGTCATTGATAGACAATTTACGTCTTACATTCGACAACCTCCGTACATACGATATCAAGCTCAATCCGGAAAAGTGTGTTTTTGGCGTCCCCACCGGAAAATTGCTGGGCTTTATCGTTTCCAATAGAGGAATTGAGGCAAATCCAGCCAAAATCCAAGCTTTATCACAATTGGCTACGCCAACAGACCTTAAACAGGTCCAAAAACTTGCGGGATGTGTGGCAACTTTAAGCCGCTTTTCTCCAGATTGGGAGAAAAAGCCTTGCCACTCTACCGCCTTCTCCGACGCACTGACCACTTCGAGTGGACGGATGCGGCAACGGCCAGACTAGAGGAAATAAAGGCCCTTTTGGCGATCAACCCAATCCTGGCCGCACCGAACGTCGGCGAACCCATGTTATTATGCATATCGGCAACACACCAGGTGGTGAGTGCCGTGCTCGCTCTCGAGCGAGAGCAGGAAGGACACAAGTTCCCACTCCAGAGACCGGTATACTATGTATCCACGGTCCTCACACCATGCAAATCCCAGTACCCTCATTACCAAAAAAATAGCATATGCGGTTTTCATGGCACCGCAGAAGCTACGACACTACTTTCAAGAGTGTTCAATCACGGTGGCCTCTGAAGTACCACTCAATGACATAATAAACAACCGCGCCGCGACAGGCCGGATTGCTAAGTGGGCCATCGAGCTCCTTCCATTCGACATAACATACAAACCGCGTCGGGCCATCAAATCCCAAGTACTGGCTTACTTCGTCGCCGAATGGACAGAGGCCGAACTTCCTAAAGAATACGGCACGTATTCCAACTGGGTTATGTACTTCGATGGTTCCAAGATGCTGGCGGGATTAGGGGCGGGCGTTGTCCTAATGTTCGCCACTAGAGACGTAGTTCAGTATGTACTCCAAATATTATACACCGACTCCAACAATGCAGCCGAATATGAGGCCTTGCTGCATGGACTTCGGATGGGTGTCTCCATGGGTATACAACACCTGGAAGTGCGCGGGGACTCAAACCTCGCAATATCTCAAATAAATGGAGATTTCGATGCCAAAGATCCGAAAATGTCAGCTTACCGCAACGCCATTCTTAAAATCTCGGCCCGCTTCGAAGGGCTCGAGTTCCATCATGTGGCTCGAGAAAGTAATCAAGCAGCGGACGTCCTTGCTCGTATTGGCGCCAAGTGCGACCCTGTCCCACCTAACATCTTTCTGGAAAGGCTCTTCAAGCCGTCCGTGGTGTGGCAAGGGAAGAGCGGCAACAACAGTTCGGAAACAATTATAACCTCAGATGTCGAACACACCGATATCATCGGGGGCTCAGCCACCGCAATAACACCATCGACCCATCTCATAATGGCAGTCATTGCCCATGGACCGAACCCTTCTTGGCCTAGCTTACTAGGCGAGAACTCCCTGAGGATCAGAATGAGGCTCGTCGCATTGTCTGGCACTCTAAAGCATACAAGGCCCATGATGGAGAACTCTACAAGAAAAGTGCTACCGGAGTGCTCCAAAGATGTATCTCCAAGGAAGAGGGGCGGCAGCTCTTGGCTGAAATTCATGCCGGTCTCGGCGGTCACCATGCCGTAGCTCGGTCCCTTGTAAGCAAGCCTTTCCGTACGTTCTATTGGCCGACGGCCCAAGCAGACGCACAGGACCTTGTCCAACATTGCGTCGGATGCCAGCTTTTCGCCAATCAGAGCCATATGCCACCCACCGCGCTATAAACAATCCCCATCACCTGGCCTTTTGCAGTCTGGGGGCTTGACATGGTCGGACCCCTTAAAGGAGGAAGCCATAAGAAAAAATATCTGCTGGTCATGGTGGATAAATTCACTAAGTGGATAGAGGCCAAGCCAGTTAAAACGGCCGAGGCCGGACCAGTGATATACTTTATATCCGGCGTTGTACACCGTTATGGTGTCCCACACAGCATCATCACCGATAACAGCCCCAATTTCACAGCCGACGAGGTGAAAAACTGGTGCGCCAATCTGGGCATTAAGCTCGATTACACCTCCGTCTATCACCCGCAAACAAATGGTCAAGTCGAATGAGCCAATGGTCTTATTATGAGCGGCATCAAACCTAGACTGGTGCGGTCTATGAAAGAATCAGACAAGCACTGGGTTGAGGAGCTCGACTCCGTACTCTGGGGGCTGCGGACCACGCCCAATCGCAGTACCGGATATACACCTTTCTTCATCGTGTACGGCGCAGAGGTTGTGTTACCCTGCGATATTATTCACGACTCACCTCGAGTGCGCATGTACGAAGAGAGAGAGGCCGAACTTGACCGGTAGGACGGCTTAGATGCCCTGGAAGAGGAGCGAGATGTCGCAAAAGCCCATTCCGCATTTTATCTACAGCAGGCTCGCAGGTATCAAAGCAGAGAAGTGTGGGCCAAGACTTATAATGTTGGCAAACTTGTTCTATGCCTACCGAAGAAGAAAAAGGACAAACTCAAGCCCAAGTGGGAGGGTCCCTTCATCATCAACGAAGTTCTCACCGGAGGAGCGTACCGCTTGCGTGATGCGTCAGACAATCGCCTAGAGCCGAACCCGTGGAACGCGGCCAGGCTCCAAAGATTCTATGCCTAAGCGCCGAACTCTTTGTTCGTCTCCTTCTCCCCATTGTTTCCATTACTTTTTTATCTCTTTTTGCTTTTTCCTTTTTTAGCCTTAAAGCTTTTTGTGCGATTAAACTATGCACTTGTGACATACACATCCTCAAATATGTACGTCAATTATACCTGGGGGCTTCTTTGACAGAAGCTTATTATTATTTTTTGAGCATCAAGCTCATCACATATGCGTGTTTTCCCCATATGTACCTTTTCTTCGCCATTATATGCATTGATATGACTTAAGTTTTGGCCAAGCTGGGTTGCCTGGCTCCTGTGCTTATGCCCTACGTTCCCGTTAGTTCGGCTAGGGCATAAAGGGAGCACCTCTGCGATTGTTACTGTCGGGTCATCCGGATGTGTACCTCAGACTGGGTGAAGCCGAAAGCAAGCGTTCTTAAGGGAATATTCGGTCGGTGAACTAAAGATGTTTTTACAGTCGTTAAAATACGAACCCCTAGATATTGCACATACTGCGATTTTTTTTTCAATCACAGTTCGGACATGCACATTAACGCATGTACACCCAGGGAAAGGAACCCTTAACGGAACTATTCTCTCTGGAAGATGTTTCTTACAATCACAACATAATATAACATAGCTAGCCGGATACAACTTGTCTGTTCAAGCAACTATGACCCCTACGCCTGGTTTCCATGCATGCCCCGGTATATTTTGCCGCTCGGGTATTCGGAAACACTCTGCACCTTCAAGCTCAGAGGTCGAAGCGAAAAGGTCTGCCACGACGATCGTTTTTACAATCCGTCTAGGGGCAAATATGTCAAGGAAAGTACATAGTCACTTGGGCTCATAAATTTCCTCCTCTATACCGTCTAACAGGTTGTCTAACTTACAATACTGCTGGGAATACCTGGCGGCTACTTCAACTTGGTCATACACCAAATTCACGGGAATCTCTTTCCCATCTGACCCTAGAGGTCCGACCCGGGCCATATGATTTGGATCAAGCTTGGTATACCGTGTTTTTACCATGGCCCAGGCTTCTCGTGCACCTTCCCGACAGGCTGATATCTTCCATAATTGGAAGTGTCGCCGCGCTCCCTTGAATAGCTCTATAAGCTCCTCCATCCTTCCTTGAGGGGAGGCGGATGGACATAAAGCCTTGGCAACACTTTGCATCACCTGCCGAGCGTGCTCGTGCATCTGCGACAGCTCTTGCAGCAGATCGCCCGAGATTCCAGACATTTCCTCTTCGGGATGGCTAGTCAGCATACCTACAGATGTAATTCTGTTAGTCCCTTTCATCTCCGAACTACACGGAGGTAAGTGTGACCACATACCAAATATACCACCACGCAGCCTCTTATTTTCCTTCACGGAATCAGCCAGCTGGGCCCGTACATCTTTCAGTTCTTCGCCCAGCTGGGTGTGGGCATCCTGCAGCTTGTTTTTCTCATTTCTGACTCGTGTCAGCACACGTTCGCCCGCGGCCAGCAGCCTTTTGGCTTCTTGTTCTTCCGTTTGGGCGGCTTTCAGTTGCTCCTTCAGTTGATCTGACGATCATGTCATAAGTTGAGGAACAGTGTCAGCTTTGTCGGTATATAATCATGTTTCCTCGATGGAGGGGAACATTACCAGGTGATGCCTTTTTGGATTTCTCCAGTTCGGCGGTAGCAGTAGTTAGCTGGGTCCGACACTTTTCTAGTTCCTGAGGCAACAGGCTATTCTTCTCGTGAGCGCCTGGTTATACAATGATCCTTAAATCAGTTGTATTCACTGCTTCAAGTCTCGGGGGCTACTGGTATATAATTACCAAATTTGTACAAATGTGTATATGCACTTACCCGCATGTCTTTTAAATGCTGGTATGTGGCTCTGGTTAGCCCATCTCGAGCAGCTCAAATATATGCATCAGCCGAGCTGAAGGCACTAAATGCCTCTTTTGAAAATCCGGGGTCGCGCAGAGCGGCCCTCCGGCGCCGATGGTTCATGGAGCTCTCCACCTCCGAGTTTGTGATGGATACATCATCTGAATCCTCCGCTAAAGGATAGTCCGGCGTTGCTCCCGTATCAGGCCTCGTCGCTACAGCAGGGTCTGGAGCCTGGCTGTTGGGAGTGTGACCGGCAGAATCCCCGGACACAGTCCAGCGAATGCTCTTCCTAATAAGACCCAAATAGACAATGTCACAAATGGATATGACTACCAAAGGGCATATTTACAAATCCATACCTCTTCGAGGAAGGCTCGGCTGTGCCTTCGTTTGCCTTCCTCTTTGAAGGCTTGCCCAGCATGGGGGCCACTCTCTCTGGAGTAGTCTCTGGGGTAGCATGGCGCGCGGAATGCCTCCCCTCTTGAGCGCAAAACAGGGCGGTGGGTGAGGCAGAACGAGGGAACCCTTCCCGAGGAGATGTATCCTGATTACTTACGTGCGAAGCAGGGAGAAGACCGGGATAGTCGGCGGTGATGGCTACTTCCGTGACATCATAGCTCGCTTGGTAAAACACTCCGTCCTTGAGCACCATGAATATATCCGGATCCTCTTTGAATCCGGGGTCAAGATCCCGGTGTTGGCCCTCTGGCTGTGGGGCGGGGCTGTGAAGCCCCTCAGAGATCTTTCGCCAGTGCTGATATAAATGGATGGATTAAACACTCATTGAAAGTGGCTCAAATAGTGGAGTAAGTGAAGCAGAGGGGTTGGGACTTACCCAGCTAGGAGGATTGTACATTGAAAATCCATCTCTGCGCTTGGTACGAATAAATTCCTCTTCCTCCCCTTTGAACAGTTCGGCCAATATTTTGGCCAGAGCGGTGGGGGTGTCCGGACCCTTTCGGCCGCAGCGGGAGGCATCATCCTCCCCATTGAAGTGCCACATGGGAAGCCCTCTGTATTGGAGTGGTTGAACCCCCCGTACTATGGCAGTTGCCATTACCTCAACTATTGACAATCCGGATTGGCTGAGCGTCTTTATCTTGCTCATGAGTTGACGAACTTCTGCGCTATCTTCCTCCTCGAGGCTTCGAGAGCGCCAACTGTGGCGCTTCTTCAACGGAACACTCAAAAATTAAGGAAGACCCATACGGGTTGGGTCGGGAAAGGCGACGTCCTCGATATAGAACCATTCAAAAGGCCACTCTTCGGATGCCTTCTTCAGCGTGCCGGACAGGTATCCTGTCCCGGCAATGCGCCATACCTCGGCTCCGCCCACTTCAAATATTGATCCCTCTTGGTTGCGAGGGAAAAGGTAGAATAGTCTCCTCCATAATTCAAAATGGGCCTCATAGCCCAGGAATAGCTCACAAAGAGCAACGTAACCCGCTATGTGCAGGATGGAGGCAGGAGTGAAATTCTGCAGTTGGAGGCCATAATACTCCAGAAGTCCTCGGAGGAACGGGTGGATTGGAAATCCCACGCCTCTTAGCAAGTAAGGAATGAAGCACACTCGCTCCCTCCTGGATGGATTGGGGAAATTCTCTGCTTGGACCCCTCCGTCGAATGAAGTCATTCCTACTCGGACAGGGACTAGATCCGTAGGGGGAAGGAATCCCTGCATCTGCAGCTTCTCTAGCTGACTGTGGGAGACGGAACATCTCTCCCAATCGCCTTTTTCGGGGTCGTGGGGACGAGAGGAAGAGCTGGTAGTATTAGCCATGTTGGCGTGGTTTCTCCTAGCAAGTTCTGAGGATTTCCCGTTTGATATGGAATGCATCTGACGGTCTCAATCTCCTTAAATAGACACCTTTTTCACACGGGCAGGGTGATATGTGCAAAAATACCCCAGCCGCTTGTATTCGCTCGACACATGGAAGCTAAAATTGTGGAGGCGTGGAAGCCGATGGGCACGACATTAAATGAAGTGCCGAATACATCTCTTTGAAAGTCGTCGGAGGAACAACCCGCCTTGCAATGCCGAAGACAATCTGCGCGTCCGACATATCGTCATTGAAGCCTGGTTTGGGGGCTACTGAGGCAGTCCTAGATTAAGGGGTCCTCGGGCGTCCGACCTATTATACATGGGCTGAACTGTTGGCCTGATAAGATACGAAGACCGAAGACTCTACCCGTGTCTAGATAGGACTCTCCTTGGCGTGGAAGGCAAGCTTGGCGACCAGATATGAAGATTCCTTTTTTCTGTAACCGACTTTGTGTAACGCTAGCTCCCCCTGGTGTCTATATAAACTGGAGGGCTAGGTCCGTAGAGGCCAATCATTATAATCATAGTCATACAGGCTAGATTTCTAGGGTTTTAGCCATTATGATCTCGTGGTAGATCAACTCTTGTAACACTCATATTCATCAAGATCAATCAAGCAGGAAGTAGGGTATTACCTCCATAGAGAGGGCCCGAACCTGGGTAAACATTTTGTCCCCCGTCTCCTGTTACCATCGATCCTAGACACACAGTCCGGGACCCCCTACCCGAGATCCGCCGGTTTTGACACCGACAGTCGGGGGCGCGCGATGGTTAACTCCTACCAACCCCACCCCTAGGGGCATGCGTAGTAGTACTTTGCTTCGAGGGCTAATAAACTTCTGCAATAAGTATATGAGTTCTTTATGACTAATGTGGGTCCATGGATTATACGCACTCTTACCTTTCCACAATTTGCTAGCCTCTACGGTACCGTGCATCGCCCTTTCTCACCTAGAGAGTCGGTGCAAACTTCACCGGTGTATCCAAACCCCATGATATGATATGCTCTATCACACATAAGCCTTATTATATCTTCCTCAAAACAGTGACCATACCAACCTATTATGACCTTTCCATAGCCATTCCGAAATATATTGCCATGCAACTTCCACTGTTTCCGTTTTGATGACTTGAACATTCATTGTCATATTGCTTTGCATGATCGTAAGATAGCTAGCATGATCTTTCCATGGCTTGTTTGTTTTTTGATATCTTTGCTACGCTAGATCATTGCACATCCCGGTACACTGCCACAGGCATTCATATAGAGTCATACTTTGTTCTAGGTATTGAGTTGTATTTTTTATTTCTTTTGAGTTGTAAGTAAATAGAAGTGTGATGATCATCATTATTCATTATTAGAGCATGTCCCAGTGAGGAAAGGATGATGGAGACTATGATCCCCCCACAAGTTGGGATGAGACTCCGAACTAAAAGAAAAAAAATAGAGGCCAAAAAGAGCCCAAGAAAAAAGGGAAAAAAGGAAAAAAAGAAAAATAGAGAAAAGAGAGAATGGGCATGCAAATACCACACTTGTGCTTCAGAGTAGCACCATGTTTTCATATAGAGAGTCTTCTATGTTGTCACTTCCATATACTAGTGGGAATTTTTTCATTATAGAGTTAGATGCAAACCCACTTAGTTTTCATGTTGAGCTTTCATACACTTATAGCTCCTGGTGCATACGTTGCATGGCAATCCCTACTCCTCGCATTGATATCAATTGATGGGCATCTCCATAGCCCATTGATTAGCCGCATCGATGTGAGACTATCTTCTTTTTTGTCTTCTCCAAATGAGTCTCTACCACTGTATTCTATTCCATCCATAGTGCTATATCCATGGCTTGCGCTCATGTATTGCGTGGGGGTTGAAAAAACTGAAGCGCGTTAAAAAGTATGAACCAATTGTTTGGCTGACACCGGGGTAGTACATGATAAATACTTTGTGTTAATAAGATGGAGCATGACAAGACTATATGATTTTGTAGGGATAACGCTCTTTAGCATTGATATTTTGAAAGACATGATCGTTTGTTGGGATGCCTGAGTATTGATGTCTTTATGTCAAATTATAGACTATTGCTTTGAATCGCTCGTGTCTTAATATTCATGCCATGATGAGATATATGATCAAGATTATGCTAGGTAGCATTCCACATAAAAAATTATCTTTTTTATGTTTACCTACTCGAGGACAAGTAGGAATTAAGCTTGGGGATGCTGATACGTCTTGGTCGTATCTATAATTTTTTATTGTTTCATGCCAATATTATACAAGTTTCACATATTTTGGCTATATTTTATATGATTTATTGGACTAACATATTGATCCAGTGCCCAGTGCCAGTTCCTGTTTGTTGCATGTTTTTTGTTTCACAAATTATCCATATCAAACGACGTCCAAACGCGATGAAAATTTACGGAGAATTATTTTGAAATATTTGTGATTTTTGGGAGGTGGAATCAACGCAAACGGAGGCACACAACCACCACAAGACACCAGGGCGCGCCCCAGGGCCCAAGCGCATGGTGGTGGGTTGTGCCCTCCTCGTAAGTCGGTTGGAGCTCTACTTCGGGCGCAAGGAAGCTTATATCTGGAAAAAAATCATGTTAAAATCTCAGCGCAATTGGAGTTACGCATCTCCGAATATTTAAGAAACGAATTTCGGCCAGATCTGGGGAACGCGAAACAATAGAGAACAGATAGGGAGATCCAATCTCGGAGGGGCTCCTGCCCCTCCACCGCCATGGAGGCCATGGACCAGAGGGGGAACTCTCCTCCCATCTAGGGGAGCAAGGAAGGAGAAGAAGGAGGGGGCTCTCTCCCCCTCTCTCCCGGTGGCGCCGGATCGCCATCGGGGCAATCATCGTGTGACGATGATCTACTCCAACAACTCCGTCATCTTCACCAACATCTTCATCACCTTCCCCCATCTATCTACAGCGGTCCACTCCCGCAACCCCCTGTACCCTCTACTTGAAGATCGTGCTTTATGCTTCATATTATTATACAATGATGTGTTGCCATCCTGTGATGCTTGAGTAGATTTTTGTTGTCCTATCGGTAATTGGTGAATTGCTATGATTGGTTTAATTTGCTTGTGGTTATGTTACTCTCCTTTGGTGCCCATCATATGAGCGCGCATGTGGATCACACCATATGGTTAGTTGTATATTGATAGGACTATGCATTGGAGGGCAAGGGTGACAGAAGCTTCTTCCTACCATAGAAATTGATGCATACGGGATTGAAGGGGGACCAATATATATCTTAATGCTATGGTTGGGTTTTACCTTAATGAACATTAGTAGTTGTGGATGCTTGCTAATAGTTTCAATCGTAAGTGCATAGAGTTCCGAGTAAGGGATGACATACTAGCAGTGGACTCTGCCACATAAAAACTTGCTATCGGTCTAGTAACGTAGTGAAGGAAATATGCCCTAGAGGCACTAATAAAGTTGTTATTTATATTTCCTTATATCATGATAAATGTTTATTATTCATGCTAGAATTGTATTAACCGGAAACTTGATACATGTGTGAATACATAGACAAAACAAAGTGTCCCTAGTATGCCTCTACTAGACTAGCTCGTTAATCAAAGATGGTTAAGTTTCCTGACCATAGACATGTGTTGTCATTTGATGAATGGGGTCACATCATTAGGAGAATGATGTGATGGACAAGACCCATCCGTTAGCTTAGCATAATGATCGTTAAGTTTTATTTCTATTGCTTTCTTCATGACTTATACATATTCCTCTGACTATGAGATTATGCAACTCCCGAATACCGGAGGAACACCTTGTGTGCTATCAAATGTCACAACGTAACTGGGTGATTATAAAGATGCTCTACAGGTGTCTCTGAAGGTGTTTGTTGGGTTGGCATAGATCAAGATTAGGATTTGTCACTCCGTGTATCGGAGAGGTATCTCTGGGCCCTCTAAGTAATGCACATCATGATAAGCCTTGCAAGCAATGTGAAAGATCATGGATGTCGCCTAGAGGGGCGGTGAATAGGCGATTTAAAATAATTACGGTTTAGGCTTGAACAAACGCGGAATAAACTTAGCGGTTAATTTGTCAAGCACAAAACCTACAACAACTAGGCTAACCTATGTGCACCACCAACTTATACTAAGCTAGATAAACAACTATGTGATAGCAAGATATATGACAAGAAACAATATGGCTATCACAAAGTAAAGTGCATAAGTAAAGGGCTCGGGTAAGAGATAACCGAGGCACGCGGAGCCGATGATATATCCCGAAGTTCACACCCTTGCGGATGCTAACCTCTATTTGGAGCAGTGTGGAGGCACAATGCTCCCCAAGAAGCCACTAGGGCCACCGTAATCTCCTCACGCCTTCGCACAATGCAAGATGCCGTGATTCCACTAAGGGACCCTTGAGGGCTGTCACCGAACCCGTACAAATGGCAACCCTTGGGGGCGGTCACCGAACCCGTACACTTTGGCAACCCTTAGGGGCGGTCACCAGTACCCGTCAAATTGCTCGGGGTGGTCTCCACAACCTAATTGGAGACCCCGACGCTTGCTCGGAGCTTTACACCACAATGATTGAGCTCCGAACACCACCAACCATCTAGGGCGCCCAAGCACCCAAGAGGAACAAGCTCAAGGGTACCAAGCACCCAAGAGTAATAAGCTTCTCAACTTGTAACTTCCATGTATCACCGTGGAGAACTCAAACCAATGCACATGGAAAGTCCTTCTCTCCCAAATCCCACCAAAGCAACTAATGCTAGGGAGGAAAATAAGAGGAAGAACAAGAAGGAGAACACCAAGAACTCCAAGATCTAGATCCAAGGGGTTCCCCTCACATAGAGGAGAAAGTGATTGGTGGAAATGTGGATCTAGATCTCCTCTCTCCTTTCCCCCAAAAACTAGCAAGAATCCATGGAGGGATTGAGAGGTAGCAAGCTCGAAGAAGGTCAACAATGGGGGAAGAACATGAGCTCAAAGGAGTAGGTTCATTGGGGAAGAAGACTCCCTTTTATAGGTGGGGAAAAATCCAACCGTTATGCTCACAGCCTGCACAGAGCGGTACTACCGCTCATGGGAGCGGTACTAAAAAAATACATACGTGCCTACCACCGCTGGACTTATGACGAGTTTTTGGTCCGGAGCGGAGGTAGCCATGGAAGTAGCTGCGGTAGTACCAGTCCAAGCGGTAGTACCACTCCCAAGAGCGGTAGTAAAAAATTACATCCCCTCCAAGCGGTAGTACCGCTCCCATGGGCGGTAGTACTGCTGCAGCCTTTTTAAGGACACCAAAATTGACACAACTTCTGCAAACGGACTCCGAATTCAATGAAACCAAGTTAGTTGGAAAGCTAGCGACAAGGGCTAACACAATATTGATAGAAATAACAATAAGAAGGAAATTATAAAAGGCCCAAGAGAAAAAGGTGAGAACCCTTCCTTGAATAAGACCAGTAAAACCTCCAACATCGAAAACGCAATAGAAGAAGCATGAGAACTCCATTTTCGTTGAACTCGAGCTTGTCATCAAGATGACCATAAGCTCTAAGACTCACAAAGAGAACTAAACAATAACCAATAAACATGAAGCAAGGATGTAATGGTCTGAGCTCTCTGCGAACGATACGATCAAGCTACTCATCAAGAGCCTCCCTTGATAGTACGGCAATCGATCCTATAACCTGGTCTCCCAACTACCACCATGAGACTGGTAAAATAGAAAACCTATCAAGGGAAAACCTTTGCCTTGCACAAAGTCCACTTGAGCTAGATGTAGACGATCTTGACTTCCTCAAGTTGGACCACCTTTCTTGATTGCGTTGGCTTGGTGAAGACTAGTAGATTGCTCCCCCAGACTCCACTATGGGTGAGCCAATCTTCGGCACATCTTCACAAGTCCATTGTCACCACAATGGATGGCAAGCTTCAAGCACTTGAACTCTTCGTGATGCATCACTTGAACTTGCACACGACAACATTACCCCACAAAGAACTCTCACGAAGACCATGGGTTAGTACACAAAGCGTAATTGACAATGCTTACCATACCATGGGATCACTTGATCCCCCTCGGTACATCTTCTACACTTTGTGTGTCGATCAACTTGATTCACTCTTTGACTTAGTCTTGATCAACTTCTCACAAGACCAATCTTTAGGTAATTCCTTGAATAGCACCTTGGTTGACACAAACTCTCCTTGAAATCAACACATGTACTCCAAGAAAACCTATGGACAAAACCTTCAAATATAACTCAAGGCAACCATTAGTCCATAGAGATTGTCATCAATTACCAAAACCAAACATGGGGGCACCGCATGTTCTTTCAATCTCCCCCATTTTGGTAATTGATGACAATCACTTTCAAGAGAGTTTATACAAGGAATTTTGCATCACCATGCAATGCAACAACCAACAATGCATGCATATGAGGTGCAAACTCCTAGGAACACAACCAAAGCAAGAAAACATGACTCTCTAAACTTCTCCACAAAACTCTCTGAAACTTCTCCCCCATTGGCAACGATTGCCAAAATGGGAGAAAAGCTTAGAAGGCCAATATAAATTGTGTTTCTCCATAAATTGTGTATTTCTCCACAAGCGAGTGGAATGCAATACACATATCCAACGGTAAATACTTGGAGGAAGATAAACTATATTGAGGCCCAAAGATTGCAAATAAATGATATGCCACAAAGACATAACAAAGAGAGAAACAAGCAATCAAGCAATCAAAAGATACCAATTGAAGCAAGCTATCAAAAGATACCAATTGAACCAACTAGACCAAAGATCCTACGAGCCACATGAATAAAAGATATTATGATATGAGCAAAGGAGTGTTCTAGAGAAACTAGAGAAGCTCCCAATGATTTGTGCATAACTTAGTTTTGTAATTGGATACAACGAGCACAAAATAGGATCGTCACTCCCCCAAGATCAATAGAACCTCACGACAAGTGCAAGAGAGCAACGGAGTGTTCTAAAGACACTAGTGAAGCTCCCCTTGATTTGTGCACTCCTTAGAATACTTGCATTAGGATACCAAGTGAACAAAAATAGGATCACCACTCCTCGAAAATCAATATAAACTCACAACAAGTGCAAGTGGACATGTAGGAAACAAAGCCTAGCACTTGCAACAAACAAATAGTTGAGCAACATATAAAAGAGACAACTTAAGAGTAGGCTCAACCAAAATGATGTGTGTGAGTCATGGCAAAGCACTTGAGAAGACTAATGTAAGGTGAGCATTAAGCATCAACATAGTCTTGAAGGAGATACAAGGTGCATGACATGTCCTTCCCACACACACCAAGAAAATGGGTTCACAAGCACACTAAATATGCACAATGAATAACCAACACTTGTGACAACCCATGGTGAGGAAAGAAAATGATAGCTTTGTCAAGAGGAGGGATACCAATAGAAATGGCAAAAGCCTCATCAAGACAAGCAAGAGAAAAAAATATCTTCACCACAACAGAGTGCATCAAGATGCAATGATATAAGATCCACACTCAAGATAAATCCTTTCACATAACCACCAAGGAAAGGTGGACGTGAAAGAATACGGATATCAACTACAGATAGGTAGATGAAAATCATGATGATAGCAATCCACAAAGAAGGATAT
The DNA here is from genome assembly GCA_021605205.1 of Aegilops longissima. NCBI lineage: Eukaryota > Viridiplantae > Streptophyta > Magnoliopsida > Poales > Poaceae > Aegilops > Aegilops longissima. Next base: position 35,363,782 of record CM038679.1, on the reverse strand, counting down.
ACACACGAAATAGTTACAAAAAGGAAAGAACAAGATATCCACAAGGAAGTCATAAATATACCAATAAGAAATTTGCTTGAGAGCATATCACATGGATAGATATGGTCTTATTGTATATAAATGAATTCCAACCACACGAACATTGAAGACATCACAACTAGCAACAAGAGATCATTGTTGGGATGCTTTGAGAAAGGAAACAAGTATCACAAGAAAGAATGAATAACATGCCATGATACAACCTACACAAGGTTGATGCAAGAAATGTGTGCATGAAGTATATGAAGATACTTGTTACCGAGTTAACATTGGAATGATGTAGTAGATACCAATTGAAGGTAGATAGTAGTTCATTGATCATCCTAGCTTGACTGCAATAACCACATGGTGACAACACCTTCCTTGTGAGTGACCCGAGCATCCAATGCATCTCCAATTGTTCCTAGAACAACAACACAAACAAAATGGTACCCAAACTCATTGGGACCAAAGAGTTAGAGAACCAATAATATACAGGACAAACTCCACATAAATATGTGCATATAGATATGACAAGAATTTCATGCACATCTCATCCAATTTGAGACTTGGTGGAGTTTCCCCTATATATTGGGTCAAAGAAAGAAAGAAAGCATGCCAAAGAAACTACATGAAGTTAATATGAATGCTCAAGACTTTCAAGGACCGATACCAATTGACAAAGAAATACCAAGTGAAGAAAAGATACCAAATGAATAAATCAACACTTGGAGGATATCAACTGAAAGATACATCAAGGAATGAGATACCATTGATACACGCAAAAAGAAAGATGTCAAACTCCCAAAAGAGAGAATGGTTCCAAACAAACCAAGTGCTCTACAAAGTTTCATGATGGCACAAAGTGCCAAAAAAGAAACTATTTGCATTCCACCAACACACACTTGATAAGGATCACAAGGTGAGCGTTCTAAGAAAAATAGGATAGCTCCCCCAAGAATTGTGCATTACAGAGAATTTGCATTTGAATACAAAAAGCACAAGATGGGATCACCACTTTCACTATATCTATACAGACACTAGACAAGCTCAAGGAAATAACAAGATCCACAAGTGGTATGGAATACAATGGGATTTGACACAATCCTAGGCAAGAGATAAGGCAAATAAAAGCAAAGACCAATGTAAAGATGATCAATAATTTCTACCACACATAAGTGAGTACCAATTGTAAAAAGACAAGAAGTATTTGGAAATAATTCTTGTTGGTAGATAGCAAGGATATCCAACATCATCTTCACGCCGAACACAAGCAAATTGCAACTTGTAGAGCTAACATGCCACCTAGGAGCAAGATAATTTACAATATCAATTCTAGGTGACAATATCTCAAATGTACACATTTTCTAGGCTTGTAATATGCACATAGCATATTACTCCCCCATAATGTGATACCAATAAAAACTTAACAAGAGGCAATAAGAGGATCCAACAAGATATAATTAATGGACTATTTAGAATTTGAATTTCTCATGTGAAGACATACGACATAGCGAATAGATAATCTTTTAATATCAATACTAGATGGTATTCCTCATGTACACATATTTATAGGATTGTGAGGTGCATAAAGCACATCACTCCCCCACAATGGGATATTCCATTAATCTCTCACAAGAGCCAACTAAGATACAAACAAGATGCACAAAGGCTCAACGTACGACACACATGTACATGATGTGCAAACCAACATATAAGCAATTTGGAGACACAACATATACAAACACATGCAAGGAAAAACCAAAACATGCAAAGGGGCAAGTAACTTTCAATGTAAACAATTTAAGTACAAGTTACCGGAAGGAGGCACATTGGATATAGTATAGAAACTTGATAACCCAATTGACTTGGCTTGAGACAATAAGAATGATGAAGTCCCCTTAATTCTTCATAATGTAGCCAAGTATCCAATGCCCTCCAACAACACCTATTGATCAAGTTTGAGCTTGTTGGCAATAGGCTTGGCAACCCAAATGGTTCTTTGCTTGAAACCACTTTGAGTACCAAGAAACTTGGCAAACAAATTGCCAACCTTATCCTTCCCAAGAGAATAGATATCATCAATAATAATTGGGTTGGATAAGTTACCGTTAGTGCATGAATAAGCAAGGTGACCTTTCTCACGACATAGGTAGCAACGTCTACTCTTCACTTTCTTCTCACTTGATTTCTCAACTTGAGAAGCATTACCTTGAGCTTTCTTGGGAAGATGCCTTTCTTCAACTTGAGGTTGAGCATGAGAATGAACTTGTGGCCACTTCCCTTGTTGCTTGTCACTAATGGCCTTCTTCTTCAGTGGGAAAGATCTAACATGATGCCCTTCAATCTTGCACCTGAAGCAAATAATCTTGGCCGAATTCTTGACTTGTTTTTTGCCCTTCTTCTTGTTCATCTTGGACTTATTCTTCTTATTGGAGTTGAATCCAAGTCCACCTTTGTCATTGGGGGATTTTTGCACACTCAAGATATTGTTGAGTGTGGACTTCCCTTCATGACACATTTCCAAGTCTTTCTTTAATGAAGTGACTTGGGCCTTGAGCTCTTTGATTTCCTCTACATGGTTAGTCTCAACACAAGTACTAGAGGAAGTATAAACTTCATCGTTAGAGCAACAAGGCAAGGAGAGAAATTCATCACAAGATGTACTAACATTATGAGTAGATGAATTACAAGGACTAGCACATGACAATATAGCATTTTGACTTGAAGTAGTGCTAGTATCCACATGAGGCTCACTAGATGTTACCTTAGGAATCATGGCCTCATGAGCTATATTCAGAACATTATGGGATGCTAGAAGATCATCATGAGAGCTTGGGAGCTTTTCATGGCTTTCTTCCAATTTCCCGTAAGTGCTAGATAGCAACTCATGTTGAGCCCGTAGCTCAACATTCTCCTTCAAAATGGATGCTTCACAAGTAATAGAGTTAGTAGAACAAGCATCATCATTAACAACAATAGGAGAGGACAACTTGGCAAGCTATTTTAAATAAGAAGCTTCAAGTTGAGCATGGCACTCGGTGAGTTTGATCAGCTCACCCTTGATGACCCTTGATCCATTTTCGAGGTGCTCAAAATCCTCAAGGAGTTTACCATGAGCAACTTCAAGCTTAGCATTTTTAGTTTCGAAACCATTTGCCACCTCAAGTGCTCTATCATGAGATTCCTTTATTCTAGATAATTCTAGAGCAAAGGTCTCCTCAAGAGATTCCTTGGTGGTTTTTTCAAGTTCAAGAGCTTGAGAGAGGTCCGCGATCTCATTAGCGTAATCACATTCATGACCTTCCATTTTATCAATGGTTACCTCATGCTCCTCGAGATGAGATTCCAACTCCTCAATGTATTTATTGCCCTCAATGGCAATAGGCATGATTTCCATGAAGTTGGAATGAGCAATTTTATTCTTAATTATGAAGAGCTTTAAAAATCATTTCTCCCTTGATTTTTAAAGAAGCAACATTATCGTTCTCTTCATCATTATCCTGATCATCATTAGCATTAACATCATCATCAAGAGACATATTGGGGTTCAAAGTAGGAGATACCTTTGAAGACTTAGCCATAAGGCAAAAAGCAATAGATGATGATGTTGGATCCCTTGAAGCACCATTTAAGACCACATCTTGTTCCATGGAGTGTTGAGTTTCCTCTACATTGTTAGCACAACAACTCGAGGAAATAGATACATTTTTATCATGGCAACAAGACATAGCAAGCATATCATCATGAGATTTGAGCAAGCAATTTCTACATGATATGCAAGGACTACCAACACAAGCATGTGAAACATGTAAGGTGCTCGAAGTGTTAAAGTCCAAAGAAGGACCTTTGCAATAAGATAGTGATGAAGAATCACCAAGAACAAGCACATTATTATCATTGCAATATGACCAACACTACTCACCCAGGCATTACCTTGTGGCAATCCACATGTAGGTGAAGTAGAATAAGTTAAGAAGGCAACACGGTCGGAGGTGGAGGGAGAACAATCATCCCCACAAATCTTGGACACACCATATTTATCTTGAAGCTTTGTCCACAACTCATGAGCATCCCGGAATGACATGAGTTGAAATATAACTACATTGATCAAAGCATCAAAAAGCACATTAGAAGCTTGAGCACTGAGATAAGAGTTTTTCTCATCCTCTAAATATAATCTTTGGGGATACTTTGGAGGAGAAAAACCCATATCTACAATTCTCTCTAAATTTGGGTCCATGACCCTAAAGAGATTAAGCATGCGAATTACCCAAACATCAAAATTTGTGCCATCGAAACTAAGAGTGTCAGAGAATCCTAATCCCCTAGTCGACATCTGCACTCTCTAGGCAGTTAAGCCTGACAAAGAGAGACGAGGCTCTGATACCAATTGAAAGATCATGGATGTCGCCTAGAGGGGGGGTGAATAGGCGATTTATAATAATTACGGTTTAGGCTTGAACAAATGTGGAATAAACCTAGCGGTTAATTTGTCAAGCACAAAACCTACAACAACGAGGCTCACCTATGTGCACCAACAACTTATACTAAGAAAGATAAACAACTATGTGATAGCAAGATATATGACAAAAAACAATATGGCTATCACAAAGTAAAGTGCATAAGTAAATGGCTCGGGTAAGAGATAACCGAGGTACGCAGATACGATGATGTATCCCGAAGTTCACACCCTTGCGGATGCTAATCTCCGTTTGGAGCTGTGTGGAGGCACAATGCTCCCTAAGGAGCCACTAGGGCCACCGTAATCTCCTCACGCCCTCGCACAATGCAAGATGCCGTGATTCCACTAAGGGACCCTTGAGGGCAGTCACCGAACCCGTACAAATTGCAACCCTTGGGGGCGGTCACCGAACCCGTACACGTTGGCAACCCTTGGGGGCGGTCACCGGTACCCGTCAAATTGCTCGGGGCGGTCTCCACAACCTAATTGGAGACCCCGACGCTTGCCCGGAGCTTTACACCACAATGATTGAGCTCCGAACACCACCAACCATCTAGGGCACCCAAGCACCCAAGAGGAACAAGCTCAAGGGTACCAAGCACCCAAGAATAATAAACTTCTCAACTTGTAACTTCCACGTATCACCGTGGAGAACTCAAACCGATGCACCAAATGCAATGGCAAGGGCACATGGAGTGCCCAAGTCCTTCTCTCCCAAATCCCACCAAAGAAACTAATGCTAGGGAGGAAAATGAGAGGAAGAACAAGAAGGAGAACACCGAGAACTCCAAGATCTAGATCCAAGGGGTTCCCCTCACATAGAGGAGAAAGTGATTGGTGGAAATGTGGATCTAGATCTCCTCTCTCTTTTCCCCCCAAAACTAGCAAGAATCCATGGAGGGATTGAGAGATAGCAAGCTTGAAGAAGGTCAACAATGGGGGAAGAACGCAAGCTCAAAGGAGTAGGTTCATTGGGGAAGAAGACTCCCTTTTGTAGGTGGGAAAAAAATCCAACCATTATGCTCACAGCCCGCACAGAGCGGTACTACCGCTTATGGGAGCGGCACTAAAAAAATACATTTGTGCCTACCACCGCTGGACTTATGACGAGTTTTTGGTCCGGAGCGGAAGTAGCCACGGAAGTAGCCGCCGTAGTACCGCTCCAAGCGGTAGTACTCCTCCCAAGAGCGGTAGTAAAAAAATTACATCCCCTCCAAGCGGTAGTACCGCTCCCATGGGCGGTAGTACAGCTGCAGCCTTTTTAAGGACACCAAAACTGACACAACTTCTGCAAACGGACTCCAAATTCAACGAAACCAAGTTTGTTGGAAAGCTAGCGACAAGGGCTCACACAATCTTGATAGAAATAACAATAAGAAGGAAATTAGAAAAGGCCCAAGATAAAAAGGTGAGAACCCTTCCTTGAATAAGACCGGTAAAACCTCCAACACCGAAAACGCAATAGAAGAAGCATGAGAACTCCATTTTCGATGAACTCGAGCTTGTCATCAAGATGACCGTAAGATCTAAGACTCACAAAGAGAACCAAACAATAACCAAGAAAAATGATGCAAGGATGCAATGGTCTGAGCACTCTATGAACAATACGATCAAGCTACTCATCAAGAGCCCCCCTGATAGTACGACAATCGATCCTATAACCCGGTCTCCCAACTACCACCATGAGACTGGTAAAATAGAAAACCTATCAAGGGAAAACATTTGCCTTCCCCTCTTGAGCTAGATGTAGACGATCTTGACTTCCTCAAGTTGGACCACCTTTCTTGATTGTGTTGGCTTGGTGAAGACTAGTAGATTGCTCCCCCAGACTCCACTATGGGTGAGCCACTCTTCGGCACATCTTCACAAGTCCATTGTCACCACAATGTACGGCAAGCTTCAAGCACTTTATCTCTTCATGATGCATCACTTGAACTTGCACACGGCAACCTAACCCCACAAAGAACTCTCACGAAGACCATGGGTTAGTACATAAAGCGTAATTGACAATGCTTACCATACCATGGGATCACTTGATCCCTCTCGGTACATCTTCTACGCTTCGTGTGTCGATCAACATGATTCACTCTGTGACTTAGTCTTGATCAACCTCTCACAAGATCAATCTTTAGGTAATTCCTTGAATAGCACCTTGGTCAACACAAACTCTCCTTGAAACCAACACATGTACTCCAAGAAAAGCCTATGGACAAAACCTTCAAATATGACTCAAGGCAACCATTAGTCCATAGAGATTGTCATCAATTACCAAAACCAAACATGTGGGCACTGCACGTTCTTTCAATGTGGCTAATGAGTTAGTTGCGGGATGATGCATTATGGAACGAGTAAATAGACTTGCCGGTAACGAAATTGAACTTGGTATGAGGATACCGACGATCGAATCTCGGGCAAGTAACATACCGATGACAAAGGGAATTACGTATATTGTTATTACGGTTTGACCGATAAAGATCTTCGTAGAATATGTGGGAACCAATATGAGCATCTAGGTTCCGCTATTGGTTATTTATCGGAGATGTGTCTCGGTCATGTCTACATAGTTCTCAAACCCGTAGGGTCCGCACGCTTAACGTTCGATGACGATTTGTATTATGAGTTATATGTTTTGGTGACCGAAGATTGTTCGGAGTCCCATATGAGATCACGGACATGACGAGGAGTCTCGAAATGGTCGATAGGTAAATATTGATATATTGGACGATAGTATTCGGACACTGGAATAGTTTCGGGACGTTTCGGATATTTATCGGAGTATCGAGGGGTTACCGGAACCCAACGGGGAAGTAATGGGCCTTCATGGGCCATAGGGGAGAAAGAGAGGGGAGCCCACAGGGTGCCCCCCCCCAAGGGAGTCTGAATTGGACAAGGGGGAGGGGGCGCGGCCCCCTTTCCTCTTTCCCTCTCCCTCTCCCTCTCCTTCCCTTTTCCCCTCCGATGAGAAAGGAAAAAAAGGGGGCGAATCCTAGTAGGAGTGGAGTCCTAGTAGGACCCCCCCCCTTGGCGCGCCCCCTTGGTGGCTGGCCTCCTCCTCCCATCCTTTATATACAGGGGCAGGGGGGCACCCCAAAGCACAACAGTTATTATCTTAGCCGTGTGCGGTGCCCCCCTCCACAGTTTACTCCTCCGGTCATAGTGTCGTAGTGCTTAGGCGAAGCCCTGCATGGATCACATCACCATCACCGTCACCATGCTGTCGTGCTGGCGAAACTCTCCCTCGGCCCTCTGCTAGATCAAGAGTTCGAGGGACGTCATCGAGCTGAACGTGTGCTGAACTCGGAGGTGTCGTACGTTCGGTACTAGATCGGTTGGATCATGAAGACGTTCGACTACATCAACCGCGTTAACCTAACGCTTCCGCTTCCGGTCTACGAGGGTACGTGGACACACTCTCCCCCTCTTGTTGCTACGCATCTCCTAGATAGATCTTGCGTGATCGTAGGAATTTTTTTTGCAATTGCATGCTACGTTCCCCAACAATGGCATCCGAGCCAGGTCTTTGCGTAGATGATATGCACGAGTAGAGCACAAAGAGTTGTGGGAGATAATAGTCATACTGCTTACCACCAATGTCTTACTTTGATTCGGCGGTATTGTTGGATGAAGCGGCCTTGACCAACCTTACATGACCACGTTCATGAGACCGGTTCTACCGACAGACATGCAACTTTTTTTGCATAAAGGTGGCTGGCGGATGTCTATTTCTCCAACTTTAGTTGAATCGAATTTGACTACGGCCGGTCCTTGTTGAAGGTTAAAACAACACACTTGACGAAAAATCATTGTGGTTTTGATGCGTAGGTAAGAACGGTTCTTGCTTGAAGCCCGTAGAAGCCACGTAAAACTTGCAACAAAAACAAAGTAGAGGACGTCTAACTTGTTTTTGCAGGGCATGATTATGATGTGATATGGTCAAGACATGATGTGATATAAGTTATTGTATGAGATGATCATGTTTTTTAAAAGTTATCGGCAACTGGCAGGAGCCTTATGGTTGTCGCTTTATTGTATGAAATGCAATCGCCATGTAATTGTTTTACTTTATCACTATGCGGTAGCGATAGTTATAGAAGCAATAGTTGGTGAGAGGACAACGGCGCTAAGATGGAGATCAAGGTGTCAAGCCGGTGACGATGGAGATCATGACGGTGCTTTGGAGATGGAGATCAAAGGCACAAGATGATGATGGCCATGTCGTGTCACATATTTTGATTGCATATGATGTTTATATTATTATGCATCTTATTTTACTTAGTACGGCGGTAGCATTATAAGATGATCCCTCACAAATTTCAAGGTATAAGTGTTCTCCTTGAGTATGCACCATTGCTACAGTTCGTCGTGCCGAGACACCACGTGATGATCAGGTGTGATAAGCTCTACGCTCATATACAATGGGTGTAAGACAGTTTTGCACATGCGCAATACTCAGGTTAAACTTGACGAGCCTAGCATATGCAGATATGGCCTCGGAACACTGAGACCGAAAGGTCGAACGTGAATCATATAGTAGATATGATCAACATAGAGATTTTCACCATTGAAAACTACTCCATCTCACTGAAGGAAATATGCCCTAGAGGAAATAATAAAGTTATTATTTATTTCCTTATTTCATGATAAATATTTATTATTCATGCTAGAATTGTATTAATCGGAGACATAATACATGTGTGAATACATAGACAAACATAGTATCACTAGTATGCCTCTACTTGACTAGCTCGTTAATCAAAGATGGTTATGTTTCCTAACCATTGACATGAGTTGTCATTTGATTAACGGGATCACATCATTAGGAGAATGATGTGATTGACTTGACCCATTCTGTTAGCATAGCACTCGATCGTTTAGTATGTTGCTATTGCTTTCTTCATGACTTATACATGTTCCTATGACTATGAGATTATGCAACTCCCGTTTACCGGGGGAACACTTTGTGTGCCACCAAACGTCACAACGTAACTGGGTGATTATAAAGGTGCTCTCAGGTGTCTCCGAAGGTACTTGTTGGGTTGGCGTATTTCGAGATTAGGATTTGTCACTCCGATTGTCGGAGAGGTATCTCTGGGCCCTCTCGGTAATGCACGTCACTTAAGCCTTGCAAGCATTGCAACTAATGAGTTAGTTGCGGGATGATGTATTACGGAACGAGTAAAGAGACTTGCCGGTAACGAGATTGAACTAGGTATTGAGATACCGATGATCAAATCTCGGGCAAGTAACATACCGATGATAAACGGAACAACGTATGTTGTTATGCGGTTTGACCGATAAAGATCTTCATAGAATATGTGGGAGCCAATATGGGCATCCAGGTTCCGCTATTGGTTATTTACCGGAGACGTGTCTCGGTCATGTCTACATAGTTCTCGAACCCGTAGGGTCCGCATGCTTAAAGTTTCGATGACAGTTATATTATGAGTTTATATGTTTTGATGTACTGAAGGTCGTTCGGAGTCCCGGATGTGATCACGGACATGACGAGGAGTCTCGAAATGGTCGGGACATGAAGATTGATATATTGGAAGCCTATATTTGGATATCGGAAGTGTTCCGGGTGAAATCAGGATTTTACCGAGTGCAGGAGGTTACAGAACCCCGGGGCTTAATGGGCCATAGTGGGCCTTGTGGAGAAGAGGAGAGGCGGCCAGGGCAGGGCCGCGCGCCCCTCCCCCCTAGTCCGAATAGGACAAGGAGAGGGGGGCGGCGCCCCCCCTTTCCTTCCTCTCTCCCTCCTCTTTCCCCCTCCACTCCTAGTCCAACAAGGAAAAGGGAGGGAGTCCTACTCCCGGTAGGAGTAGGACTCCTCCTGGCGGGCCCGTCCTGGCCGGCCGCACCTCCCCCCTTGCTCCTTTATATACGGGGGGCAAGGGGCACCCCAAAGACAACAATTGATCGTTTGATCTTTTAGTGTGGTGCCCCCCTCCACCATAGTCCACCTTGATAATACTGTAGCGGTGCTTAGGCGAAGCCCTGCATCGGTAGAACATCATCATCGTCACCACGCCGTCGTGCTGACAAAACTCTCCCTCAACACTCGGCTGGATCGGAGTTCGAGGGACGTCATCGGGCTGAACGTGTGCTGAACTCGGAGGTGCCGTGCGTTCGGTACTTGATCGGTCGGATCGTGAAGACGTATGACTACATCAACCGTGTTGTGCTAACGCTTCCGCTTTCGGTCTACGAGGGTACATGGACAACACTCTCCCCTCTCGTTGCTATGCATCACCATGATCTTGCGTGTGCATAGGAATTTTTTTGAAATTACTACGTTCCCCAACAGTGGCATCCGAGCCAGGTTTTATGCGTAGATGTCATATGCACGAGTAGAACACAAGTGAGTTGTGGGCGATATAAGTCATACTGCTTACCAGTATGTCATACTTTAGTTCGGTGGTATTGTTCGATGAAGCGGCCCGGACCGACATTACGCGTACGCTTACGCGAGACTGGTTCTACCGACGTGCTTTGCACACAGGTGGCTGGCGGGTGTCAGTTTCTCCAACTTTAGTTGAACCGAGTGTGGCTACGCCCGGTCCTTGCGAAAGTTAAAACAGCACCAACTTGACAAACTATCGCTATGGTTTTGATGTGTAGGTAAGAACGGTTCTTGCTAAGCCCGTAGCAGCCATGTAAAACTTGCAACAACAAAGTAGAGGACGTCTAACTTGTTTTTGCAGGGCATGTTGTGATGTGATATGGTCAAGACATGATGCTAAATTTTATTGTATGAGATGATCATGTTTTATAGCCGAGTTATCGGCAACTGGCAGGAGCCATATGGTTGTCGCTTTATTGTATGCAATGCAATCGCCCTGTAATGTTTTACTTTATCACTAAGCGGTAGCGATAGTCGTAGAAGCATAAGATTGGCGATACAACAACGATGCTATGATGGAGATCAAGGTGTCGCGCCGGTGACAATGGTGATCATGACGGTGCTTCGGAGATGGAGATCACAAGCACAAGATGATGATGGCCATATCGTATCACTTATCTTGATTGCCTGTGATGTTTTCTTTTATGCATCTTATCTTGCTTTCATTGACGGTAGCATTATAAGATGATCCTCACTAAATTATCAAAGTATAAGTGTTCTCCCTGAGTATGCACCGTTGCGAAAGTTCTTCATGCTGAGACACCACGTGATGATCGGGTGTGATAGGCTCTACGTTCAAATACAACGGGTGCAAAACAGTTGCACACGCGGAATACTCAGGTTAAACTTGACGAGCCTAGCATATAACAGATATGGCCTCGAACACGGAGACCGAAGGTCGGCGTGAATCATATAGTAGATATGATCAATATATTGATGTTCACCATTGAAACTACTCCATCTCACGTGATGATCGGACATGGTTTAGTTGATTTGGATCACGTGATCACTTAAAGGATTAGAGGGATGTCTATCTAAGTGGGAGTTCTTAAGTAATATGATTAATTGAACTTTAATTTATCATGAACTTATTCCTGGTAGTATTAGAATATCTATGTTATAGATCAATAGCTCGCATTGTTGCTTCCCTATATTTTATATGTGTTCCTAGAGAAAACGAAGTTGAAAGATGTTAGTAGCAATGATGCGGATTGGATCCGTGATCTGAGGATTATCCTCATTGCTGCACAGAAGTATTATGTCATTGATGCACCGCTAGGTGACAGAACTATTGCAGGAGCAGATGCAGACGTTATGAATGTTTTGACAAAAGCTCGGTATGATGACTACTTGATAGTTTAGTGCACCATGCTTTACGGCTTAGAACCGGGACTTCAAAAATGTTTTGAACGCCAAGGAGCATATAGGATGTTCCAAGAGTTGAAATTGGTATTTCATACTCATGCCCATGTCGAGAGGTATGAGACCTCTGACAATACTTTGCCAACAAGATGGAGGAGAATAGCTCAACCAGTGAGCATGTGCTCAGATTGTTTGAGTACTACAATTACTTGAATCAAGTGGGAGTTAATCTTCCAGATAAGATAGTAATTGACAAAGTTCTCTAGTCACTATCACCAAGTTAATAGAACTTCGTGATGAACTATAATATGAAAGGGATGATGAAACAATTCCCAAAGCTCTTCGCAATGCTAAAATCAGCGAAGGTAGAAATCAAAGAAAAACATCAAGTGTTGATGGTTGACAAGATCACTAGTTTGAAGAAAAAGGGCAAAGGGAAGAAGGGGAAATTCAAGAAGAACGGCAAGCAAGTTGCTGCTTGAATAAGCCCAAGTTTGGACCTAAGCCTGAGACTAAGTGCTTCTACTGCAAAGGGACTGGTCACTGGAAGCGGAACTACCCCGAGTATTTGGTGGGTAAGAAGGATGGCAAAGTGAACAAAGCTATATTTGATATACAGGTTATTGATGTGTACCTTACTAGTGTTTATAGTAGCCCCTGGGTATTTGATACTTGTTCGGTTGCTAAAATTAGTAACTCAAACAGGAGTTCTGAGAATAAACAGAGACTAGTTGAGGGTAAGGTGACGATGTGTGTTGGAAGTAGTTCCAAGATTGATATGATCATCATCGCACACTCCCTATACTTTCAGGATTAGTGTTGAACCTAAATAAGTGTTATTTGGTGTTTTGCGTTGAGCATAAATATGATTTGATCATGTTTATTGCAATACGGTTATTCATTTAAGTTAGAGAATAATTGTTGTTCTGTTTACATGAATAAAACCTTCTATGGTCATACACCCAATGAAAATTGTTTGTTGGATCTCGATCGTAGTGATACACATATTCATAATACTGAAGCCAAAATATGCAAAAAATTAATAATGATAGTGCAACTGATTTGTGGCACTGCCATTTAGGTCATATTGGTGTAAAGCGCATGAAAAAACTCCATGCTAATGGACTTTTGGAATCACTTGATTATGAATCACTTGATGCTTGCGAACCATGCCTCATGGGCAAGATGACTAAGACTCCGTTCTCCGGAACAATGGAGCGAGCAACTAACTTATTGGAAATAATACATACTAATGTATGCGGTCCGATGAGTGTTAAGGCTCACGGCAAGTATCGTTATTTTCTGACCTTCACAGATGATTTGAGCAGATATGGGTATATCTACTTGATGAAACACAAGTCTGAAACATTTGAAAAGTTCAGAGTGAAGTGGAGAATCATCGTAACAAGAAAATTAAAGTTTCCATGATCTGATCACGGAGACGAATATTTAAGTTACGAGTTTGGTCTTCAATTAAAACAATGTGGAATAGTTTCACAAACTCATGCCACCTGGAACACCACAGTGTAATGGTGTATCCGAACGTCATAACCGTACTTTATTAGATATGGTGCGATCTATGATGTCTCTTACCGATCTACCACTATCGTTTTGGGGTTATGCATTAGAGACAGCTGCATTCACGTTAAAAAGGGCACCATCTAAATCCATTGAGACGACACCCTATGAACTGTTGTTTGGCAAGAAACCAAAGTTGTCGTTTCTTAAAGTTTGGGGTTGCGATGCTTATAAGAAAAGGTTTCATCCTGATAAGCTCAAACCCAAATCGGAGAAATGTGTCTTCATAGGATACCCAAAGGATACTGTTGGGTACACCTTCTATCACAGATCCGAAGGCAAATTCGTTGCTAAGAATGGATCCTTTCTAGAGAAGGAGTTTCTCTGGAAAGAAGTGAGTGGGAGGAAAGTGGAACTTGATAAGGTAATTGTACCTTCTCCCGAATTGGAAAATAGTTCATCAAAAAAATCAGTTCCAGTGATGTCTACACCAACAAGAGAGGAAGTTAATGATGATGAAACTTCGGATCAAGTTACTACAGAACTTCGTAGATCAACCAGAGCATGATCCGCACCAGAGTGGAATGGTAATCCTGTTTTGGAGGTCATGTTACTTGACCATGACAAACCTACGAACTATGAGGAAGCGATGATGAGCCCAGATTCCGCAAAATGGTTTAAGGCCATAAAATCTGAGATGGGATCCATGTATAAGAACAAAGTATGGACTTTGATTGACTTGCCCGATGATTGGTGAGCCATTGAGATTAAATGGATCTGCAAGAGGAAGACGGACGCTGATAGTAGTGTTACTATCTACAAAGCTAGACTTGTCGCAAAAGGTTTTCGACAAGTTCAATGTGTTGACTATGATGAAAGTTTCTCACTCGTATCTATGCTTAAGTTTGTCCGAATCATGTTGGCAATTGCCGCATTTTATGAAATCTGCCAAATGGATAAACAAAACTACATTCCTTAATGAATTTATTAAAGAAGAGTTGTATATGATGCAACTAGAAGGTTTTGTCAATCCTAAAGGTGCTAACAAAATATGCAAGCTCCAGCGATCCTTCTATGGACTGGTGCAAGCATCTCGGAGTTGGAATATACGCTTTGATGAGTTGATCAAAGCATATAGTTTTATACAGACTTACGGTGAAGCCTGTATTCACAAGAAAGTGAGTGGGAGCACTACAGCATTTCTGATAAGTATATGTGAATGGCATATTGTTGATCGGAAATAATGTAGAATTATTCTGCAAAGCATAAAGGAGTATTTGAAAGGAGTTTTTCAAAGAAAGACCTCAGTGAAGATGCTTACATATTGAGCATAAAGATCTATAGAGATAGATCAAGACACTTGATAAGTTTTTTCAATGAGTACATACCTTGACAAGATTTTGAAGTAGTTCAAAATGGAACAGTCAAAGAAATAGTTTTTGCCTGTGTTACAAGGTGTGAAATTGAGTAAGACTCAAAGCCTGACCACGGCAGAAGATAGAAAGAGAATGAAAGTCATTCCCTATGCCTCAGCCATAGGTTCTACAAAGTATGCCATGTTGTGTACCAGATCTATTGTATACCCTACCAATGAGTTTGGCAAGGGAGTACAATAGTGATATAGGAGTAGATCTTTGGACAGCGGTCAAAATTATCCTTAGTGGAATAAGGATATGTTTCTCGATTATGGAGGTGACAAAAGGTTCGTCGTAAAGGGTTACGTCGATGCAAGTTTTGACACCGATCCAGATGACTCTAAGTCTAGATCTGGATACATATTGAAAGTGGGAGCTATTAGCTAGAGTAGCTCCGTGCAGAGCATTGTACACATAGAATTTTCAAAATACTTACGGATCTGAATGTGACAGGTCCGTTGATTAAAATTATCTCACAAGCAAAACATGATCACATCTTAGTACTCTTTAGGTGTTAATCACATCGCGATGTGAACTAGATTACTAACTCTAGTAAACCCTTTGGGTGTTGGTCACATATCGATGTGAGCTATGGGTGTTAACCATATAAAGATGTGAACTATTGATGTTAAATCACATGGCAATGTGAACTAGATTATTGACTCTAGTGCAAGTGGGAGACTGAAGGAAATATGCCCTAGAGGCAATAATAAAGTTATTATTTATTTCCTTATTTCATGATAAATCTTTATTATTCATGCTTGAATTGTATTAACCGGAGACATAATACATGTGTGAATACATAGACAAACATAGTATCACTAGTATGCCTCTACTTGACTAGCTCGTTAATCAAAGATGGTTATGTTTCCTAACCATTGACATGAGTTGTCATTTGATTAACAGGATCACATCATTAGGATAATGATGTGATTGACTTGACCCATTCCGTTAGCTTAGCACTCGATCGTTTAGTATGTTGCTATTGCTTTCTTCATGACTTATACATGTTCCTATGACTATGGGATTATGCAACTCCCGTTTACCGGAGGAACACTTTGTGTGCCACCAAACGTCACAACGTAACTGGCTGATTATAAAGGTGCTCTATAGGTGTCTCTGAAGGTACTTGTTGGGTTGGCGTATTTTGAGATTAGCATTTGTCACTCCGATTGTAGGAGAGGTATCTCTGGGCCCTCTCGGTAATGCACATCACTTAAGCCTTGCAAGCATTGCAACTAATGAGTTAGTTGCGGGATGATGTATTACGGAACGAGTAAAGAGACTTGCCGGTAACGAGATTGAACTAGATATTGAGATACCGACGATCGAATCTCGGGCAAGTAACATACCGATGACAAAGGGAACAACGTATGTGAAAGTGCTAGTTATCGACTAGAGGGGGGGTGAATAGGTGATTTTTATGAATGTCTTCAAAACACGGATGTTTCAAAGAGAAACAACAGAAATGACCTAGTTGATATGCAGCGGAAGATAACTACAACAAGCAAGCCATAGTCAAGTATGCAATAATGTGAACGGACAAGACTAATAGTAGCTATGTAGTAAGGATCAGGATGGAAGATAGTATGAAGCCAAACAACAATAGAAGTCAAGCGGTGAAGTCAAGCAGATAAGACATATAAGAAATGACTTCACGAAGACAAACTTAGGGTAAAGGAGGGAGCGGATAGAACCGGTCACTAGTTGAAGACACAGATTTGTTGGACCAGTTCGATTCTTTGTGACAACTGTACATCTGGTTAGGGAGGCTGAGATTCAACTCGAGAAGACCGCGTCTTCACCTTATTCCCCTTGAGCTAAGGACACACAGTCCTCGCCCAATCACTCTGGTAAGTCTTCAAGGTAGACTTCCAAACCTTCACTGACAGCGTTCACGGCAATCCACAATGACTCTTGGATGCTCGTAACGCGATGCCTAACCAATTGGAGGATTCACAGGTCCTCAAGTGTAATAAGTCTTGTGTCACATAGACAGGAAAACTTGATGATGCCTAACACTCTTTGGCTCTGGGTGTTTTGGGCTTTGTCCTCGCAAGGATTTCTCTCTCTCAAAGGCTTCGAGGTGGGTTGCTCTCAAACGACAAAAGCCATGCACTAACTCTGAGCAACCACGAATTTATGGTGTAGGGGGTGGGCTATTTATAGCCACTAGGCAACCCGACTTGTTATGTCCGAAATGACCCTGGGTCACTAAGGAACTGACACGGGTTCCAACGGTCAGATTTCAAACACTCATGGCAACTTTACTTGGGCTACAAGCAAAGCTGACTCATCCAGCTCTGGATAAGTTTTGCTCTCATTGTGTTCGCTCGAAGACATAGGATTTGGGTTGAGCATCACTTCAGTCATTCTGACTATGATCACTTGGACCCCACTTAACAGTACGGTGGTTCCTACGACTCAACAAAGAAGAAAAGGAAACAACGAAACAACACAGTCTTCGCGCTCCATAGTCTTCACTCAATGTCTTCTCATGTCATAGTCTTCAATGTGAATATCTTCACATACCACCATTGTCTTCAATATCTTCATACATTTTTAGGGGTCGTCTCTGGTAGGTAAACCGAATCAATGAGGGACACTACCTGTGTTATCCTGCAATTCTCACAAACGCATTAGTCCCTCAACCACATTTGTCGTCAACACTCCAAAACCAACTAGGGGTGGCACTAGATGCACTTACAATCTCCCCCTTTTTGGTGATTGATGACAAACTGGTTGAAGTTTTCAACGGGGATAAAATATGTGAAATTGTAAAGGATAGGGAATTGTCTTTATAAGTGGCAAAGGCTCCCCCTGAAGATGTGCATATAAGTAGTTTGCTTTTGGAATGCAAATGCACATGGCAGGTTGTACTTGTGGAGATCCTCTTCAACTTATGAAGATAATTCATCATGCATGAAATGATATAGCTAAGAGAATGACATGCATAATGAAAACTGGACGTCTGCAGAATGATCTAAGTGCGGAAGTTATAAATCGCACATGCGGAATTTATCATCGCACGAGGTAAAGCAAATAAGTAGCAGACGACCATCGATTTTAAGTGTTACAACTCATAAGAACCAAATGTTTCAAAAACGAGAGTTGTAGACACTAGGCAAAATATAGTCCAACCGCCCTTATGAACCCGCTTGAAGACTATCAAACTCATATGCTTCTCCCCCTTTTGTCAGTAAGGACCAAAAAGGTTTGAAGACATAGAGCATCTACTCGTCCTCTTCTGAAGAAGATGATGCAGCAGGGTTGTTGTTGTTGGTTGGCGGTGCAGACGAGCTGGGTGCAGTGTCGATTCGTGCAGAAGTAGGGGGCGGTGAAGTAGCATCGGCTTCATCATCGATCACTCTGGCATTGACCGTTGCCGTGGAGGAAGAATAGTCAGAGTCTTCGAGAGATGGAGTTCGTCGTAGAACTGCATTCCGTGGAGGAGTGGAGTCAAACTTGAAACGTTCAGTGAAGCCATCGTCTTGAAGATCAGCTTCAGCACTGAGCAGGGTCAAACTCTTCCATGATCGCCGACAAGTCTCGTGAGTGACAAAAGCATTCTTGGTGGCAAGGTTATGAATGCGATTGACGTCCACCAAGAGGCTTTGCATTTGATGCTTTAGCCAGGAGTGATGCTTATCTTGCTTTTGATGCAGCGCCACAAGAAGTTCTCGATCGTTGAGGACTCGAGAGCGCTTCCGAGGCCTTTGGCCAATTGTGCTCTCAGTGGCTTTAGTCTGTGCACGATGAGGCAGACGTGTGTTCCCAGCCAGGGGATAGACACGAGATACGGCTTGGACGCCTTCCATAGGTTGAGAGAAGTTGTGGTGATCTGCGTTCTGAAGACTTAGTGGCGTTTTGGCAGGCTCAGGGTATATGGCTTCAACAGACATATCAACCTCTGGTAGAAAGATCAGATGATTGCGAGCATAGGGTTGATAGTTGATAGTAGAGTGCATCTTGATGAGGCGCATGACCCATGAAGCATAGAACTTCAGACCAAACAGATCAGATCCAGAGGCAGCCAATTGTCGGATGAAGAAATCTTGCGTGTTGAAGCTGATGCCATTGAGGATGTAGAAGATCAATGTCTTCATTGCTCCTTCAAGCTTTCCAGACGATGAATGCCCTTTTATTGGCCATAGAGTTCGCCGTATGATGTGATATATGGTACGAGGCAGATACTCAAGGTCATCAACAAATAAGTGTTGAGGGTATTCAGCGTCATGTGGCAGTGGTTTCACCATGCTCAGCATCTGACTCATGTCGGGTTCTGGCTTATGAAATATGCTTTCCAAGGCATCGCGGTGGAGTTGACATCCAGGTTCAAACAGCTCTCCGGGAGTGGGTAGGCATGTGAGCTCAATGATGTCAAGAGCTTTGGCTTCATGATGGATATTTCCAGTCATCCACTCGAGAACCCATGTCCGTATCTCTGTTGTAGCCGCGGATGTGGAGTGTGGCATAGAATTGAAGCACTAATTCTTCATTCCAGTGCTCTTTGTCTGTTACGAAGCCAAGCAGACCTGCATCATGAAAGCAATCAAGTGCTTCTTCTAAGCACGGCAGTCCGCAATGGCTTCGATGTCGAGGCGCATATGAGGGAAAATCGGCCTTGGTCATCTGAACACAGAGTAATAGCTTCTTTCTTGATAGCTCGAACCGGTCAGATGAGATCCTTGGCCTTTTGTAGGGGTTCTTTGCCTTTGTCAAAGAAAGTATTGTGGGCTTTGAAGCCATTTGCATTGAAAGAACCAATTGAGGTGGCGGTGCACGAAACCTTGGCAGTCTTGGCTTCGCTTCGGACCGAGGCCTATGCGCAATATGATAGTCGAATTGAGGACCGAGGCATGAGGCGGAGGGACGAGCGGGCCATCTTACTGTGACTAGCTCGCCATAGTTGTATGCTTGCTCGATTGTGTAGGGCCTTGGTGGCGGAACTGGAGCAGTGGCAACAACTGAGGCTTCAGGATGCTCAGCAGATGCTTCGGGAGCAGTTGCCTCATTGGCTTCAGGCACAGTTCCTTCATTGGCTTTAGGAGCAGTTGGGACAGGCTCCACATTGGCTTCAGCCATGACCACGTCATTGGCTTCATTGGTGTTGGAGGTGGCAGCCTCATTGTTTTCAACCTCCACTTGAGGAGCTGGAGGGTCGGGCACTCGCACGTTGATATCGGGGATCACTTCTTCAATTACTAGGGGTGTAGGAACACGTTCTTCTTCTTCTTCTTGGGTGTCAGCGGCTGATGCAGCCGGATTGTCTTCAGCAGCTTTGGCTTTAGACTCAGAGACATTCACAGTTGGAGTGGCTTTTGAAAACACTTGACGTGCAACAGGTTGGTGGTGCACTTCTCCTTCTGGAACGCTCAGAAGAGGCACTTGAGGCCTTTGACCTTTTCGAAGCCTGCGAAATGTTGGCGACGCCTTTGGAGATGGGGTTGCCTGGGCCTCAAAGCCTTCCTCTTCTTCTTGGTGTTGCTGTTGGGGAGTGACTTGTTGTTGGGGAGTACTGGGGGAGTCTTGTTGTTGTGGGCGATCAGCCCATGAAGCATCTTGTGCAATTGGCGTCAGAGGACAACCAATGCTGATGAGTTCGCTGTTCGTACGAATAGGCGATGATACCACATTATACTCGATTTGAGGAAGAACTTCATCATCTTCAACATTGTCATGGTGACCAATGTCTTCAGCAGTGGGGGATCATTGCTGGAATCTCTTGACTTGAGGAGCCTCTGTGGAAGCAGGCTCATGAACAGTCATTCAAGTTCTTGGGTTGCGAGGCGGGACGAACCACAGAAATGGGTTCAACAATCAAGGGCTCTGTGGGAGCAGCCCGATTCTTCTTGGTCTTTAGCTTCTTCTTGGAGGGAGCAGCATCAGAGGCGTCAGGATTTTTCCTTTTTCTCGCTTCAGCCTCGGCAGCCCTCGTCTTTTTCTGTTCAGAAGTAGTTGACCGTACCTTTGGCTTCGAGCCAGTCATGCTGCTTGGGAAGACTATGCGGGGCTCTTCCTGCCTTGAAGGTGGAGCTTGGTCAGTTGAAGACTTCTTTTTCTTTGCAGCCATCCAGGGTCGATGCGGGGCGGCCAAGTGCCTTGCGCTTCTCGGCCTCATTGTAGGCAAGCACACACTTGTCAGCCAGAGCCTTCATGCGCTCACGAGAGCCTCTGGCTTCTTCACGCTTCTTGACAAATTTTTCTTTGAGGTCGTGCAGCATGACCTTGAAGTTTTTGACGCCTTGCACATTGAGTGTAGCCATATGCTTCTTGAACTGAGCCTTCTCATAGTCAATTTTGTGCTTGGTTCAACAATCCATTGAGCTAGAGCTAGCTCGAAGCAATGGCGCCGTTGAAAGAGACGCAGAGGCCAATTGGAAGTTGCAGATCTTCAAAGCTGATGTTTGGTGTGTCAAACCACTCATCAATGAAGTGATGGATGATTGCCACATCAAAGAGAGGCAAGTTGTTGAAGATTTCGCTTCTTCTTTGCTCTTGATAAGCTGCTCAAGAGCATCATCGCAAGATCGTCATCACTTGACAAATCAATGTGCTCTTCACGCAGAATGGCAGCGAGGGTCGATGTCGATTCAGTATTCTTGACACTTTTCTTTCTCTTCTCCGTCTTCTTGGAGATGCGGATTGATCTCGACGGTGTAATGGCTTCGGGAGGGCGGTGGCGGTGGCTTCACATGAGAAGCTTTTGGAGGAGCAGGTGACTTTGGAGCCTTGACTTTCTTAAGCTTCTGCGGCTTTGGAGCAGGAGCAGGAGCTGGAGCTGGGGCTTCATCAGAGTCATCATTGTCATCAGAGAGATCCACTTTGGCACCTTGGACCAAAATATAAGTGATGAGGCCTTCAAGGTTTGAAAACGGACCGATGACATTGGGTTCAGCGTCACGTGAGCCGTCAGCACGGGGAGCAGAGGGACCAAGGTTGAAGTCTAATCCCAATGACTTCTTGTTTTCCTTTGCAGAAGTCTTTGCGTGCTGGAAGTTGCGCTTGAATAGATTGTCATCGCGACACCAGAGCAAAGACGTCGGGTCGGCATTTTCAGGCTAAGGTCCACAGACCATGCAAGGATAGAAACCTTGTGCAATAGCTTCAGCCATGCTCTTGGGAGGGAGGCCTCGAAACAGAATATCACCCCAAGGGCTTCTGATGGCATTCTTCTCGGCATATTCTCATGTGACGAAATTGTACTTGAACCACTGTTCAGCCCAATAGCGTCGAATCCATTGGATTCGTGTCTTGCTCTGATTATAAGTCTCTTCAGGATCTGTCTTGTACAGCTCTGCGAGGTCATCAGGCAGATCTTTTGAGGTTCCCTCACGATCTTTGTCTCGCCGCCCTTCTGACTGATTTATCTGTAGCCATGAGCTTCAAACTGAATGGCTTCACAATCAAAGGCTTCAAAGGCTTGCGTTTGCTTGATGATGTGAACGGCTTGGGAGAGTTGGTTTGATGCTGTAAGAATTCTGCAAACGAATGCAGACTATGAGAACCAAGGGATTCTCCCATGGACATGTACCTATGACAGCATTAGAGATGCGAGGGAAGGGGAAGAGGTCATATGATTCTCAGAAGATTTTGAAGATAAATCGGTTTGAAGACATTGACCTCATGATCGAAGACATTCACTTATCTGTTGAGAGTTGGTTCGATTTGTACGAATCCGTGAATAAGTACAAGTGAGGAATCTAACTAGTTGTGAAGCTTAAGTGAATATACTAAGTAGTAAGAGATGCAGACAGAATAGATCTAACTTTGTATGGGCAGAAACCATTTTTGGCAAGTAGGATGAATCTTGAAGATCAAAAGATGGTAAAATAGAGATATATTTACCGCTCAAGAACTGCTAGACGGAAGGAAAGGAGGCCGAGCAGTTCAGTCCACCGTGCCCTAACTTGGCGACGGAGGACACCTACGGCGGCGGCGGAGATGAAGATGTTTGCGGCCGGCGTGAGGACGGCGTCGGAGAAGTCGCGACAGCTAAGCGCTTTGTCGCGGGCGACGTCGAGAGCTAGCGGTGGCGCTAGGGTTTTGACGAGGTGGAGAGGTGGAAGAAGAGTTTCTTTACCGCAGGGGACAGGTATTTATAATGAGGTGTGCGGCGCAGCGCAATTATGCAGGTGCCCCTGGCGGTTCACATCTGAGGGGCACGTGGCACGTATGCAACATATTGTGAGTTATCCCATGTTCCCACGCTCGCCCGGTTTGTCGGAGGGTCGTTCCGGCTTCTCCGGAGTTCAACAGTAATGATGAATCATTTAAAACAGACTTAAAGTTTGTCTCGTGTCTTCTGGCGACAAGGACGCTTGAGAAGACATTCGACAGTTTCAATAGAATGCATATGATTTGGACAGATAGAGTTTGAGATAGAAAGCATAGAGAGATTGGGGTCCGGTCACATTCACTTAGTTCAAAAGATTCAACTTGAAGACATAGCTATAAGTGAATGTTGTAGAGGACAGAAATATATATCAGACAGCAACCAAATCATCACAGTGAAGAAAATCATGAAAATAGGTTGAAGTTGAAGTCAAATCAAATGCGAATGGCTTCAACAAATAACGCCATGAGTGAAACACTTCAATCAAAGAAATTTGGTGGTGGCGTTACCCACCGTATAGGAAGTATTAGACCCAGACACGGCGCACAATTATCGTGGCGCTCCGAAGTCAAATTCCATGTTAATGTATTCACACTTAGAATGTAAGTCTTCACTGATTGAAGATATACGTTACTTCGTGTGTTGCACATCTAAGTCATCAACATGCATAAGTGTTAGGATGTGTGCTTGATCACAGGATATTTGAGGATTCCAAGATATTTAGCTCACACCATAACTTGCAAAACCTTTTCTCATCCAAGGGCTTTGTGAAGATATCGCGATTGCTCTTGGTGTTGGCGTGAATGATGTCAATATCTTTCTTCATGACATGATCCCCGAGAAAATGATGGCGAATTTCAATGTGCTTTTTCTTGAGTCTTTGGACTGGATTGTTGGCAATCTTGATGGCTCTTTCGTTGTCGCAGAAAAGAGGTACTTGTGTCAGATTGATGCCATAGTCCTTGAGAGTTTGCTTCATCCATAGAAGCTGAGAACAGCAAGATCCAGCAGCAATGTATTCAGATTCTGCAGTTGAGAGTGACACACAGTTCTGCTTCTTTGAAGACCAACAGACGAGTGATCGTCCCAGAAAGTGACATGTGCCTGATGTAGACTTGCGATCCACTTTGTCACCAGCATAATCAGCATCCGAAAATCCAACTAAATCAAATTTTGAGCCCTTTGGATACCATAATCCAAGTGTTGGGGTGTGAGCCAAATATCGAAGAATTCACTTCACAGCTAAGTGATGCAATTCCTTTGGTGCCGCTTGGAATCGAGCACACATGCAAACATTAAGCATAATATCTGGCCTAGATGCACATAGGTAAAGTAAGGAACCAATCATGGAGCGGTATACCTTTTGATCGAACTCTTTACCATTGTCGTCGGGACCCAAGTGGTGTTTGGCTGTCATTGGTGTCGTGTATCCATTGCATTCTTGCATTCCAAACTTCTTCAGACAATCTTGGATGTATTTTTCTTGAGATATAAAGATGACATTTCTTTGCTGACGAATTTGAAGACCAAGGAAGAACTTGAGCTCTCCCATCATGGACATCTGATATTGCTCTTGCATAATGTATCCAAACTCATCACTATACTTCTGGTTGGTGCAGCCGAAGATAATGTCATCCACATATATTTGGCATACAAACAGTTCACCATCATATGTCTTCGTGAAGAGTGTGGGATCAAGGGATCCAGGTTTGAAGCCTTTGCTCTTCGTGAAGTCTTTGATTGTATCATACCGGTAGCGAGGAGCTTGTTTGAGGCCATACTGATTGCTTTATTTAGCTTGTACACCATATCGGGATGTTTTGGATCTTCAAAGCCGGTGGTTGAGCGACATATACTTCTTCTTCAATCTTGCCGTTGAGAAATGCACTCTTCACATCCATTTGATAGAGCAAGATGTTGTGGTGGTTAGCATAGGCTAGTAGTATGCGAATAGCTTCAAGCCTAGCTACAGGAGCAAATGTTTCATCAAGTCAATTCCTTCAACTTGAGTATATCCTTGAGCCACAAGCCTTGCTTTGTTTCTCGACGACTTGACCATGCTCATCTTGCTTGTTTCGATATATCCATTTGGTGCCAATAATGTTATGCTTGCGAGGTCGGGACGCTTGACAAGTTCCCAAACATTATTCAGCTTGAACTGTTGAAGTTCTTCTTGCATAGCTTGAATCCATTCGGTTCCATAAAAGCTTGACAACTTTCTTGGGTTACGATATTGATACAAAGGAAAAGTGCCCACAGAAATTTGCTAGCTGTGTTGCTCTTGAGCGAGTAAGCGGACCAGTGCGTTGATGCTATCGATTATCTTCTCAATATGTACTTCATTTGCAACTCGAGGATGAAGCTGGACGAAGACTTTGCTCATGCTTGATCGTTGTCGTCATTGGAAGGATTGTCTTGGTGAGCATTGTCTTGAGTTGGTTAGGTGCGAAATGATAAGTTCCTCTTCAGGCTGTGCTTGAAGGCATGATTTCACCAGTTCCCATTAGCTTGATAGATTATTTGGGTGGAGCTTCGTCTAGTGTGCTTGGCAGGAACTCTCTTTGTGAACCATTGGTTTCATCAAATCGCACATCTACAGTTTCGACGATTTTGTAGAGATAGAGATTGAAGACTCTGTAAGAGTGTGAGTCCTTTTCGTAACCGAGCATGAAGCCTTCGTGAGCTTTGGGTTCAAATTTTGACTTGTGATGAGGATCCTTGATCCAGCACTTAGCCCCAAATACTCAAGTAATGGCGACATTTGGCTTCTTGCCGAGAAGGAGCTCATAGGATGTTTTGTTCGAAGCTTATGGATATAAACACGGTTGATGACGTGACAAGCTGTATCAATGGCTTTAGGCCAGAACTTTCTTGGTGTCTTGTACTCGTCGAGCATTGTTCGAGCCATCTCAATGAGGTTCTGTTCTTGCGCTCCATGATGCCATTTTGCTGGGGTGTGTATGGAGCAGAGAACTCATGAGTGATTCCCATGGTATCCAGATAAAGATCAAGTCCGGTGTTCTTGAATTCAGTGCCGTTATCACTTCGATATGCTTGATCTTGGCGCCATAATTGTTCATTGCTCGATTGGCGAATCGTCTGAAGACATCTTGCACTTCAGTCTTGTAGAGAATTATGTGCACCCATGTGTATCTTGAGTAGTCATCAACAATGATGAAGCCATAGAGACAAGCAGTGGTTGTGAGGGTAGAGTAATGAGTAGGGCCAAACAAATCCATGTGAAGCAGCTCGAATGGTTGAGATGTCGTCATGATTGTCTTCGAGGGGTGCTTTGCCCTAGTCATTTTTCCAGCTTCGTAGGCACCACACAAATGATCCTTCTTGAACTTGACACCTTCGATGCCTATGACATGCTTCTTCTTGGCGAGTGTGTGTAAGTTCCTCATTCCAGCATGCCCCAGCCTCCGATGCCAGAGCCAGCATTCTGAAGCTTTTGCAAGAAGACATACGGCAAGCTGTGGACCTGTTGAGAAATCTACCATGTATAGATCATCTTTCCTATACCCTTCAAAGACTAGAGACTTGTCAGATTCCATTAGTACAAGGCAACGATATTTTCCGAATATCACAATCATGTTCAAGTCACAAAGCATTGAGATGCAGACATTAAGTTGAAAACAAGGGACTCAACAAGCATCACTTTGTCCATGTGTTGATCCTTTGATATTGCAACTCTACCTAGACCCAATACCTTGCTTTTACCGAAGGTCACAAATGTGATGTGACTCTTGTCCGATGGGCGTAAGGTTGAGTCCATGAGAAGACTTGATCACCGGTCATATGATTAGTGCATCCACCGTCCATAATCCATTACAAGCATGAGGTGTCATACCATACTGATGCAGTTAGGGGGGATAGGCTTCACCAAGAGCATTGTGAAGCATAAACATTTGATGGGCAAGTGGATTATTGAAGCTTAAATCAAGATTAGGACTGATGGGATGAATGGCAAACGATTCAAGAACAAAATACATAGTGAGACCATTTGGGCATTTGATCTTGTGCCCTACAAGATGTTTTAGGTCCCCGACAATAGCATCGACGCCTTTGATTTTGGTGGAGACCCTTTCTGCAAAGAGAGTTAATTCTTCTTAACCACCCACATCTTGAGGGTGGCTTAGAAGCAATGAGTCTAAGTGCAGCATCGAGAATTTCGCTTTGGAGCCCTAGCAAATAGCCTTGCAGGAGATGAGTGATACTCATATGAATAAGCGAGAAAAGTTCTTAGTTCTATGAACATAGTGGTTTGAGGACACACGCTCATATTCATAAATTTGAGTCTTGTTTCCTGCAAAACATTGGCGTTAGGGTGACTCAAGTGAGTCCTCATCTCAGTATGAACCCTTTGGACCATATGACGCCTTTGGTGCAGGGTTTGTCTTCTTCCGTGTGGTGTCATGATGACATTCATGGAAGATTCTCAAGACAGCTTTTGGGAACCAGATCTTCTTCATAGGCTGTCCATTCCTGCAGTTAGTACCAATATACCGCAAACACTTCACCATTCGATTCTTGAACAGCTTATAGTTTGCATCAAAGGATTCATCAATGATAATAGGGTTAGCACAGGTAAAGCCAGATAAGGTGGATGGATCCTTTGAAGGTCCCTTTGAAGCAACCCATGTGGTTTTGGGATCTTGCTCGGGCTTCAAAGAGGAACCATCAACATTCATTTTCCTCTCAACCCAACACCCTCTTTCCTAGGGTTTCGTTCAGAATCGCTTTTGAGGACATCGCAGTGTTTGATGCCCTTTCGGACTTTTATACATCCTGTTTCAAGCAATGTCTTCAACCTAGCATTTTCATCAGCAATGGCGGTGGTATCCTCCGCAGAGGGGTTAGTTACCACATTGGTAGTTGAAGACAATGCAACGATAGAATGAGTTGAACATTCAGCAACAGAGGTAGTGATATCACGCTCAAGACATTTTAGACATGGTGGTTCAAATCCATCCTGAGGGGAACTGAGCTGTTGAGCGCGAAGTGACTCATTCTCTTTTTGAGGATCTTCATGAGCCGCTCTCAATTTCTCAAGCTCTTGCTTCCTTTGAAGATAATCATAGGAGAGCCTTTCATGAGTAGTTGATAGCGTTTCATGACGACTTTCAAGTTCTTGGTACTTAGCATGAAGGTTTTTAATGTCTTCAACTAAGGACTGTGAACGTGTCATTTCCGCGTCCAATAGGTCATCGCTTTTGTCTAACAGTTTTTGAGTATGTTCCATAGCTCTTTGTTGTTCAGTTGCAATTTTAGCAAGTGTTTTGTAGCTGGGTTTGGATTCACAATCAGAGTCATCTTCACTTGATGTTTGAAAGTAGGCATCACGTGATTTTACCTTGGCACCGCGTGCCATGAAGCAGTAGGTGGGAGCAGGGTCGTCCTTGTCATCAGCTTCAGCGTTGGTGTAGAAGTCATTGTCTTCAGTGTTGAAGATGGACTTGGCAACATAGGCTGTGGCTAAAGCCAGACTTGCAACGCCCGGGTCGGACTCCTCTTCAGATTCCACCTCCACTTCCTCAGAAGCAGACTCCTCCTCTGGATCCATTTCCTTGCCAACAAAAGCACGAGCCTTGCGGATGAGCTCTTCTTATGCGATGAAGACTTTGATGAAGACTTGGAAGAAGACTTTGAAGATTTCTTCTTTTCTTGTCATCGTAATCATATTCCTAGCTCTTCTTCTTCTTCTTCTCATTGTCCCATCGTGGACACTCGGAGATATAGTGTCCAGTTTTCTTGCACTTGTGACAGGTTCTCTTCTTGTAGTCTTGAGTGGAAGCTTCATCATTTCTTGAGCTGGATCGTGAAGACTTTTGAAGCCTTTCTTCCTAGTGAACTTGGAACTTCTTCACAAGCATAGCAAGTTCCTTTCCAATGTCTTCGTGGATCATCGTAACTGCGATCGATTCTTCTTCAGATGAGGAAACAACTTTTGCCTTCAAAGCGCGAGTTCGGCCATAGTTTGGACCATAGCTAGATATCTCTTTTCTCAGATAGCTGGAACTCATGTGTATTGAGCCTCTCAAGTATATCAGACGGATCGAGTGTCTTGAAGTCAGGACGTTCTTGTATCATGAGGGCAAGGGTGTCAAAAGAGCTGTCAAGTGATCTTAGTAGTGTCTTGACGATTTCATGCTTGGTGACCTCAGTGGCGCCGAGAGCATGAAGCTCATTTGTGATGTCAGTGAGGCGATCAAACGTGAGCTAGACATTTTCATTGTCGTTTCTCTTGAAGCGGTTGAAGAGGTTGCGAAGAACACTGATTCTTTGATCTCTCTGGGTTGAGACGCCTTCGTTGACCTTGGATAGCCAGTCCCAGACTAGCTTCGACGTTTCCAGAGCACTCACGGCAATATTGTCCTTTGGTCGATGACCACAGATGATGTTCTTTGCGGTGGAGTCCAGTTGAATGAACTTCTTGACATCGGCAGGGTGACACCTTCACGATTTAGGAACGCCGTTCTTGACGACATACCGTAGGTCGACATCAATGGCTTCAAGATGCATGCGCATCTTATTCTTCCGAAGAGGGATAGTCGTTCCATCGAACACGGGCAAGCAGCGGAGACCTTGATTATCCTTGCGATCGACATAGCTAAAACTCCGGTGGTTAAACGAATCACACGTAACAAGGAGTACCTTGCTCGATACCAATTGAAAGTGCTAGTTATCGACTAGAGGGGGGGTGAATAGGCGATTTTTATGAATGTCTTCAAAACACGGATGTTTCGAAGACAAACAACATAAATGACCTAGTTTATATGCAGCGGATGATAACTACAACAAGCAAGCCATAGTCAAGTATGCAATAATGTGAACGGACAAGACTAATAGTAGCTATGTAGTAAGGATCAGGATGGAAGATAGTATGAAGCCAAACAACAATAGAAGTCAAGCAGTGAAGTCAAACAGATAAGACATATAAGCAATGACTTCACGAAGACAAACTTAGGGTAAAGGAGGGAAGGGATAGAACCAGTCACTAGTTGAAGACACATGATTTGTTGGACCAGTTCTAGTTGCTGTGACAATTGAACATCTGGTTAGGGAGGCTGAGATTCAACTTAGAAGACCGCGTCTTCACCTTATTCCCCTTGAGCTAAGGACACACAGTCCTCGCCCAATCACTCTGGTAAGTCTTCAAGGTAGACTTTCGAACCTTCATGACGGCGTTCACCGCAATCCACAATGACTCTTGGATGCTCGAACGCGACGCCTAACAATTTGGAGGATTCACAGTCCTCAAGTGTAATAAGTCTTGAGTCACACAGACAGAAAACTTCAGTGATGCCTAACACTCTTTGGCTCTGGGTGTTTTGGGCTTTGTCCTCGCAAGGATTTCTCTCTCTCAAAGGCTTCGAGGTGGGTTGCTCTCAAACGACAAAAGCCATGCACTAACTCTGAGCAGCCACGAATTTATGGTGTAGGGGGTGGGCTATTTATAGCCACTAGGCAACCAGACCTGTTATGTCCGAAATGACCCTGGGTCACTAAGGAACTGACACGTGTTCCAACGGTCAGATTTCAAACACTCATGGCAACTTTACTTGGGCTACAAGCAAAGCTGACTCATCCAGCTCTGGATAAGTTTTGCTCTCATTGTCTTCGCTCGAAGACATAGCATCACTTCAGTCATTCTGACTATGATCACTTGGACCCCACTTAACAGTACGGTGGTTCCTACGACTCAACAAAGAAGAAAAGGAAACAACGAAACAACACGATCTTCGCTCCATAGTCTTCACTCAATGTCTTCTCATGTCATAGTCTTCAATGTGAATATCTTCACATACCACCATTGTCTTCAATGTCTTCATACATTTTTAGGGGTCATCTCCGGTAGGTAAACCGAATCAATGAGGGACACTACCTGCGTTATCTTGCAATTCTCACAAACGCATTAGTCCCTCAACCACATTTGTCGTCAATACTCCAAAACCAACTAGGGGTGGCACTAGATGCACTTACAGTATGTTGTTATGCGGTTTGACCAATAAAGATCTTCGTAGAATATGTGGGAGCCAATATGAGCATCCAGGTTCCACTATTGGTTATTGACCGGAGACGTGTCTCGGTCATATCTACATAGTTCTCGAACCCATAGGGTCCGCACGCTTAAAATTTCGATGACAGTTATATTACGAGTTTATATGTTTTGATGTATCGAAGGTTGTTCGGAGTCCCGGAACTAATCACGGACGTGACGAGGAGTCTCGAAATGGTCGAGACATGAATATTGATATATTGGAAGCCTATATTTGGATATCGGAAGTGTTCCGGGTGAAATCGGGATTTTACCGGAGTACCGGGAGGTTACCGGAACCCCCCCCCCCCCCCGGGGGGCTTAATGGGCCATAGTGGGCCTTGTGGAGTAGAGGAGAGGCGGCCAGGGCAGGGCCGCGCGTTCCTCCCCTCCCCCCCTAGTCTGAATAGGACAAGGAGAGGGGGGCGGTGCCCCCCCCCCTTCCTTCCTCTCTCCCTCCTCTTTCCCCCTCCACTCCTAGTCCAACAAGGAAAAGGGAGGGAGTCCTACTCTCGGTAGGAGTAGGACTCCTCCTGGCGCGCCCCTCCTGGCCGGCCGCACCTCCCCCCCTTGCTCCTTTATATACAGGGGCAGGGGGCACCCCAAAGGCAACAATTGATCGTTTGATCTTTTAGCCGTGTGCGGTGCCCCCCTCCACCATAGTCCACCTCGATAATACTGTAGCGGTGCTTAGGCGAAGCTCTGCGTCGGTAGAACATCATCATCGTCACCACGGCGTCGTGCTGACAAAACTCTCCCTCAACACTCGGGTGGATCGGACTTCCAGGGACGTCATCGGGCTGAACTTGTGCTGAACTCGGAGGTGTCGTACGTTCGGTACTTGATCGGTCGGATCGTGAAGACGTACGACTACATCAACCACGTTGTGCTAACGCTTCCGCTTTCGGTCTACGAGGGTACGTGGACAACACTCTCCCCTCTTGTTGCTATGCATCACCATGATCTTGCGTGTGCGTAGGAATTTTTTTGAAATTACTACGTTCCCCAACACTCACGTGATGATCGGACATGGTTTAGTTGATATGGATCACGTGATCATTTAGATGACTAGAGGGATGTCTATCTAAGTGGGAGTTCTTAAGTAATATGATTAATTGAATTTTAATTTATCATGAACTTAGTCCTGATAGTTTTTGCATATCTATGTTGTTGTAGATCAATGGCCCGTGCTACCGTTCCCTTGAATTTTAATGCGTTCCTAGAGAAAGCTAAGTTGAAAGATGATGGTAGAAACTACACAGACTGGGTTCATAACTTCAGGATTATCCTCGTTGCTGCACAGAAGAATTACGTCCTGGAAGCACCGCTAGGTGCAAGGCCTACTGCAGGAGAAACTCCGGACGTTATGAATATCTGGCATGGTAAATCTGATGACTACTCGATAGTTCAGTGTGCCATGCTTTACGGCTTAGAATCAGGACTTCAAAGACATTTTGAACGTCATGGAGCATATGAGATGTTCCAGGAGTTGAAGTTAATATTTCAAGCAACTGCCCGAGTTGAGAGATATGAAGTCTCCAACAGGTTCTATAGCTGCAAGATGGAGGAGAATAGTTACATCGGTGAACACATACTCGTAATGTCTGGGTACCATAACCACTTGACTCAGCTGGGAGTTAATCTTCCGGATGATAGTGTTATTGACAGAGTTCTTCAATCACTGCCACCAAGCTATAAAGGCTTCGTGATGAACTATAATATGCACGGGATGGAAAAGACAATTCCCGAGCTCTTCGCAATGCTTAAGGTTGCGGAGGTAGAAATCAAGAAGGAGCATCAAGTGTTGATGGTTAACAAGACCACTAGTTTCAAGAAAAAGGGCAAAGGGAAGAAGGGGAACTCCAAGAAGAATAGCAAGCAAGTTGCTACTCCCAGGAAGAAGCCCAAGTCTGGACCTAAGCCTGAAATTGAGTGCTTCTACTGCAAAGGGACTGGTCACTGGAAGCGGAACTGCCCCAAGTATTTGGCGGATAAGAAGGATGGCAAAGTGAAAGGTATATTTGATATACATGTTATTGATGTGTACCTTACTAATGCTCATAGTAGCGCCTGGGTATTTGATCTCGGTTCATTGCTCATATTTGCAACTCGAAACAGGGGCTACAGATTAAACGAAGATTGGCTAAGGATGAGGTGACGATGCGCGTCGGAAATGGTTCCAAGGTCGATGTGATCGCCGTCGGCATGCTACCTCTACATCTACCTTCGGGATTAGTTTTAGACCTGAATAATTGCTATTTGGTGCCAGCGTTGATTATGAACATTATATCTGGATCTTGTTTGATGCGAGACAGTTATTCATTTAAATCAGAGAATAAGATTGTTCTATTTATATGAGTAATATCTTTTATGGTCATGCACCCTTGATGAGTGGTCTATTTTTGTTGAATCTCGATCTTAGTGATACACATATTCATAATATTGAAGCCAAAAGATGCAAAGTTAATAATGATAGTGCAACTTATTTGTGGCAATGCCGTTTAGGTCGTATTGGTGTAAAGCGCATGAAGAAACTCCATGCTGATGGGCTTTTGGAATCACTTGATTATGAATCACTTGATGTTTGCGAACCATGCCTCATGGGCAAGATGACTAAGATTCCGTTCTCCGGAACAATGGAGCGAGCCACTGACTTGTTGGAAATAATACATACTGATGTATGCGGTCCGATGAGTGTTGAGGCTCGTGGCGGGTATCATTATTTTCTGACCTTCATAGATGATTTGAGCAGATATGGGTATATCTACTTAATGAAACATAAGTCTGAAACATTTGAAAAGTTCAAAGAATTTCAGAGTGAAGTGGAAAATCATCATAACAACAAAATAAAGTTTCTATGATCTGATCGCGGAGGCGAATATTTGAGTTATGATTTTGGTCTTCATTTGAAACAATGTGGAATAGTTTCGCAACTCACGCCACCTGGAACACCACAGCGAAATGGTGTGTCCGAACGTCGTAGCCGTACTTTATTAGATATGGTGCGATCTATGATGTCTGTTACCGATTTACCACCATCGTTTTGGGGTTATGCTTTAGAGACGGCTGCATTCACGTTAAATAGGGCACCATCTAAATCCATTGAGACGACACCATATGAACTATGGTTTAGCAAGAAACCTAAGTTGTCGTTTCTTAAAGTTTGGGGTTGCGACGCTTATGTGAAAAAGCTTCAGCCTGATAAGCTCGAACCCAAATCGGAGAAATGCGTCTTCAAAGGATACCCAAAAGAAACTGTTGGGTACACCTTCTATCACAGATCCGAAGGCAAGATATTCGTTGCTAAGAATGGATCATTTCTACAGAAGGAGTTTTTCTCGAAAGAAGTGAGTGGGAGGAAAATAGAACTTGATGAGGTAGTTGTACCTTCTCTCGAATTGGAAAGTAGTTCATCACAGAAATCAGTTCCAGTGATGCCTACACCAATTAGTGAGGAAGCCAATGATGATGATCATGAAACTTCAGATCAAGTTACTACCGAACCTCGTAGGTCAATCAGAGTACGTTCCACACCAGAGTGGTACGGTAATCCTGTTCTAGAAGTCATGTTACTAGACCATGACGAACCTACAAACTATGAGGAAGCGATGATGAGTCCAGATTGCGCAAAATGGCTTGAGGCCATGAAATCTGAGATGGGATCCATGTATGAGAACAAAGTGTGGACTTTGGTTGACTTGCCCGATGATCGGCAAGCCATAGAAAATAAATGGATCTTCAAGAAGAAGACTGACGTTGA
Source organism: Aegilops longissima (assembly GCA_021605205.1). Taxonomy (NCBI): domain Eukaryota; kingdom Viridiplantae; phylum Streptophyta; class Magnoliopsida; order Poales; family Poaceae; genus Aegilops; species Aegilops longissima. The sequence continues at coordinate 35,328,684 of CM038679.1, read as the reverse complement.
TGGAAATGTTACTGTCTACAAAGCTCGACTTGTTGCGAAAGGTTTTCGACAAGTTCAAGGAGTTGACTATGATGAGACCTTCTCACCCGTAGCGATGCTTAAGTCTGTCCGAACCATGTTAGCAATTGCCACATTTTATGATTATGAAATTTGGCAAATGGATGTCAAAACTGCATTCCTTAATGGATTTCTTAAAGAAGAGTTGTATATGATGCAACCAGAAGGTTTTGTCGATCCTAAAGGTACTAACAAAGTGTGCAAGCTCCAGCGATCAATTTATGGACTGGTGCAAGCCTCTCGGAGTTGGAATATATGCTTTGATAGTGTGATCAAAGGATATAGTTTTATACAGACTTTTGGAGAAGCCTGTATTTATAAGAAAGTGAGTGGGAGCTCTATAGCATTTCTAATATTATATGTGGATGACATATTGTTGATTGGAAGTGATATAGAATTTCTGGATAGCATAAAAGGATACTTGAATAAGAATTTTTCAATGAAAGACCTCGGTGAAGCTTCTTATATATTGGGCATCAAGATCTATAGAGATAGATAAAGACGATTAATTGGACTTTCACAAAGCACATACCTTGATAAAGTTTTGAAGAAGTTCAAAATGGATTAGTCAAAGAAAGGGTTCTTGCCTGTGTTACAAGGTGTGAAGTTGAGTCAGACTCAATGCCCGACCACTGCAGAAGATAGAGAGAAAATGAAAGTCATTCCCTATGCCTCAACCATAGGTTCTATCATGTATGCAATGTTGTGTACTGACCTGATGTGTGCCTTGCTATAAGTTTAGCAAGGAGGTACCAAAGTAATCCAGAGTGGATCATCGGACAGCGATCAAGAACATCCTGAAAATACGAAAAGGACTAAGGATATGTTTCTCGTTTATGGAGGTGACAAAGAGCTTGTCAGAAATGGTTACGTCGATGCTAGCTTTGACACTAATCCGAATGACTCTAAGTTGCAAACCGGATACGTATTTATATTGAATGGTGGAGCTGTCAGTTGGTGCAGTTCCAAGCAGAGCGTCGTGGCGGGATCTACGTGTGAAGCGGAGTACATAGCTGCTTCGGAAGCAACAAAAGGAGTCTGGATGAAGGAGTTCATATCTGATCTAGGTGTAATACCTAGTGCATCGGGTCCAATGAAAATCTTTTGTGACAATACTGGAGCAATTTCCTTACCGAAAGAATCCAGATTTCACAAGAGAACCAAACACATCAAGAGACACTTCAACTCCATCCGCGATCAAGTTAAGGAGGGAGACATAGAGATTTGCAAAATACATACGGATATGAATGTTATAGACATGTTGACTAAGCCTCTTCCACGAGCAAAACATGATCAGCACCAAGACTCCATGTGTGTTAGAATCATTACAATGTAATCTAGACTATTGACTCTAGTGCAAGTTGGAGACTGAAGGAAATATGCCCTAGAGGCATAATAAAGTTGTTATTTATATTTCCTTATATCATGATAAATGTTTATTATTCATGCTAGAATTGTATTAACCGGAAACTTGATACATGTATGAATACATAGACAAAACAAAGTGTCCCTAGTATGCCTCTACTAGACTAGCTCGTTCATCAAAGATGGTTAAGTTTCCTGACCATAGGCATGTGTTGTCATTTGATGAACAGGATCACATCATTAGGAGAATGATGTGATGGACAAGACCCATCCGTTAGCTTAGCATAATGATCGTTAAGTTTTATTGCTATTGCTTTCTTCATGACTTATACATATTCCTCTGACTATGAGATTATGCAACTCCCGAATACTGGAGGAACACCTTGTATGCTATCAAACGTCACAACGTAACTGGGTGATTATAAAGATGCTCTACAGGTGTCTCCGAAGGTGTTTGTTGGGTTGGCATAGATCAAGATTATGATTTGTCACTCCGTGTATCGGAGAGGTATCTCTGGGCCCTCTCGGTAATGCACATCATGATAAGCCTTGCAAGCAATGTGACTAATGAGTTAGTTGCAGGATGATGCATTATGGAACGAGTAAAGAGACTTGTCCGTAACGAGATTGAACTAGGTATGAGGATACCAATGATCGAATCTCGGGCAAGTAACATACTGATGACAAAGGGAATTACGTATATTGTTATTACGGTTTGACCAATAAAGATCTTCGTAGAATATGTAGGAACCAATATGAGCATCTAGGTTCCGCTATTGGTTATTGATCGGAGATGTGTCTCGGTCATGTCTACATAGTTCTCAAACCCGTAGGGTCCGCACGCTTAACGTTCGATGACGATTTGTATTATGAGTTATGTGTTTTGGTGACCGAAGATTGTTCGGAGTCCCATATGAGATCACGGACATGACGAGGAGTCTCGAAATGGTCGAGAGGTAAATATTGATATATTGGACGATAGTATTCGGACACTGGAATGGTTTTGGGACGTTTCAGATATTTATCGGAGTACCGAGGGGTTACCGGAACCCCCGGGGGAAGTAATGGGCCTTCATGGGCCATAGGGGAGAAAGAGAGGGGGGCCCGCAGGGTGGCGCCCCCCCCCCCCCCCTCCCAAGGGAGTCCGAATTGGACAAGGGGGAGGGGGCGCGGCCCGCTTTCCTCTTTCCCTCTCCCTCTCCCTCTCCTTTCCTTTTCCCCTCCGATGAGAAAGGAAAAAAGGGGGGCGAATCCTACTACGAGTGGAGTCCTAGTAGGACTCCCCCCCTTGGCGCGCCCCTTTGGTGGCCGGCCTCCTCCTCCCCTCCTTTATATATGGGGCAGGGGGCACCCCAAAGCACAACAGTTATTCTCTTACCCGTGTGCGGTGCCCCCCTCCATAGTTTAATCCTCCGGTCATAGCGTCGTAGTGCTTAGGCGAAGCCCTGCGCGGATCACATCACCATCACTGTCACCACGCCATCGTGCTGATGAAAATCTCCCTCGACCCTCTGCTGGATCAAGAGTTCGTGGGACGTCATCGAGCTGAACGTGTGCTGAATTCGGAGGTGACGTACGTTTGGTACTAGATTGGTTGGATCGTGAAGACGTTCGACTACATCAACCACTTTAACCTAATGCTTCCGCTTTCGGTCTACGAGAGTACGTGGACACACTCTCCCCCTCTCGTTGCTATGCATCTCCTAGATAAATCTTGTGTGATCGTAGGAATTTTTTTGAAATTGCATGCTACGTTCCCCAACACGTAGTCAATTGCTAAGGGACAATTCTGCAAATCCTACCACTACTAATCCACACTCGCTATACTAATTTAATTGTACTTTGATTAGAACACCACCTACTTTTTATTTTTCACATTCTTTATTATCTTGCAAACCTATCCTACCACACCTACAAAGTACTTCTAGTTTTATTCTTGTTCTAGGTAAGGCAAACATTAAGTGTGCGTAGAGTTGTATCGGTGGTCAATAGAACTTGAGGGAATATTTGTTCTATCTTTAGCTCCTCGTTGGGTTCGACACTCTTATTTATCGAAAAAGGCTACAAACGATCCCCTATCTTGTGGGTTATCACCGACGTACTTGTTCACTTCCCCTTGAATGATCCCCCAACGATGTTGGAGAGATGCCACATTGCGGGTGGTCACGATAGGATGCGACTCGACATACTCCTTTCGTTCGTGATACTCCTTCCAAACCTTCGTCCAATACGTGTCCCCCTTTTGCTCAGTGCCGCATATTGGATCCATCGTTGTGGCCAACCAAGCCTTGACCAACAAGATGTCCTCAAATCTTGAGAATGCCGGACCTCTTGCCTTCGGCGTCTTGGTCTTCTTCTTCTTCTTGCTCAGATTGGGATCGGATGTTGTCCCAACTTCAAATGCGGTGGTGGCCTCCAATTCATACTCCATTTCGGTTGGATCTTCATTGCCATTGATCATGTTCGACAAGAACGCCTCCTACATGATTATGGTTTATAAGCATTCATGGTGTGCGAAATGAACTAGTGGTCTATGCAAAAATATGATCGGACAGGAGCAAAGAAAAAACACTGGCTCTTGTTCGGTCATTTCGTCGAACATGTCGAGGGCAGCTTGGGCACTACCGGTGCCCGTGCTCATCCGCGCCCGAACGAGTTGCGACGAGTCACATACGTTGACCGCTGGCATCTGCGTGGTCGGAAAGCTCTCCAGAATGGCCCAGCCGGCCATCGGATCATCCTCTGTCCCAATGGAGTCGGACGGCGTAATCCGCGTCAATGCTCGGATGGAAGGGGTGCAGGATCCGGGCGTGGCGGAGGAGACAGCTGCTCCACCATGTTCGAACCTCCCTGCGACGCTGCCGCCGCCTCCCTCTCTCGCTGCCAGCGTCACCGCAACTTTCGGGCGACGTTCTCCGCCTTGCAAGTCGCAGCGACGGATGAGGTGGACTTCGTCTCCGTAGCGGCGATCTGGGTCGGGCTGGACGACATCTCCGGCGGTGGATCAAAACTGATGGTGAGGATTGGGAGCAAGGGTGGAGGACGACGAGGGTCCGGGCATGGGAAAGGTTGGAGGGTGGCGGGAGGTGGAGGAAGGGTTTGGTAGATTTGGTGCAATTTGGGGTGGGTCGGGCTATCAGGTCCGACGTGGTGGGCGTGCCCGGGCGCGCCTATATCCACCCCATTTTTGGGCTGGATATGAGGGGTGCCAGTCAGCTCGAGCGTTTGAGGCCCGTTTAAGGAGCCCGTCTCGGTCGAAAAATCATGAACTGTCAGTGACCGGACGGCCTGCCCGGGCGTATGTGGCGGGTTTGAGGCGTCCGACTATAGATGCTCTAAGATTTTACCCCTTGTGTTGGGCTCATGCTGCTATTCGAAACTTTTGAGTTGGGCGTATGAGGCGGGTTTGAGACGCTCAACTGTAGATGCTCTAAGATTTTACCCCTTGTGTTGGGTTCATGCTGCTATTCGAAACTTTTGAGTTTAGCCAAGTATATGATTTCCTATAGGTTTTTACCGTGTGCATAGGCCATCAACGTGTGTTTAGCAGAACTTTGGTGATTTCAAATGCTTTTACGTAACTCTTGAGTTTGTAGATGTGCTTCGTTTTGTTTCGGTTTATTCAATCTATAGCAATCTCCTCACTTGATTCATAAAATTAATCATTGTTCTGAAAAATATATGCAGATACCTGATACCAAAGACTCGTCAACAAAAAAACTTTGCAATTTCTTTACTCTAAAATAAAGAAGATTGACACTGTCAGTTTAAAAAAACATAATATCTCTAAAAATCTTTTGGGTTTCATCTCCATAAGAGTGGCTGAGTTTTTACGTTGGCTCGCCAAGCCTATCACAACCCTCCTCCTTTACCCGAGCTTGGGACCGGCTATGTTGAGACAACATAGGAGTGCAGACAACATTGAGAAGCACAAGATGGCGAAGAAGGATGCAAAGCGAGTTGTTAGTGAAGCAAGGGGTCGGGCATATGAGGACCTCTACCAATGATTAGCCACGAAGGAAGGCGAAAGGGACATCTATAAGATGGCCAAGATCCGAGAGAGGAAGACGAGGGATATTGGCCAAGTCAAATGCATCAAGGACGGAGCAGACCGACTCTTGGTGAAGGATGAGGAGATTAAGCATAGATGGCGGGAATACTTCGACAAGCTGTTCAATGGGGAGAATGAGAGCTCTACCATTGAACTGGACAACTCCTTTGATGAGACCAACATGCGTTTTGTGCGGAGAATCCAGGAGTCTGAGGTCAAGGAGGCTTTAAAAAGGATGAAAGGAGGCAAGGCGATGGGCCCTGATTGTATCCCTATTGAGGTGTGGAAAGGCCTCGGGGACATAGCGATAGTATGGCTAACCAAGCTTTTCAACCTCATTTTTTGGGCAAACAAGATGCCAGAAGAATGGAGACGGAGTATATTAGTACCAATCTTCAAGAACAAGGGGGATGTTCAGAGTTGTACCAATTACCGTGGAATTAAGCTGATGAACCATACAATGAATCTATGGGAGAGAGTCATTGAGCACCGCTTAAGAAGAATGACAAGCGTGACCAAAAATCAGTTTGGTTTCATGCCTGGGAGGTCGACCATGGAAGCCATTTTCTTGGTACGACAACTTATGGAGAAATACAGGGAGCAAAAGAAGGACTTGCATATGGTGTTCATTGACTTGGAGAAGGCCTATGATAATATACCGCGGAATGTCATGTGGTGGGCCTTGGAGAAACACAAAGTCCCAGCAAAGTACATTACCCACATCAAGGACATGTATGATAATGTTGTGACAAGTGTTTGAACAAGTGATGTCGACACTGATGACTTTCTGATTAAGATAGGACTGCATCAGGGGTCAGCTTTGAGCCCTTATCTTTTTGCCTTGGTAATGGATGAGGTCACAAGAGATATACAAGGAGATATCCCATGGTGTATGCTCTTTGCGGATGATGGGGTGCTAGTTGACGATAGTCGGACGGGGGTAAATAGGAAGTTAGAGTTATGGAGACAAACGTTGGAATCGAAAGGGTTTAGGCTTAGTAGAACTAAAACCAAGTACATGATGTGCGGTTTCAATACTACTAGGTGTGAGGAGGAGGAGGAGGAGGTTAGCCTTGATAGGCAGGTGGTACCTGAGAAGGACACCTTTCGATATTTGGGGTCAATGCTGTAGGAGGATGGGGGTATTAATGAAGATGTGAACCATCGAATCAAAACCGGATGAATGAAGTGGTGCCAAGGTTCTGGTATTCTCTGTGACAAGAGAGTGCCAAAAAAGCTAAAAGGCAAATTCTACAGGATAGTTGTTTGACCCGCAATGTTGTATGGCACTGAGTGTTGGCCGACTAAAAGGCGACATGTTCAACAGTTAGGTGTGGCGTAGATGCGTATGTTGAGATGGATGTGTGGCCACACGAGGAAGGATAGAGTCTGGAATGATGATATACGAGATAGAGCTGGGATAGCACCAATTGAAGAGAACCTTGTCCAATATCATCTGAGATGGTTTGGGCATATTCAGTGCAGGCCTTAGAAGCCGCAGTGCATAGCGGATGGCTACAACGTGCGGAGAACGTCAAGAAAGGTCGGGACCGAATTTGACATGGGAAGAGTCCGTTAACAGAGACCTGAAGGATTGGAGTATCACCAAAGAACTAGCTATGGACAGGGGTGCGTGGAAGCTTGCTATCCATGTGCCAGAGCCATGAGTTGGTCGCAAGATCTTATGGATTTCACCTCTAGACTATCCCAACTTGTTTGGGACTAAAGACTTTGTTGTTTGTTGTTGTTATCTCTAAAAAATTCTTGTGCTAGCATATAACTCCTGTTACACCTCGTAATCAAGCAAGGTTACTGTACGGTACCACGGTCTACAAGTTAGTTTTCCTTCTGCAGTTATGCTCTACATACAGAGGTAATGACATCCATCAAGATAGCTGGCAACAAAACCCTGGACGCAGGGATAATACAACAGAACTTGTCCTAGTGAAACCTCCAATGAGTCAACTACTTTAAGTGCTTCACTCCACATCATCTTCGTCGTCTTCAACTTCATCGGGGAGCTCTATGTCGTCGTTGTCTAGTGCAGGTGCTGCCTGAGAGCTCGATACATTTATATCAACACCTGTTGACCAAAAGATGAGTAACCACAAGTCATCACAAAGTATAACCACGGCAGAACAACGGTTCTTCTTTTGGTAACAAAAATTGTTTGAGTGATCGTAAACCAAAGTACTATTCATTAAGCGCAAACTGACTAGGTCAGACCGACCACCAACCAGTTATTGGCTTGGCATGCATGAAACTCAGAGTTTAAATATTAACACAAGAGGGACTGAGCTACGGCCATAAGCATTTATCAGAGCGAGAAACATACCGCCAGGATTAGACGAGTCCAGCAGATACGGGAGTTCCAAAAACTGGAGAAACGATTCAGTTTGTGGGTTTCTGCAAGGAACTGTGTAGCACAAGAACCATTTAAAGCACACATCAGAAGTTTGACAAAGAAAGGGCATACATTCAAATGCTTAGAATCAAATAGTCCCTCAGTCCGGAAATACTTGTTGGAGGAATGGATGTATCTAGACGTATTATATTTCTAGATACATCCATTTTTATGCATTTCTCCGACAAGTATTTCCGGACGGAGGGAGTACTAGTTTGTGATACTTTATATACAAAAACATCTAGGTTGAAACTGTGTAGCACAAGAACCATTTACGATTCAGTTTGTGGGTTTCTGCGACGAACTGTAACATAAGATGAAATTGTGGAACTAACATAAAAGTGTTTGGTAGCTCAAGATCAAGAAACATTTTTACCGTAGAATCCATAATATTTATGGCTGACGGTGAAGACATGACTATTAAAGCTTACCTGCTATGGGGGGGTTATAAATTGGCCTGGACGGATCATAAGGTGGAGCAGTCTGGGCAAAATCAAATGTCTTAGCCCCTCTAGCATTCAACTTGCTCCTAACCCACTGCCGGTCATCTTCAATATCAAGTTCTTCATTCCTGTCAGATAAGCCAATTGAATTACTCCAGCTTTGTCATTTATTGTATATTTTCAGAATATTCATTACACTGCAACAAACAAACAAGACAAAACAATTTATGCACCAACCGAATTGTACACGGCATCCGAGTTAAGGGGAAAGCACTATTGAATCTCCGTGTTATTGCAAGCCATTCTTCATCATACTGAATTTCATATGGTCCCGGATTGGATGGAATGTCTATTACCTAAAATTGATTGACATCTCAGAAAAAATATGTGCAAGGAACTTATTTGTAGTGGTTCAAATGTCTGTGGTAGAGATAGTAGTACCTGCAAAAAATTCCGCCCGGGAAGGCACTTATCAAGAGCAAGAAACTTAGTCGTAGGTCCATCCTCACCATGTTGAATGATAGCTGGAAATCTACAATGAAGATGAGCTGAAAACCAGTACGGTGGTTTTAACTTGTTAAGTAATTTTGCTGCAGATTCACTGCCTAATGTTCTCTCGTTGACCTGAAATGGCAAGAGAATAGAACATTAACAATAGTTTGATATGTGTGTAGGGAAGCATGAAGCATTCCTTTTTTGAGGAAGTAGTCTCAATCAAACACACTGTGCATGTCAGACCACAGTAGTCATCAGCTCACCGTACAAAATTTGATGCCATAGGAATTAGTTTTCCATATAAGCATAGTTTTGTTACCCATAGGTGCCACCGACTAACAATGTAAGAATAACATTATCATTTTTTTTAGCTAAAATAGTAAGGTTTATCTAGTGTACCTTGCCAAGATTAATTAGCAATAAAAGGAGAGAAAAAAACAATCCTTAGCTGATCACAGATGCTGGCACAACACTGGAAACTGTTCCCTGCAGTAATCATCATGAAAAATGTGGCATCGCTTATTTATTATATATTCTTTGGCTTTGACTCAAATGTGACATTGTCACACAATAAAGTTGACACACTCCCTTGAGGCATTTTCACAAGGTTGCTGGATGATGAGTTATGAAAGGCATATATTATAGAGAGTTGCCATGGCTTGAATGCGTTGCGTACTAGGATCTAGGTAGATAGGAGGGAAAGCTCTCACTCCAGGGGCAAGATAGAAGAACCACTCTTCTAATTCTTGCTTGGCTCTATTCCTCAGAGGGTTCTCCTTATAGAGGACTAACAATCCAATCTAAGAACAAATCGTAGATCTTATGTCTAGTTGGCTTAACGCCCAAGCTAAAATAGATCTTAAGTTAAAGGATAAACTACCAAATTAATAAATCATTGGAATCTTCCACCTAACTTGGCGCTGGGTGGATCATGTACTACGCGGACATAACAAATGTGTAACACAAAATAATCCCCTATGTCAACTGGCAACTTGGTATTACCTCTTCTTTGAAGAACGGTTTATCTCGAAGGAGCCTCTCCCGGTTTCCATATTCAGTAATGCCAAGAGGCCAGTCATGTGACATGAATATATCTAGAGGCTCCTTCACATGCATTAGCTTGAGAACATCGTAATGCCTTACATGGTACACTGATCGTATAGTAGCATTATCGTATGGAGGCCTCTCATGGTGTCCTGCATAGATTGGCAATAATAATTCTGAATGCTCTGTTCAGGGTCTAATGACATTTACAGTTCTAGTTTAGGATCCTTCTTCAATAGGCTTCTACTCCCTAGACAAAAAAATTATATATATATGCACTCCCTCCATTCCTAAATATTTGTCTTTCTAGAGATTTCAACAAGTGAATACATACGGAGCAAAATGAGTGAATCTACACTCTAAAATATGTCTATATACATCCGTATGTGGTAGTCCATTTGAAGTCCCAAAAAGACAAATATTTAGGAACGGAGGGAGTATATATAAATCTTCAAACTACAAAGTATCCCAAGCAAGATATTAATAAACTTGCCTCGGTAATAATCATGTTGCTTATGTATTCCTGACATTCCACCAATTCGAATATTTCCAAACTTAACAACACCAGCAAACCCCAAGAAGTAGATGTTAGGTGCTGCCCATCCTCCATAGTACCTGATAGTGGTTACACCACAATTAGAAAACATCAGGCATTGCATTTTTCAGTAAGCAAAACAACACCTCATCATTGAACAACAATACTCAAATATGTTGAGTAAATCAATGTATCCAATGACTGAAAGCTGTTGATCTACTTGTTATTAAACTCCTAAGCAGATACTCCCACCGTCCGAAAATACTTGTCATCAAAATGGATGAAAAGGGATGCATCTAGAACTAAAATACATCTAGATACATCCCTTTTTATTCTTTTTGATGACAAGTATTTTCGGGCGGAGGGAGTATTAGTTCAAAACAAGAGACAACCTTAGATTCAAAACAATGCCTTTCTCCCTTTAATTCTATTTTTTTACATCCCGATGTTTCTATGAATAGTTACAGGGACCACCGTGCCAGGAGTATATATGTGGCAATTGGACAACACACTTCCCATACATAGATCATCCTTGTCCCAGTTTTAAAAAAATGATTGAAAATTTGAGCAAGTATCATGGAAATTTTCAGTTTACTGTGCTTCAATCCTTCCTACATTTTTACATGCAAATTCTAGTTATTTTCCTCCAAAGTGAAAATATAGAATAAGGTCCAAGAGCTAAACTAAATCACGGATTGGTATTTTAGTTGTATCAGGCATAAGTGACAAGACTCACAGTTCCCACAAATAATTGGCTGCTTCATGATTCCCGCCGATGAAGATAGTTGGGTATGGGGCAACTGCTTGTCCAGAGTAGTACTTCCAAAACGAGTTCATGGTACGAAACTTTGGTGGGACATTTACACACTGTAAATCACTCTCATTCCTTACAGCCTGCATGAAAAGGTGCCATATCAGAATGTGAAGTATATCAACACGTACATAGAATTACTATCGAACAATAAACTATAACCATGTGAAAAATCAACTTGTCCATGCTCCATAGAACCGAGCCAGATATGACCTTCTTAAGGACAGTAAGATAAACATATTTCCGTAACAAAGAACCCAACACGACCAGACCCAGCAAGACAAATATTGCAGCATTCAATTCAAGGGAAGCGTGTGGTAGACTTAGAAAATGCTGTGACACCCTATCCAGATCAACTATCTATTCCAACGAGTAACAGATATATTAGGTTCAAACAAACAACCAGCCAGCAGCTAGGCCATCGTGAACCAGACAGATCCCATGTCCCAAGCAGGTGCGTGCACGACATGATGCAAAACAGCATACACCAGCGTCGAGCCAAAATGTAACCTCGCAATGTATTCAGGGGTTTAAAAACAACTCCAGCTCCAGTGGAGGAGCGTGGGCAGAGGGGACTGCCTGCAGCCTGAGCGCACCTGGAAGTCGCCGCAGCAGATGAGGAGGTCGATCTTGATGCCCTCGGCCGCCTCGAGCCGCTGCATCGTGTCGTAGACCTTGTCCAGCTCCCCGTGCATGCATCCCTCCACCGCGATCTGCACGGCAAACCCGGCGACGCATTACGTCGAGCACGTGGCCGGCACGCCACAGAAACTCCCCGAACCGGAACCCATCGACCGGTGCTTGGAGCACATACGGCTGCATCCAGAGAAACGGAGAGCAGGAGAGTTTCGGCTGATCACTCACCTTCATGGCGTGCTGTGCGGGACGCGCCGGCTGGTCGGAGGGGGCAGCGAACGCCGGGGGAAGCAGCAGGGGCAGAGAGGTCGGGGGTGTCGAGTTCTTTTTTTTTCCCCTTCATTCATGGCGGTTGGGGCAGGGGGGTTAAGTAAAGTTTGGGCCAGAATTCTGGTGGAGGCCCAGTTAGAGCTGTGGGCCGAATCCTCTGCTGTCCGCCGGATTCAGCACTGGTAGCCAGCCCACAGTTTCTAAAAAAAATGGTAGACAGCCCACAGCTGTAAATCATGTCCTCCTAAAAAAACAGACTCTGAGAAGTGACACGTGTGACAAGCAATTTCACCCTAAGGTTTTGATAGCAAGTTTAATTACCCGAGGATGGCAACTTTCTGTTTGGATGGCAAGTTTCCTTTTTAGGGGGGATTTTTTTTCTGGATGGCTATTTTAGTTGTAAAAAACGTCATTGCGATGATACATGTGGCACTTATCATTTAGAAAAACTGCAGATCATGTCAAGGGATAACATGTGTGCTAAAAACATGTCAAGGGATGAAATGGTAACGTACTGCTATCTCTTTTGTTTTTTCGAATGTGCTAGTACTGATCTCTTGACAATGCCGATCCATGGTGAGATCATATCGATGAGCATGAAGAAAAGTACGCAAATTCACCATTCAAAGGACAAACTTTGCAAGTTCATAGACCCACTTAGCAGTTCAGGATGGTGTGTGTGGGAGCAGGGTAAATGGGTAATTCAGCCGCATGTTCTTTTCTTTTGAGGTTTATTAGGGGATTCTGGGTAGAATTTCAAAAGGGTATGACCGTGAGGACACGACGACATCGAGAGCTCATGTAGCAAACCTTAAAGATCCGGATAATTCAGAAAACAGTACTGCCCAGGATTTCACATGAAGAAAGAAAGAAATAAAGGAAATTCATATGCACATTCACATTTTATCTACACATATGCCGCCATTGTCAACGATCGGCACGGCACATGCTTGCACGGCCAAAGAGACAGAAGCTACAGGAGCACGCGGAAATTAAGATAAGCCTCAGGAGGACCAGCAGCTGAGTCGCACGGCTTCATCGAACTTGCTCGCCAGCGTCGCGGTCTCCTCCTCCTCCTCCTCACCGCCGGCCTGACGCGCCCTCTGCTTCCCGTCGTGCACCGCCGCATCCCGCCGCTTCGGCGCCAGGACGCCGAGGGAGAAGAAGACATTGCCGAAGCCGAACCGGAAGCCGCCGGTGCCGGCGCCGGCGCCATCCTTGCCATGCGGCGCCTCGGCGGGGCCGTGGTGGAGCTGGTGGTAGCTGAGGAACAGCATCGACGCGCTCGGGGCCATCGCCTAGCTTGTATGATCAGAAGGAACACGACGATCTTGGAGTGGATTGGATTAGATTAGATTGGGTTGGGTTGGATTGGGATGTAGCTCTGCTTGCTTCTTGGCTCCCGCGGGGTATTTATGGGGCGAATGCGGGCTTTGAGAGCTCGTTCGTTCGTTCTGACAGAGGGATGGGCGTGACGTGGCTATTGGATACGGATAGGGCGGGCCCGCCACGTCGGCATGCGGGCGCGTGCCGCCCGGGGTTTCTCGAAGGAAACCAGTGGGCTATGTTTGGAGGTCCGGCTGGGTGGCTCGTGGTATGGGCGGGATCCGATGGGCTCGAGGCGCGAACCCGTGGGAGGAGCGGGCGGGGCACGGGGCGCGCACGCAGCACGGCCGCACCCCGTTTTGTGACGAGCTCGGGTTCAACGGCCAACGAACGGGCGAGGGTGCCGTTCCTACGGCGGCACGAGGCGGCACGCACCCCGGTGGTGGGGGAATCTCACCACACCATCGTCCGGTTGGTGATGGTTTTTTTTTTCCTAGCTGGTGAGGACAAAGTTTCACCACACCATCGTCCGGTTGGTGATGATTTTTTTTTTCTAGCTGGTGAAGACAAAGTTTTGAACTGAGGTGAGGGCAGTGTTGATACGGGGAAAGAGGTAGAAAATGAAGGGAGCAAAATAATTTGTGGTGGGTGGTGAGGCGTGGGAGCGCGCTGGCACGGGCAGGGGCACGCCGCCCCGTGGGAGGTCAGCATCGCCGACCACCAGTTGGTCCACGAGGATGTGCCGCTCATTCGCGGTCTGACGGCTCAGGTGGTTCGGCGCGAGCCCGACGCGGCAAAATTTGTTGTTTTGACCTTTTTTAAAGACTTTAACACGATCTGACCTCGGTTCGAAAATATTTCGTGATCTGACCCTTTTTCCTATCGTCATCGTCCTTGGCGATAGGGTAACGCAGCCTACCGCCGAGGACTATGGCGGTAGGATTTGACTGCGCCGTTACGGTCGTTTAACGTTGAAAATACCCTACTGCCATAGCCTTCGGCGGTAGGGTTTAGAAGGTATAAATTCTGTGTATCGTCTAGCATATCTGAAGCTCTGAATTGGAAAGTTGGCTAGTGCGTGGTTGTCTACTTTGTGGTAGTCTTGGGTTCCAGCCTTCTAGTGGATGTTTTTCTTGTTTATTTTTACTTTGCCCAATAAAAACTAAGTAATTTGTCCAATTAGTGTTAGGATATGTAATTTTTTTGTTTATCTTTATTTTGACCAATAAAAAATAAACAATTTGTCCAATTAATGTTAGGATATGTATAATTAGGAAAAACATTTTTTACTTATCTGTAACTGTTTTATAAAATTTCCGCATAGATATAAACGAATATAGGCACTTATGGCATCTTGGGACTTGTCATCTGAATGTGAGGACCCTCAGTTTCCCCGTGATTTGAAGTTCCATGTGAACCATCTCTGAAACTTGACCTTCCTTTCCTAGTCCAAAGCTTTCCTTGACCTAATTATTTCCACTAAGTAAATAAAAAACCTTCGCTGATGGAAAGCACCATCATATTGGATTACTGATATTCACTTAACACTAGGTCTTCTGTAGCAGCAAACATTTTTTCCTTAACATTTGCAGTAACCTGCAGCAGAACAGACCAAAATTCTAAACATGGAAAAGAGAAAGATATGGGAACATGTTTTGCAAGATCTAAGAATCGTCTTTGAAGACAATTGTGTCTGACACTCTGACTTACCTTTTCGGATGTTGCCTCGGCTTCAGTCATAACATCTTCAACACTCTTGGAAATTGTCTCGGCTATTTTCTTAGTTCTGCATAGGGCATTTATAATATGTTCAAAGAAGCCTCAAAAATATATGGAACTTGTTATATACAAAGGTCTCAACGAAGTACTATATGTATATGACTGAAAATGAAAGAAGTGCAGTCTTTTTATCAACTTATACCTTACTTTGAGATCTTCCTTTAGCACACGAAGTTTCTCACTGAACTCCATGGAGAAATTGTTTACCCCATTGTATTTCTTTATATCTTTGGGCGGATTTTATAAAACATTTAAAGATAAGTAAAATATATATTTTTATCAATAATACATACCCTATATTAATTGGACAAAGTGTTTATTTTTAGCTTCATGAACGCTCGAACACAAGACCTACATGTAACTATGTCGTCAGGAATTTTGCCTAGGTCAATGGTCAATGGCTACAATGGTCAATGGCTGGCCGTGTTGTTGAGATCGGCTCGCAATAGGGGAGCAATTTCACTGTTCCACTAGCACATTCCACTAGATATGCAACTTCAAGTGCCAACTAAAATTCAATCAGGCGACAAGGCTGGCTTCTTAAAGTCAGTTTTTTCATAGGCAAAATTCCTGACGACATAGTTACATGTACATCGCTAGAAAAAAGAAGCTAAACAAGCATATAACCTTTTTTTACCTACCACTGCCTACAGGTATAGAATATTATCGCATGCATTGTCCACGACATTCACTGCGACATGCACTTGTACTATAGAATCTATCTTGTTGCATCCTGATCCTATGCACACCAGTCCAAGAGATTATCATAATGTACATACACATAATAATATCAAACATACACAGCACTTGTCATTACTCGAAGCACTCCCGAGATCCCCACCTCTTCTTGGTCCACAAACAAAAGCTTTCAAGTAACACCAGTAGAAGAGTGATGCAAAATCCAGTGTCCAATGGTGGCTCGTAAGAAGGCGCCTTGCAGCATCCCCACGCCAGCTTCAAAAGTGCCTTGTGGCTCCTTTGGGTGGCAGATGAAGCTGGAAACCTCCAAGGTTTCCCACAAAGAACACATAGCTACCCGGAGTCTGGTGGCACCAGAGCCACACATTTCCGATCCCCGCAACTGAGGGGAGGAATCGGAAAAGACAAATGAAGTATCCAGGTCCCCGGCCACAAATGAACATGTATGTATGGTTACAGTTACAGATCTAAGTTATACAGTACAGATCATACATCAGTTCAACTTATAGTTGTAACAGAGAAAAGCATTGCGCGAGCTCAGCTGTGCCGCGACTTCTTCAGATGAGGATATGTTTCAGCTTCTCCATGAGCTGTGCCGCCACTTCTTCAGATGAGGATGCATGTTTCTGACTTCCAATCAACTCCCAGCCCATCTCCTCTTGCGAGCTGGCCGCTCAGGCTTCACTTCAACGTCAGCAGCAGGCGATTCATTCTGGGGATTCTGCACTTCAGCATCAACCTTTTTGTTCTGGGGTACCTCCTTCTCGCCAGGCATGGGAAGTTTGAAACGTTCGCTTCTTCTCTTGAGCCTCTCAACCGTGTCTAGATGTCGGTCACGCTCTTCAGCCGTCATCTCAGAGGCTTCCCCATTATCACCACTGTTCTTCATGTCCGAACTGACAACTATAGCAGGAACATCAGATTTACCTGACGCATCAGCAGTGGGGGGTTGAACATCAGCTTTGATGGAAGGAAATGCATGTGTGGTCTCACTATCAATAGTGCTATAGTCAATCTCTTTGTGGCTTGTCCATCGCTCCAGCTTAGACCGACCCCTTCGTGAATCATCGGTGTTCTCATCGTCTGACATGGCTTCTTCTTCCCCTTGTTTCACAAATGAATCATGTCGTTGAGGATTCTTGCTCGTTTTGGATGATGTAGCATGATCCCTACCATTTTCTTGCTCCCTCCCTCCTTTCGCCTCAACCTATACAAAGTTTTGTTTGCATTTGGGTTGAGGAGGGTGAATATTCCAAAGTGTTAAAACAAAATCTAAAAACATAAGCCCACCAAGCAGTAAATTTCCACAAAACAATCATATGTTTATTCATATACCGGTGCAGTGCTCTTCTTTTTTCATCTAGCAGCAAAAGTTTTCTTTGCAAGAGAACTATACTCTTTGTTATTCAACAGAGACCAAAATGTGGCAGATGAGTAAACACATAAATCAATTCATGTGAGTGTCCCCACGAATGAAATCTAGCTAATTCTTAAACATGGGACAGCATGCATTAAAAACCAGAGGTGCACTCAGAAACCAGAGCCACTAGTGTGCCACCAGCCGACCAGAAGAATGTTCTATAAAGAATTCCAGTGTGCATAAATACGACTGATAATTATCCAAGCAAATCATGAAACGATCCAAAATCATTAAGAACGCCGACACCAGTTGAATTTTATGTCAAGTTCCTAGTGCCTGATTGTAACACTCGATGCACATGCAAATTTTCTGCCCAGACAAGAAAGATCTAAATGCCTCACAACTCACAAGCAATAAACAGGTATATCCTTTACAGTGGCGGATGAGGAAAGGAACCAGCCCACATGTTCTATAATTTGCCTAGTATGCAGAAGAAAAAAGGCTACATTTTACCAAAAGTATAATAGATGTCTTCATGCTCCATCTGTACAGGAGAGGGTAGAGATTGTGGATCGGCAACTGATTATTCAGTAGTATTGTTCATTTCTAGACAGCACCGTGCAAGGGTAAGGCCGTCTAGAAATACCTTTCCAAATCTACATGGTTCTGGTCTTACTCCCAAGCTCAAGATATTCCATACACTTGCCCGGTCGCACTTGTGCACTAGATAACTACCCTATTTCTATGCAGCAACTGGCCCCCTTCGTTGATATCTGACATCCCACAATTTTGGTTTATCAAGGTAACGTAACACTCAAGCGATAGCTCTTGGTAGTTAGTATCCCCCACCTCGCCCTACAACAGCCGTAGGCCAAGCAATAGACCATGTGCCCCCCTAGTAGCCACTCAACAACAGCTATGACCGCCCACTAGAGATTAGGTGATGATCGTCTGTCTTGTCCAGTGACCAACACTGCTTCACTCCTTCAACCACTGCCATACTTGATGGTCACGAATGGTGAATATCGCCGCAGTGTACAATTGAATCAAACTGGTGTTTATGTATAATATAATAAAGGGTTTTTTGTTTGCGGGGTAACATAGTTGAATGCTTAATGAGAATTTTGTTAGGAAAAATGCATGCAAGGTGCAGAAAATGCAAAAACACGCATCAGTCAACTGTTTTGCTGTATTGTGTTTTGGCTTGTAACTTCGCCATGTGACAATCTGCCTTGACGTCCCCGAGAGGAAATTCTATATACTAGTTGTTTTGCTAATCTAATTGTAGTAGCAAACACTAGTAAACCCTCATGTCGATCTACTCTTCAACTGCAGAGCCACACAATTCTGCTGTGAGGTCACTTGCTCAAACTCAACCTCTGATATTATTCTTGGCAATGACAAACACCATATGTTCCAATTTTCCTCAGACCAATTCATCACTTCCTTTGGGTGTGTAACTAACCAACTAACCATGCTAATTGATCATTTTGGATGCCTCTGTTAACAGGCTGATTATGTATATTGTTAACACTGCAACAGGGAATACAATCGTGTTCCTCGATGCCACATTGTTGTTGAGCATATTACATCACAGTAATAAAGACAGGCTGATTATGTATAGGAAGGAATATGCACCATACTTAACTATGACTTAATTTGGTTTAAATAATAGTGTGGTTTATTTGGAACCATTGCGGCGAATTGTGTGGGCACTCAAACAGTAACATAAAAACACAGCAACAAATCTGACCATACTCAACTTGTCAAATTTACAAATAAGAAAAACAGCACTTGGATATCATATTACGTTTAGGCTTTGGCAGAAAAATAAAACAATCAGCAAAGAATTATGAAAACAAATTCACTGACTGGCCCAGAAGACATAAAGGTAAATGATTGTCACCAATTATGCAACACAACTTTGCTTGGAATAAGAACCATGTAGTATTTAAGTAAAAGCCCTTCTTTTAAAAACAAAGTACAAACCCTATGTGCATATTAAGTATACATACTATCATAAATTCATGATTCATCTATATTGCAATATCTTTTGTAACAAAATAAGGTATAAGATCTGCAAAGCTTTAAAAACACAACACTAATCTGTTTCAAGTCAGATGTCTCAAACACACATCACCGCCTGGTGATTAGTCAATCGCCTGAATTTCTAATGCCTGTGTCTTTCGAAAGTTACTTTCAACAAGAATTTCATACCTTCCCACTACGATGGCTTTCATGGTCTTCCCGTCTTCTCTTGCTAGATCTGTGAAGATCTTGCTCATTTGGCACAGAGCCTCTGCCCTTTCTTGTGCTCTCCCTTGGCTTATCCCTACTAGCCTGGCGAGCATCAGAACTGCTAGATACACGATTATTGTCATGAATCTTGTTTATTTTATCTTGTCTGGAGTTCCTTTCATTGTTATTTGGATTGTCATCACGTGGACGCACATCAGCTCGCCCTTTATTCTGCGTGCTGTTTTCTTCTGCACCTTGACCTCTCCTCCCAGGCTCATTTTGTTTGTTGCGCTCTTGGGTTTCTTTGCTCAACAATGCAGATCTTGATTCATCCTTCTTCCTACCACCACCGACGATTTTGTCATCCATAACCCGTCCACCCCGACCAGTTCCTCTGCCTTCTTCTCTCTGAAGGAGCAGTGTGCTTTCATGCTTAGGCCTCTGCCTGTCGTCCTTTTCTCTCTGTCGCAAGTTGTCCTCTTTATTCTTCACAATACTACGATCATCAGCCTTCTCCCGCATCCTAACACCATCGTCTCTTCTTTTCTGATCAATTCCATCATCCCGTTCTCTCTTCCTTCTGTTTGGATCATCCCTTCCTCTATAACCGTGGACTGCATCTTCATTCTCAGGTTTCATTCTCCTGGTGTTCTCTTCATCTTTCTTTCTCTTGATATGAGAATCATCTAAACTTTCACGACTATTCAAAACCATATCACCACGCTCTCTTTGTCTAGAGCCCCTCCAGTCACCATCATCCAGCAATTTCCTTGGATGAGGATCTTCATCTCTGTCATTCCTATCAATAGGTCTCAACTTATTTCTATGTCTTGCACCAACTTCAACATTGTAGTTGAGTCTCAAATCTTCCTCCTTGCCTCTTCTGTTGTGCATGCTGTCTTCTCTCCTCTGCAAAATTTCAGTCTCTCTTACCCTATCAAAACTTTTACCGCGTATGTCCCGATCTCTGTTCCCGTAAGGATGGTGGATATCATCCCTACCTCTAGAAGCCAAATGTGTCCTTTCTATTTCAGGTTTGACGTCTCGAGCAGACACATCCTTTCGACGGGGATCGCGTTCTTCTCCATCATGATGCCTTCTCACATCATTTACACGCCTGGACCGCCTATCTTGCAGAACTTCTTCACCAGATTCAAGGCGTTTCTGATGATCTTTGCTGCTACCAGACCTCACTCCTCTACTGTTTTCACTATTCAGTGTCTTCAAATCGACTTGATCACTACTATTATTGAGTCCAGAGGGCTGCTCAACCTTAGAAATGATCTTCTGCCTTTTACTAGAATGATCCTCGTTATCATCCTCATTCGTATCGCTAGCCATGTGAGGTTCTGAGATAGCATCATCAGCATCCACTTCAGCACTATCAACCAAAGCAAGCCTATCATCATTATCAGCAAATTGATCTTCTGTGCTCAGCTTGTCTGTCGTTTCATCAGCAACAGTAGGTGACCGTTTTAAGCCATCCTTAGTTTCTGAGTCATCAACAGGTTTGCTATCTCTCGGGGTATCACGGCGTCTCTTTGAGGATGTTGTTTTGCGAGGTACTTCATTGGAGCTTTCAGCTTCTCGGCTAGGGTTTACACCCTGAGAGCGTCCTTTCAACCTTTTAAAGAACAATTTGAGGGCAAACATCAGAGATACAACTTCAACAAAAACAAAGAGCTGAAGGACGTAAAACCAAAAAATACAAGAAATATGGGAAGCATATGCTAGAGAAAATGGAACAATGACATCATCCAAAGATCTCCAGAATCCACATCCTGGCATTAACCTTGCAATTGGGCAAGAGACTAATGAAATACTGGACGCTTGGATATTGAAATACAATACATACTACCACATCATGGAATGACAATCCATCAGTTACGTGTAACCGTGCATGTGAATGACAATCCATCAGTTACGTGTAACAGTGCATGTGAATAGTGGTAGAAGGGGTATCACTGTGGCATGAATTGCTGGCCACTTGGCTCCTTAAGTGAGAGCACCTTGGCCATGATCTGGTCTATTTAAGATGGAATGTGCAATGACCTTTGCCTTCAAGAAACTAGACTCATATAAACTAAACTTGGCTCCTTCACTGAGAACATCTTGGCTATGATCTGGTCTAGTGAAGGTGGAATGTGCAATGGCCTGGCCTTCAAGAAACTAGACTCACTGTAATAACTCACTTCACTATGATCTTTCGAACAGGACTACTACTTAAAGGCTAAAAAGACCACCGCAGCTGGCTCACTCTAATCCGGAAGTAACATTCATGTGATCACACCAATAAAGACTAGAACTCAGTTTGCGGTTGTTGAACTGCTATGTGCTGAATTATCTATAATGTGATGCACAAAATTAGTTCTGAGAAAACGAGATTATCAAAATCAACCGTAATGCAAACTGCAGCATGCATAATTTAGCCAGGATTAACAAGTTTGGTTTTGTAGATACTGCATACCTTACTCCACGAGAAGGAGAGCCCCTTATTTTGTAGTTCGGCGGGGAACGGCCCTGAACATCTGATGTGAGCATATCACCTTCAGATGAGACAGGCAACCTTCTGGTATGTTCTGCCTTTCCCAAAGAGGAATTATAAGAAGAATTGTTCGTCTTCTCTGGTGTATAGACCTCGCTCTCCTCAACACCGTTGCTTTTTTTACCTCCTTGAGAATCCTTCTCAGACTGATCCACTGAACTATCAGCAACTATTGGGTCATCTGCCGGAGGCTCACATACAATCTGAACCCAAGACAATGCTTAGAATTGAAGACCTACTAGTGAGACAATTAAATATATGCCAAAGCAGGATCACAGCTTACCTCTATAACAGAATCTGATTCACGGTTTCGAGTTGGACGTGTATCAGCAGACGGAAAACGTTCTCCATAACCAGTTTCAACTTGTATAGGTCTGCCCGTCATCTGGAGAGGGAAAAAAAGATGCTCTTAGTAGTTTGACTGAACAGTGAACGGTAACACCAAACAAATAAAAGAACAAAAAAACACCTAGAATTTTTTGATAGTTTTGCATGATGACGAACACAGTTTTCTCGACTTACAATGAGGAACTAATTTCTTAGTAGTAGTTTAATAAAATAAAGATAACTCAAAACTACAGAATGGTAACCAAATGTCACATGATAACTGAAAAGATGCACATGGTTGTGTGTCGAAAACTGTTTTGTAGCACATGTACAAGTTTACAACAGAATGTGAGAGTACATAAGTAAACAAGGACAGCTAAACATGGCACTCCCTCCATTTTTGTATACAAGGCCTTTATCACATTTTTAAGATACCAAGAAAACAAAGCCAACTAATAATGGTAGATTAATTGTGTGGAAAACCTCTCGTGTTCCGGGCTAATTAAACATGTTGCATGTGGTGCCGCTTTCTCTATGGCTGCATGCAACATTTGCATAAATAAGCACCATCATACTAGGCGAAAATCTAATTGATTCTTCTCAGGAAGAGATAATGGCCTTGTATAGATGCAAATTGTATTTTTGATAGTGGCCTTTGTATATAAAAAAGGAGTGTGTATGAAAGATTATGAAAAATGTGAACCAAATACATGTACACGAGATGTCGTGGGGGTTACCACTGCAGGTCGGTTGCTTGTAGGAACTCTCCCTTGGGCACTGAAATCTGTATGTCCATTATCTACTTTATTCCGATTATCAGCAGAAATGTCATGATGGCCAGCCGCAGCAGCTAGCTCCGGTGGCAAATCTGGATCATAGTCCTGAATGAGACCAATTAAATACTGTTAACAGGCACAAAAGTACATAGCTTGCATTGGATCAATGTTTCAGCAAATGAGGTTACAAGGAACCTGTTCTGAGCGCCCACTCTCGTACACCCGTATTCTAGATTGCATTGTGGACTCCAATCGTGATTGATCCTGGTGAAAAATATATCAGTAGTTTACAGAAGGACAAAATAGAAGGGGGGGAAACTATATTGCCACCAAATGTTAAACAAGGACTGACCAGTTGCTTGCAGTAGTCTTTCCATTTCTCCTCATCAAGCCCAAAGTTGAAGAAGTCTGAAATTTCAGCACCAGGGTATTTCCATGGCTTCTCCTCAAATGTGGTGTCAATGTCAATATCAAAAATTATCCTGGGACAAATAAATTAGGTTTAGGAGAGGGCATATAATGAGCATAAATAGAATAGTTGTCCAGATGTAACTGAAATAACAATGGGAAGCACACAAATAATTCCTTGATTCCAACCTAGAATTCAATCCCCACCCCCTCATCCAAAAAAAAAGGTAACAAATATTGGTATATGGTTCGTGACTCTGCATGCTTGAGTTGAGAATGCTAGATGTATTCTATGCGTTGAGTTAAATTCACGCAAAATTGGCATTTGCCAGAGCATGCAACAATAATAACCCTAATGCACGCTCACAACTGCAACAGATAAACAGAGTTCCCTGGGTGCACCTACTGTGGGACAATCTTTACGTTGACAAAATTCCACATGCAGTGGACCCCGCCGGCTCCTTTTGGTGGCGCATATACTAAAATTGACACCAATCTTCAGGGGCATATCTCGCATTCAGTTGGTGGACAGGACGACCACTTTGCTTTGGAAAGATCTTTGGGCACGTGATGTGCTTCAAGACTCGCACCCCCGTGCCTTCTCTTTTACTCTGCATGAAGACATCTCAGTTGCTGACTTCTGGGCATCTAACGATCTGCATGAAACCTTCCAACTCCCCGTGTCGCCGCTCGCCCTGGAGGAAATACGCAACGTGCAGCTAACCTTGACCAAGTTCTGCCCTTCCACGTCAAATACTGATATCTGGCACTACCTGTGGGGCGCGGCCACTTTCCGTCCCAAGGATTACTATTCTTTTTCTTTAGAGATGCTCAAACCGACCCCATGTTCAAGCACCTGTGGAAATCAAAATGTACAATGAAGTTGAAGGTGTTTGGCTGGCTGCTTTTCCACGATAGACTCAACACGCGAATATGTTGAAGCGGAGGCACTATAACATCGGAGATGACTTTGACTGCCTCCTCTGTGGGCTACCAATTGAAGAAACGGTGGACCATATGATCTTCACCTGTGATTTCAGCAGAGCTTGCTGGACCAAACTTGGTATTCGTTGGGCCCCTTTGATAACTGTCTCACTGCCCTCAAAATGAACAGAGACTCCTGGAGTGGCCCATTCTTCATGGAAATTTTCCTCACTGCTGGGTGGAGCATATGGAAGGAGAGGAATAACAAACACTTTCGTGGAGTTGGCCCCACTATTGGGTCCTGGTTTTCACGCTTCAAACATGATCTGGGTCAACTCCAACATAGAGTCAAAGAAGCCCATAGAGGCTCATTTGTAAATCTTTGTACTGCTCTAGGTTGACTCTTTCAAACTCTTTCTTACTTGACTCCTGTGGAGTGTTGGTAGTCTACCCCCTCCCTAATCCTTGGGGAGGGGGAGTAGATGGATAGTTGAGTTGTACACCATATATGTCTATGTAAACACCCCATTTATATAGATATATAAAAAACACAGTGGGGGTTCTCTCCCACTGTCAATTCCCTAAAAAAAAAACAGATAAACAGAGTTTGCAGCAAGCGAAGCATAAAATGACCTACAGGTCTTATCATGTCTACCAGTTAGCTTACTTGTGAGGAGGAAGTGTGAAATCTAGTCCGCCACCAAAACCACGACCAGCACCACCCCATGGAGTCATTCCATAGCCTGAATGAAAACCTTTATTCATGCCCCTACCAGCACCAGGCCGCCAGTCTCCTCTTCCTCGACCAGAAAAAGGTCCCGGGGGTCCAGGTGGACGGAATTGGCCAGGAGCACTAGGAGCCCCACCGGTTGGAGCGCCAGGTCGTACATACTGCAAGAGGGAGAACAAAGATTATAAAAATAATCAAAGAGAAAATTTAAAAAGTAAAAAAGGTGAATGAGAACACTCATTTCCCAACCAACAACTTTCCAAGTACTTAACATCATCGCTTTGCCAGCAGTTAAGCCATGAGAACAGATGATGAATATATATGCAAAACATCATGTAGTTCGTGAAATGAACTTGAACTGTGCTTGATTTAATATTCAATTGGGGTTTCCATGCTGTCCAGTGTTGCCATTCTTTGAAAATGGTTTAGGAAAGTGTCATGTAGCAGAAGAACATATTTGATCCCACTACAGGTATTGCTTGATAAGCAATTATTATATTAAATATAATAGCATATGTACTGAAGCATAGAATTTATCATTAACTTGCAAGAGATCTGATCTCACATCCCCAGGGTGTTAGTACGTAATTTGACTATGCTAGAGCTGGCCACTTAGTCATATCCAGGCAGATATTAATAGAACAAAATTCTACACTGACAAAATGTGCCGATACATTTAGGATCAAACAGTTACAACTGCACCTAAATCATTCAAGTCTTCTTTGATCATACAGGGTCCAACCACAGTCAGATGGCCATTAGTCCTAAGAGTCCCAGTGCGGGATTGTTAAACACTCTCCTGCTAGAGGTAGAGTCAATATTTGTGTTCGCGGCAAGGAACAGGAAAACGCCTGTCAGCAGCTGTTTGCCAATTTCTCCATAGTTCTGTTGTTGAGTTTAGCACAGAGAAATAGCTAGAACTATCAGACCTACAGTTAGGGAGAATGTGACTTGAGCGCATACAGCCAACGAATACTGTGACTTGAGTGTGTATAGCCAGAACAATGAGATATTTTGGACACAGCCTGAAGATTGGGCTTGACAAGCAAGCTTATGTACATCATAGTGCCTGCTCTTGGAGCTGGGTCAACTAATGTGTGCCTTATCTCTTACTGGACAAGAGTGATATTGCCAGCTTCGAGCACCTGCCGACCTTGTCACTATCTCCTATCATGAAATAACCGGCATGTTCCTCGAAATGGCTGACTTCATCCGCATCACACCAGCATCTGAAATGAAGTTACTGACCTGAAATTCAGTGACCAATCTGTATCGATGCCGCCATCTTGTTAACTACTTCACTAACTAAACAAAGAATTATAACTCCACCACGGGGATTAAACTTTCAGAAGGCTCTTGAAGTTGCTATACGGAAGCATGAAAAAGTAAATGCAAAATCATTGTATTTTCCTTTGTTCCCTTTATATGTTATATAAATTGCATTTACAGTATACATTGTCGGACAGTAAGCAGGAATGCAAAAGAATCTAAGGAAGAAACTAAACTTTATCAGGAATTTACACAGTACTACAACGTAAAGCATAGCGAGTTGCAACCGGGGTTTACGCCGTCTCCCTCTTTGGGGGTGGGCCGAGCGCATCGAACATCGAACGGCTTCTTGGCCCGAATAACTGACCTTGAACATGGAATGGTGCTGCGGGTGGAACCCCGGGCCGCCGCCACTGTACCCGATCCTCCCGCCAGGCATGGGGCCCGTCTTCCCAGGCTCACCGCCCTCTTTTCTCTCTCCCTCGGGCCCAGCCGCTGTCCCGTCCTCCACCCACTCCTGCTCCTCCATGCCGGGGATGTGAGGTCCATCGGCGACGATGAGGAGGTCTTCCCCGTCCTCGTCGTCGCCTTCGTCCTCCCCGAGCCGCCGGCGTCCGTCCGTCTCGTTGAGCACGATCTGGAGGTCGTCCTCGCTGTCGCTATCCCAGTCCTCGCTCCCGGCCGCACCACCGGCCGCCGCCGAGGACGAGAGCCCCGGGATGGCCGCCCCGACCCCCATGAGCGGATCGGGATCCTCCGCGGCGGGGGGCGGCGGCTTCGAATCAACCTCGCGCTTCACGGCGGGGGGCGCGCCGCCATCGTCGTCCTCGTCGACCCAGTCGGTGGTAGGGTCGACCCCGGCGAGGGGGTCGCCCCCACCGAGCAGCCAGTCGTCGTCGTCGTCTTCCTCGGCGCCCGCCGCCGCCGCGGCCGACGCGGGAGCTGGCGCGGAATTAGGGTTTGGGGCCTGGGCGGCGCGCGGCGGGGTTTCGGCGGGCGGCGGCGGCCTGGGGGGCTCGGACGTCGGGAGGACGATGTCCGTGTAGAGGTCGCCGAACTCGTCGTCGTCCTCCATGGCTACGGCGAGATCGGGCGGGGGAGGCCGGAGGCGGCGGGCGATGGGGGTGAGGGTCGGGGGTGAGTCGCCAAGTTCGTTTTGGAGCTCTGCCTATTAGGAGAAGGGCTCTCGGTTTTAGGGGTTCCTTGCTTACTTTTTACTGGAAAAAAAAATTTAACTGTGAGATTTTTTTTTCCCGAATGATTCGAAGATTACTCACCGCGCTTGCTGTGCGGTGAAATTAACTCAGAGATATTCTGATATCTCAGATCAGGATATGTAACATGTACATACAATGGTCACGAATTCACCACATTGTGTACGGGTCTTCAACATTTTATTGTTGTTGTTGTTGTCGATCTAACCACACTTGATTTTGCTTAGTTGTACGTGCAGAAGTTGACGTCTGGCCCTATTTTGTTCAACCAAATGAATAAAATAATAAAAAAATAAGCGGTTCATTTGGTTGGACTAGATAGGGCCACCGGCTACCCTAAACAATACACATTTGCATCCCTAGTTAAGCATAGAGAAAAAGATGTACAATTAACGCAATAAAAATGTATTTTCTATGAGACGCCGCCAAATGATATCCACCATGAAAACACACTCGAACTTCCTTTTGCAACACTCAAGTCACAGTCCTTGCATCATCGTGGTGTTCTCATCCTCGATACCAGTTGCATTCTTCTCTAGCAATGTTGGTGTTCGAGTTCGCCGTGACGTCAACTTACATATCGAGTGGCAAATAAAGATATTTGTGAGCTTGGTGTTGGGTAGAGTGTGAATTCGCAAGTTTAAAAGTTTGCTACTTATTACTCACACTTCACCCGTCATTAGGTACATATGTAAATTTTACATGTAAATTTTTAAAATTTTGGACGTAGGGCGAAAGCTCGCCTGCATGTGCCATGCACTATCTTTACTAATGTATTTTCTGAAAATTATTTTAAATCAGCGTCAATTAATATGGATCGGAAAGAGTAGCTTACGTCAGTCTTAATTTTGGCACCGTTATGCCGGGCAGTTCCACTCGAGCGACACCGTTACGTACCAGACAGTTAACTCGAGTCACTGCTTGAATTTGGCGTATTGTCCACGTGATCTAG
Source organism: Aegilops longissima (assembly GCA_021605205.1). NCBI lineage: Eukaryota > Viridiplantae > Streptophyta > Magnoliopsida > Poales > Poaceae > Aegilops > Aegilops longissima. The sequence goes on along the minus strand of CM038679.1, from coordinate 35,300,026 downwards.
TTTGGTTCGGTCAATGACGTAACGCCAAATCCGATCTGTAGCGCGTCCCCTCGTCAATAAAAAAAAACGATCTGTAGCGCGGAACCACCAGCGCTCACCAGGTGAAAAGAAAGGTCAGCTTTTGTGGGCTGGTTTGGCAGAAAACTTGGTTCTCTCTTGCTCGGATGCAAGCTCATGTCTACTCGGCGGCGTCTGTGGGTGGTCACGTCGGCCAGTGTCGCTCTGAGTGGACAGTTGCCACGATTTTAGTCTGATTTCTAGTACTTCCTCTGTTTCTAAGTATAAGTCTTTGCAAAGATTTCATTATAAACCATACATAGATGCATTTTAGAGTGTAGATTCACTCATTTTGCTTTGTATGTATGTTTTTATAAGAGTAACTACAAAGATTTATATTTAGGAACGAAGGGAGTATATACTAAAAATATCTTTAATAGATGATGTAGATATAAAAAAAAATTACTTTTGCATCTCTGTGACTCAAAACAATCTTCAATAGATGACATAGATGTGAATTTTTTTTTATATCTCCACCTCCAGAAGATGTAAAATACAACACCTACATGAGATGTAACAACATCTCTAATAGATGATACAAATTTGGAGATGTAAAACAAGTTACGTATCAAAAATGCATTTTACAACTCCAAAAAATGGCAACTCCAACAGATGTTGCATATTGGTGATGTAAAAGTACAACTTCAATAGATGATGTATATTTGGTGATGTAAACCTCCTACTCCAACAAATATTTTTGTCGAACACGCGTGCGAGGAGGAAGAAACTGGCCGGCGGCGGGTCGGGGCGTTGATGGGCAGCACAGAGGGTCTGGAGTGGGTGATGGCTACTTCAAGAACCTCTGGATGCCAGCGCGGCTGCCGGAGGACTCTGCTCGCGCGCCAACCGCCAACTGTCGTTTCACTTCCTTTTCCCACCCGCATATTCTTCCTCCCGTCACCCCATCGCACCACGCCGTGGTCGCCGCGTGCCAGATCCGGTCGTTCCACCAGCCATGCCGCCGGTTCCGCCTTGTTTCGACCGCCGCACGCCGCGAATCCAGCGTTTTTCCGCTGCCCCGCTATCGCCGCCCGGTTTGCCACCACCGCATCGCCGCCCCGCGAATCGGCTGTATTTTTCGCTGCTCCGCCGCCGCCGCTCGATTCGTCGCCGCAGCCACCACCCGACCGCCAAGTACCCACCCAGCCACCCCCGCCCGCAACCCCGTGAATCGACCGTATTTTCCGCCGCACCACTGCCGCCGCCCCGTTCACCCGCCGCCGCCATTCCGCGAAGAAGCTCCCAAAGAGCAAGACGGGGGTTCTTCGGCGCGCGGGCGAAGCCATCCGGCCACTTCGGCGTCGGGTTCTCAGACGCCAGCCACCGCTTCTGGCTCGGCACCTATCCCCATCGTCGACAAGGCCGCGCGTGCCTACGTGTGGCAGTGTGGCGTGCTGGAAGGCCGAAGACGGACTTGAACTTCCCGTAGATCGAGACCCTGGCGGATGTGGGGTTCCTCGTGCCGAAGGCATTCAGATGGAGGAGATACCGAAGAAGAAGACGAAGAAGAGGCTGGCCATTGTCGTTGGTCTCGACGATAGCGACGAGGCGAAGATGGCGAGGTTTGCGCGGAAGCATCCGGAGTATGTCCAGGTTGAGGAGGAGTACTTCTGTAAGCGCGACGCCCGACAGAAGAAGGAGAAGGTTAAAAAGGAGAGCGAGGACGGCCCCTCGACGTTGATCCTCGTCGAGTCTGAGTCGGAGGACTGGGGTCACTCAGAGGAGGACGATGAGGGGTGAAGTGGCCCAGACAGGGATGAGTTTTGGGCGCAATTCTACAGCTCAGATGATGAGGAGTAGTTTCATCTTCGGTGTAGTTCAAGTAGTAGTTCGAACTAGTAGTAGTAGTAACTTGATGAACGTAGTAGTTTGAATTAATTGAAGTAGTCATTTAGTTTATGTTTTTAATTAGAACTATGTTTAAATTGAAGTAGTAGTTGAATGAGTGCAGCTTTTCGGTGCACAGGCTATCTGCACCCGGTCAGAATAAAAATCACAAAAAAAAAATAAAAAAAATTGCATGGTAGAAAATTTATTGCGTGAGATCCGCTCCATTTTTCTGATTATTTGGACACCTGAGTAGTTTTCAGCAAAAAAGACAAAATCGGATCAGAATGGTGCATAAACAGTAAACTTTTTTACAGACCTCGGATTTGTCTTTTTTGCCGAGAGCTGCTCAGGTGTCCAAATGATCTAAAAATTGGAGCGGACGTCACGCATCAAATTATCTACCATGCAAAAAAAAAGATTTTTTTGAATTTTTCTAGTATTTGTTTTGATTTTTTTACTTTACCGTGGGTGCAGATGAGCCTGGGCTCATAAGTGGATTATCGTAGTTGAATTTGCTATATTTGAATTATATGTTTTAGAAGAAGTACTAGTTGAAGTATAGTTTTACATCTTCACTTTGCATCATTTATTGGAGTTGCTCTTTTACATCTCCAATATACATCGTTTGTTGGAGTTTTCTCTTTTTAAAGATGTAAAATGCATTTTTTAGAGATGTAAATTGCATCATCTATTGGGGATGCTCTAATCTGGCAGCTCCCCTTCTCTTTTCCAATGAAGCAAGATCCTCCAAGGCCAACTTGAAAAAAAAATCAACCTCAAGCAGCAGCTTCAACTAAAAACCTATCACAAAGCATACCATGGATTATTCATGCACAACAAAGATCATAACAAGGTACTCCCTCTGCTTCGAATTATAAGATGTTTTAACTTTTTTCTAAATCAAATGTACATAGACACATTTTGTGTGCTTGTTCACTCAATTCAAACCATATATATAGTCCATATTGAAATATCTAAAATGCCATATAATTTGGAACCGAGGTGATAGTAGCTAGTAGCCATTAATATTGTGTAGAGAAAAGATGGAGAGTTGTGGCAGCAACAAACACATTGAACTATTGAAGATACGTCACATCTAGCCATCTCAAAACAAAACAAAAATTTTGGAATCCGCCGATCTACCCCACGGTATGCAAGTCATATACAGTACAAATTCATCAGACGTTTCACATACGTCGCATACAGAGTATTATTACTAAGTCCAGCCTGGTACCGGAGCTTGCCAAAATCCGGCACAGAGAAAAACCACATGAAATCCGCGGAACCACAAATGCGACGCGGCATCTTAACAACAGGCTAGAAGTCAAATGGGGAAGCTCACCCATGTGTTACTTCTTCTGCTGCTTCTTCCCCGGCTTCAGCTTTATGACCTCATCGATGTACAGTATGCCCTTCCCCTTGTACACTTCCGGAGGTTTACTGCTTCGGACGGCTCCAGCGAAATGGTGCACTCTATGCTTGTCAATGCCAGTGCAGCATATTATGTTGGGTTTGAAGCAGAAGACACGGACGGCGGGTGGAGCGGTGAACTGCACCTCATGGCTGTAGCCTAGTTTCAGAAACAACTCGCGGCCTCCTTGCTCTGTCCTTGCTTTGAAACCAACTCCGACAAGCTTCAGGAACCGAAAGAACTTGGATTCCATTGCAACAAGGGATGTTCGTCTGAGGATGAAATGTTTGATTCCGGCTTACCTTAACAAAAACAAGGACAAAAGGTTCATCACAAAACTGAGCATCATGTAAACAAACAGGAGTATGATCATGCTGCAAGTACTGACAATTTGATATTATATACTCCCTCCGTTCCATATTACTTGTCGCTGATTTAGTACAAAGTTGTACTAAATCAGCGACAAGTAATATGGAACGGAGGGAGTACAAGACAGTATTTAGATAAATTATTCTCAGAACACCGCAAGAGATTCAGTAGAATACATATGAGTTCATCACATAATCTCTTATTGCAAAGGATGAACTGTAACAATTAAACAACTCTTATACTGAAATAACCGCAGGATGAAACACCGACTCAAAACTCTGAAGCCCTACTCGGTTCCTCGACTATTGAAGATGGGGGTTCACGATGCCATATATCGAGTCAGGTTAGACACAAAGTAGCAAGTCTTACAGGGTGTACTCCCTTGTAGGGAACAATTGGTTGAAAAGAACTGACCACAGAACAAAGTTTGTGTCTATGCCAAACAGTGGAAGGTACTACACATGTTCTATTTGGGTCTTATCTCGATGCCAAATTTTCTGTGAAGTTATATGCGTGATTTAGGAATTCCAAATAGGTTTGCATCTGTGAGTTGGACTCTGTGGACAACTCAAAACAAGATTTTACTGAAAAAAATCAATATCAATGTCACATTGTTGCTATGCATAAGATTGCTTGCTTCTTACAACATTGGAAGAGCTATTGAAAGGAGGGGAATGGACTACTTAGTCAACTCAACAAGTAGGCTTGGAAGGCCCAATGAAATTGATTCAGGAATAGCGGAGTTGGGTCAAATCATGTTCATAGTTTGTATCCTGTTGTATTTCATTTCTTTGCTGCTCAGTGTTGGACATGGATGCTGAGTGATAACCCAGTCTCCCTCCAGTGATAATAATATTTAGCTTTGATGCACAGCTGATCAACAACTTTCATATAAAACAGTAAACGCCAATGGATTTCTCTTTCAAGGAAAGGTGCAAAACAGAAGCAAGCAATTGCAGTTAGGAATTTAGAGATGGGGGTGTCAGGGCGGTGGAAATCGTCATTTCTCACACGCATTGCTACACTGGACACGGGCTAACACAGCGATATCGATAGCATCTGCCTAAATAGGCTACCGATGGGATTAATTGATCATACATTATAAGAAAATCTCGGCTTTTGACAAGCCGAAAGACATAGATACATGCCACTGTTCAAAGCCACTTGGGCACTAAACCTGAAAAAACTATCGTGCGTCCTTCACAAACAGCACAAAACTAACTGCGAAAACGGTGTGAAAAGCTATAAGTTGACAATGAGCTTGCGATGTTCACTCCTAGGTGGGTAATTGTTAAATTATATACTAGCGCGACAAATACGGAGTATACACACACGCGCCCACACTTCAATTCACTGTCCACTACTACTAGGCCCTAAGCGTGCCAAGTCAAGGAACATCACAGAAAAATTCAGAGAGCGAGTGATCCCCGGCGGAAATGGGCGTGGCTAAACGAATGGCAGGAGGAGCCGGCGGATCGAGCGGGGAGGGGGGCGGGGGGTGTGGTAATCGGCGCACCTGGGCTGCAAAACCTTCAAGGAGGTCGCCCTCGCCGATGCCACCAGCAGCCACGGCAGAGGCCGGCGGCCGCGCTCCCTTCGCGTACCCCGAGTGGCCCTCGTCGGCTCCGAACCAACCGCCGCCGCGCGCCGAGTCGTCGCCGAACTAGGGTTAGGAAGCTCTTGTGCGCGGCCTGGGTGGTGCCCGCCGCTGTGGGTGGGTGTGGGTCTAGGCCAGAACCATCTGCGTTTAAGGTTTCGGCCCATTGCAGTTGTGGCAAGTTTTTCTTTAGAGTTAATTACATTTTTAGTACATAAACTTGTACGGCGGGTACAAATTCATACATAAAGTTGAAAAATGTCACAAGATAGTATAATAACTTGCGTTTGAGGTACATTCACATACATTTCCGTCCCGGGCTGTTATCTCTATTTACTTGACAAGTGAAGCCGACGGTATTCGAACCAAAGACCTTGACATAGAGAGGCTAGCCAGAGCACAAACCGTTACTTGTTGTTTAATTTGTCATAGTCTCCTTCTTATATAATTGATAGAATTGTTTTTGTTCTTTCTCCATACAATTTTTGAAACCAAACCGGGCGTGACTCCCGGTTTAGATTTTTACTGGACGTACTACCTCTCTACTTGGTTTATCGATGGTTTTTAGGCACTATAAATTAGGATGTATTCTTTACTAAGAGCATCTATAATCAGACCCTTCATACTTGCCCTAAACGTTCGGACAGGCTGCCCGGTCACTGTTTGGATTAAAAAAGGCCACCCAACCGTACTACCCATATCCGGCCTAAACGCCCGGACTGACTGGCACTCTCCATATCGTGCCATATATGAGGCGGATATGGGAGTCCCGACGACGCTGGGCATGCCCGCCAAGTAGGATTGGCCGCTGGTGTTCACGCCAATTCGGTCATATCTGCCTCCCTCTCTTTGCTTGAGCAACACTCTTCTCTTCTCTGTTCACCTCCTCTGACCGCCGTCACCGGACTTCCACCCAGATCGGTGCTTCCCGCCATCCCAATTCAGTGCTTCGCCACCGGACACCCCAACGCACACCGCTGCCGACCAGGTCGCCACCGAACAAGGTTGCCGCCACCAGACGGCTTCCTGCTACGTCAAACTCCCCCATATTTTCACCTCGCGCTCTACGTGTTTGATGAAATGCCTGAGCCGGTCTTTTATTCTTTTGGTCATTACTTCTAGTTCACGAATGGACTCGGAAAGGAAATCAGTAAACTTTGAATATATCCTTCAACGGCTTGGTTTTTACCCCCGGTTTGTAAAAAACACGCCTGGTTCGGTGGACTGTAAGCCAAACAATTGCTTGAAGTGAAGTGTCCTCGCGTGTAGTGCATAGTTTTTATTCAGATCAATTTTCCTTCGAAAGATATATAAAGTTACTATATCCGTCTGAAGCAGTAAGAACCTGTAGCTCACTAGTCGATCACGTGCTTGTCGCGGACTCTCGAAGTTCTAGTCTTATGGAGCAACGCGCAACTCTTCTTTATTTTTCTCCTCTTTTCCCACTTACAAATTCTTTTTGAGAACATTTCTCACTTCTAGGTGGGCCCCATACTTAGAGACCACGCAGAGTTAACAGGAAGATAACGACTAGGGACGGAAATGTATGTAAATGTACTTCAAACACAAGTTGTTGGCCTACTTTGTGTCATTTTTCAACTTTATGTATGAATTTGTACGCACCGTGCAAGTTTATGTACTAAAAGTGTTATTAACTCTTTTCTTTAGGATATTTTCAATTTTTTTATTGAAGATGCAGTCGTGGCATCTCTCAAAAGGAAAAAAAAATGCAGTAGGCCTTGTTTGGTGCGCGTGGATTGGGGGGGTTTCACAGCCCGTTCCTCGCGTGGCCCATAAACCGCTCAAAACCCCGACAGCCCGTTTGATACGCGAGGATTCCACGGCCCAACCCCTCCGAGCCCCCTCCGATACCCCTCTTTCCACGCGGTTTTCAGCCCTCGAGGGGGGACTCGAGGATTCGGAGGAGACAACGACGCCGCCGCCTCCTCAAGACGTCGTCGCCCGACTCCTCCTCAAGACGCCGTCGCCCGCCGCCTCTACGCCGGCGTATCTCCTCCGGCATACCCCGGCTGTAAGTCCTCGCCTCGCCTCGCCTCGCCTTGCCTCGCCTCTTCCCCTTTCCCCTTGTCATCTAGGTTCCGTCCACCTCCAGCGAGCTCGCCATGGTTGCCGCCTCGTCCTCCCTAGCGAGCTCGCCAAGCACGCCATCTCCGAGGGCACCTAGGCCATCACCAAGTTCACCTCCTCCTCCTCCTCCTCCTCCTCCTCCTCCTCCTAGGCTGCCATTGGCTCTGCTTATCTCTCCAAGTAGTGACAACTGTAGTGCAATCTCTCTGCAACTAGTGTCCAGACCCATCTTAGTATTCAACAGATTTGATATTGATGGACACGCCCTTTTGGCCGAATTTTATTAGAAGCCAATACGGATGTACCTGAGCAGATTTATTAGAACCCACAGATGTTGCAGTGAGCAGACAATTTCTTCAGAGATCATTGTCTTTTCCTGAGCAGAATTGATGTACTGATGCTTTATTCCGCTCTTCTTCGACCACTATTGTTGTTGCGTCCGCGCTCATTAACACAACCTTGTAATCTTGTGGAAAGGAGTACTGTATGCATATGGTCCGAAGATATAATTGTCCAAAATCCGGTGTTTGCTGCTGCAATCCAAGTAGAGTATTTGTAAATTAGTGATGGTGATGGTCTGATGTTATAACTGTTGTGTGTATGTGTTGTGACCATGGACAACTCTAGTATATTGATTGCCAGTTCAAGGTCATACGTAATTCTTTGGTTAGGAAACGATGGACAAACTTGCACGTATCACCCCTTGCATCAGATTTACAGTGTGAGTCAATATCTTGTCATTCCATCTTCTCAAATGACCGGCAAAAGTGTAGCCCATCTCTATATCTGTTGTTCAGGGTTCAACAGGTGTATGTTTGATAATCTTGTAGAGCATTCTCGTTTGGAAATTCAGCTGGAAGCTATAAAGCTATGCTAAGTAACCAATTTATGCATGTCCAACCTTAAAATCCAGTGTTAAATATTATTCAGTATAATTTGTCTTGTTGTTTGGTTTAGATTAGATGTTTGGCAACTACCTTTTTGAGTTAAAGCCACCTATAATCCTCCCCACAAATTTTTTTTTAACTGCCCCAAATTTGAGCAGGATAGGCGAGCTCCCATAATGCTCGATTTTTTTGATCTGTTTAAGTATGTTATATGGCATATGGCAAATAACTGCTGGAATATAGTTTATTTGCAGTGACATTCGCTTTTGATCTGTTTAAGTATGGAACTTTTGATCAGCTGTTAAGCATTTGGTAAACTCTATGACATAATGTACACAACCACAAATCTTTATGGCAATTAGATTGCAGTGTGGTATTTGTTTCTTGTATGAATGATTATATGTCATTGTACATGTAGCTGATATGTTCTTATTTTGACTTGGCATGAGGGGGAGCAAGGCGGCTGGAGATGGGAAAACGATGAGGCTTTGTTTGGTAGAAGTGGAATGGGGAGGTTTGGGGAGGGCTGGTGGTGGCTGTAGGTAGGTAACGTATACTTTCCTCATCCTCATTGCCAGCACTGTTATATTCCTAGATAGAAACAATACATCTACATCCAACATTCTTCTTCTAATTATTATTACATCTGGAAAAAAAGCATACCCCTGGATAGATAAATGGATGGATGAATTTGTGTGTCATCTTTGATTTTCTCAGTTGACTGAGGTGAATTCGGAATTGAAGAGGAGGCCCAGGTAGAATTAATGTCAGATGAGCCAAATTGAATGTGCTTATTTCCGAATAATGTTCAGTCAGAAAAACCTGAACCAAAACTGGACAACCTACGGTCATAAGGAAATTCTTTATTTGGAAACTGATTGTCTATCTAGAATGTTGCAGTTGTGGTACTACATGATCTTACAAATGCTGTCTTTTCTACTCAATGTGGCTGTATTTTCTTGGTGGTATCACGCGGATTGGTTCTTATTTATGGCATCTATTTTTTTATCTAGCTACCTAGCTAACTTGCTCCATTTCCATTGAACTGAATCTATGTAATGAACCTTGCTAACTTGTTCTCCCTCCATGGACCTTGCAGCCTCTTCCACACTCCACCACCATCAGCCTCCTTAACCCCGACCGAAGAGCTGACCTTTTCCCCGGTAAGATGTAACTTTTGTTTAGAGTAATGATTTCAGTTTAGTCTGCATAGTTCAGCTTCACAGAAAAGATAATGATTTCTATTTTTTAGCCTACTGCAATTGTTTAGAGTAACATGTGGACAAAATTCAGGTTTTGTCCCACAACACATTGCATTGTTTTGAGGTTTTGTACATCAGCTTCCTTTTTGATCTTCTTATTTAAACTTGTTGCGGTACCTGTGACACATGAGCCTAACTGCTTAACTAATTTTCTGCTAATACAGCTCACACGGCGCTGTGGTACGCGGATGTCGATGCAGAGTAGAGAGATACCCCTAGAAGTCGCCTTCCTGCCCACCTCTTCAGAAGTGCCACCGCCTCAGACACGACGACATTAGAACCCAGTTCCTTTCATAGAGATATGGGGTCAGGAAAACTCAGCAGTTCATTTGTTCCTGCTAGTTAAACTTGGTCTGTTATAGAGATATGCAGGCTCATCTAATTACATGTTACTCTGAAACTGTTTGAGCAATGGTGCGGTGATATTAGTCTGTAATGCGTTGACAATGGCCACTACTTCAGGCGTTGCTAGCTGCATTTCTCTACTGCCCTGTTGTTTTATAGGTGACGCCCTTAGTTTTGCTACTTTGCATATTCTGGGAGCAAGTACAGTGAGGTTATATGTGATTTTTGTTCACTTGATATCTTCACTGCTCTTCCTTGCATAATTTGATGTCGTTTTACTTGGAAAGATTGCATTTTTATTCGTTTGCACTATCTTATCTAAATATGTCAATCCCTGTCAGCCAAATAAGTTTTTTGTATGGAGGGAATTATGGCAGAAGGGGTTTGGGGGTTTTGAGGGGATTGGGTGGAAGAAAGGGATTCACCCAATCCTCCGAAATCCCTCCCTCCCCAAACCTCCCCATTCCACCTCTACCAAACAAAGCCGTAGTGACAAGTATACTTTACTACTCCGAATATCCTACACCTACGAAAAGCATACGCAACCTTACGAAACCTTCCAACTAAACCAAACATCAACCCCTCCCCCCCCCCAATTTTCAGGTGGGTGGGCCCCTGCCACCCCCAAACTTCAATACCGATTCTTCACGTTGATTATTACGTAAGGTACATAGCTATTTTTTCGTAAGTCTAGCATTGCTCTTACTACTCCCTTAGGGTTTCGGCCCATTTACAAAGGGAGTACTTGTTGGGGAACGTAGTAAATTCAAAAAATTTCCTACGATCACGCAAGACCATGGTGATGGCATAGCAACGAGAGGGGAGAGTGTCCGTCCACGCACTCGTGAGACCGAAAGCGAAGCGTTATAACAACGCTGTTGATGTAGTCGACGCCTTCACGATCCGACCGATCCAAGCACCGAACGACGGCACCTCCGAGTTACGCACACGCTCAGCTCGATGACGATCCCGGACTCCGATCCAAAGAAAGTGTCGGGATGAGTTCCACAAGACGACGACGGCGTGGTGACGATGTTGATGCTCCACCGACGCAGGGCTTCGCCTAAGCTCCATGACGATATGACTTCTCCGCGCAGGCTTCGCCTTAAGCTCCGCATGACGATATGACCAAGTGGAATATGGTGGAAGGGGCACCGACACGGCTAAGGAAAGATCCGTAGATCAACTTGTGTGTCATGGGTGCCCCCGCCTCAGATATAAAGGAGCCAAGGGGTGCGGCCAGCCTTGGGAGGCGCGCCGAGGAGTCCTACTCCCACGGGAGTAGGACTCCCCCTCTCCTAGTTGGATTAGGATTGGAGGAGGGAAGAGGAAGGGCGCCGCCCCCTCTCCTTGTCCTATTCGGACTAGAGGGGAGGGGGGCGCAGCCCACCCGGCCGGCCCTTCCTCTTCTCTCTTATGGCCCATTAAGGCCCATAGACCTCCCGGGGGTTCAGTAACCTCCGGTGCTCAGAAATTCGATTTCACTCGGAACACTTCCGATGTCCAAATGTAGGCTTCCAATATATCAATCTTTATGTCTCGACCATTTCGAGACTCCTCGTCATGTCCGTGATCACATCCGGACTCAAAACCTTCGTGCATCAATACTTATAAACTCATAATGAACTGTCATCGAAACGTTAAGCGTGCGGACCCTACGGGTTCGAGAACTATGTAGACATGACCTAGAACCATTCTCGGTCAATAACCAATAGCGGAACCTGGATGCCCATATTGGTTCCTACATATTCTACGAAGATCTTTATCGGTCAAACCGCATAACGACATACGTTGTTCCCTTTGTCATCGGTATGTTACTTACCCGAGATTCGATCGTCGGTATCCAATACCTAGTTCAATCTCGTTACGGTAAGTCTCTTTACTCGTTCAGTAATACATCATCTCACAACTAACTCATTAGTTGTAATGCTTGCAAGGCTTAAGTGATGTGTATTACCGAGAAGGCCTAGAGATACCTCTCCCACAATCGGAGTGACAAAACCTAATCTCAAATATGCCAACCCAACAAGTACCTTTGGAGACACTGTAGTACTCCTTTATAATCACCCGAGATCGTTAGACGTTTGGTAGTACCCAAAGTGTTCCTCCGGTAAACGGGAGTTGCATAATCTCATAGTTACAGGAACATGTATGGGTCATGAAGAAAGCATTAACAACATACTAAACGATCAAGTGTTAAGCTAACGGAATGGGTCATGTCAATCACATCATTCTCCTAATGATGTGATCCCATTAATCAAATGACAACACATGCCTATGGTTAGGAAACATAACCATCTTTGATTAACGAGCTAGTCAAGTAGAGGCATACTAGTGACACTGCTTGTCTATGTATTCACACATGTATTATGTTTCGGTTAATACAATTCTAGCATGAATAATAAACATTTATCATGATATAAGGAAATAAATAATAACTTTATTATTGCCTCTAGGGCATATTTCCTTCAGCCTCCCACTTGCACTAGAGTCAATAATCTAGATTACAAAGTAATGATCCTAACACCCATGGAGTCTTGGTGCTGATCATGTTTTGCTCGTGGAAGAGGCTTAGTCAACGGTCCGCAACATTCAGATCCGTATGTATTTTGCAAATCTCTATGTCTCCCACTTGGACTTGGTCCCGAATGGAATTGAAGCGTCTCTTGATATGCTTGGTCCTCTTGTGAAATCTGGATTCCTTTGCCAAGGCAATTGCACCAAGATTGTCACAGAAGATCTTCATCGGTCCCGATGCACTAGGTATGACACCTAGATCGAAATGAACTCTTTCATCCAGACTCCTTCATTTGCTGCTTCAAGCAGCTATGTACTCCGCTTCACATGTAGATCCCGCCACGACGCTTTGTTTAGAACTGCACCAACCGACAGCTCCACCGCTTAATAAACACACGATCCGGTTTGCGATTTAGAATCGTCCGGATCGTGTCAAAGCTTGCATCGACGTAACCATTTACGACTAGCTCTTTGTCACCTCCATATACGAGAAACATATCCTTAGTCCTTTTCGTATTTCAGATGTTCTTGACCGCTGTCCCGATGATCCACTCTGGATTACTTTGGTACCTTCTGCCAAGCTTACAGCTAAGCTTACGTCAGTCCTGGTACACAGCATTGCATACATGATAGAGCCTATGGCTGAAGCATAGGAACATCTTTCATTTTCTCTATCTTCTCATTGTGGTCGGGCATTGAGTCCGACTCAATCTTACACCTTGTAATACAGGTAAAAACCTTTCTTTGCTCGATCCATTTTGAACTTTTTCAAAACTTTATCAAGGTATGTGTTTTGTGAAAGTCCAATTAAGCGCCTTGATCTATCTCTATAGATCTTGATGCCCAATATGTAAGCAGCTTCACCGAGGTCTTTCATTGAAAAACTTTTATTCAAGTATCCTTTTATGCTATCCAGAATTCTATATCATTTCCAATCAATAATATGTCGTCCACATATAATATTAGAAATGCTACTGAGCTCCCACTCACTTTCTTATAAATACAAAGCTTCTCCAAAAGTCTCAGATAAACCCATATGCTTTGATCACACTATCAAAGCGCTTATTCCAACTCGAGAGGCTTGCACTGCACCATAAATTGATCATTGGAGCTTGCACACTTTGTTAGTACCCTTTGGATCGACAAAACCTTCTGGTTGCATCATATACAACTCTTCTTCTAGAAATCCATTCAAGAATGCAGTTTTACATCCATTTGCCAAATTTCATAATCATAAAATGCGGCAATTGCTAACATGATTCGGACAGACTTAAGCATCGCCACGGTGAGAAAGTCTCATCGTAGTCAACCCTTGAACTTGTCGAAAACCTTTTGCAACAAGTCGAGCTTTGTAGACAGTTATATTACCATCGGCGCCGTCTTCTTCTTAAAGATCCATTTATTTTCAATGGCTTGCCGATCATCGGCAAGTCAACCAAAGTCCATACTTTGTTCTCATACATGGATCCCATCTCGATTTCATGGCTTCCAGCCATTTTGCGAATCTGGGCTCACCATCGCTTCTTCATAATTTGTAGGTTCGCCATGGTCAAGTAACATGACTTCGTAATAAGATTACCGTATCACTCAGTGCGTATTTTACTCTGGTTGACCCACGGTTCAAGAGTAACTTGATCTCAAGCTTCATGATCATCATCATTCGCTTCCTCACTAATTGGTGTAGTTGTCACAGAACCATTTCTTGTGATGAACTACTTTCCAATAAGGGAGCAGATATGATTATCTCATCAAGTTCTACTTTCCTCCCACTCACTTCTTTCGAGAGAAACTCCTTCTCTAGAAAGGATCCGAATTTAGCAACGAAAATCTTGCCTTCAGATCTGTGATAGAAGGTGTACCCAACAGTCTCCTTTGGGTATCCTATGAAGACACATTTTTCCGATTTGGGTTCGAGCTTATCTGGTTGAAGTTTCTTTACATAAGCATCGCAGCCCCAAACTTTAAGAAACGACAACTTTGGTTTCTTGCCAAACCACAGTTCATAAGGCGTCGCTTCAACGGATTTTGACGGTGTCCTATTTAACGTGAATGCGCCGCCTCTAAAGCATAACCCCAAAACGATAGCGGTAAATCGGAAATAGACATCATAGATCGCACCATATCTAGTAAAGCACGACACGACGCTCGACACACCATTTCTCCGTGGTGTTCGGGTGGCGTGAGTTGCTAAACTATTCCACATTGTTTCAAATGTAAACCAAACTCGAACTCAAATATTCTCCTCCACGATCAGATCGTAGAAACTTTATTTTCTTGTTACGATGATTTTCCACTTCACTCTGAAATTCTTTGAACTTTTCAAATGTTTCAGATTTGTGTTTCATTAAGTAGATATACCCATATCTGCTCAAATCATCTGTGAAGGTGAGAAAATAACGATACCGCGCGTGCCTCAACATTCATTGGACCACAAACATCAGATGTATGATTTCCAACAAATCAGTTGCTCGCTCCATAGTTCCGAGAACGGCGTTTTGGTCATCTTGCCCATGAGGCACGGTTCGCAAGTACCAAGTGATTCATAATCAAGTGATTCCGAAGCCCATCAAGATGGAGTTTCTTCATGCGTTTTACACCGATATGACCTAAACGGCAAGTGCCACAAATAAGTTGCACTATCATTATCAACTCTGCATCTTTTGGCTTCAACATTATGAATATGTGTATCACTATCGTCGAGATTCAACAAGAATAGACCATTCTTCAAGGGTGCATGACCATAAAAGATATTACTCATATAAATAGAACAACCATTATTCTCTCGATTTAAATGAATAACCGCCTCGCATTAAACAAGATCCAGATATAATGTTCATGCTCAACGCCGGCACCAAATAACAATTATTTAGGTCTAAAACTAATCCCGAAGGTAGATGTAGAGGTAGCGTGCCGATCGCGATCACATTGACTTTGGAACCATTTCCCACGCCAAGATCGTCACCTCGTCCTTTGCGGTGCTCGTCTATTCAGTAGTCCCCGATTCGAGTTGCAAATATTAGCAATGTAACCAAGATCAAATACCAGTGCTACTACGAGCTCTAGTAAGGTACACATCAATAACATGTATATCACATATACCTTTGTTCACCTTGCCATCCTTTTATCCGCCAAATACTTGGGGCAGTTCCGCCCAAATGTCCACCGCTTGCAGTAAAACACTCGGCTGTGCTTAGGTCCAGACTTGGGTTTCTTCTCTTGATCAGCAACTTTCTTGCTGTTCTTTTGAAGTTTCCTTCTTCTTCCTTTGCCCTTTTCTTGAAACTAGTGGTCTTGTTGACCATCAACACTTGATGCTCTTTCTTGATTTCTACCTCCATGCTTTTAGCATCGCGAAGAGCTCGAGAATTGTCTTAGTCATCCCTTGCATATTATAGTTCATCACGAAGCTCTTGTAGCTTGGTGGCGTGATTGGAGAATTCATCAATGACACTATCATCCGGAAGATTAACTCCCAGCTGAATTAAGTGATTGTTATACCGGACATTTTGAGTATGTGCTCACCGATGTGAACTATTCTCCTCCATCTTGCAGCTATAGAACTTATTGGAGACTTCATATCTCTCAATCCGGGCATTTGCTTGAAATATTAACTTCAACTCTGGAACATCTCATATGCTCCATGACGCTCAAAACGTCGTTGAAGACCCGGTTCTAAGCCGTAAAGCATGGCACACTGAACTATTGAGTAGTCATCACTTTGCTTTGCCGACGCTCATAACTTCGCTCAAGATCTCGCAGCAGGTTCTGTCACCCAGCGGTGCTTCGGGACGTAATTTTTACGTGCAGCAATGAGGATAATCCTCGTTACGGACCCAGTCCGTGTAATTGCTACCATCATCTTTCAACTTTGCTTTCTCAAGGAACGCATTAAAATTCAACGGAACAACAGCACGAGCCATCTATCTATAGTAAACATAGACAAGCCAAATACTACCAGGACTAATTTCATGATAAATTTAAGTTTAATTAATCATATTAAAAACCTCCCACTTAGACAGACATCTCTCTAGTCATCTAAGTGATTACGTGATCCAAATCAACTAAACCATGTCCGATCATCACGTGAGATGGAGTAGTTTCAATGGTGAACATCACTATGTTGATCATATCTACTATATGATTCACGCTCGACCTTTCGGTCTCTGTGTTCCGAGGCCATATCTGTTATATGCAAGGCTCGTCAAGTTTAACCTGAGTATTCCGCGTGCGCAACTGTTTTGCACCCGTTGTATTTGAACGTAGAGCCTATCACACCCGATCATCACGTGGTGTCTCAGCACGAAGAACTTTCGCAACGGTGCATACTCAGGGAGAACACTTCTTGATAATTTTGGTGAGAGATCATCTTATAATGCTACCGTCAATCAAAGCAAGATAAGATGCATAAAGGATAAACATCACATGCAATCAATATAAGTGATATGATATGGTCATCATCATCTTGTGCTTGTGATCTCCATCGCCAAGCAACGCCATGATTACCATCGCCACCGGCGCGACACCTTGATCTCCATCGTAGCATCGTTGTCGTCTCGCCAACTATTGCTTCTACGACTATCGCTACTCCTTAGTGATAAAGTAAAGCAATTACATGGCGTTGCATTTCATACAATAAAGCGACAACCATATGGCTCCTCGCCATTGTCGATAACTCGGTTACAAAACATGATCATCTCATACAATAAAATATAGCATCACGTCTTGACCATATCACATCACAACATGCCCTGCAAAAACAAGTTAGACGTCCTCTACTTTGTTGTTGCAAGTTTTACGTGGCTGCTACGGGCTGAGCAAGAACCGTTCTTACCTACGCATCAAAACCACAACGATATTTCGTCAAATAGACTCCGTTTTAACCTTCTCAAGGACCGGGCGTACACTCGATTCAACTAAAGTGAGAGAGACAGACACCGCCGGTCACCTTTAAGCAACGAGTGCTCGGAGCGGTGAAACCAGTCTCGCGAAGCGTCACGCGTAATGTCGGTCCGGGCCGCTTCATCTCACAATACCGCTGAACCAAAGTATGACATGCTGGTAGGCGGTATGACTTGTATCGTCCACAACTCACTTGTGTTCTACTCGTGCACATGACATCAACGCATAAAACCAGGCTCGGATGCCTTTGTTGGGGAACGAGTAATTTCAAAAATTTTCCTACGATCACGCAAGACCATGGTGATGGCATAGCAACGAGAGGAGAGTGTCCGTCCACGTACACTCGTGAGACCAAAAGCGAAGCGTTATAACAACGCTGTTGATGTAGTCGACGCCTTCACGATCCGACCGATCCAAGCACCGAACGACGGCACCTCCGAGTTACGCACACGTTCAGCTCGATGACGATCCCGGACCGATCCAGCAAAGTGTCGGGATGAGTTCCACAAGACGATGGCGTGGTGACGATGTTGATGCTCCATCAAGCAGGGCTTCGCCTAAGCTCCGCATGACGATATGACTTCTCCGGCGCGAGGCTTCGCTTAAGCTCCATGACGATATGACCAAGTGGAATATGGTGGAAGGGGCACCGCACACGGCTAAGGAACGATCCGTAGATCAACTTGTGTGTCATGGGGTGCCCCCTGCCCCCGTATATAAAGGAGCCAAGGGGGGGTGCGGCCAGCCTTGGGGAGGCGCGCCTGGAGGAGTCCTACTCCCACCGGGAGTAGGACTCCCCCTCTCCTAGTTGGATTAGGATTGGAGGAGGGGGAAGAGGGAAGGGGGCGCCGCCCCCCCTCTCCTTGTCCTATTCGGACTAGAGGGGGGAGGGGGGCGCGCAGCCCACCTGGCCGGCCCTTCCTCTTCTCTCTTATGGCCCATTAAGGCCCATAGACCTCCCGGGGGGTTCCGGTAACCTCCCGGTACTCCGGTAAATTCCCGATTTCACTCGGAACACTTCCGATGTCCAAATGTAGGCTTCCAATATATCAATCTTTATGTCTCGACCATTTCGAGACTCCTCGTCATGTCCGTGATCACATCCGGACTCGAACAACCTTGGTGCATCAATACTTATAAACTCATAATGAATCTGTCATCGAAGCGTTAAGCGTGCGGACCCTACGGGTTCGAGAACTATGTAGACATGACCTAGAACCATTCTCGGTCAATAACCAATAGCGGAACCTGGATGCCCATATTGGTTCCTACATATTCTACGAAGATCTTTATCGGTCAAACCGCATAACGACATACGTTGTTCCCTTTGTCATCGGTATGTTACTTACCCGAGATTCGATCGTCGGTATCCAATACCTAGTTCAATCTCGCTACCGGTAAGTCTATTTACTCGTTCCGTAATACATCATCTCACAACTAACTCATTAGTTGTAATGCTTGCAAGGCTTAAGTGATGTGTATTACCGAGAAGGCCTAGAGATACCTCTCCGACAATCGGAGTGACAAAACCTAATCTCGAAATATGCCAACCCAACAAGTACCTTTGGAGACACCTGTAGTACTCCTTTATAATCACCCGATTCGTTGTGACGTTTGGTAGTACCAAAGTGTTCCTCCGTAAACGGAGTTGCATAATCTCATAGTTACAGGAACATGTATGGGTCATGAAGAAAGCATTAACAACATACTAAACGATCAAGTGTTAAGCTAACGGAATGGGTCATGTCAATCACATCATTCTCCTAATGATGTGATCCCATTAATCAAATGACAACACATGCCTATGGTTAGGAAACATAACCATCTTTGATTAACGAGCTAGTCAAGTAGAGGCATACTAGTGACACTGTTTGTCTATGTATTCACACATGTATTATGTTTCCGGTTAATACAATTCTAGCATGAATAATAAACATTTATCATGATATAAGGAAATAAATAATAACTTTATTATTTCCTCTAGGGCATATTTCCTTCAGTACTTTCCAGTGTTGAAGGAGTATATTTTAGACACAAACCAATTTACGGCTGGATGGTTAGAAGGACACGGGAGAATATCAGATGCTCCGGGAGCACCTGATGATGAGGTGCTCCCGGTGCACCTCGGTCATTGGATCCCGAATCGAATGGACTGATGGGGAACGTAGTTATTTCAAAAAAATTCCTACGCACACGCAAGACCATGGTGATGGCATAGCAACGAGAGGGGAGAGTGTCTGTCCACGTACCCTCGTAGACGATGATGATGCTCCACCGACGCAGGGCTTTGTTGGGGAACGTAGTAATTTCAAAAAATTTCCTACGATCACTCAAGACCATGGTGATGGCATAGCAACGAGAGGGAGAGTGTCCGCCCACGCCCTCGTGAGACCGAAAGCGAAGCGTTATAACAACGCTGTTGATGTAGTCGACGTCTTCACGATCCGACCGATCCAAGCACCGAACGTCACGGCACCTCCGAAGTCTCGCACACGCTCAGCTCGATGGCGATCCCGGACTCCGATCCAGCAAAGTGTCGGGATGAGTTCCGTCAACCGACGACGTGGCAGGACGATGATGATGCTCCACCGACGCAGGGCTTCGCCTAAGCTCCATGACGATATGACTTCTCCGCGCGAGGCTTCGCCTAAGCTCATGACGATATGACCGAAGTGGAATATGGTGGAGGGGCACCGCGACACGGCTAAGGAACGATCCGTAGATCAACTTGTGTCTCATGGGGTGCCCCTGCCCCGTATATAAAGGAGCAAGGGGGTGCGGCGCCCTTGAGAGGCGGCGCTGGAGGAGTCCTACTCCCACCGGAGTAGGACTCCCCCTCTTTCCTAGTTGGACTAGGACTTGGGGAAGGGGAAGAGGAAAGGTGCGGCCCTCCCCTAGTCCATTCGGACTAGGCCATGGGGGGCGGCCTGCCCTAGGCAGCCCTCTCTCTTTCCGCAGGGCCCAATAAGGCCCAATACTTCTCCCGGCGAATTCCCGTAACTCTCCGGTACTCAAAAAATACCGAATCATTCGAACCTTCCGAACTCGAATATAGTCGTCCAATATATCGATCTTTACGTCTCGACCATTTCGAGACTCCTCGTCATGTCCCCGATCTCATCCGGACTCGAACTCCTTGGTACATCAAAACTCATAAACTCATAATATAACCATCATCGAAACCTTAAGCGTGCGGACCCTACGGGTTCGAGAACTATGTAGACATGACCTAGAACTATTCTCGGTCAATAACCAATAGCGGAACCTGGATGCCCATATTGGCTCCTACATATTCTACGAAGATCTTTATCGGTCAAACCGCATAACAACATACTTTGTTCCCTTTGTCATCGGTATGTTACTTGCCCGAGATTCGATCGTCGGTATCCAATACCTAGTTCAATCTCGCTATCGGCAAGTCTCTTTACTCGTTCCGTAATACATCATCTCATAACTAACTCATTAGTTACAATGCTTGCAAGGCTTAGGTGATGAGTATTACCGAGAAGGCCCAGAGATACCTCTCCGATAATCGGAGTGACAAAACCTAATCTCGAAATCGCCAACCCAACATGTACCTTTGGAGACACTGTAGTACTCCTTTATAATCACCCGATTACGTTGTGACGCTTGGTAGTACCAAAGTGTTCCTCCGTAAACGGAGTTGCATAATCTCATAGTTACAGGAACATGTATAAGTCATGAAGAAAGCAATAGCAACATACTAAACGATCATGTGCTAGGCTAACGGAATGGGTCATGTCAATCACATCATTCTCCTAATGATGTGATCCGTTAATCAAATGACAACTCATGTCTATGGCTAGGAAACTTAACCATCTTTGATTCAACGAGCTAGTCAAGTAGAGGCATACTAGTGACACTATGTTTGTCTATGTATTCACACATGTATTATGTTTCCGGTTAATACAATTCTAGCATGAATAATAAACATTTATCATGAAATAAGGAAATAAATAATAACTTTATTATTGCCTCTAGGGCATATTTCCTTCATCTCCCACTTGCACTAGAGTCAATAATCTAGTTCACATCGCCATGTGATATAACATCAATAGTTCACATCTATATGTGGTTAACACCCATAGTTCACATCGACATGTGACCAACACCCAAAGGGTTTACTAGAGTCGATAATCTAGTTCCCAAAGAGTACTAAGGTGTGATCATGTTTTGCTTGTGAGATAATTTTAGTCAACGGTCTCGTGACATTGAGCCGTAAGTATTTTGCAAATTTTATGTCTACAATGCTCTGCATGGAGCTACTCTAGCTAATTGCTCCCACTTTCAATATGTATCCAGATTGAGACTCGAGTCATCTAGATTAGTGTTAAAACTTGCATCGACGTAACCTTTTACTTATTTAACCTTTTTCACTTCCATAATCGAGAAACATATCCTTATTCTACTAAGGATAATTTTGACCGCTGTCCATTGATCTACTCCTAGATCTCTATTGCACTCCTTGCCAATCTTAGTGGTAGGGTATGCAATAGATCCGTACACAACATGACATACTTTATAGAACCTATGGCTGATGCATAGGAATGACTTTCATTCTCTTTCTATCTTCTGCCGTGGTCGGGTTTTGAGTCTTACTCAATCTCACACCTTGTAACACAGGCAAGAACTCTTTCTTTGACTGCTCCATTTTGAACTACTTCAAAATCTTGTCAAGGTATGTATTCATTGAAAAACTTATCAAGCGCCTTGATCTATCTCTATAGATCTTGATGCTCAATATGTAAGCAGCTTCACCGAGGTCCTTCTTTGAAAAACTCCTTTCAAATACTCCTTTATGCTTTGCAGAATAATTCTACATCATTTCCGATCAACAATATGTCATTCACATATACTTATCGTAAATGTTGTCGTGCTCCCACTCACTTTCTTGTAAATACGGGCTTCACCGCAAGTCTCAGATAAAACTATATGCTTTGATCAACTTATCAAAGTGTGTATTCCAACTCGAGATGCTTGCACCAGTCCATAGATGGATCATTTGGAGCTTACACATTTTGTTAGCACCTTTAGGATTGACAAAACCTTCTCGTTGCATCATATACAACTCTTCTTTAAGAAAACCATTAAGGAATGCAGTTTTGACATTCATTTGCCGATTTCATAAATGTGGCAATTGCTAACATGATTCGGACAGACATAAGCATCGCTACAGTTGAGTAAATCTCATTGTAGTCAACACCTTGAACTTGTCGAAAACCTTTCTGCGACAAGTCGAGCTTTGTAGATAGTAATACTACTATCAGCATCTGTCTTCCTCTTGAAGATCCATTTATTTAACATGGCTTGCTGATCATCAAGCAAGTCAATCAAAGTCCATACTTTGTTCTCATACATGGATCCTATCTCAGATTTCATGGCCTCAAGCCATTTTGCGGAATCTGGGCTCATCATCGCTTCCTCAAAGTTCGTAGGTTTCATCATGGTCTAGTAACATGACTTCTAGAATAGGATTACCGTACCACTCTGGTGCGGATCTTACTCTGGAAGACCTACGAGGTTTGGTAGCAACTTGATCTGAAGTTTCATGATCATCATCATTAACTTCCTCACTAATTGGTGTAGGAATCATTGGGAACTGATTTCGTGATGAACTACTTTCCAATAAGGGAGAAGGTACAATTACCTCATCAAGTTTCTACTTTCCTCCCACTCACTTATTTCGAGAGAAACTTCTTCTCTAGAAAGGATCCATCTTAGCAACGAATAACTTGCCTTCGGATCTGTGATAGAAGGTGTACCCAATAGTTACCTTTGGGTATTCTATGAAGACGCACTTCTCGATTTGGGTTCGAGCTTATCGGTGAAAACTTTTCACATAAGCATCACAACTCCAAACTTTAAGAAATGACAGCTTAGGTTTATCGCTAAACCATAGTTCATACGGTGTCATCTCAACGGATTTAGATGGTGCCCTATTAAACGTGAATGCAGCTGTCTCTAATGCATAACCCCAAAACGATATTGGTAAATCGGTAAGAGACATCATTGATCGCACCATATCAAAATAAAGTATGTTATTCTGACGTTCGGACACACCATAACGTTGTGGTGTTCCTGTGGCGTGAGCTGTGAAACTATTCCACATTGTTTTCATTAAAGACCAAACTCAGAACTCAAATATTCATCTCCACGATCAGATCGCAGAAACTTTATTTTCTTGTTACGATGATTTTCCACTTCACTCTGAAATTCTTTGAACCTTTCAACTATTTCAGACTTATGTTTCATCAAGTAGATATACCCATATCCACTCAAATCATCTTGTGAAGGTCGAAAATAACGATACTTGCCACGAGCATCAACACTCATTGGATCGAATACATCGGCATATATGTATTATTTCCAACAAGTCAAGAGCTTGTTCCATTGTTCCGAGAACGGAGTTTTAGTCATCTTGCCAAAAGGCACGGTTCGCAAGCATCAAGTGATTCATAATCAAGTGATTCCAAAATCCCATCAGCATGGAGTTTCTTCATGCGCTTTACACCAATATGACCTAAACGGCAAGTGCCACAAATAAGTTGCACTATCATTATTAACTTTGCATCTTTTGGTTTCAATATTATGAATATGTGTATCACTATGATCGAGATCAAATGAACCATTTTCATTGGGTGTGTAACCATATAAGGTTTTATTCATGTAAGCAGAACAACAATTTATTCTCTTACTTAAATGAATAATCGTATTGCAATAAACATGATCAAATCATATTTATGCTCAACACCAAATAACACTTATTTAGGTTCCACACTAATCCCGAAAGTATAGGGAGTGTGCGATGATGATCATATCAATCTTGGAACTACTTCCAACACTCATCGTCACTTCCCTTCAACTAGTCTCTGTTTATTCTCAGAACTCCTGTTTGAGTTACTAATCTTAGCAACCGAACAGTATCAAATACTCTGGGGCTACTATAAACACTAGTAAGGCACACATCAATAACCTGTATATCAAATATAACCTTGTTCACTTTGCCATCCTTCTTATCCACCAAATATTCAGGGGTAGTTCCGCTTCAAAGTGACCAGTTCCATTGCAGCAAAAGTACTCAGTCTCGTGCTTAGGTCTAGACTTGGGCTTCTTCACTCGAGCGAGCAACTTGCTTGCCGTTCCTTTTGAAGTTCCCTTCTTCCCTTTGCCATTTTCCTTGAGACTAGTGGTCTTGTCAACCATCAACACTTGATGTTTTTCTTGATTTCTACCTTCGCCGATTCTAGCATCGCGAAGAACTCGAGAATCTTTTCGTCATCCCTTGCATACTATAGTTCATCACGAAGTTCTACTAACTTAGTGATGGTGACTAGAGAATTCTGTCAATCACTATCTTATCGGAAGATTAACTCCCACTTGATTCAAGCGATTGAAGTACTCGGACAATCTGAGCACATGCTCACTAGTTGAGCGATTCTCCTCCATCTTTTAGCTATAGAACTTGTTGGAGACTTCATATCTCTCAACTCGGTATTTGCTTGAAATATTAACTTCAATTCTGGAACATCTCATATGGTCCATGACGTTCAAAACGCCTTTGAAGTCCCGATTCTAAGCCGTTAAGCATGGTGCACTAAACTATCAAGTAGTCATCATATTGAGCTAGCCAAACGCTCATAACGTGCGCATCCGCTCCTGCAATAGGTCTGTCACCTAGCGGTGCATTAAGGACATAATTCTTTTGCGCAGCAATGAGGATAAACCTCAGATCACGGATCCAATCCGCATCATTGCTACTAACATCTTTCAATAAAATTTTCTCTAGGAACACATATAAAACATAGGGAAGCAACAACGCGAGCTATTGATCTACAACATAATTTGCAAAATACTACCAGGACTAATTTCATGATAAATTTAAGTTTAATTAATCATATTAAAAACCTCCCACTTAGACAGACATCTCTCTAGTCATCTAAGTGATTACGTGATCCAAATCAACTAAACCATGTCCGATCATCACGTGAGATGGAGTAGTTTCAATGGTGAACATCACTATGTTGATCATATCTACTATATGATTCACGCCGACCTTTCGGTCTCGTGTTCCGAGGCCATATCTGTTATATGCAAGGCTCGTCAAGTTTAACTTTGAGTATTCGCGTGCGCAACTGTTTTGCACCCGTTGTATTTGAACGTAGAGCCTATCACACCCGATCATCACGTGGTGTCTCAAAGACGAAGAACTTTCGCAGCGGTGCATACTCGGGAGAACACTTCTTGATAATTTTGGTGAGAGATCATCTTATAATGCTACCGTCAATCAAAGCAAGATAAGATGCATAAAGGATAAACATCACATGCAATCAATATAAGTGATATGATATGGTCATCATCATCTTGTGCTTGTGATCTCCATCGCCAAGCAACGTCATGATTACCATCGCCACCGGTAGCGACACCTTGATCTCCATCGTAGCATCGTTGTCGTCTCGCCAACTATTGCTTCTATGACTATCGCTACTCCTTAGTGATAAAGTAAAGCAATTACATGGCGTTGCATTTCATACAATAAAGCGACAACCATATGGCTCTCGCCGATTGCCGATAACTTCGGTTACAAAACATGATCATCTCATACAATAAAATATAGCATCACGTCTTGACCATATCACATCACAACATGCCCTGCAAAAACAAGTTAGACGTCCTCTACTTTGTTGTTGCAAGTTTTACGTGGCTGCTACGGGCTGAGCAAGAACCGTTCTTACCTACGCATCAAAACCACAACGATACTTCGTCAAATAGACTCCGTTTTAACCTTCTCAAGGACCGGGCGTAGCCACACTCGATTCAACTAAAGTGAGAGAGCAGACACCGCCGGTCACCTTTAAGCAACGAGTGCTCGAGCGGTGAAACCAGTCTCGCGTAAGCGTCACGCGTAATGTCGGTCCGGGCGCTTCATCTCACAATACCGCTGAACCAAAGTATGACATGCTGGTAGGCAGTATGACTTGTATCGCCCACAACTCACTTGTGTTCTACTCGTGCACATGACATCAACGCATAAAACCAGGCTCGGATGCCATTGTTGGGGAGCGTAGTAATTTCAAAAATTTTCCCACGATCACTCAAGACCATGGTGATGGCATAACAACGAGAGGAGAGTGTCCGCCCACGCACCCTCGTGAGACCGAAAGCGGAAGCGTTATAACAAAGCGGTTGATGTAGTCGACGTCTTCACGATCCGACCGATCCAAGCACCGAACGACGGCACCTCCGAGTTACGCACACGTTCAGCTCGATGGCGATCCCGGACTCGATCCGGCAAAGTGTCGGGGATGAGTTTCGTCACAAGACGACGGCGTGGTGGCGATGATGATGCTCCACCGACGCAGGGCTTCGCCTAAGCTCCGCGACGATATGACTTCTCCGGCGCAGGGCTTCGCCTAAGCTCCGCGACGATATGACCGAAGTGGAATATGGTGGAGGGGGGCACCGCACACGGCTAAGGAACGATCCGTAGATCAACTTGTGTCTCATGGGGTGCCCCCCTGTGAAGGAAATATGCCCTACAGGCAATAATAAAAGTTATTATTTATTTCCTTATATCATGATAAATGTTTATTATTCATGCTAGAATTGTATTAACCGGAAACATAATACATGTGTGAATATATAGACAAAACAGTATGTCACTAGTATGCCTCTACTAGACTAGCTTGTTAATCAAAGATGGTTATGTTTCCTAACCATGAACAAGGAGTTGTTATTTGATTAACAAGGTCACATCATTAGTTGAATGATCTGATTGACTTGACCCATTCCGTTAGCTTAACAGTTGATCGTTTAGTATGTTAATGCTTTCTTCATGACTCATACATGTTCCTATAACTATGAGATTATGCAACTCCCGTTTACCGGAGGAACACTTTGGGTACTACCAAGCGTCTGGCGTGAATTGGGTGATTATAAAGAAGTACTACAGGTGTCTCCAAAGGTACTTGTTGGGTTGGCGTATTTGAGATTAGGTTTTGTCCTCCGATTGTCGGAGAGGTATCTCGAGGCCTTCTCGGTAATGCACATCACTTAAGCCTTGCAAGCATTACAACTAATGAGTTAGTTGTGAGATGATGTATTACGGAGCGAGTAAAGAGACTTACGGTAGCGAGATTGAACTAGGTATTGGATACGACGATCGAATCTCGGGTAAGTAACTATACCGATGACAAAGGAACAACGTATGTCGTTGTGCGGTTTGACCGATAAAGATCTTCGTAGAATATGTAGGAACCAATATGGGCATCCAGGTTCCGCTATTGGTTATTGACCGAGAATGGTTCTAGGTCATGTCTACATAGTTCTCGAACCCGTAGAGGTCCACTTACGCTAACGTTTCGATGACGAGTTCATAATGAGTTTATAAGTATTGATGCACCAAAGGTTGTTGAGTCCGGATGTGATCACGGACATGACGAGGAGTCTCGAAATGGTCGAGACATAAAGATTGATATATTGGAAGCCTACATTTGGACATAGGAAGTGTTCCGGGTGAAATCGATTTTTCGAGTACCGGAGGTTACGGAACCCCGGGAGGTCAATGGGCCTTAATGGGCCATAGGAGAAGAGGAAGGGCAGCCCAAGGTGGGCTGCGCCCCCTCCCCTCTAGTCCGAATAGGACAAGGAAGGGGCGCCTCCCCTTCTCCCTCCTCCAATCCTAGTCCAACTAGGAAGGGGGGGAGTCCTACTCGGTGGGAGTAGGACTCCTCCTGGTGCGCCTCCTATAGGGCCGCCACCTCCCCTTGTCTCCTTTATATCTGAGGCAGGGGCACCCCAAGACACACAAGTTGATCTACGGATCTTTCCTTAGCCGTGTGCGGTGCCCCTTCCACCATATTCCACTTCAGTCATATCGTCATGAGCTTAGGCGAAGCCCTGCGCCGGAGAAGTCATATCGTCATGAGCTTAGGCGAAGCTTCTGCGTCGGTGGAGCATCAACATCGTCACCACGCCGTCAGGTCGATGTGAAACTCATCCCCGACACTTTGCTGGATCGGAGTCCGGGATCGTCATCGAGCTGAACGTGTCTTTGAACACGGAGGTGCCGTGACGTTCGGTACTTGGATCGGTCGGATCGTGAAGACGCATCGACTACATCAACAGCGTTGTTATAACGCTTCGCTTACGGTCTCACGAGGGTACGTGGACGGACACTCTCCCTCTCGTTGCTATGCCATCACGATGATCTTGCGTGATCGTAGGAAATTTTTGAAATTACTACGTTCCCCAACACCCTGCCCCGTATATAAAGGAGCAAGGGGGGTGTGCCGCCCTTGAGAGGCGCGCTGGAGGAGTCCTACTCCCACGGGAGTAGGACTCCCCCTCTTCCTAGTTGGACTAGGACTTGGGGAAGGGGAAGAGGGAAGGGTGCGGCCCTCCCCTAGTCCAATACGGACTAGGCCATGGGGCACGCTGCCTGCCCTAGGCAGCCCTCTCTCTTTCCCGCAGGGCCCAATAAGGCCCAATACTTCTCCCGGCGAATTCCGTAACTCTCCGGTACTCGAAAAATACCGAATCATTCGAACCTTTCCGAACTCCGAATATAGTCGTCCAATATATCGATCTTTACGTCTCGACCATTTCGAGACTCCTCGTCATGTCCCCGATCTCATCCGGGACTCGAACTCCTTGGTACATCAAAACTCATAAACTCATAATATAAGCATCATCGAAACCTTAAGCGTGCGGACCCTACGGGTTCGAGAACTATGTAGACATGACCTAGAACTATTCTCGGTCAATAACCAATAGCGGAACCTGGATGCCCATATTGGCTCCTACATATTCTACGAAGATCTTTATCGGTCAAACCGCATAACAACATACTTTGTTCCCTTTGTCATCGGTATGTTACTTGCCCGAGATTCGATCGTCGGTATCCAATACCTAGTTCAATCTAGTTACGGCAAGTCTCTTTACTCGTTCCGTAATACATCATCTCATAACTAACTCATTAGTTACAATGCTTGCAAGGCTTAGGTGATGAGTATTACCGAGAAGGCCAGAGATACCTCTCCGATAATCGGAGTGACAAAACCTAATCTCAAATACGCCAACCCAACATGTACCTTTGGAGACACCTGTAGTACTCCTTTATAATCACCCGATTACGTTGTGACGTTTGGTAGTACCAAAGTGTTCCTCCGTAAACGGAGTTGCATAATCTCATAGTTACAGGAACATGTATAAGTCATGAAGAAAGCAATAGCAACATACTAAACGATCATGTGCTAGGCTAACGGAATGGGTCATGTCAATCACATCATTCTCCTAATGATGTGATCCCGTTAATCAAATGACAACTCATGTCTATGGCTAGGAAACTTAACCATCTTTGATTCAACGAGCTAGTCAAGTAGAGGCATACTAGTGACACTATGTTTGTCTATGTATTCACACATGTATTATGTTTCCGGTTAATACAATTCTAGCATGAATAATAAACATTTATCATGAAATAAGGAAATAAATAATAACTTTATTATTGCCTCTAGGGCATATTTCCTTCAGGCTTCGCCTAAGCTCTGCGACGATATGACTTCTCCGTGAGGGCTTCGCCTAAGCTCTCATGACGATATGACCGAAGTGGAATATGGTGGAGGGGCACCGCGACACGGCTAAGGAACGATCCGTAGATCAACTTGTGTGTCATGGGGTGCCCCTGCCCCAGATATAAAGGAACAAGGAGGAGGTGGCCGGCCTAGGAGGGCGCACCAAGGGGGAGTCCTACTCCCACCGGGAGTAGGACTCCTCCTTTCCTAGTAGGAGTAGGAGAGAAGGAAGGGGAAGGGAGGAAGGGGTGCGGCCCCTCCCCCTAGTCCAATTCGGACTAGGCCTTGGGGGGGCGCGCGGCCTGCCCTAGGCAGCCCCTCTCTCTTTCCCGCAGGGCCCAATAAGGCCCAATACTTCTCCCCGGCGAATTCCCGTAACTCTCCAGTACTCCGAAAAATACCCGAATCATTCGGAACCTTTCCGAACTCCGAATATAGTCGTCCAATATATCGATCTTTACGTCTCGACCATTTCGAGACTCCTCGTCATGTCCCCGATCTCATCTGGGACTCGAACTCCTTCGTACATCAAAACTCATAAACTCATAATATAAGCATCATCGAAACCTTAAGCGTGCGGACCCTACGGTTTCGAGAACTATGTAGACATGACCTAGAACCATTCTCGGTCAATAACCAATAGCGGAACCTGGATGCCCATATTGGCTCCTACATATTCTACGAAGATCTTTATCGGTCAAACCGCATAACAACATACTTTGTTCCTTTTGTCATCGGTATGTTACTTGCCCGAGATTCGATCGTCGGTATCCAATACCTAGTTCAATATCGTTACCGGCAAGTCTCTTTACTCGTTCCGTAATACATCATCTCGCAACTAACTTATTAGTTGCAATGCTTGCAAGGCTTATATGATGTGTATTACCGAGAAGGCCCAGAGATACCTCTCCGACAATCGGAGTGACAAAACCTAATCTCGAAATACGCCAACCCAACATGTACCTTTGGAGACACCTGTAGTACTCCTTTATAATCACCCGATTACGTTGTGACGTTTGGTAGTACCAAAGTGTTCCTCCGTAAACGGAGTTGCATAATCTCATAGTTACAGGAACATGTATAAGTCATGAAGAAAGCAATAGCAACATACTAAACGATCAAGTGCTAGGCTAACGGAATGGGTCATGTCAATCAGATCATTCTCCTAATGATGTGATCCCGTTAATCAAATGACAACTCATGTCTATGGTTAGGAAACATAACCATCTTGATTAACGAGCTAGTCAAGTAGAGGCATACTAGTGACTATATGTTTGTCTATGTATTCACACATGTATTATGTTTCCGGTTAATACAATTCTAGCATGAATAATAAACATTTATCATGATATAAGGAAATAAATAATAACTTTATTATTGCCTCTAGGGCATATTTCCTTGATCTCCCACTTGCACTAGAGTCAATAATCTAGTTCACATCGCCATGTGATTTAACATCAATAGTTCACATCTATATGTGGTTAACACCCATAGTTCACATCGACATGTGACCAACACCCAAAGGGTTTACTAGAGTCAATAATCTAGTTCAC
This sequence comes from Aegilops longissima, assembly GCA_021605205.1. Classification (NCBI taxonomy): domain Eukaryota; kingdom Viridiplantae; phylum Streptophyta; class Magnoliopsida; order Poales; family Poaceae; genus Aegilops; species Aegilops longissima. The sequence goes on along the minus strand of CM038679.1, from coordinate 35,268,618 downwards.
ATCGCCATGTGATTAACACCCAAAGAGTACTAAGGTGTGATCATGTTTTGCTTGTGAGATAATTTTAGTCAACGGGTCTCATCACATTCAGAGCCGTAAGTATTTTGCAAATTTCTATGTCTACAATGCTCGCACGGAGCTACTCTAGCTAATTGCTCCCACTTTCAATATGTATCCAGATTGAGACTCGAGTCATCTAGATTTAGTGTTAAAACTTGCATCGACGTAACCCTTTACTTATTTAACCCTTTTTCACTTCCATAATCGAGAAACATATCCTTATTCTACTAAGGATAATTTTGACCGCTGTCCATTGATCTACTCCTAGATCACTATTGCACTCCTTGCCAAGCTTAGTGGTAGGGTATGCAATAGATTTGATACACAACATGACATACTTTATAGAACCTATGGCTGATGCATAGGAATGACTTTCATTCTCTTTCTATCTTCTGCCGTGGTCGGGTTTTGAGTCTTACTCAATCTCACACCTTGTAACACAGGCAAGAACTCTTTCTTTGACTGTTCCATTTTGAACTACTTCAAAATCTTGTCAAGGTATGTATTCATTGAAAAACTTATCAAGCGCTTTGATCTATCTCTATAGATCTTGATGCTCAATATGCAAGCAGCTTCACCGAGGTCTTTCTTTTGAAAAACTCCTTTCAAACACTCCTTTATGCTTTGCGAATAATTCTACATTATTTCCAATCAACAATATGTCATTCACATATACTTATCGAAATGCTGTAGTGCTCCCACTCACTTTCTTGTAAATACAGGCATTTCCAAAAGTCTCATATAAAACCATATGCTTTGATCAACACATCAAAGCGTATATTCCAACTCCGAGATGCTTGCACCAGTCCATTGATGGATCATTGGAGCTTGCACATTTTGTTAGCACCTTTAGGATTGACAAAACCTTCGGTTGCATCATATACAACTCTTCTTTAAGAAAACCATTAAGGAATGCAGTTTTGACATCCATTTGCCAGATTTCATAAAATGTGGCAATTGCTAACATGATTCGGACAGACTTTTAAGCATCGATACGAGTGAGAAAATCTCATTGTATTCAACATCTTGAACTTTGTCAAAAACCTTTTTCAACAAGTCTAGCTTTGTAGATAGTAACACTACTATCAGCATCTGTCTTCCTCTTGAAGATCCATTTATATAATATGACTTGCCGATCATCGGGCAACTCCATCAAAGTCCATACTTTGTTCTCATACATGGATCCCATCTCAGATTTCATGGCCTCAAGCCATTTTGCGGAATCTGGGCTCATCATCGCTTCCTCATAGTTCGTAGGTTCATCATGGTCTAGTAACATGACTTCCAGAACATGATTACCGTACCACTCAGTGCGGATCTTACTCGAAGACCTCACGAGGTTTGGTAGCAACTTGATCTGAAGTTTCATGATCATCATCATTAACTTCCTCACTAATTGGTGTAGGAATCACCGAACTGATTTCGTGATGAACTACTTTCCAATAAGGGAGAAGGTACAATTACCTCATCAAGTTCTACTTTCCTCCCACTCACTTCTTTCGAGAGAAACTCCTTCTCTAGAAAGGATCCATTCTTAGCAACAAATGTTTTGCCTTTGGATCTGTGATAGAAGGAGTACCCAACAGTTTCCTTTGGGTATTCTATGAAGACGCACTTTTCCGATTTGGGTTCGAGCTTATCAGGATGAAATTTTTTCACATAAGCATCGTAGCCCCAAACTTTAAGAAACGACAACTTGGGTTTCTTGCTAAACCACAGTTCATATAGTGTCATCTCAACGGATTTAGATGGTGCCCTTTTAACGTGAATGCAGCTGTCTCTAATGCATAACCCCAAAACGATAATGGTAAATCAATGAGAGACATCATAGACCGCACCATATCCAATAAAGTGCGGTTACGACGTTCGAACACGCCATAACGTTGTGGTGTTCCAGGTAGCGTGAGCTGTGAAACTATTCCACATTGTTTTAATTGGACCAAACTCGTAACTCAAATATTCGTCTCCGTGATCAGATCGCAGAAACTTTATTTTCATGTTACGATGATTTTTCCACTTCACTCTGAAATTCTTTGAACCTTTCAATTATTTCAGACTTATGTTTCATCAAGTAGATATACCCATATCTGCTCAAATCATCTTGTGAAGGTCACAAAATAACGATACTTGCCACGAGCATCAACACTCATTGGATCGCATACATCGGTATGTATTATTTCCAACAAGTCAGTAGCTCGTTCCATTGTTCCAGAGAACGGAGTTTTAGTCATCTTGCCCATAAGGCATGGTTCGCAAGCATCAAGTGATTCATAATCAAGTGATTCCAAAATCCCATCAGCATGGAGTTTCTTCATGCGCTTTACACCAATATGACCTAAACTGCAGTGCCACAAATAAGTTGCACTATCATTATTAACTTTGCATCTTTTGGTTTCAATATTATGAATATGTGTATCACTACGATCGAGATCCAACGAACCATTTTCATTGGGTGTGTAACCATATAAGGTTTTATTCATGTAAGCAGAACAACAATTTATTCTCTTCTTAAATGAATAACCGATTGCAATAAACATGATCAAATCATATTCATGCTCAACGCAAACGCTAAATAACATTTATTTAGGTTTAACACTAATCCCGAAAGTATAGGGAGTGTGCGATGATGATCATATCAATCTTGGAACTACTTCCAACACTCATCGTTACTTCCCTTCAACTAGTTTCATTTATTCGTAACTCCTGTTTGAGTTACTAATCTTAGCAACCGAACAAGTATCAAATACTCGGGGCTACTATAAACACTAATCTCAATAGTATAGGAGTGTGCGATGATGATCATATCAATCTTGGAACTTCTTCCAACACTCATCGTCACTTCCCTTCAACTAGTCTCTGCTTATTCAGAACTCTGTTTGAGTTACTAATCTTAGCAACCGAACAAGTATCAAATACTGGGGCTACTATAAACACTAGTAAAGCACACATCAATAACCTGTATATCAAATATACCCTTGTTCACTTTGCCATCCTTCTTATCCACCAAATATTTGGGGTATTTCCGTTTCCAGTGACCATTTCCTATGCAGTGTAATCACTCAGTTTTAGGCTTTGGTTCAGCTTTGGGTTTCTTCGTGGGAGTGACAACTTGCTTGTCATTCTACTTGAAGTTCCCCTTTCTTTCCCTTTACCCTTTTCTTGAAACTAGTGGTCTTGTCAATCATCAACACTTGATGCTCTTTCTTGATTTCTACCTTCGTCGATTTCAACATCACGAAGAGCTCGGGAATCGTTCTCGTCATCCCTTGCATACTACAGTTCATCATGAAGTTCTAGTAACTTAGTGATGGTGACTAGAGAATTCTGTCAATCACTATCTTATCTGGAAGATTAACTCCCACTTGATTCAAGCGATTGAAGTACCCAGACAATCTAAGCACATGCTCACTAGTTGAGCGATTCTCCTCCATCTTTTAGCTATAGAACTTGTTGGAGACTTCATATCTCTCAACTCGGTATTTGCTTGAAATATTAACTTCAACTCTGGAACATCTCATATGGTCCATGACGCTCAAAACGCCTTTGAAGTCCCGATTCTAAGCCGTTAAGCATGGTGCACTAAACTATCAAGTAGTCATCATATTGAGCTAGCCAAACGCTCATAACGTGCGCATCCGCTCCTGCAATAGGTCTGTCACCTAGCGGTGCATTAAGGACATAATTCTTTCTGCGCAGCAATGAGGATAAACCTCAGATCACGGATCCAATCCGCATCATTGCTACTAACATCTTTCAATACAATTTTCTAGGAACACATATGAAAATATAGGGAAGCAACAACGCGAGCTATTGATCTACAACATAATTTGCAAAATACTACCAGGACTAAGTTCATGATAAATTAAAGTTCAATTAATCATATTACTTAAGAACTCCCACTTAGATAGACATCTCTCTAGTCATCTAAGTGATTACGTGATCCAAATCAACTAAACCATGTCCGATCATCACGTGAGATGGAGTAGTTTCAATGGTGAACATCACTATGTTGATCATATCTACTATATGATTCACGTTCGACCTTTCGGTCTCCGTGTTCGAGGCCATATCTGTTATATGCTAGGCTCGTCAAGTTTAACCTGAATATTCGCGTGCGCAACTGTTTTGCACCCGTTGTATTTGAACGTAGAGCCTATCACACCCGATCATCACGTGGTGTCTCAGACGAAGAACTTTCGCAACGGTGCATACTCAGGGAGAACACTTCTTGATAATTTTAGTGAGAGATCATCTTATAATGCTACCGTCAATCAAAGCAAGATAAGATGCATAAAGGATAAACATCACATGCAATCAATATAAGTGATATGATATGGTCATCATCATCTTGTGCTTGTGATCTCCATCGCCAAGCACCGTCATGATCACCATCGCCACCGCTCGACACCTTGATCTCCATCGTAGCATCGTTGTCGCCTCGCCAACTATTGCTTCTACGACTATCGCTACTGCTTAGTGATAAAGTAAAGCAATTACATGGCTTTGCATTTCATACAATAAAGCGACAACCATATGGCTCCTGCCGATTGCCGATAACTCGGTTACAAAACATGATCATCTCATACAATAAAATATAGCATCACGTCTTGACCACATCACATCACAACATGCCCTGCAAAAACAAGTTAGACGTCCTCTACTTTGTTGTTGCAAGTTTTACGTGGCTGCTACGGGCTGAGCAAGAACCGTTCTTACCTACGCATCAAAACCACAACGATAGTTTGTCAAGTTGGTGCTGTTTTAACCTTCGCAAGGACCGGGCGTAGCCACACTCGGTTCAACTAAAGTGAGAGAAACCGACACCGCCGGTCACCTTTAAGCAACTAGTGCTCAAGCGGTGAAACCAGTCTCGCGTAAGCGTCTGGCGTAATGTCGGTCCGGCCGCTTCATCTCACAATACCGCCGAACCAAAGTATGACATGCTGGTAAGCGGTATGACTTATATCGCCCACAACTCACTTGTGTTCTACTCGTGCATATGACATCAACGCATAAAACCAGGCTCGGATGCCACCGATGGGGAACGAGTTATTTCAAAAAATTTCTACGCACACGCAAGACCATGGTGATGGCATAGCAACGAGAGGGAGAGTGTCCGCCCACGTACCCTCGTGAGACCGAAAGCGGAAGCGTTATAACAACGCGGTTGATGTAGTCGACGTCTTCACGATCCGACCGATCCAAGCACCGAACGACGGCACCTCCGAAGTTCTGCACACGTTCAGCTCGATGACGATCCCGGACTCCGATCCAGCAAAGTGTCGGGATGAGTTCCGTCAAGACGACGGCGTGGTGACGATGATGATGCTCCACCGACGCAGGGCTTCGCCTAAGCTCGCGACGATATGACTTCTCCGGCGCAGGGCTTCGCCTAAGCTCATGACGATATGACCAAGTGGAATATGGTGGAGGGGCACCGCACACGGCTAAGGAACGATCCGTAGATCAACTTGTGTGTCATGGGGTGCCCCCTGCCCCAGATATAAAGGAACAAGGAGGAGGTGGCCGGCCTAGGAGGGCGCGCAATGGGGGAGTCCTACTCCCACGGAGTAGGACTCCTCCTTTCCTAGTAGGAGTAGGAGAGAAGGAAGGGGAAGGGAGGAAGGGGTGCGGCCTCCCCTAGTCCATTCGGACTAGGCCTTGGGGCGCGGCCTGCCCTAGGCAGCCCTCTCTCTTTCCCTGCAGGCCCAATAAGGCCCAATACTTCTCCCGGCGAATTCCCGTAACTCTCCGGTACTCCGAAAAATACCCGAATCATTCGGAACCTTTCCGAACTCCGAATATAGTCGTCCAATATATCGATCTTTACGTCTCGACCATTTCGAGACTCCTCGTCATGTCCCCGATCTCATCTGGGACTCCAAACTCCTTCGGTACATCAAAACTCATAAACTCATAATATAACTGTCATCGAAACCTTAAGCGTGCGGACCCTACGGGTTCGAGAACTATGTAGACATGACCTAGAACCATTCTCGGTCAATAACCAATAGCGGAACCTGGATGCCCATATTGGCTCCTACATATTCTACGAAGATCTTTATTTGTCAAACCGCATAACAACATACTTTGTTCCTTTTGTCATCGGTATGTTACTTGCCCGAGATTCGATCGTCGGTATCCAATACCTAGTTCAATCTCGTTACGCAAGTCTCTTTACTCGTTCCGTAATACATCATCTCGCAACTAACTTATTAGTTGCAATGCTTGCAAGGCTTATATGATGTGTATTACCAAGAAGGCCAGAGATACCTCTCCGACAATCGGAGTGACAAAACCTAATCTCAAATACGCCAACCCAACATGTACCTTTGGAGACACCTGTAGTACTCCTTTATAATCACCCAGATTACGTTGTGGACGTTTGGTAGTACCAAAGTGTTCCTCCGTAAACGGAGTTGCATAATCTCATAGTTACAGGAACATGTATAAGTCATGAAGAAAGCAATAGCAACATACTAAACGATCAAGTGCTAGGCTAACGGAATGGGTCATGTCAATCAGATCATTCTCCTAATGATGGGATCCCGTTAATCAAATGACAACTCATGTCTATGGTTAGGAAACATAACCATCTTCGATTAACGAGCTAGTCAAGTAGAGGCATACTAGTGACTATATGTTTGTCTATGTATTCACACATGTATTATGTTTCCGGTTAATACAATTCTAGCATGAATAATAAACATTTATCATGATATAAGGAAATAAATAATAACTTTATTATTGCCTCTAGGGCATATTTCCTTCATGGACAACATTTGGTCAATGCGAGTTTTGCTCGAAATGATGTCGGGATCCACATCCTATGAATGTTGCCCGTTGAATCTGGCCGAGATGCTACCGGAGCACCTAAGATGAGGTGCTACCGGAGCTCCTGATATTCTCCTAGTAGGAAAGTGGTATCCCCAATCAGGGTTTAAGTTCTAAATTTGACAATAATGCTTGTATTTTCTTGGATTTATTTCAGACCTTTCGGCTACGTGTGTTTAGTGGGAGGATACTTTTCCGTTGACTATGAAAGCGTCTGTTACAACTTGGTGATAATGTGTCGGCTGAGTCTCTCAAAGTTGTTTGTATGGATAAGGCGTGCGTGAATGCGTTCACGGGGTGAAAAATGTATTCATTTTCTTGTGCTACTTCTGTTATCATCATCATGGATTGGGGTTTTGGTCTGAAGTGATGGTTGGCTAGTAATACTACATAAAAAAAGGGTCTGTTTAGAATACATCTAGATGTGACATAACTATGTCTTTTTTTGAGAGTATGCCTAGGCGTACCATAGCTTTATAAAAGATAGAGTTGAAATTACAAGAAACTATCACTCGCTGCGAACAACGAGCGTAGCACACACCACACCACTCATGACCAAGATTACAGGCGGATAACACGCAAAGCAAGCTACAACACGGAAGAGCCTATCCTCAGCTGACACACACACCGCGTCTCGACCGACACCGAACACCTCCAAAAACTCACATCTAACTTGATCTTTACTATGTTTGTAGTCTATTTTTTTATCCCAGCTTTTTCTTTGTTCCTTGTTACTGCCTTACTTATGGGACGTTAGGTGTGACATTCTTAAAAAAAACAGGGATAAGTTACATTACACCTCGATCATACCCGTCATAACAGTGATTGTTGGCTAGTAGTACTGCACGATAAAACAGTAGTCCTTTTACACCAAACTCGAGACAGCTTGTTCAAAAAAAAAAAAAAACAATCCAGCTAGGAATTCGCTTCGAGCGATTCTCGAATAAGCTTCTCCGTGAGCTCCCTCGGAAGCCCTCGGACGCTGTCTGCCGTACCGACCTGCGCAAACAAGGGGACGCACACATCAAAATGGCAAACGGAATCAGAACGGTTAAATTGATTTGCTTGCGGTCTGTCCACTGTTTTCAAAGCAGGAGCTATAGGCTGAATATAGGTGAATCAGCTCACTAGCTCCTTGATGAAGGGCAGCACCGATGGATGCGTCAGCTTGAGCCCCCCGGCCACGCAGGTCATGTCTCCCTCCTTCACCTGCAACACAGGCCAGGAAAGGGATGCAGTCTTCTTATTCACCTACCGTTTTCCCAGCCATTTTGGGTGCAGAAGTAGTGCATATATAACATCTTGACACAGGGATACAATTTTTGCTTTTTTGGTAGTATAATCTCCTAGGCTGTAGTCTGTAGATGGAAAGGTTACTTACGATTTCCTCGATGAACTCGTGCGGTATGTGGTGGAAACAGATCTGCGGATGGGAATGCATGACCGAACCATTTTAGGTTCAGTCTATTTCTCTTGAGGGATGAAAGCAGCGAGTTGAGGCAATTGAAGTTAATCTGGTAGTACGTACCTCGGGTATATCCCAACCCCCCTTTCTGCCTCCGGTGCTCAGGTTGCTCACCAGAACATAGTTCACCGCAAGCGCTCGATCGCCCGAGTACCCTGCCACAGCACCAGGCACGGAACATCTCGCTGATTAGCCACCGTGTTCTTGGGGCAACCACGAGAAGATGAAACGGTTACTTACTTACCCTTGATGAATTCTCTGGCTTCTTCCGTGCTCCTCGGCCTCTCCCTGATCGCCCCCTTGCTCACCATGACCTTCACCGGAAAATCGATCCAACAATCAACCACTGTGCACAGCAGCTACCGTTTATGCCTGAATAGAACTGAGTTGGTTGATGCCCACATATACCTGGTCTGAGGTGATCAGAAGGGTAGGCCGATCTCTGCTGTCTCCATCACCGCAGCCCTCAAGAAGATTCAGTTTAATGGCGTCGGCCTACATGCCAAGAACAACCCAGGATTGCATCACAAAGTTCATAGCAAACTAGAAGCATCAGGTCATTCTGTTCTGTTTCGTAGCAGCAGCTGGTTGGTAGGTACCTTGGCTTCGGCCAAGGCCTTGACCAGCTCCTCCGGCTTCTCCCTCCTGATGGCCCTCTCGTCGATGTCCGCGCTCTGGCAGCGCACACACCAAATGGCCACTCCATCAGCAAGCAGGTAAAGAGGGTGAGGTGAATCTAAAAGCTTGATCGGTAAGTGCAGGGTACTCGACCATGGTGGCGAACTCGTATCCCATGTCTGACAGGATCGCGCGGCGTGCCGGGGACGACGACCCGAGTATGATCTTGAAGAAATCCCATGAAGCAAGTGGCTCAGAAGAGATGAAGCGCGGCCAATAATCGACGGATTCTCTTTTGCAAATACTGAGAGAGATCGTAGGCTGGTAAGAGATATGTTTACCTTGAATGATGGGGAGTTGTTGGAGCTGGAAGCCATGCCTGGCTCTTCTCTTGCGGAGTTCAGCTGAGGATTCTGAACCGTGCGGAGGCTCTGATCTGAGTCTGTTACATAATCCTGCTGCTTCCTTGGATTCCAAGAATCCAAGCCGAGCTGATTAGAGTTAGAAGTATTTGATAATTACAACAAAGAGAGGATTAGGAATTGATCATTGGTACTAATTTATTCAGTGCTTTTGACGGTTGACCAGTGTACGCGGCAGTGTGGAGTGGAGTGCGGCATGAGACTTTTCCAGGAACATTCTCCTGTGCTCCATTCGTTTTTATTTGTCCACACATTAATTTTAACTGAAATAAAGTTTTACTGAATTTGACCAAGTTTTTTTTTAAATATGAACATTCACAATAAAAGAATCTATATGATGTGAAAGTATATTCAATAATGAATTTAATTGTATTGAATTGGTATTGTTTATGTTAATTTTTTTTATAAAATTGGGAAAGTTTGTAAAGTTTAACTGTAAAATAGCTAATATGCGAAGTAAACAAAAAGTGAGGGAGTAATAAAAGTTGGTTACTCTTTTTCTGTGAGTATTTAACAAGCAACCCTTAATGTACTTAGTTGAATTACTTGTCAAATCCCGGCAAAAAGAAAAGATTTGCCTGTCAAACAAGAGCTATGGCGATTGACAAGAGTCATATTTGTATTCCATTGATTAATTCCTTTTGTATGGAAAAAAGATGGAAGAATATCTACCTTCTAACTATAACTTTTAACTAAAGCATATCCTTGCAAAAAAAATGTCGAGCATAAAGCGGAGGCTCATATTCTATTAATATAAAAAAATAGTGCAATATCTATATCTATATAATATAAAAAAACGAGTTGTAGAGATCCAACAAAAATCACTGTTCAACCACATCTATCTAACGGTGTACGTCAAATCGGTGTTCAGCGTTAAATATGTTTAGCACTAAACATGTTTAACACCTTTCACTAATTAATATCAATGTCATCATTAACCAAGTAATTATATCCTACATAATATTAAAGTGCAATGCAATTACACATTTACTAGTATCATTCAGTGTTAAACTATTTCTTAAATAAGAAAGCGAGGGGGTAACAAAGAAAAACATAAAGGAAAACCATAGTTGAAGATAGGTCTAAAACAAAAAAAATGCAAAGACAAAAGGAGGGGTGATAAGATTGTAAGAGGTGAATTGTTTTTTTAGGTTTGCTCCCTACGTGCAACCAAGAGGCAGACGCTCTTCACCTCTCCACTAGTCGACGCTAACGTGGGTTCCCCTACTCCACGCCGACCGCCACGGCGATGGGTGGGTGGAGGACCCCGGATCTGAGTACCTGGTTCGTGTCTCGTAGGTCTCAAGTTCTTCACCATCAGTAAAGTTGGGACAACGACCTTGATGGGAATAACGATGCCTCCGCTTTCCACATGCTGATGGACTTCCTTGGAAGGATCCCGATGAGTCAGAGTATGATGCCAATCGTGGGGCATTAAGTTTGCCATGATTAATGTTTTCCCACGATGGCGACGTGCTGCATAAGGGACAAGGTTGCGGCATGTTCTTTCCGCCAATTCTATCTTCTTCCGATGAAGATTAGCTAGATATGGCCTCGTCAGGGAACTTGTGAGGTTTGTGTTCCCCTCCTCTGTCTGACAGGAGTTAAGATTATTGTATGACCCTCCTCGGTGCTAGCTTCTCTGGGAAGATGATCTTTCTAGATCATGGTCGTCGGTGTCTTCTGGTGTACATTGATGAATTCCCAGTCACTACTTCTACAAACTCCTGGGTTTCAACAAGATTGCTCAGGTAATATGGACTCCTAGGGTCGAAAATGAGCTCTGGTGGCAGCGCGCTATTGGTGGATGCAAAAGGAAGTGCTGATTTCTTCAAGGACTTGTCTATAATTTCTTATTCTTGAACGGAAGTTCTTGTAAGGCCTGGTTTTATTTAAAATATGGCCTTAGGCCTATTTGACAAAAAAGAGGTCGTTGCCTCGGGGGGCTGAGACTAACCATGCCCCCCTTGAACTCATAGGTCCTTGATTGCCAAACTTCATTCGTATGTAAGTCTTCTGAGAGAAAAGATGTTTTTTAGATCATCAGCGTCACGGTTTGGTAGTTTTCACTTTATTACAACAAGTCAATATCTTCATTTGCTCATCTCGACCTATCCAGTGTCAGGCGCAGGATTAATGAAATCCTTATGTTGAGAGGGGGGGGGGGGGGCAACGAAAGGAACAAGAGAAAATTCTACTATTCACATGAACTTAAGACCAAATACATAGCGTTGGGGTGGGGTCAAGGCCCTGGCTGCTCGCCCTGCCACCGCCAGGTAACCTATCGGTGCTTCTTGTATAATATCTATAATGGTCAAGCTAATTCGACTAAGGTATACGATCTAGTGCTAATTTATGACTGTATCATGCACCATGAATCTAGATGTGTTTTTGTTGTTGTAAAGTTATTCAAGAACCCCCCTAGCTTTAGAATGGTCTTGATTATCAAATATGCTTATAGTGAAACTAACTCTTGTCCAAACTCAAACATTGTGTAAACTTGATACTAGAGGGAGCCTTTTGTTTTTGCAGGGAAAGGGAGATGGAGCTTAATTTAGATTAGCTTAGGAATCCAAGTAATATAAGTATGTATTCTTTCATACCTCTCCCAAGCGCTTAGCTAGCCAGCTTGGTGGTTGTGTTGTGGTCCGATGATCATGGATGGCAAGAAGACACCGTCTATTCCTAGGTTTCAAACTCGAGTAGGTAAGCAACTAAGCACCTAGAAGCTTAACCGTCGATTATCGTAGGAGTATAACCTTCACATACCTAAAGCAATAATTGCACTATTCTCATGTTGGAGTTTTGCCAAGATTTCTCATTACAAGGCTTTGACGAGGAAATTTGTACAATATGCTTAGTATACAAGTATCACTTCTTCATTTCCTTCCACGGTAGGGTTTTATGTGTTTTATCAGATTTAGATATACCATGGGTACCAATTTAAGGAGAGTTAGAAAACCGCCCTAACCTGAGTCTTCCTCCTTTATCAAGCAATTGTTTGTGGACTCTTACTTGAATACATTGTGGTGTTCTATTGTTCTAGTGGATTGTACACATCTTATCTCCTTGTAAGATTTGAATAATAATGAGAACAAGGACATCCTACATTTCAACGATTTCTTGTAGGGATTCTCGAATGAGTTTCTCGGTGAGGCTCCTTGGAAGTCCTCGAACGCTATCCACCGTACCAACCTGTACAACAAACGCAGAAACCAGAACAGTGATGGAGTCAGAACAGTGAAGTGGATATGCAGTCCCGATCTTGATGTTTTTGAAGTAGGGGCTATTTGAAAGAATTTGCTCACTAGTTCCTTGATGAACGGCAAAGATGATGGATGCATCAACCTCAGGCCCCCAGCCACGCAAGTCATGCCTCCTTCCTTCACCTGGAACATAGCAGGATGTAGTCTTAATTATCGAGTGAAATGTGTCATTAGTCCATTAACTCAAAGAAGTTGCATATTTTAGAAAAAAACTCAGAAAGTGATCAGATTTAGGTTATAAACTCGTCTATTTGATCAATTAAGGCCAAAACTGATTTGAGAGAAAACAAACTGTCCACATTGCTGCCACGTCGAAGTAAATTGAACCGCTTGCGCTTGGCTTGACTTTTAGGACCCTCTTAACCAGCGAACGTCAGCTAGGAAGCATGGCAATTGTGAATGATTTGCATGACAATTTATGTTGGCCGAGGATGTTAGGTTTAGTCGGAAAGCATGACAAATTCGCTTCAGTTTATTTTTACCAGGATTTGCCGTGCTTGCAAACTAAAGTTGTCATCGTTGCGGCAATAAATTGCCATAAAAACGCTCGATTTTCCATCCCCTCCCAGTGAACGTCAACTGAATAGCATTACGGAATTTTTGTAGTGCTCTTTTTTTTTACAAAATCAGCCTATGGCTGATGCTATTTGCGTTTTAAAAAATTAAGGGTGCGGTGTGTTGTTCAGGGATTGAACTTACGACTTTTTCGATGAACTCGTCTGGTATGTGGTGAAAATAGATCTGCAGATGGACCAAAAGTCCAAAATCATGGTGAGTTTCAGTCTCTTCTCATAGGGAAACATTAGCAAGTTCACTTGGAAATACAGTTACCTCAGGTATATCCCACCCTCCTTTCCTACCCCCGGTGCTCAGGTTGGTCACCAGAACATAGTTCACTGCAAACGCTACATCACCCGAGTACCCTGTCACCACAGCAGGCACGAAACATTCGGTTACAGCCATATGCATACTGTATCTTGTGCGCGCGCGTCCACAAGAAGATGATCGAAACTCAAAAGCCTCGTTACCCTTGATGAATTCCCTTGCTTCCTCCGTGCTCGTCGGCCTCTCCCGTATCACCCCTTTGCTCACCTTAACCTTCATCGATAGTCCCAACGAATACAGATTAATTAAGCTCGAGTAGTCACGGTTTATGCGCCAATCTTAGTTGATGTCCATGCATACCTGGTCAGAAGTGATCAGAAGGGTAGGCAGATCTCGGCTGTCTCGATTACGAAGGTTCAGTTGAATGGCGTCGGCCTACACACATACGGCGCGATCAAGAAGCACCCCAGGATTGTATCACAAAGTGTCAAAGTTCATAGCAAACTGAAGATTGTGTCCTGAGCCGTAGCAGCTTGTTGGTACCTTGGCTTCGGCCAAGGCCTTGACCAGCTCCTCCGGCGTCTCCCTCCTGATGGCCTTCTCGTCGATGTTAGCGCTCTGGCAGCACACACACCAAATAGCCACTTCATCAGCAAGTATGTACAGATTTTTTCCATGGTGGAGAAGTTACTATATCAGCCGAATATGGGAAATTGGTTAGCAGAGGACAACCCACCATGACGGTGAACTCGTATCCCATGTCTGACAGGATCGCGCGGCGCGCCGGCGACGACGACCCGAGTATGATCTTCAGGGAGTCGCATGCATGAAGCGAGAGGCTTAGAACAGATCGAGATTGACGGGTACTGCTGAGACCTGAGAGGGGTCGCGTGGGTTGATAAGAGACGCGTGTACCTTGAACGACGAGGAGCTGTTGCAGGTGGAAGCCATGCCTAAATTCTTCTCCTGCGGAGCTCGGGTGAGGGATCTGAACCGTGAAGACGCTCAGAGACTGTTAAATGGCTCTGCTGCTTCCTTGGATTCCAAGTATCCGAAGCCTTGGGTTTGTCAGAGTTCGAATTTGACAGTAATAGTTTAAGACGCAGTGGGGATTAAGAGTAGACCATCGCTAAAGCTGGTTCGTCAGTTCTTTGACGGTTGACCGGTGTGCGTGGCACGGTGGCAGTGTGCAGCACTAGACTCTCTCCGGAACCTTCGCCGACAGATCGATAAAAGTTCGTTGAGGGAACGTAAGATTGTTAGACATGACAAATCAAACATTTTTTATGGCAAGTTATATTCGTCGAGGACGGCAAATCTAATTGACAAGCATGTCAAATCTGCCTCATTGTATTTCTTTTTTTCAGAAAAACCCCCATGTTTAGCCCCAATGGCCACACTCCTCATTGCCCGTCTCCTTCCCCGCACATCGTTTCCCGTCAGACTGCGCGTCTTGGCCGCTCCAGGTCGGTCGGGGGTGGGTGGGTGCAAGTGGTCGATCCGTGAGAAAGTGGCCTTGCAGGCTACCGCCCGCAACCTCGAGCGAGGTACCTACCCATCCTCGAGGGACGTACTTACCCATCCTCCGATGTTCCTTCTTTCTCGGGTTCTAGGTTTCCCGTTGTCGGTGTCAAAACCGGCGGATCTCGGGTAGGGGGTCCCGAACTGTGCGTCTAGGCGGATGGTAACAGGAGACAAGGGACACGATGTTTTTACCCAGGTTCGGGCCCTCTCGATGGAGGTAAAATCCTATTCCTGCTTGATTAATATTGATGATATGAGTAGTACAAGAGTAGATCTACCACGAGATCAGAGAGGCTAAACCTTAGAAGCTAGCCTATGGTATGATTGTTGTTCGTCTTACGAACTAAAACTCTCCAGTTTATATAGACACCGGAGAGGGCTAGGGTTACACAGAGTCGGTTACAATTGGAGGAGATCTATATATCTGTATCGCCAAGCTTGCCTTCCACGCCAAGGAAAGTCCCATCCGGACATGGGACGAAGTCTTCAATCTTGTATCTTCATAGTCCAGGAGTCCGGCCAAAGGTTATAGTCCGCTATCCGGACACCCCTAATCCAGACTCCTCAATAGCCCCTGAACCAGGCTTCAATGACGACGAGTCCGCGCGCAGATTGTCTTCGCATTGCAAGGCGGGTTCCTCCTCCGAATACTTCATAGAAGATTTTGAACACAAGGATAGTGTCCGCTCGCAAAATAAGTTCCACATACCACCGAGAGAGAATAATATTTACACAAATCCAACTGCCGACGTATTCCGCAAAGATGACATCACACCACGCCAAGCCTTTATTCAATCGTTTTATCGCCCCACCTCAGCAGCATTTTAGCGAGGTGGTTTCTTGGCACGCCTTGTCAAGCAGAGATCGTGTCCCTTATTCCGGATTCTCATCAATACGGCGTGGGTAACCCAACCGTGCCATTAATTACGGCGCTTGGGAGATAAGCGAGTTTTACCAGGTGGTGGGGCACATAGTCATTCGCCCATATAAGGGATAAGGATCCACCTTTTCATCTACGCCTTCTTCCTCCTTTACTTATCCATTTTCAAGACTCGAGCTCCAGCGCCCTAAGTCCAAGACACCCTACCTCAACCTTCTCCAACCATGTCCGGAGCGGGAGGCAGGTGGATGGTCTCCTCCGTCACGGAGGGACACATCAAAAAGCTGGGAGGCCAGATACTTGTCTAACAACATCGCGCACCGGCTCCCAGAAGAGGGGCAACTCATCCCCACCCCCAGGCCCCATGAGAGGGTGGTGTTCCTCACTCATTTCCTCCGCGGACTAGGCTTCCCACTCCACCCATTTGTCCGGGGGCTCATGTTCTACTACGGCCTGGATTTCCACGACCTGGCCCCGAACTTCATCCTCAACATCTCGGCATTCATCGTCGTGTGCGAGCCCTTCCTTCGCATCCAGCCCCACTTCGCTTATGGTCAAGACCTTCAATGTCAAGCGAAGGTAGTGGGCGGCCGCCAAGCCGGAGTGCGGAGGTGCCATGGTGGGCAAGATGCCCAACGCCCTATGGCTCGAGGGCTCCTTCGTGGAGACCATAAAGGGTTGGCAATCGGGATGGTTCTACATCACCGAGCCGCTGCCCTGCATGGGTCGCCGCCCCGAAGTTTTGATTTGGAACCCCACGCCGCTCACCTCCCGGAAAAAGAAGGGCTCCGTGGGGCGTAAAAAGGAGAGCCGACCGACTCCAAACATGCATCCAAAGCCCGGCGAGCAAGAAGCTCAAACTCGCTAACGTAGTCCAGTCATGCTCATCCGCGGATCCTCCTGCCAACAACGGGCTTTCAGCTTGTGGGAGTTTAATCCGCACAGCACCGAACCTCGAGCAGGCTCTTGACACTACGCACGAAGATGCCTGGAAGGTGCTGTTCAAGGGCGCCGAGGCTCCCGTATCCGCTACCGAGGATCGCGGATTCAGCGCACAGCGTCAAACCAACCGCGGTGAGATGTCTTTACCTCTTACAGGATATTTGTCTTTCATAGTTTGACTTCATGCGGGATCTAAACTCCCTTACCTTTGACAGGATTGGCAGGAGACGTCCGGGCAGATCAGCTGTCCGGCCCTTGCCCAAGACCCAGCGGACGCCGCTGACGGGTTGCTGGTTCCGGACCCTATGTGGTGCCGGAGAAGAAGGCCAAGAAGAAAGCCACGGGAACTCGAAAGAGTTCCCGGCGCCTGGTGGTGTCGGACTCATCGTTCGATGACTCTGAGGCGGACTCCTCCCACGAAAACTAGGAGGAGGAAAGAGAGGTCTCTCCCCCAACACGGGGAGAGAAGAAAAGGAAGGTCGCCCCAACGGGGAGGCCGGAGGGTCCAAGAAAGGAAGGACCTCCTTCCGGACTACTCCACCAACGCCACGACGACGCATTTAAGAGGGTGGCCGCCAGGCCAAGCCCTTGGCGAAATCGTAAGTGTTTGGATGCCGAATGACTCATGGCGTTCCTTTATTGCACAAGATCTTCTCGACGCCGAATATAATCATGCGTCTGCCCAAGGCCCAACTCGACGCTCACGAGCGGCCCCGGATTCGCCGGATGTGAATTTGTTGCCGATCGCTACCTCCTCGCCCTACGGACGATGCCGAGGTGGAGTCCCAAAGGGTCCAAGCCAGAGGAGGTGGTCCCGAGGCGCCGCAAGGCGACCTCCCGGACTCGGCGCAAAGGGATAAAACCCCAAGGGCTCCAAGTCCGCCCCGGGCGGACACCGCACCGAACCTTCAATGGTTCCGAGTCCGCAGCGGCCCCTAGTAAGAAGGGCAAGCCAGCGACGCCGGTGACCTCCGGCCCAACCGGAGGCACCGGATAATTTGCCGGAGGTGCTTAACGGCGCCCATCGATCGAGGAGCACCGCACTATTATGAGTGCGGTGATCCGAAGGTTCATCCGCCAAGAGCGGGCTGATCAAGCTCGTGCCAGCCTTCTAACAAGCTTTGAGGTATGTATTTAAGATATGTAAAATATTACCGATAGACAGAGCCCCGATGCTCAGTTTGGTGTTCGGAAAGAAAAGCCGAACCGAGGATCTAAAAGATATACACAGGAGTCTAACATAAGTATGTCAATACGGAATGCAGGCTCGCTGCCGACCTCTGCCAGACTAATCATGGAGGTCGATGCATTGAAGCGAGCCTCGAGCGGTCCGAGAACGAGCTCGACCTTGCCAAGAAGCAGCTCGAGGACAAGGAAGGTAAGTAATACCTTATGTAAGTATATAAAAGGATGTGGTTGCAAAAATGACAGGACTAACGTGAGTATTACAGGGCCACAACCTGTGGCAACCTCAAGAAAGCGCTGTCCAAGGTCAAGACAATGCGACTGTGGAGCGATCGAGCGAGAAAAGCAGGAGGCGCGGGTGGCGGAGGTGCAGCAAGAGCTCCGTGCCTCGTGAAAAAAACACGAGTTTGGAGCTTGACTCAAAGACACGAGTCCGATCTTGCCTCGCCCTTGAGAGCGCCTAAATCTGCCAAGGCCAAGCCCAAAAAGCCCTCCAGGAAATTGAGGCGATGAAGAAGATAGTGGCGGGTAAGGCATTCTTTATGCAAAGCAAGCACGTGAAAGTGAATTATTTGTTACTTACCCTAGTCCGGAGCTCTACAGGAGCATTCGCAGATCTGCCCTGCAGTGTGTCCGACGCTGCCGCATACTACCGGGCCGAGGAGGGGAGCTCGATGGAGAAGGTGTTCTGGTCTCAGTATGCTGAGGCCGGACACCCGGTGCCCTTGAGCGACCAGCTGAAGCAGCTGGTCGAGCTCCATAAGGTGGCCGAACAGGCCGTGAAGGGCCTTATAGTCCGTCTATGGCCTGGGGAGGTCATGCCTGGGAGCTACTTTGGGCTGGTGAGGTGGCTGGTGGATGCCTGTCCACGCCTTGAAGTCATCAAGCGCTCCTTATGCATCGAAGGTGCCAGAGGGCCTTGCCCGTGTTAAAGTGCACTGGGCAAGATGGATCTTTGAGAAGCTGGTGATGATGGGCCACCGCAGGCAAGGAGCATCGCAAGCCCGAGATGTATTATGAGGGCGTCCTGAAGGGTGCCCGCCTTGTGGCGGATGAATGTTCCAAGGATGTAATTTTTGAGTAAACTCGCTCGTGTTATCCTGTGCGCTGAAAACTTGTTCATATGCGCTAAGCAACACTTTTTGAATTTAAAATATTACCTTCTGTGCGGCCGTTTATTAAATCTGAGAGATGGCGAGTCGTCGGCTTCTACCCCCATGCCACGAGTGCTGGGGTGTTCGGGATAAACCTGAGCGCTCTTGTTCCCATTCTTGGGTCCTTTGAGGGAGGCGCTCAGCACAACGAACAAGGCAATCAGACTATAATGCTTTATCACTCTCACTTAGCCATAGAATTCTATAATTTTAAATTTCGGCGAAGCCCCTAGTATTTGGAAGACCGAGTTCAGGGCGCTATCCACACCTAGGCCGGACAAAGCCGACTCCTCGCTCTAAGCGGCATAAGTATTTAGGGACTCGAAACCTCTCGAACAGCGACCAGCTCTCGCCCTATCATGACGGTCAGTTTTAGCTTTCTCTACTGAGGTGCTTAACCTAACTCAACCAGGGCACAATCGCAGTAGTTATCCCGGCGCTACCTTAGCCGATATAACGGAACGTAAGGTAGCAAAACATGGGAGCCGGGCAAACCCAACTATTGACCCAAGACATGATTCGGAGCCGATGCATATAATGCTATAAGTTCGGGTGCCGACTCGTGAGAGTGTTCGGACTTTCACACCATATTCGGGGTACTTAAGCCCTGGTGTATTGGCCGCACTAAAGTGTACGGTTGCATAATGTCATAACAGAACATATTTACATAAAAAGGAATGCAATAATAGACAAAAGCTATGTATTGTTTATTCAAAAAGCTCCGTAAAAGCGTAACGATACAAATAGTGCAATAAGAAAGAGATGGGACTATTTGACATGTCACCTCCGAGGTGGGCTAGCGGGATGATATGTGAAACAAGTATACTGCTCGTTATAGAGACCACTGGACATTCGTCGAAGCTTTCGCCTCCCCGCCTTTGTTGCGTCGTGTGTTGGCGACAGGTCACGGACAGGCCTCCCGGAGAGCGGAGTCCTGATAGTAAGAAAAAAGGAATGACAAAATCGGGAGCCCCTAGTGCGGTTGAGCCGCATTTTGGGTGTGCCGTGGTTGTGCCCCTCCCCTTATGCCCATGGTATTTCCAGAGCGTAATTATGTACGTGTAGTATTGCTTTCGCGATTTCGCGAGGGCTGGGGTTGGAGCCGCATTGCTACGCTTGCTCGGAACGTGCTAGGCGGTCTTGTTGTAGGTTACTCCGGGCGCGCTTGACGGTGTCCGGACGTTTAATAGCCGGACTGGAGAATTGCCTTGAGAGGCTACTTTGTACTTCCGCCGCGAGGGCCGCCGTATGCTCCTCCGTTTGGATAGAGCGTCCGGTGTTTCCATTGACCGTAATGACTCCACGAGGGCCTGTCATCTTGAGCTTGAGGTATGCGTAGTGCGGCATCACATTGAACTTTGCAAATGCGGTTCGTCCGAGCAGTGCGTGATAGCCATTGCGGAACGGGACTATGTCGAAGATTAACTCCTCGCTTCGGAAATTGTCCGGGGATCCGAAGACCACCTCAAGTGTAATTGAGCCTGTACAGCTGGCCTCTACACCTGGTATGATGCCTTTAAAGGTCGTCTTTGTGGGTTTAACTTGAGGATCTATGCCCATTTTTCGACCGTATCCTCGATAAAGCAGGTTCAGTTGCTGCCGCCATCCATAAGGACTCTAGTGAGGTGAAATCCACAATGATTGGGTCTAGAACCAATGCGGAGAATCCTCCATGGCGGATGCTAGTGGGTGGTCCTTCGATCAAAAGTGATCGGGCAGGAGGACCACGGGTTGAACTTTGGGGCGACCGCTCCAACGCATATACGCCCCTCGAGTGCACGCTTCCGCTCCCTTTTGGGTATGTGGGTTGCGATATCATGTTCACCGTCCGCACTTGTGGGGGAAGCCCTTCGTCCCCTATTGTTCGGGCGGCTGGGCTCCTCCTCGTCATCGCTATGCAACCCCTTGTCTCTGTGCTGCATTTAACTTGCTCGCTCGCTTGAACACCCAACAATCCCTGTTGGTGTGATTGGCTGATTTTTGGGGTACCGTATCCGCACGAGCGATCGAGTATTCGGTCCAAACTG
This sequence comes from Aegilops longissima, assembly GCA_021605205.1. NCBI lineage: Eukaryota > Viridiplantae > Streptophyta > Magnoliopsida > Poales > Poaceae > Aegilops > Aegilops longissima. Next base: position 35,247,416 of record CM038679.1, on the reverse strand, counting down.
GACGGGCCCGGAGTATTTCTTTTAAATGGCTTTTTCCACGACCGGTTTAGAGCTCTAAACCGCATTAACAGCCAGATCCTCAAAGATTGTCGCCGTTGCACGCGGCGCTTGTGCTTGTTGCGATGCGACCTGCCATTGCTGTCCTTGGTATCCGAATTACGTGGCTCTTGGTCATGTTATTACTACGAGCTAGCCATTGTCTTCTCCAACGCAAAGCGGGTCATGAATGTTGTGAGGGCTGCCATGGATTTCGCTTTTCTGCCCTAGGTGCCGGGCAAGCCGCCGCCACGGATGTTATGCTTGAAGGCTGCGAGGGCCTCGCGTCAAGACAAATGACTATTTGATTTTTCTTGGTTAGGAACCGTGTCTGTAATTGTCCGCCGATTCCTCCGCTGCTGAATTATGTGGCTTAGGTCATCGGCGTCGTGGTCGCATTATAGGTGCCCCGAAATTGTCGAGGAATGCGGCTTCTAGGTCCTCCCAACAACCAATTGACTCTGCTGGCAAGCTGTTAAGCCAATGCCGAGCTGGTCCTTTAAGCTTAAGTGGGAGGTATTTGATGGCGCGTAGATCATCACCAAGGGCCATGTGGATATGAAGGAGATAATCCTCGATCCATACCGCAGATCTGTTGTGCCATCGTATGATTGGATGTTTACGGGTTTGAAACCCTCGGGGATTTGATGATCCATTACTTCATCTGTGAAGCATAGTGGGTGTGCGGCGCCTCTGTACTGGGCTATATCACGACGTAGCTCAAATGAGCTTTGTCTACTGTGTTCGGCCCGGCCGGAATTGCCATATCCGGCATGACGGTTATCGTCACGTGTCGTGGGGCGCCCACGCTATCCGTAGATCGATCTTGTTTGCTTTGCCTTGTCCTCCAATATATTTCCACAGGTCTGACGCATTTCCCCGAGCCTTGGTATTTTTTGAGCGAGGCCGGGGTGCGGCTTGAGTGGAGGGCCGGAGGCTCTTCGTCAGCTGCCACGAGGTGGCGGTCGGCCGCGTCGTCGCTGGTGATGTAGGTTTAGGTGCTTCCTCCTCTAATCGGGTAGCAGCCCGCGCTTTGGGTAGCTCTTGGAGGGCGCTCGAGTTCAGACTTTTCGCCGCAAGGACTTCACCCATCCGTCGGCTAGCAAGTCTTGGTCAGCTCTAAGTGTTGCTGTTTTTCTTGAGGCTACTCACCGTGGCCATAAGCCTGTGTTTGAAACGCTCTTGTTCGACGGGATCCTCAGCACGACAAATTCATCGTCGCCGAGGCTTGCCTCGCCTTCGGAGGGAGGCATGTAATTATCGCCCTCTACCTCTCGCTCGCCGCTCTCTCATGAGGGCTGGCTTCTCCATCCTCCTGTGCTGAATCCTGCTTGGAGGGGTTGTCTTCGCACTATCCGGGTGTTATTATCTCCCGTGCGGAATCGCCGCTTTTGCTTTGGCGGGATTTAGAGCGCGCCACCGACGCCGGCGCTTAGGCTGCTTCTTGGAGGGTCATCCTCCGTTGTTCCATCGCCTCCCTTCTTTTGGGGTGTCCACCATGTATATGTCATACGATTTAGGTGGCCTTCCAAAGGCCCTATAGGCGCTGGTTCTTGGTCATCTCCTGCATCAGCGCCCATACCGCCGATGTCTTGAGTCAAGTCGAGCATGTCGGTTAAATCATCGATAGTGGCTACGGTGGGTGGTGGGTGGGCTTTGAATTTCTTCGTCGTCTGCATCCCAACCTTGCTGACCATAGTCCGCCAGGCTCTCGTGATAAAGAGAGAGACTTTAGTGAATTCAGAATGTCGCCAAGGGCGAAAGTGCCGAAGATGTCCGCGGAGGCGAACTCCATGATCGGCGCCCAATCAGATTCGATCGGCAGGGCGCGGAAGGTTCGAGTCCGGAGAGGAGTCCAACACCTTGAGTCACGAGCTTCCCAGAGGACAAGGCTGGTGTTCGCTCGATCGCCAGAGAGATTGCAGCCCCGAGGCGTGTCCAGCCACCGCCCTCGACAGCGCAATCGGCTCCGAGCTAAGGGTCGGAGCGACACGGATGCGCCTCCGTGGCACTCGCTCGCGGCGAGCTAGATCATGCCCATCGTAATAAAGGCTGGCGCGCTTCGCCGTGGCTCAACCCGTCGAAGATCAAGTCTCCACGGACGACGCCACCGTAGTTCAAACTTCCAAATCTGACTCGATGGCGGGCGAAGCTTCGATCTGCTCCAGATGGCTGCTTAATTGGCCCAGATGCAAAGCCGCCGAATACGAAGATCTGTCCGGGAGAAAAGTCTCACCTGGACTGCATCGTTGTTGATGATCGGGGAGCCATCGGCCTAAAGATGACGCATACGAGGAACTCTCAATGAAAGCACCAATGTCGGTGTCAAAACCGCGGATCTCGGATAGGGTGTCCCGAACTGTGCGTCTAGGCAGATGGTAACAGGAGACAAGGGACACGATTTTTTTATCCAGGTTCGGGCCCTCTCAATGGAGGTAAAACCCTACTCCTGCTTGATTAATATTGATGATATGGGTAGTACAAGAGTAGATCTACCACGAGATTAGAGAGGCTAAACCCTAGAAGCTAGCCTATGATATGATTGTTGTTCGTCCTACGGACTAAAACTCTCCGGTTTATATAGACACCGGAGAGGGCTAGGGTTACACAGAGTCGGTTACAATGGGAGGAGATATACATATCCGTATCGTCAAGCTTGCCTTCCACGCCAAGGAAAGTTCCATCTGGACACGGGACGAAGTCTTCAATCTTGTATCTTCATAGTCCAGGAGTCCGGCCAAAGGTTATAGTCCGGCTATCCGGACACCCCCTAATCCAGTACTCCCTCACTCGTTCTTGCCAGCATCCCTCTTGAGCATTTAGCCGATGTTGCCTCGGACTATGGTGTTGTGTTCCAAGGCGAGCGCCGGCCTCGTTTCGAGCAGATTTCGGCCATCTGTGCTAGGGAGCAGTTTGATGGGGCCCTAGCAGAGGCTAGTGCTCAGTGTGAGCATGAGCTTCAGAGGACCTCGGCCACCGCTGAACCTGAGCATAGAGAGCCCGAAGCCGACAGTGGCCTCAGTGATAGTTCAGTATGGACAACTTCTCCTTTAGCTCCCTCTCAAGTGAGGGTTCTGCGAGGAAGACCCACTACATGCCAGAATGTCACCGAGCACCAAAATGTGGTGTGTGGGAAAAGTGTCAGGCGTCCCTCTCGGGGGGTTGGTACCAATGGAACCCCCCGGGTGTGAGGGAGGGGGGTGATGTGGTATACTGCCTAAGATATCCTCTCGACCCACGACCTCTGGGAAGGCTCGCTCAACCCAGCGTAAAGTGTCCACCCAACCAGCTGTTGGAAATATGGCCTAGAGGCAATAATATTGTATTATTATATATTTTCATGTTCATAATAAGAGTTTATATTCTATGCTATGATCCTGGAATATGCGATTCAGTGAATAACTCATATGCACGTGTGGAATGATAAACGGTAAAATTAGGTTCCTAGTATTGCCTCTAAGACTAGATGAAAGTGTTGTTGGTGATCATATTTTTCAGGATCTTAGGATATCATTAAGTGTAACGATAGTCCTAAAACAACATTGAGAATATAGCGTTGGAAGAACGATCATATTGAATTGGCCCAAACTTGTTTGTTATGTTTTGAGATTATATCGTCGGAAGTCAATTGTTAGAGTTAACGTATGTTTTAGTTTCTTAGACCATAAGAGTATCATAGTCACCATACAATGGCCACGTGCTCAAGTGCTTCCATTTCTTCCTCGCTCATGGAGTCATATGTGCCATCGTCATTTGCAATCATGGTGCGCCTCGTGGGGCATTGGTAAGTCTTGTGGCCTCGACCTTGGCATGTGAAACACTAAATCAAACTTGTCTTGGTGGTAGCATCCGTTGGAGGAGTTGAGAGGAACTTTTGGACTTGTAAGTATTTGCCGGAGGACGACTTGATGACATCATAGCTTGCTTGGAACTTGATTTGTCGCTGGTACTTGGTGAAACTCGAGTAGCTTGATTGTATGAGCCGTAGGTCTTGGAAGAGTACTTGGGGTATTTGAAGTCATCTTGCACTTGTCGCTCCACCTTGGTTGCTTGATGCACTAGCTCGAGTAGGTTGGAGTATGGTTGAAAGTCGGCTATCTTCTTTATTGGGTGATTTAGGCCATTAAAGAAGTGTGCCATAGTTTGTTGATCATCTTCCTTGACACTGACTCGTATCATGGCAATCTCCATTTCTTGATAGTATTCTACCACCGTCTTTGTGCCTTGCTTGAGAAGTGAGGACCGTGCGCACGGGGGTCCCGTGGGCACGGTACACACCCGTGCGCATGGGCTAGTGTTGGGGAACGTAGTAATTTCAAAAAAATTCTTATGCACACGCAAGATCATGGTGATGCATAGCAACAAGAGGGGAGAGTGTATCCACGTACCCTCGTAGACCGAAAGCGGAAGCGTTATGACAACGCGGTTGATGTAGTCGTACGTCCTCACGATCGACCGATCCTCAGTACCGAACGTTCAACACCTCCGTGTTCAGCACACGTTCAGCTCGGTGACGTCCCACGAACTCACGATCCAGTAGAGCTTCGCGGGAGAGTTTCGTCAGCACGACGGTGTGATGACGATGATGATGATGCTACCGACGCAGGGCTTCGCCTAAGCACCGCTACAATATGACCGAGGTGGAATATAGTGGAGGGCACTACTAGGGAAAAGCCTAGCAGCAGCGTGGGTTTTGGGTGTATCAGTAGCGCGGGTGCCCGCGACCATCGACACGGCGCCACAAACAAACTTTAGAAGAGCGGCGTGTTGACACACGCCATCGCTATACATGGTTAGCTGAGCGTGCGCTGCAAACAGCGCCATCGCTAATTAGCTGTAGCGGTCTTATACCCCGCCATCGCTATTACTTTCAAAAACAAAAAAATCTCGATCCCGTGCGTGTTGTCAATGGCAACAATGGTAAGATCTAGCGATGATTGGCGTCGCCGGAGGCATGAACGGACAGCGAAGACCAGATCCAGCACTGCTGGCCGGAGAGGGCCTGTTTTATGGCGTAGCTAGCCCGGCGTGGGGCTCCTCTTCCCACCATGCCAGATAGCTCCGGTCATCCATGGCGACGACCTGCACGGGCATGGACATGGGAGGGTGAGTCAAACCAGAGGGAGAGAGAGAAAAGGAAAACCAAGGGAGAGAGGAAGGTGATGTAGGGAGCAGCGGAGCTAGTCACCGGTGGCGAGGTGCTCCGGTGTGGTGGCGCGGGGCGGTGGCCTCCTAGACGTCGGTGGAAGACCGGCGAGCTCCTAGACGCCGGTGGCACGAGGTGACGGCCTCTTTCGGCGCCATGGAGGAGGATGGGTGCATGGGCAAGAGGTCCATGTGAGAGCGTATGGAAAGTGAGAGGAGAGAGTGGTGGAAGAGAGGAGGGATTTGGGGGAGGAGATGGGATTCGCCAAGGATATGGCGATTTCACCTACCTCAGACTTAGTAGTAGCGAGGAGTATAAAACCGCGCTACTACTATCAACTTAGTAGTAGCGCGGGTTTATACCCCTCGCTACTACTATGGCATGTGTCGGGGGGCACGGTAGAGACCGCTTAGTAGTAGCGAGGGTTAAAAACCCCCGCTACTACTATCAACTTAGTAGTAGCGAGGGTTAAAACCGCGCCATCGCTAATTAGCAAGAGCGCTTTTTTGTGCCTGCTGCTGCTAAGATTCGTGTATAAGGTTTTCCCTAGTAGTGGGGGGGCACCGACACGCTAAAAGATCAACGATCAACTTGTGTGTCCATGGGGTGCCCTCCCCGTGATATAAAGGAGTGGAGGAGGGAGGGGCTGCCCTCTATGGCGCGCCCTAGGGGAGTAGGATTCCCCCTTTCCCTAGTTGGAGTAGGAGAGGAAGGGAAGGAGGAATAGGAGAGAAGGAAAGGGGGGCTGCCCCCCAAACCTATTCCAATTCGGCCTCCTGCCCAAAGGGAGGCGCACCAGCCCCTTGTGGGCTGGCGTGCTTCCTTCTTATGGCCCATAAGGCCCATAACTTCTCCCCGGCGAATTCTCGTAACTCTCCGGTACTACGATAAATACCCGAATCACTCGGAACCATTCCGATGTCCGAATATAGTCGTCCAATATATCGATCTTTACGTCTCGACCATTTTGAGACTCCTCGTCATGTCCTCGATCTTATCCGGGACTCCGAACTAACTTCGGTACATCCAAACACATAAACTCATAATACCGAGCGTTAAGCGTGCGGACCCTACGGGTTCGAGAACTATGTAGAAACGACCGAGACTCATCTCCGGTCAGTAACCAATAGCGGAACCTGGATGCTCATATTGGCTCATACATATTCTACGAAGATCTTTATCGGTCAAACCGCATAACAACATACATTGTTCCCTTTGTCATGGTATGTTACTTGCCTGAGATTCGATCGTCGGTATCTCAATACCTAGCTCAATCTTGTTACTGGCAAGTCTCTTTACTCGTTCCGTAATGCATCATCCCGCAACTAACTCATTAGTCACATTGCTTGCAAGGCTTATAGTGATGTGCATTACCGAGAGGGCTCAGAGATACCTCTCCGACAATCGGAGTGACAAATCCTAATCTCGATCTATGCCAACTCAACAAACACCATCAGAGACACCTGTAGAGCATCTTTATAGTCACCCAGTTACGTTGTGAAGTTTGATAGCACACAAAGTGTTCCTCCGGTATTCGGGAGTTGCATAATCTCATAGTCATAGGAACATGTATAAGTCATGAAGAAAGCAATAGCAATAAACTAAACGATCAAGTGCTAGGCTAATGGAATGGGTCAAGTCAACCACATCATTCTCTAATGATGTGATCCCGTTGATCAAATGACAACTCATGTCTATGGCTAGGAAACTTAACCATCTTTGATCCAACGAGCTAGTCAAGTAGAGGCATACTAGTGACACTCTGTTTGTCTATGTATTCACACATGTACTAAGTTTTTGGTTAATACAATTCTAGCATGAATAATAAACATTTATCATGATATAAGGAAATATAAATAACAACTTTATTATTGCCTCTAGGGCATATTTCCTTCAGTCTCCCACTTGCACTAGAGTCAATAATCTAGTTCACATCGCCATGTGATTTAACACAAATAGTTCACATCACCATGTGATTAACACCCATAGTTCACATCGCCATGTGACCAACACTCAAAGGGTTTACTAGAGTCAGTAATCTAGTTCACATCGCCATGTGATTAACACTCAAAGAGTACTAAGGTGTGATCATGTTTTGCTTGTGAGAGAAGTTTAGTCAACGGGTCTGTCAAATTCAGATCCGTATGTATTTTGCAAATTTCTATGTCTACAATGCTCTGCTCGGAGCTACTTTAGCTAATTTCTCCCACTTTCAATATGTATCTGGATTGTGACTTAGAGTCATCCAAATCGGTGTCAAAGCTTGCATCGACGTAACTCTTTATGACAAACTCCTTATCACCTCCATAACCGAGAAATATTTCCTGAGTCCTCTAAGGATAATTTTTTACCGTTGTCCAATGATCTACTCCTAGATCAAAATTGTACTCCCTTGCCAAACTCAGGGCAGGGTATACAATAGGTCTGGTACACAACATGGCATACTTTATGGAACCTATGGCTGAGGCATAGGGAATGACTTTCATTCTTTCTCTATCTTCTGCCGTGGTCGGGCTTTGAGTCTTACTCAACTTCACACCTTGGAACACAGGCAAGAACTCTTTCTTTGACTGTTCCATTTTGAACTACTTCAAAACTTGTCAAGGTATGTACTCATTGAAAAAACTTATCAAGCGTCTTGATCTATCTCCATAAACGGATCACTGGTGCTTACACACTTTGTTAGCATCTTTTGGATTGACAAAACCTTCTGGTTGCATCATATACAACTCTTCTTTAAGAAATCCATTAAGGAATGCGGTTTTGACATCCATTTGCCAAATTTCATAAAATGGAGCAATTGCTAACATGATTCAGACAGACTTTAAGCATAGATACGAGTGAGAAACTCTCATCGTAGTCAACACCTTGAACTTGTCGAAAACCTTTTGCGAGAATTATAGCTTTGTAGATACTAACACTACTATCAGCGTTCGTCTTCCTCTTGAAGATCCATTTATTCTCGATGGCTTGCCGATCATCAGGCAAGTCAACCAAAGTCCACACTTTGTTCTCATACATGGATCCCATCTCAGATTTCATGGCCTCAAGCCATTTTGCGGAATCTGGGCTCATCATCGCTTCCTCGTAGTTCGTAGGTTTGTCATGGTCAAGCAACATGACCTCCAGAACAGGATTACCATACCACTCTGGTGCGGATCTTACTCTGTTTGACCTACGAGGTTTGGTAGTAACTTGATCTGAAGTTACATGATCATCATCATTAGCTTCCTCACTAATTGGTGTAGGAGTCACGGGAACAGATTTTTGTGATGAACTACTTTCCAATAAGGGAGTAGGTACAGTTACCTCATCAAGTTCTACTTTCCTCCCACTCACTTCTTTCAAGAGAAACTCCTTCTCTAGAAAGGATCCATTCTTAGCAACAAATGTCTTGCCTTCGGATCTATGATAGAAGGTGTACCCAATATTTTTCTTTTTGGGTATCCTATGAAGACGCACTTCTCCGATTTGGGTTTGAGCTTATCAGGTTGAAACTTTTTCACATAAGTATCGCAACCCCAAACTTTAAGAAACGACAGCTTAGGTTTCTTGCCAAACCATAGCTCATACGGTGTCGTCTCAATGAATTTAGATGGTGCCCTATTTAACGTGAATGTAGATGTCTCTAATGCATAACCCCAAAACGATAGTGGTAAATCGGTAAGAGACATCATAGGTCGCACCATATCTAATAAAGTACGGTTATGACGTTCGGACACACCATTACGCTATGGTGTTCCAGGTGGCGTGAGTTGCGAAACTATTCCACATTGTTTCAAATGAAGACCAAACTCGTAACTCAAATATTTGTCTCTGCGATCAGATCATAGAAACTTTACTTTCTTGTTACGATGATTTTCCACTTCACTCTGAAATTCTTTAACTTTTCAAATGTTTCAGACTTATGTTTCATCAAGTAGATATACCCATATCTACTCAAATCATCTGTGAAGGTCAGAAAATAACGATACCGCCGTGAGCCTCAACACTCATCGGACCGTATACATCAGTATGTATTATTTCTAATAAGTTAGTTGCTCGCTCCATTATTCCGGAGAACGGAGTTTTAGTCATCTTGCCCATGAGGCATGGCTCGCAAGCATCAAGTATTTCATAATCAAGTGATTCCAAAAGCCCATCAGCATGGAGTTTCTTCATGCGCTTTACACCAATATGACCAAAACGGCAGTGCCACAAATAAGTTGCACTATCATTATTAACTTTGCATCTTTTGGCTTCAATATTATGAATATGTGTGTCACTACGATCGAGATTCAATAAACTGCTTATATTGAGTGTATGACCGTAGAAGGTTTTATTCATGTAAATAGAACAACAATTATTCTTTGATTTAAATGAATAACCATATTGCAATAAACATGATCCAATCATATTCATGCTCAACGCAAACACAAAATAACATTTAGGTTCAACACTAATCCCGAAGGTAAAGGGAGTGTGTGATGGTGATCTCATCAATCTTGGAACCACTTCCGACACATATCATCACCTCACCCTTAACTAGTCTCTGTTTATTTTGCAACTCCCGTTTCGAGTTACTACTCTTAGCAACTGAACTAGTATCAAATACCGAGGGGATGCTATTGATAACCCACAAGTATAGGGGATCGCAATAGTTTTCGAGGGCAGAGTATTCAACCCAAATTTATTGATTCGACCCAAGGGGAGCCAAAGAATATTCTCAAGTATTAGCAGCTGAGTTATCAATTCAACCACACCTGGAAACTTAGTATCTGCAGCAAAGTGTTTAGTAGCAAAGTAATATGATAGTGGCGATAACGGTAACAAAAGTAAAGATAGCAAACGTAATGTTTTTGGTATTTTTGTAGTGATTGTAACAGTAGCAACGGAGAAGTAAATAAGCGTAAACCAGTATATGGAAAGCTCGTAGGCACCGGATCAGTGATGGATAATTATGCCGGATGGCGGTTCGTCATGTAACAGTCATAACATAGGATGACACAGAACTAGTGTAACACCCCCAAAGGTCATGCTACAATAACCTCCGTGATTAAGCTAATCATTTACCCAAACAAAGGCTTAATCACCTTTGTCCAATATCCCATTTGAAATTCCAGTCAATTCAAATTCAAGTGAAGTTTGAAGTTGATCAAAAGTTGCCGGAAAATGTTCATCATCTGTCAAAATTCCATAACAAATATTTGTTAAGGAACACAACATCACTTTGGTGCAAAGATGAACATTAGCAATTATAACAGCACCAATTCAACATTTTAAATGCTATCCTATTTTGAAAAATTCCAAATGAATTCTTCCGGTCTCCAAAATAATTGTGGTAATCGTTTATGATCACTGTGGATTTAATGGGACACCTCCCAAATTTTGCTAAGTGAAATAGTTGGCCAAATAATTCCCTTTTCTCTCTGTAAATAAAAAAGGAAATAGAAAAGGGCCTAGCTACTCACGTGCACTTGTAGCCCATTGCTACAAAGGCACAGCCCAGCCCACTCCTCCCCATGGTCGTCCCTTCCCTGCTCACCCGACCGAGGCGCGCTGGCTGGTCGCCGCCCGACCGCCTCGCCACCCGCTGCTCGCGCCGAGGGATAAGGCCGAGCCTCCCGGCCTCGTCGGCCCCCACTCCCACTTGCGCCTCTCCTCCCCTGATCCACCTTTCCCTCTCCTCACGCGCCACCTCCCGAGCACCATCACACTGTGCCTCGGTTGATCCCATGACCACTGTAACATCCCAAATTTCCTATTTGGAATGTTTTACAATTATAGCTAGCATCCTATGCATCCTGCTTGAATTTGAATGCCATTTGAAGTTTCAGAGCAATTTGAGTTTTGAATTTGAATTTCAAACTTTGGCATGTGGGAAACAATTCAAAACTAAGCCCGATAAATACTTGATCAAAAGTATGAGAGGAGCAAACATGACACTCCAAAATATCAGAGGAAACAATGCTAAAAGTTTTGGAATTCAAATCTGAATTTTATTTGAATTTGAAAAAATGGATTTTATAAAGTTTGATTTTGCCTTTGGAAAATGTTCAAATGAAAGGAATATTCCCTGATCATTTTGGTATATATATACCCTATATAAAATATTTATAGATAAAGTTTTATTTTTGTTTTGTTTTATTTAAAAATAAAGAAAACTCCCCGGCGCCACCAAGCCACCCAGCCCAGCCATGCCGCCTCCTCCAGCCCAGCCAGAGCCCAGTGAGCCGCCCAACAGCCAGCCCAGCGCCTCACCACCTCGCCCGCTCGCCTGAACCCCTAGGCTTCGCCACCCACCCTCGCCTCTCTCTCTCCCACTGACCGTGGGACCCGCCTGCCTCCTTCCCTTGCCCACGCCATGACTCGCCGGAGATCGACCGGATCCCTCAAGGATCCGGATCCCCGATCGCCTCCGATGCCCTTCCGAAGCGAGCCCGAGGCCCCGGCTATAAAGGCCGAGCCCCTGCACCCCATCCCCCGAGAGCTCGCCAGACCCTCTCTCCTCCCGCTGACGTCGCGGAGACCCGAGCCCTCGCCGCCATTGTTGCCGCTGCCGACCTCGGTCCACCCCGACTTCTAACACCACCGAACCACCTCGTGCTCCTCAGATCTCCTCGACGAGTCGCCGGAGCTCGCTGACGCCTCGGACGCCTGACGACTTTCGCTGCCGCCGCCGCCCGCCGAGTCCCAGTAAGCCCCCAGATCCTCCCCGTCCGATCGTAGATCTACGGCTAGATTAGAAGCCCTCAAGGGGTAGGTTTTAGTTAGAAACCGTCCGGTTCCGATCGGTTTATTTATTAGTTAGGTTTTATTTTTAGGCGGTTCGTTTTAGTTAACCCTAGAGCCCGTTAGGCTATCTAACGCATTGTATAGTACAAAGATAGGCCCATTAGGCCTTTTTTTTATTTTGATATTCTGTTTTAGTTTAATAGTTTCTGTTTTCAAAATTCATATCTTTTATTCTGTTTAATATTTTGAGTGATTCTTTTTTGTTGGATTGCAAATTTTATGTAGTTTCTGTAAAATATATATTTAGCTATGTTAAAATAATTAAAATTGCTTTAATTTAGTTTTGGTCAGAATAGTAAATCTGCTATAACTTTAGTTAGAAAAATTATTTTTGCATGATTCTTTTGTCACCACTTTATTTTGACATTGCAAAACCCTAGAAATTAACTTGGGTATTTTAGGATTAATAAATAATTAGTTTTAGACAGAATCCTATTAATCCTAATTAATTAATTAGTTCTGTTTTCCTAATTAATTAATTAGTAAATTAATTTATTTTTAACTTGTGATTAGTTATTCTAGGTTAGTTTCTGTCACTCCATTAGATGAACTTTTATTTATAATTAATAAAAGTTTTAAATTATTTTTCTTAATGGAAATTGGATTAGGCCTAAAATGAGTTTTATAATAGCTTTTAATTAATTCTTTTTGCTCCTAGTTGCTTAGTGAATCCTTTTCTGTTAAGTTAACCTAAAACCATGATTAGGTTATATTAAGGAATTTTTGTTATATAAAAACTATTTTTGTTATTGTTTGGAGTAGGGAAAAACTTTGAATTGGTTTCTTTGAGTTTTTCTTTTGGATTTGGTTTTGATTGTTTTGTTGTGCTATGTTACTATTGTTATCTTGTGTGATCCTCTTGCTTTGTGCTTATTGTGTTATTGTTTGTCTCGGTAGAGTTTCCGGAGTGCGAAGCTTGCTACTACGACTCTTTAACTTACGAGGATCATCAGCAAGGCAAGTTTTGATCATGTTATTTCTATACCTATGTTTTTGTGCATTAGTAGTTGTCACCACCCCACCATGCATGCAGTAGTGAAATCTTGAAGTCATTAAACTCGAGTAGTATCATGTGGTAGGATGAACCAACCCCCTTGTTACCATGACCCCGGGACGTAGTAGTTACTTTGCTATGCTCGTAGACGGGATTTGGGATGAGTGAAATTTATAAGCAAGATGTGAGAGTCAATGATGATGACAACCCCATGAACTGCAATGATCAAGATGGACTTCGGAAAATCACTACTGGGTGGAGGACGGTTGACGGGCACCCTGGAGCACCCAAGGTGGCCGGATGCATGGAGAAGCGCCATGACATCCTCATGGAAAGCTTCACCCAGCCACAAAGAGAAGGATGGATGCCCCATGACCGAAGCTTACTCTGCAGCCGCAAGCCATTATGGGCTCTAGCTTGGTTGACCCTAGTAGTGACGCTGGCTGGACGGTACTACGAGAAGTAGACGAACGGTAGGATTGGATGGGTACCGGCAAAGGGCGTAAGAACTCTTTTGAAGACCTCGTTTATCTGGTCCGCCTTCAAACACCATGAAGTGCTAAGACTTTAAAGGAGGGAATGATTCTTGCGGGAAAGTGCGCAACCTCTCGCAGAGTTTAAAAGATCTAATCGATTAGCCGTGTCCCCGGTTACGGACATTTGAGCCTCTGGAACTTGGAAGTATTCGGATATCTCAACACTAAAACTAATGAAATAATTTGAGGGTTTAAGACTTAATAATTTGGGAACGAGATATTGGTTGGCGGAACCATCTCAATAACTACCAATAATTGTAGTAATTTGCAAGCAAGTCCACTGTAGTAGGATAAAATTTGCTTTTCGCAAAAATGATGAAACTTAGAGCTCCCACACCAAAAATGCATATAGTGTTAGTAATTTTATTATTGTTATTCTTCATGACTTGCCGCTTATTCCAAAAGCTGATTCTACATGGCTGCAACGTATTATGTTGCGTAGATATATTCCGATCAGAGGAGGCTACGCCCGCGCTTGGCGATTGCCCTTGGAGTCGGATGGACTCGCTACCTTCGACGCTCCGCAGCATTTGTAGTTTATTTCTCATGAGTTGGCCTTGAGCCAAATTTATTCCTTGTAATAAAGACTCTATATGAGAATCGCTTAATGATATTCAGGTGTGATTGAACTTTGATTACTTTATCGATGTATCGTGGGTACCAAAGATGATCTTGGGATGGTATGCATACGTAGATTTGACCGATTTTGGGTAAGGTCGCTACAGAGATGGTATCAGAGCACACGCTGACCGTAGGATCGTAACCCCTAGGATCGGAAAGCCATAAGCAGAGACCATTTACTTTAAACCCCTTTTCATTCTATAATTCTCCCCTGTTCTACTCTAACTCTTCTCCCCTTTGCAACATTCTAGATGGCCGTCGAATTCACCCCAGTTTTGCTACGGAGTTCTCGCCAGCCCGATGAGACGATGCCCTTTGAAGAAAGCTGGTCCAGATGGTGAAGCAGCTGAAGATAGCTCTACCTCGATCACCGGAAACCCACTAATGCACTTCCAATGACACCCGCCACAGTGATTGAAGTGCATATCCTGTGGAGAACCTTTGGAGGACACACGAGCCTATCAACTTTGAGTTCACCGAGTTCAACTGGATCATCGGAAGGGACGTGGCGATCTACCGAGCACTTGGACATCTCCGAGAGGAGTACAGGCCGAGCTCGATCACTCAGACTCGCCATGGTTTCTCGCGGGGCAAGGAATGGAGATATCATCCGCACCATTGAGGACGATTCCACTCTCTCATACATCCAGACTTGGAGTGTCTTCTCGTGAAACGGAGATTCAGACTCGCCGAACTCAAGACACACGGAAGCTTTTGTTCCGCGAATCGAATCGGAGGAGAAGGCCCGCAGACTTCCTTGGCTATGAGGAAGAAATCACGGACTTCATGGAGATAGTCGACGATCTCAAGATGAAGCTTGCCGCGATAGAGGAAAAGATGGACTTGGAGAGGACCTTTACCCGAGTGGAGATGAAGCACCCTCGTGAGCAATGATCAGGATTTCAAGGAGTACCACGAAGGAAACCCCAAGAGGAGGCGCCATCGATGAAGACTTTTTAGTCGACCACCATGTTATCTTTTACTTTTAAATCGATCGCTTAGGCCGATGTTTTCCTTCGATTTAGTCATGAGCTTTTGTAATCGAGTTTGAACCATGTTTGAGTGGAATGAATAAATGATTGGTGTGTTATGATTGTGCATTCATATGGGTAGTGTTATTTCTCATAGACCATTGTTCTATTCTAATTTTCTCACCCACTCCAAAAACACCAGATGCCTCCGAGACGTGACATCGGTTTCCCGCCGAGCTCACCCACTGCTCCAAGCAGAGAATGCATCGATGCAGCTCGATTCGTAATCGTAACAACACCGCCAACAATCCACCGCCACCACCACCACCCACTGTGGACAACTTGACTCGATTTCTGAGGTTGAATCCGCCAGTGTTCACTAGTAGCACTGAGCCGATTGTGGCTGATGATTGGCTCCGCAAGATCGGAAGGGAGCTAGTCACCGTTGGATGCACTGATGCTGAGAAGGTGCGCTTTGCCGCACACCAACTGGATGGACCTGCAGCTTCTTGGTGGGAGAATTACACCGCCACTTTTCCCATGGGAGGCATCACTTGGGACCAATTCCAGAGGTTTTCAGACCGCTCATGTCTCACCTGGAGCCATGAGTCCGAAGAAGCGTGAGTTCCGCAACTTACGCCAGGGAATCGCATCGTGGCACAAGACGTGGATGAATTCAGCAAGCTCGCCGCTATGCCCCCGATGATGTGGCCACAGATGCCGCTTAGCAGGAGAAGTTCCTTGAGGGACTCAATGATGAACTGAGCATGCAGCTTATTGTGGCTACTTTCAACAACTACCAGAGCTGGTAGACAAGGCCACCATTCGAAGGCAAGCAGCAACAGATAGAAAGCGCAAGCGGAAGTACAGCCGGGGAAGCACAACTCGGGAGCTCAGCAGAAGCCCGCTATGCACCGTACTCGGGAGGGCACACCCATCATAACCATGGAGGTCATAACCATGGAGGAAATGGGAACAACCGCAGCCAGACAACAAGTCAGGCCATGGCAATGGCAATGGCAATGGTAATGGCAATCAGCACCGTTCTGCCCGGCTCCAAGGATCTGAGCCACATCACCGCTTCAAGTGCCGTAAGACAGGCACTACGCCACCGACTGCCCGGAGGCCAAGCGTAAGAATGGAAATGGCAATGGAGGCTCGGTGAAGAAGCCAAACCGTTCCCTCGTGCTCGTGAACCACATCGACGTGGAGGACGCCTATGATCAACCGCATAATCGTGGTTGGTAAGTTTTATTGAATTCACGCTCAGTTTTGGTTCTCTTTGATTTCGTGCAACGATTCATTCATATCAAGGGTAGTTGTGGTAAAGTACGGATTACGACTAGAACCCTTAGAAGCCCCCCCTTCGCCGGGCCCGCAGAGGAGAAATGATGGCAGGTTTAAGCTGTCCCGCAACCTCAACATCGAACCACAAATTTCCGTGGAACTCATAGTGTTGGAAACTCATACCTTGGATGTAATCCTAGGCATGGATTGGTTGTCAAAGTATGAAGGAACATTGATCGTGTTCAAGAAGTCTATTCTGCTCACCACCCCGGAGCGTAAGAGGATCAAGTATGTAGCCAGCACAGCCAGATGAAGAATCAGTGCATTCTCACGGAGTTGTTCAGAGGAAGTGCCAGTAGTGCAAGAATTTCCCGATGTGTTTCCGGAGGAATTACCAGGAATGCCACCGGACAGGGACATTGAATTTCTGATTGAGCTATTGCCCGGCACAGCCCCAATATCCAAGAGACCTTATCGGATGCCACCGAATGAGTTGAAAGAGATCAAGGATCAAATAAACGAGTTATTGGAAAAAGGATATATTCGTCCGAGCTCATCACCTTGGGGAGCCCCAGTTCTTTTGGTAGAGAAGAAGGATGGAAGCTTGAGGATGGTTGTGGATTATCGTGCATTGAACGAAGTAACCATCAAGAACAAGTACCCCCTTCCAATGATCAATGACTTGTTTGATCAGCTTGTTGGAGCCAAGGTATTCTCTAAGATCGATCTTCGATCAGGGTATCATCAATTGAAGATCCATGAAAAGGATATACCCAAAACAGCATTCACCACCAGGTATGGTCTATATGAGTATACCGTCATGTCATTTGGATTGACTAATGCTCCTGCATACTTCATGAATTTGATGAACAAGGTGTTCATGGAGTATTTGGACAAGTTTGTCGTGGTGTTCATCGATGATATATTGATATTCCCCAAGAGCGAGGAAGAACATAAGGAACATTTGCGACTAGTTCTGGAGAAACTTCGAGAACATCAGTTGTATGCAAAGTTTAGCAAATGTGAATTTTGGTTGAAGGAAGTTGGATTCCTCGGACATGTTATTTCAGGAGAAGGAATAGCAGTTGATCCCGCCAAGGTTGAATCAGTCACCGATTGGCAGTCACCCACCTCAGTCAAGGAGATCCGTAGTTTTCTCGGACTCGCAGGATATTATCGGAGGTTCATTGAGAACTTCTCAAAGATTGCCAAGCCCATGACCGAGTTGTTGAAGAAGGAAGCCAAATATGTTTGGACCGATGAATGTGAAGCCAGTTTTCAGGAATTGAAGAAACGGTTGGTCACAGCCCCAGTGTTGATATTGCCGACATACATAAGGAATACCAGGTCTATTAGACGCTTCTCGTCAAGGACTCGGAGGAGTATTGATGCAGGAAGGTAAGGTTGTAGCTTATGCCTCCGCATAGCTACGGCCTCATGAGATGAATTATGCCACGATGATTTGGAGTTAGCAGTGAGTGCATGCACTCAAGACTGGAGACATTTCCTCATCGGAAACCGCTGTGATGTCTACACAGATCACAAGAGTTTGAAGTATATCTTCACGCAGAAGGAATTGAACCTCAGCAGAGGAGATGGCTAGAGTTGATAAAGGACTATGACATGAGATTGCATTACCACCCGGTAAAGCTAATGTTGTAGCAGATGCTTTGAGCCGTAAGAGTTATGTGAATACCCTTACAGCAGGAGGATTACCCCAAGAGTTAGTCGATGACCTCGTAGATCTCCGATCGAGATAGTTCCAAAGGATTTGTTGCAACTCGAAGTTCAGTCCACCTTGACCGAAAGGATTCGTGAAGCCCGTAAGTCGGACAAGGAAATCGATGAGATAAAACAAAAGATGGAGGAAGGAAAAGCTAAAGGATTCCGTAAGGATGA
Source organism: Aegilops longissima (assembly GCA_021605205.1). Taxonomy (NCBI): domain Eukaryota; kingdom Viridiplantae; phylum Streptophyta; class Magnoliopsida; order Poales; family Poaceae; genus Aegilops; species Aegilops longissima. The sequence continues at coordinate 35,229,152 of CM038679.1, read as the reverse complement.
ACACGGACTATATGGTTTGAGGATCGATTATGTGCCCAATGATCCCGAGCTCAGAAGCTAATTCTTCAGAGGCTCATGATTCACCGTATTCTATTCACCCCGCAACACCAAGATGTACTGGATTTGAAGCAAAGTTTCGTGGATGGTATGAAGAAGGACATTGCCGAGTACGTAGCGAAGATGCGATGTTTGCCAACGTAAAGGCGTAACATCGAAGCCAGCAGGTTACTTCAACCTTTGCCGATTCCCGATTGGAAATGGGAGAAACTTGGTATGGATTTCATCACAGGATTACCCAGACCCGCTCAGGTTATGATTCTATCTGGGTAGTGGTTGATCGTTTGACTAAGGTAGCCCACTTCATTCCCGTGAAGACTACCTATACCAGTGCCAAGTTGGCCAAGATATACATGACCAGGATTGTATGTCTGCATGGAGTTCCGAGGAAAATCGTGTCAGATAGAGGAACGCAGTTTACCTCAAAGTTTTGGAAGCAATTGCATGAAACTTTGGGTACGAGGCTGGAATTCAGTACAGCTTTTCATCCGCAGACAGATGGACAGACCGAGAGAGTCAATCAGATTCTGGAGGACATGTTGAGAGCTTGTGTGCTAGACTATGGATCTAGCTGGGATGATAATTTTCCATACGCAGAGTTCTCATACAACAACAGTTATCAATCCAGTTTGAAGATGGCCCCTTTCGAAGCTCTCTACGGAAGGAGGTGCAGAACACCATTGTGGGATAGTGTTGAGATCGATCACTTTTCGTTCCGATCTTATCAAGGATTCCAAGAGAAAGTCAAGCTGATTCGAGACAGGCTCAAGATAGCACAGTCGCGATGTAAGAGTTATGCCGACGAAGAAGCGCAAGGAAGTGACTTACGAAGTGGGAGACCGAGCATATCTTCGTGTGTCTCACTTCGTGGAATCAAGAGGTTTGGAGTCAAGGAAAGTTAGCACCCGATTCATTGGCCCCTACAAAATCCTCGAACGTCGTGGGGAAGTTGCATACAAGTTGGAATTGCTGGAAGGATTGTCCGGAGTTCATGATGTCTTCCATGTTTCTCAGCTGAAGAAGTGTCATGCCGACATGGCCGATGTTCCGTTGGGAGACACAAGGTGCCCTAGAGGCCATACAGCTTGACAAAGGATCTGACTTACAAGGAGAAACCCGTCCAATTCTCAAACTGCAAGCAGAGTCACCCGCAGCAAGGTCATCAAATTTTGCAAGGTTTGTGGAGTCACCACACCGAGGAAGAAGCCACTGGGAACGCCAAGAAGATCTTCTTCGAGACCACCCGCACCTATTTGTTAGTTAACCCAATCTCGAGGGCTAGATTCATCTTAAGGTGGTAGGTTTGTAACATCCCAAATTTCCTATTTGGAATGTTTTACAATTATAGCTAAGCATCCTATGCATCCTGTTTGAATTTGAATGCCATTTGAAGTTTCAGAGCAATTTGAGTTTTGAATTTGAATTTCAAACTTTGGCATGTGGGAAACAATTCAAAAACTAAGCCCGATAAATACTTGATCAAAAGTATGAGAGGAGCAAACATGACACTCCAAAATATCAGAGGAAACAATGCCAAAAGTTTTGGAATTCAAATCTGAATTTTATTTGAATTTGAAAAATGGATTTTTATAAAGTTTGATTTTGCCTTTGGAAAATGTTCAAATGAAAGGAATATTCCCTGATCATTTTGGTATATATATACCCTATATAAAATATTTATAGATAAGGTTTTATTTTTGTTTTTGTTTTATTTAAAAATAAAGAAAACTCCCTGGGCGCCACCAGCCACCCCAGCCCAAAGCCGCCTCCCTCCAGAGCCTCACCCAGCCAACTGAGCCGGCCCAACAGCCAGCCCAGCGCCTCACCCCTCGCCCGCCGCTTGAACCCCTAGGCTTCGCCACCCACCCTCGCCTCTCTCTCTCCGTGACCCGTGGGACCCGCCTGCCTCCTTCCCCCCTTGCCCACGCCATGACTCGCTGAGATCGACCGGATCCCAAGGATCCGGATCCCGATCGCCTCCGATGCCCTTCCGAAGCGAGCCCGAGGCCCGGCTATAAAGGCCGAGCCCCCGCACCCCATCCCCCGAGAGCTCGCAGACCCCTCTCCTCCCGCTGACGTCGCGGAGACCCGAGCCTCCCCGCCATTGTTGCCGCCGACCCTGGTCCACCCCGACCCCAACACCACCGAACCACCCCGTGCTCCTCAAGATCTCCCCGACGAGTCGCCGGAGCTCGCCGACGCCTGGACGCCTGACGACTTTCGCCGCCGCCGCCGAGTCCGTAAGCCCCAAGCATCCCTCCCCGTCCGATCGTAGATCTACGGCTAGGATTAGAAGCCCTCAAGGGGTAGGTTTTAGTTAGAAACCGCCGGTTCGATCGGTTTATTTATTAGTTAGGTTTTATTTTTAGGCGGTTCGCTTTTAGTTAACCCTAGAGCCCGTTAGGCTATCTAACATAGAGTACTGAGATAGGCCCATTAGGCCTTTTTTTTATTTTGATTTTCTGTTTTAGCTTAATAGTTTCTGTTTTCAAAATTCATATCTTTTATTCTGTTTAATATTTTGAGTGATTCTTTTTTGTTGGATTGCAAATTTTATGTAGTTTCTGTAAAATATATATTTAGCTATGTTAAAAATAATTAAAATTGCTTTAATTTAGTTTTGGTCAGAATAGTAAATCTGCTATAACTTTAGTTAGAAAAATTATTTTTGCATGATTCTTTTGTCACCACTTTATTTTGACATTGCAAAACCCTAGAAATTAACTTGGGTATTTTAGGATTAATAAATAATTAGTTTTAGACAGAATCCTATTAATCCTAATTAATTAATTAGTTCCTGTTTTCCTAATTAATTAATTAGTAAATTAATTTATTTTTAACTTGTGATTAGTTATTCTAGGTTAGTTTCTGTCACTCCATTAGATGAACTTTTATTTATAATTAATAAAAGTTTTAAATTATTTTTCTTAATGGAAATTGGATTAGGCCTAAAATGAGTTTTATAATAGCTTTTAATTAATTCTTTTTGCTCCTAGTTGCTTAGTGAATCCTTTTCTGTTAAGTTAACCTAAAACCATGATTAGGTTATATTAAGGAATTTTGTTATATAAAACTATTTTTGTTATTGTTTGGAGTAGGGAAAAACTTTGAATTGGTTTCTTTGAGTTTTTCTTTTGGATTTGGTTTTGATTGTTTTGTTGTGCTATGTTACTATTGTTATCTTGTGTGATCCTCTTGCTTTGTGCTTATTGTGTTATTGTTTGTCTCGGTAGAGTTTCCTGAGTGCTAAGCTTGCTACTACGACTTTTTAGCTTACGAGGATCATCAAGAAGGCAAGTTTTGATCATGTTATTTCTATACCTATGTTTTTGTGCATTAGTAGTTGTCACCACCCCACCATGCATGCAGTAGTGAAATCTTGAAGTCATTAAACTCGAGTAGTATCATGTGGTAGGATGAACCAACCCCCTTGTTACCATGACCCCGGGACGTAGTAGTTACTTTGTTATGCTCGTAGACGGGATTTGGGATGAGTGAAATTTATAAGCAAGATGTGAGAGTCAATGATGATGACAACCCCATGAACTGCAATGATCAAGATGGACTTCGGAAAATCACTACTGGGTGGAGGACGGTTGACGGGCACCCTGGAGCACCCAGTGGTGGCCGGGATGCATGGAGAAGCGCCATGACATCCTGCGGAAAGCTTCACCCAGCCACAAAGAGAAGGATGGATGCCCCATGACCGAAGCTTACGTGCAGCCGCAAGCCATTATGGGCTCGCTTGGTTGACCCTAGTAGTGACGCTGGCTGGGACGGTACTACGAGAAGTAGACGAACGGTAGGATTGGATGGGTACCGCAAAGGGCGTAAGAACTCTTTGAAGACCCTGTTTATTCGTCCGCCTTCAAACACCATGAAGTGCGAAGACTTTAAAGGAGGGAATGATTCTTATGGGAAAGTCGCAACCTCTCGCAGAGTTTAAAAGATCTAATCGATTAGCCGTGTCCCCGGTTACGGACATTTGAGCCTCTGGAACTTGGAAGTATTCGGATATCTCAACACTAAAACTAATGAAATAATTTGAGGGTTTAAGACTTAATAATTTGGGAACGAGATATTGGTTGGCGGAACCATCTCAATAACTACCAATAATTGTAGTAATTTGCAAGCAAGTCCACTGTAGTAGGATAAAATTTGCTTTTCGCAAAAATGATGAAACTTAGAGCTCCACAGCCAAAAATGCATATAGTGTTAGTAATTTTATTATTGTTATTCTTCATGACTTGCCAGCTTATTCCAAAAGCTGACCTACATGGCTGCAACGTATTATGTTGCGTAGATATATTCGATCAGAGTGAGGCTACGCTCCGCGCTTGGCGATTGCCCTTTGAGTCGGATGGACTCGCTTACCTTCGACGCTTCGCAGCATTTGTAGTTTATTTCTCATGAGTTGGCCTTGAGCCAAATTTATTCCTTGTAATAAAGACTCTATATGAGAATCGCTTAATGATATTCAGTGTGATTGAACTTTGATTACTTTATCGATGTTGTGGGTACCAAAGATGATCTTGGGATGGTATGCATACGTAGATTTGACCGATTTTGGGTCAGGTCGCTACACCACCGCTGTCCCCGGCCCTCTCCGACGAGTCCCCGAGTGCCGTCGTGCCCCGCGACGTCTTCCTCGACCACCGGACCAAGCCAGGAGCCCCCACAGCAAGCGCGGCGACCGCTTCTTCCTCCTCTGCTCCGACGAACGCCGACGTCGAATTCGGCCACCTCGCGCCTGCCCCGAGCCCACTGAGCACACCTACAGGCGCCCAGTGAGCTCCTCCTCCCTATCCCTCTCTCCCGTGTTTTCCCGCGCCATGGCAGCCTCTGCCATCGCCGCCCGAACCTAGCTCCGCCGCATAGCTCGCCGTCGACGTTGTAGTCGCTGCCAAGCTCGCCCGAGCATGGGAACGTGCTCAGGTCCCCTCACCGCGGCCGCTCGTGCCGCTAGATCCCATCCCCGTGGCCTCTGTCGCTCATCCCGCCTATGGCCGAACTCCGGCGGCCGCTAAGGTGCTCGCCATCGGCGTATCGAGCCTCCCCGAGACCAACCGGTGGCACCTGGCGATGCGCGCCGACGCCAGCTCTCGAACGTGACCGAAAACGCGGCGAACCGTGCCTTGTAGCCATTTTCCGGCCATCTCCGGCGAACTTCCGCCGCGGAAATGGTCGCCGGCGCGACTCCGGTCGCCGTCCGACGTGGCGCCGACGCTGCAACCTCGACCACGCCCGAGCCACCGCCATCGGGTCCTCTAACTGCTGACCTAGTCAACTTGCGACTAGGCGCCCTCGTGACGCCGACGTGCGGGCCCCACCGCTTAATCCTCTAATTAAAATGTTTTAATAATTAAAACTAATTAGTTTAGCCAATTAGGCTATGACAGGTGGGGTCCAGTAGCTAATTAACCTAGATTAGTTAGTTTAATACACTGTTAGGCTAGCAGGGGCTGACATGTGGGTCCCACTGGACCCACGGGCCAGGTTTGACTTGGTCAGCCGCCCTGCTGACTGCTGATGTCGCTGTGACATCATGCTGATGCAATAAACCTTTCTGTTAATTTATTTAATTTCAGAAAATGTTTAAAACTTTGAAAATTCATAGAAATTAAACCGTATACCAGATGAAAATGTTTTCTATGTGAAAGTTGCTCAGAAAAATCCAACAAATCCGAATATGCGGTCCGTTCATCTGTCACATGCCTCTAGCATGCTGAACATGGAGCATTTCCCCTCCGGTCATATGTGTGACACAGGTCCGGAACCGGGAATACATTCCCGGTTGTTTTCCCCCTGCACCTATATCGTGTAGCCATGCGTTAGGTCACACCCGATGCAGCATATTGCCATGTTACGCTTTGTGATGCTATGTTGCTTTATATTTACTGTTTCTTCTCCCTCTTCTCCCCGGTAGACCCCGAGACCGATGCTGATGCCCCTGTGATCGACTACGGCGACAACGACCCTCCTTCTTGTCTGAGCAACCAGGCAAGCCCCCCCTTTGATCATCCCGATATCGCCCATTCCATTCCCTCATGCTTGCATTAGATTTTGCTACTGTTATTGTTTGCTCCTATTCTGATGCATAGCCTGCTTTTGTATCTGCTGTTGTACCTTACCTGCTTATCCTAAACTGCTTAGTATAGGTTGCTTAGAGATCCATTAGTGACCCCCACTCTGTCTCCGATCGCCTTGTTGGATAATCATAAGACCCGATCAACGGATCAAGACCAGGCCCGACATCGCACATCACTTCCCTTAGTTGCTCGACACTCGGGTTACTATCGAGTACCGAGGGTGAGACCTCTACAACACTTCCGATATTAACCTCGTAGTATAGCTATCCGGTCGTGGTCATCGAGGGTGATTTCCTCTTTAACCACTTCCGATACGAAGTCTGTCGTGCAACCCTCAAGTGTGAACCTCGAGGGTGAATCCTCTTACGCTCACCTTGATGACTACATCGAGTGGAATTCACCGGGGTGATTCCTCGGTTTTTCCCTTGATGTTTAGACACACCATTACTTTGATTACTATGACTTTACACCGAGCCATGTTACTAAAGACGGGTCGACCACGAGGGTGCCCGCGAGCTTAATTGCAGTGATGTGGAGTCGGGTTGACCGGAGGGTGCCCGTGAGATAATTACGAGGCGTGGCCGGCATTCCTAGCCCTTGCCGCAAGTCCTCGAGACGGGCAACGGGTCACATCTTCGTGAGTCTCGCTTGTTACCGCGTTCCTAATCCACTATGATTTGGATATTTGATCCGAGGGCCTCGCCCGATAGCACTAACCATCACGTGGGCATAGTATGGGCGTTCTGCGTCGTATGCATCAGCCAAAGCTTAATAGACGTCAGCGACTGAGCGGCGCGCGCCGGGTTGGACTGCGTAAGCGCCTGCCTTGTGGAAGGAGGTAGCTAGGTCTGCTCACCGCCGCAGACGCAACGCGTCTGAGGAGTTCCCGGGGAGATGGCCCATGACCCCTAGGGGCATAGGTTTAGTCCGGCGTGCTGGCCTCTCTATTAAGCCTAGGTCGGGTTGCGGCGTATTGTTTTGCCGAGGCCGGGGATGACCCTAGAAAGTGTGTCCGGCCGGAGTTAAGCGAGCGTGGTGGGTAAGTTGGTGCACCCCTGCAGGGAAGAAAACATCTATTGATAGCCTGTCCTACGGTAACGGACACTTGGAGTTGTATACCGATCGATACAACTAGAACTGGATACTTGTGGTGAGAATTTGATGGTGATGAGAACTGGATTGTGATGATAACTGGATAGTATGGCTCTGGGATTTCTTTCTCGCAGGGAGTCGAGAAAGGATCTCCGGCCGAGGTTGATAACACTACTACTTTACATTATGCTACTCTACTCCCTCCTATTTGCTGCAAGATGGTGGTTTCCAGAAGATGCTAGTCTTCGATAGGACTAGGCCTTCCCTCTATTCTGGCATTTCTGCAGCCCAGTCCACATATACAGCCTTCCTTTGATAATGTTGCATATGTAGTGTAGATCCTTGCTTGCGAGTACTTTGGATGAGTACTCACGATTGCTTTGCTCCCCTCTTCCCCCTTTCTTCTTCTTTCCGGTTGATGCAACCAGATGACGGAGCCCAGGAGCCAGATGCCACCGCCGATGCATACTACTACGTGGAGGCCGCCGATGACCAGGAGTAGTTAGGAGGCTCCCAGGCAGGAGGCCTTGCCTTTTCGATCGATGTTGCTTTTGTGCTAGCCTTCTTAAGGCAAACTTGTCTAACTTATGTCTGTACTCAGATATTGTTGCTTCCGCTGACTCTTGTGTATTCGAGCTTATGTATTCGAGCCCTCGAGGCCCATGGCTTGTAATATAAAGCTTGTATTATTTTAATTGGTGTCTAGAGTTATGTTGTGATATCTTCCCGTGAGTCCTTGATCTTGGTCGTACACATTTGCGTGCATGATTAGTGTACGATTGAATCGAGGGCGTCACAACTAGCTCCAATTCATCAATGTAATGTAGGCATGTATTCCGTAAATAGTCATACGTGCTTATGGAAAAGAACTTGCATGACATCTTTTGTCCTACCCTCCCGTGGCAGCGGGGTCCTATTGGAAACTAAGGGATATTAAGGCCTCCTTTTAACAGAGAACCGGAACAAAGCATTAGCACATAGTGAATACATGAACTCCTCAAACTACGGTCATCACAGGGAGTGGTCCCGATTATTGTCACTTCGGGGTTGCCGGATCATAACACATAGTAGGTGACTATAGACTTGCAAGATAGGATCAAGAACACACATATATTCATGAACGCATAATAGGTTCAGATCTGAATTCATGGCACTCGGGCCCTAGTGACAAGCATTAAGCATAGCAAAGTCATAGCAACATCAATCTCAGAACATAGTGGATACTAGGGATCAAACCCTAACAAAACTAACTCGATTACATGATAAATCTCATCCAACCCATCACCGTCCAGCAAGCCTACGATGGAATTACTCACGCACGGCGGTGAGCATCATGAAATTGGTGATGGAGGATGGTTGATGATGACGACGACGACGAATCCCCCTCTCCGAAGCCCCGAACGGACTCCAGATCAGCCCTCCCGAGAGAGATTAGGGCTTGGCGGCGGCTCCGTATCGTAAAACGCGATGAAACTTTCTCTCTGATTTTTTTCTCCCCGAAAGCCAATATATGGAGTTGGAGTTGGCGTCGGAAGGTGTCCAGAGGGCCCACGAGGTAGGGGGGCGCGCCCAGGAGGGGGGGGGGGCGCCCCCCACCCTCGTGGACAGGGTGTGGGCCCCCTGGTCTTTATCTTTGGCGAGGATATATTATTATTTTTTATAAGACATCCCGTGGAGTTTCAGGTCATTCCGAGAACTTTTGTTTTCTGCACATAAAACAACATCATGGCAATTCTGCTGAAAACAACGTCAGTCCGGGTTAGTTCCATTCAAATCATACAAGTTAGAGTCCAAAACAAGGGCAAAAGTGTTTGGAAAAGTAGATACGAAGGAGAGGTATCAACTCCCCCAAGCTTAAACCCTTGCTTGTCCTCAAGCAATTCAGTTGACAAACTGAAAGAGAAAAAGAAAAAAAATTTACAAACTCTGTTTGCTCTTGTTGTTGCACTTATGTCAAGCCAGCATTTAGGTTTTCAGCAAAGATTATAACTAACCACATTTGCAATAATTCTCAGGTCTCATGTTTACTCATATCAATAACATAATCAGCTAGCAAGCCATAATAATAAATCTCGGATGACAACACTTTCTCAAAACAATCATAATATGATATAACAAGATGGTACCTCGCTAGCCCTTTCTGAGACGGCAAAACATAAATGTAGAGCACCTTCAAAGATCAAGGACTGACTAGACATTGTAATTCATGGTAAAAGAGATCCAATCATAGTCATACCCGATATAAATTAACAGTAATGAATGCAGATGACAGCTGTGCTCTCTAGCTAGTGCTTTTAATAAGAGCGTGATGACTCAACATGAAAGTAAATAGGTAGGCCCTTCGCAGAGGGAAGCAGGGATTTGTATAGGTGCCAGAGCTCGGTTTTGAAATAGAGATAATTATATTTTGAGCGGCATACTTTCATTGTCAACATAACAACTAAGAGATGACGATATCGTCCATGCTAAACAAATTATAGGCGGTTCCCAAACAGAATGGTAAAGTTTATACTCCCCCTCCTCCACAAGCATCAATCCATGGCTCACTCGAAACATCGAGTGCCTCCAACATTCAACGGGTCCCAGGGGGAGTTTTGTTTGCAATTATTTTGATTTAGTTTGCATAAAGCATGGGACTGGGCATCCCGTTGACCAGCCATTTTCTCGTGAGTGAGGAACGGAGTCCACTCCTCTTGAGAATTGATAACCCACAAGTATAGGGGATCGCAACAGTTTTCGAGGGTAGAGTATTCAACCCAAATTTGTTGATTCGACACAAGGGGAGCCAAAGAATATTCTCAAGTATTAGCAGCTGAGTTGTCAATTCAACCACACCTGGAAACTTAATATCTGCAGCAAATTGTTTAGTAGCAAATTATATGATAGTGGTGGTAACGGTAACAAAAGTAAAGACAGCTAAAGTAATGTTTTTGGTATTTTTGTAGTGATTGTAACAGTAGCAACGGAAAAGTAAATAAGCGTAAACCAGTATATGGAAAGATTTTTGGTATTTTTGTAGTGATTGTAACAGTAGCAACGGAAAAGTAAATAAGCGTAAACCAGTATATGGAAAGCTCGTAGGCACCGGATCAGTGATGGATAATTATGCCGGATGCGGTTCGTCATGTAACAGTCATAACATAGGGTGACACGGAACTAGCTCCAATTCATCAATGTAATGTAGGCATGTATTCTGTAAATAGTCATACGTGCTTATGGAAAAGAACTTGCATGACATCTTTTGTCCTACCCTCCCGTGGCAGCGGGGTCCTATTGGAAACTAAGGGATATTAAGGCCTCCTTTTAATAGAGAACCGGAACAAAGCATTAGCACATAGTGAATACATGAACTCCTCAAACTACGGTCATCACCGGGAGTGGTCCCGATTATTGTCACTTCGGGGTTGCCGGATCATAACACATAGTAGGTGACTATAGACTTGCAAGATAGGATCAAGAACACACATATATTCATGAAAACATAATAGGTTCAGATCTGAAATCATGGCACTCGGGCCCTAGTGACAAGCATTAAGCATAGCAAAGTCATAGCAACATCAATCTCAGAACATAGTGGACACTAGGGATCAAACCCTAACAAAACTAACTCGATTACATGATAAATCTCATCCAACCCATCACCGTCCAGCAAGCCTATGATGAAATTACTTACGCACGGCGGTGAGCATCATGAAATTGGTGATGGAGGATGGTTGATGATGACGACGGCGAGGAATCCCCCTCTCCGGAGCCCCGAACGGACTCCAGATCAGCCTTCCCGAGAGAGATTGGGGCTTGGTGGCGGCTCTGTATCGTAAAACGCGATGAAACTTTCTCTCTGATTTTTTTCTCCCCGAAAGCCAATATATGGAGTTGGAGTTGGCGTCGGAGGGTCTCCAGGGCGCGCCCCCCACCCTCGTGGACAGGGTGTGGGCCCCCTGGTCTTCATCTTTGGTGAGGATTTTTTATTATTTTTTATAAGACATCCCGTGGAGTTTCAGGTCATTCCGAAAACTTTTGTTTTCTGCACATAAAACAACATCACGACAATTCTGCTGAAAACAGCGTCAATCCGGGTTAGTTCTATTCAAATCATACAAGTTAGAGTCCAAAACAAGGGCAAAAGTGTTTGGAAAAGTAGATACGACGGAGACGTATCAAGAATAACCCGCCTAACACGGAAGATAAGGGCAACACTAGTTGATACATGAGCTATTCGAGCATGCAAAACAGAATGATTATTTGAAGGTTTAGAGTTTGGCACATACAAATTTACTTGGAACGGCAGGTAGATACCGCATATAGGAAGGTATAGTGGACTCACATGGAATAACTTTGGGGTTTAAGGGATTGGATGCACAAGCATTATTCCCGCTTAGTACAAGTGAAGGCTAGCAAAAGACTCGGAAGCGACCAACTAGTGAGCGACAAGAGTCATGAACATGCATTAAAATTAATAAACATTGAATACAAGCATGAGTAGGATATTATCCACCATGAACATAAATATCGTGAAGGCTATGTTGATTTGTTTCAACTACATGCATGAACATGTGCCAAGTCAAGTCACTTAAATCATTCAAAGGAGGATATCACCCCATCATACCACATCACAACCATTTTAATAGCATGTTGGCATGCAAGGTAAACCATTATAACTCATAAATAATCAAGCATGGCACAAGCAACTATGATCTCTAATTGTCATTGCAAACATGTTTATTCATAATAAGCTGAATCAAGAACGATGGACTCATCATATTTACAAAAACAAAAGAGGTTGAGTTCATACCAGCTTTTCCCATCTCAGTCAGTCCATCATATATGTCATCATAATTGCCTTTCACTTGCACGACCAAACGATGTGAATAATAATAAGAGTGTACGTGCATTGGACTAAGCTGGAATCTGCGAGCATTCAATAAACAGGAGAAGACAAGGCAATATGGGCTCTTGGTTAAATCAACAATAATGCATATAAGAGCCACTACAACAATTAAAACATGGTCTTCTCCTACTGACCCCCAAAGAAAAGAAAGGAAATAAAAACTATTTACACGGGAAAGCTCCCAACAAGCAAAAGAAGAACGGGAAATATTTTTGGGTTTTCTTTTAATTACTAATACTACAACAGGAAAAATAAACTACTACTATTTTTTTTGGTTTTTTTTCTTAAGGTTTATTAAACACATAAGAAGAAAGCAGGAAAAAGGAAATAAACTAGCATGGATATTACGGTGAAAGAGTATGAGCACCGACATCTAGCAATGAGTGTGTGTGAACATGAATGTAATGTCGGTGAGAAATACGTGCTCCCCCAAGCTTAGGCTTTTGGCCTAAGTTGGTCTATTGCCAGGGATAGCCTGGCTGATACCCGTAGGTGTAGCTGGGGTCGTACTGCGATGAAGAATAGTTGGGATCATACTGTGATGAAGAGGACTCTGTCTGCCACTAGCTGGCAACCGCCTCCAGATCCCAAGAATAAACAGACTCTCGTGGAGGCTCATCTTGTGGTTCCGGTTCCGGGGCTGGTGTAGGATTCCGATAGGCTTGAACGGCCGCCCACGGAACAATGTAAGGACCTGTAGACAAGTTAAACAAAGAGGGAGCAGGCAAAGTAATAGTCTCAGGGTGATGTTTATCAAAGTACAATTTATATTTGAGCTCCCCTTCGCGACTCTTAACAAGAAAATCATGTGCTAGCATACTCTTATAATCTAAATAAGCACGGGGCAATGCTGTTTCTTCTTTCTCCTCGTGCCTAATAAGTATTTCAAAATATTCAGCTAGGCGTGAAGCATAAATGCCTCCAAAGATGGGGCCCTTAGTACGGTTCAGACTTAACCGTCTAGCAACAATTCCCCCATACTAACAGAGTTATTGCGGTATAAACCATGGAACAAAATAAAAATATCAGGAACACTAAGGTTTCCACAGTTTCCGCGACCAATCAAGCAACGACTAGCAAATAAGGCAAAGTAGCGCATAACAGGAAAATGTATGCTAGTAATTCTTGCATCAGAAACCTTCCTGGTTTCTCCCACAGTGATAGTGTTAACAAAAGCTTCCACTTCATTACGGTGTGGTTCATCTAAGGTGCCCTCAAAGGGTATTTTTCAAACCTCGCAAAATTCAGCTAATGGCATCTCCTTAACAACGTCATATAAATGAAACTCTACTGTTGGAGGTGATTTCTTAGGGAAAAAGTAGAAGTTCTGCACAAAAGTATTTGTGAGTAAGAGATATTGATGACGTTGGTCGCGGAGGAAGTCGGTGAGGCCGGCGTTCTCAATTAATAGATAGAAATCCTCATAAATCCCAGCTCTCCTCAAGAAGTCATCGGAAGGCCATTCACACGGCCGGACCTCTGCGGTGCGAGGCAAATTAAATTTGGGCTTCTGCTCTTCTTCTTTTTGTTTTTCCTTCGAGCTTCGGCTCGACGAGCCCCTCAAAAGTCTCTTCATTATTTCTGAAATAATCTGAAATTTTTAGTAACTTCAAACAAAAGTGAACCAGCTTCAATAAAACTGATAGCAACTACTCATACAAGTGCCTAGAGCATATATCAAGCATTAGAACTACTTGGAACCATACAAATTTGACATGCAAGCTCAAGAACATGGTCACCTATGCAGCACAAATTTGCAAAGAATAAAGCACTAGAACAAAAACTAATTGGACCAATGGAGGAGTCACATACCAAGGAACAATCTCCCCAAGCAGTTTTATGAGAGGTGCTTTGAGCAAGGAGATCGAAAATCACAGCAAAAGTGCATTTGGAACACGAGCTTGAGTTGGTTTTTCGGGTTTGTGTGAGACAGAGGAAGAAGATGGGTGCAGGGATAAGTGGAGGAGGGCCACCATGGGCCCACGAGGCAGGGGGCGCGCCTAGGGGGGGTAGGGCGCGCCCTCCACCCTCGTGGCCAGGTGACAGCTCTCCCCATGGTAATTTTTGCACTAAAAATCCTCAAATATTCCCGAAAAAATCATATTAAATTGGCATGGCATTCTGAGGACTTTTATTTTCGGGATATTTTTATATTGCACGGATAAATCAAGAAACAGACAGAAAAATACTATTTTTACTTTATTTCTACTAAGGAACGGAAAATATAAAGAGGGTATAGAAGGTTGTGCTTCTAGTTTCATCCGTCTCATGCTCATAAAAAAGAATCCACTAACAAGGTTGATCAAGTCTTGTTAACAAACTCATTCCGATGATCATGGAACCGGAGAAATTTCGAGTGACACTATGTTACCTCAACGAGGATATGGACATCCCCAATAATAAGTATATCATATTTCTTCTTGACAGTAGGGAGAGGAAATTCAAAACCTCCAAATATAATCGATGGAATTTTTCCAATAGAGTTGATACTATGAACTTGAGGTTGTTTCCTCGGAAATTGTACCGTATGCTCATTACCATTAACATGAAAAGTGACATTGCCTTTGTTGCAATCAATAACAGCCCCTGCAGTATTAAGGAAAGGCCTTCCAAGAATAATAGACATACTATCGTCCTCGGGAATATCAAGAATAACAAAGTCCGTTAAAATAGTAACGTTTGCAACCACAACAGGCACATCCTCACAGATGCCGACAGGTATAGCGGTTGATTTATCAGCCATTTGCAAAGATATTTCAGTAGGTGTCAACTTATTCAAGTCAAGTCTACGATATAAAGAGATAGGCATAACACTAACACCGGCTCCAAGATCACATAAAGCAGTTTTAACATAATTTCTCTTAATGGAGCATGGGTATAGTAGACACTCCTGGATCTCCAAGTTTCGTTGGTATTTCACCCTTAAAAGTATAATTAGCAAGCATGGTGGAAATTTCAGCTTCCGGTATCTTTCTTTTATTTGTAACAATATCTTTCATATATTTAGCATAAGGATTCATTTTGAGCATATCAGTCAATCGCATACGCAAAAAGATGGGTTTAATCATTTCGGCAAAGCGCTCAAAATCCTCATCATCCTTTTTCTTGGATGGTTTGGGAGGAAAAGGCATGGGTTTCTGAACCCATGGTTCTCTTTCTTTACCATGTTTCCTACCAACGAAGTCTCTTTTATCATAACGTTGATTCTTTGATTGTGGGTTATCAAGATCAACTGCAGGTTCAACTTCTACATCATTATCATTGCTAGGTTGAGCATCATCATGAACATTATCATTAACATTTTCACTAGGTTCATGTTCATTACCAGATTGTGTTTCAAAGATCGACATAGAGATATCATTTGGATTCTCGGTGGTTCAACAACAGGTTCACTAGAAGTTTGCACAGTCCTATCATTTTCTTTTCTTCCTTTTAGAAGAACTAGGTACATCAATATTATTTCTCTGAGAATCTTGCTCGATTCTCCTAGGGTGGCCTTCAGGATACAAAGGTTCCTGAGTCATTCTACCAGTTCTAGTAGCCACTCTAACAGCATAATCATTTTTCTTACTATTCATTTCATCAAGCACTTCTTACTGAGCTTTAAGTACTTGTTCTACTTGAGCGGTAACCATAGAAGCATGTTTTCTAACAAGTTTAAGTTCACCTATAATATTAGCCATATAATCACTCAAGCGTTTAATCATGAAGGTATTCTGTTTTAATTGTCTACCAAAATAAGCATTAAAGTCATCTTGCTTAAACATAAAGTTATCAAACTCATCCAAGCACTGACTAGCAATTTTAGTAGGAGGTACTTCAGCTTTATCATATCTATAGACAGAATTTACCTTTACTACCCGTGTCGGGATATCGGGATCGGAGGTTCTTGATGAATAAAGAATTGAGATCATACACTTCTTCAACAAAGCGGTAGATTAAGACCATGTATTTCTTCAATAGGAGGTAAATTCTTAACATCTTCAGCTTTAATACCGTTTTCTTCCATAGATTTCTTTGCCCTTGCATATCTTCAGGATCGAGAAATAGAACACCTCTCTTCGGAGTTGGTTTAGGAATAGGCTCAAGAATTGGCTCGGGAGCTGGCTCGGAGGTGCCCAATTATTTTCATTTGTTAACATATTATTCAATAGAATTTCAGCTTCATCCGTGTTCTTTCCCGAAAAGAGAAACAGCACAACTATCCGGTAATCTCTGGAAGCATCGGTTAGTCCATTATAAAAGATATCAAGTATTTCAGGTTTCTTAAGAGGATGATCAGCAAAGCATTATAACTTGAGAAGCCTCCCCAAGCTTATGGGAGACTCTCTTCTTTATTTTGCACGAAGTTGTATATTTCCCTCAAAGCAGCTTGTTTCTTATGAGCAGGGAAATATTTAGAGAAGTAATAAATCATATCCTGGGGACTATGCACACAACCAGGATCAAGAGAATTAAACCATATCTTAGCATCACCCTTTAACGAGAACGGAAATATTTTGAGTATATAAAAGTAGCGCGATCTCTCATCCTTAGTAAACAGGGCAGCTATATCATTTAACTTAGTAAGATGTGCCACAACAGTTTTAGATTAATGGCCATAAAAAGGATCAGATTCAACCAAAGTAGTTATATCAGGATCAATAGAGAATTCATAATCCTTATCAGGAACACAGATAGGTGAAGTAGCAAAAGCAGGGCCAGGTCTCATCCTATCTCTAAGAGATTCTTTACTCCATTTAACTAGCAGCCTCTTAAGTTTGTATCTATCCTGGCAAGCAAAAATAGCTGCAGAAGATTCCGCATCAAAAAGATAACCCTCAGGAATAGCAGGCATATTTTCATCATCACTTTCATCATTGTATTCAGTTTCAATAATTTCTCTTTCTCTAGACCTAGAAATTTGTTCATCTAGAGATTCACCAAGGGGCACAGTAGTATCAAGCATAGAAGTAGTTTCATCATAAGTATCATGCATAGCAGAAGTGGCATCATCAATAACATGCGACATATCGGAACGAATAGCAGAAACAGGTTTAGGTGTCGCTAGCTTACTCATAACAGAAGGTGAATCAAGTGTAGAGCTAGATGGCAGTTCCTTACCTTCGTAGTTGAGGGATAAATTGTTGTCTTAGCGTCTTTCAAGTTCTTCATAGTGTCCAGCAGATAAAATCCCAAGTGACTCAAAGAATAGAGCTATGCTCCTCGGCAACGGCGCCAGAAAAAGGTCTTGATAACCCACATGTATAGGGGATCGCAACAGTTTTTGAGGGTAGAGTATTCAACCCAAATTTATTGATTCGACACAAGGGGAGCCAAAGAATATTCTCAAGTATTAGCAGCTGAGTTGTCAATTCAACCACACCTGGAAACTTAGTATCTGCAGCAAAGTGTTTAGTAGCAAAGTAATATGATAGTGGCGATAACGGTAACAAAAGTAAAGACAGCAAAAGTAATGTTTTTGGTATTGTTGTAGTGATTGTAACAGTAGCAATGGAGAAGTAAATAAGCGTAAACCAGTATATGGAAAGCTCGTAGGCACCGGATCAGTGATGGATAATTATGCCGGATGCGGTTCGTCATGTAACAATCATAACATAGGGTGACACAGAACTAGCTCCAATTCATCAATGTAATGTAGGCATGCATTCCGTAAATAGTCATACGTGCTTATGGAAAAGAACTTGCATGACATCTTTTGTCCTACCCTCCCGTGGCAGCGGGGTCCTATTGGAAACTAAGGGATATTAAGGCCTCCTTTTAATAGAGAACCGGAACAAAGCATTAGCACATAGTGAATACATGAACTCCTCAAACTACGGTCATCACCGGGAGTGGTCCCGATTATTGTCACTTTGGGGTTGCCGGATCATAACACATAGTAGGTGACTATAGACTTGCAAGATATGATCAAGAACACACATATATTCATGGAAACATAATAGGTTCAGATCTGAATTCATGGCACTCGGGCCCTAGTGACAAGCATTAAGCATAGCAAAGTCAGAGCAACATCAATCTCAGAACATAGTGGATACTAGGGATCAAACCCTAACAAAACTAACTCAATTACATGATAAATCTCATCCAACTCATCACCGTCCAGCAAGCCTACAATGGAATTACTCACGCACGGCGGTGAGCATCATGAAATTGGTGATGGAGGATGGTTGATGATGACGACGGCGATGAATCCCCCTCTCCGGAGCCCGGACGGACTCCAGATCAGCCCTCCCGAGAGAGATTAGGGCTTGGCGGCGGCTCCGTATCGTAAAACGCGATGAAACTTTCTCTCTGATTTTTTCTCCTCGAAAGCCAATATATGGAGTTGGAGTTGGCGTCGGAAGGTGTCCAGGAGGCCCACGAGGTAGGGGGCGCGCCCCCACCCTCGTGGACAGGGTGTGGGTCCCCTGGTCTTCATCTTTGGCGAGGATTTTTTTTATTTTTTATAAGACATCCCGTGGAGTTTTAGGTCATTCCGAGAACTTTTGTTTTCTGCACATAAAACAACATCATGGCAATTCTGCTGAAAACAGCGTCAGTCCGGGTTAGTTCCATTCAAATCATACAAGTTAGAGTCCAAAACAAGGGCAAAAGTGTTTGGAAAAGTACATACGACGAAGACGTATCAGCTATAAACACTAGTAAAGTACACATCAATAACATGTATATCCAATATACCTTTGTTCACTTTGCCATCCTTCTTATCCGCCAAATACTTGGGGCAATTCTGCTTCCAGTGACCAGTCCCTTTGCAGTAGAAGCACTTTAGTCTCAGGCTTAGGTCTAGACTTGGGCTTCTTCACTTGAGTAGCAACTTGCTTGCCGTTCTACTTGAAGTTCCCCTTTCTTCCCTTTGCCCTTTTTCTTGAAACTAGTGGTCTTGTCAACCATCAACACTTGATGCTTTTCTTGATTTCTGCCTTCGTCGATTTCAGCATCACTAAGAGCTTGGGAATCGTTCCATTATCCCTTGCATATTATAGTTCATCACGAAGTTCTAGTAACTTGGTGATAGTGACTAGAGAAGTCTATCAATCGCTATCTTATCTGGAAGATTAACTCCCACTTGATTCAAGTGATTGTAGTACTCAGACATTCTGAGCATATGCTCACTAGCTGAGCAATTATCCTCCATCTTGTAGGCAAAGTGATTGTCAAAGGTCTCATACCTTTCGACATGGGCATGAGTCTGAAATACTAATTTCAACTCTTGGAACATCTCATATGCTCCGTGGAGTTCAAAACGTCTTTGAAGCCCCGATTCTAAGCCGTAAAGCATGGTGCACTTGAAGGAAATATGACCTAGAGGCAATAATAAAGTTATTATTTATTTCCTTATTTCATGATAAATGTTTATTATTCATGCTAGAATTGTATTAACCAGAAACATAATACATGTGTGAATACATAGATAAACAGAGTGTCACTAGTATGCCTCTACTTGACTAGCTCGTTGATCAAAGATGGTTATGTTTCCTAACCATAGACATGAGTTGTCATTTGATAAACGGGATCACATCATTAGGAGAATGCTGTGATTGACTTGAGCCATTCCGTTAGGTTAGCACTTGATCGTTTTAGTTTACTGCTATTGCTTTCTTCATGACTTATACATGTTCCTATGACTATGAGATTATGCAGCTCCCGATTACCGGAGGAACACTTTGTGTGCTACCAAATGTCACAACGTAAATGGGTGATTATAAAGGTGCTCTACAGGTGTCTCTGATGGTACTTGTTGAGTTGGCATAGATCGAGATTAGGATTTGTCACTCCGATTGTCGGAGAGGTATCTCTGGGCCCTCTCGGTAATGCACATCACTATAAGCCTTGCAAGCAATGTTACTAATGAGTTAGTTGTGGGATGATGCATTACGGAACGAGTAAAGAGACTTGCCAGTAACGAGATTGAGCTAGGTATTGAGATACCGACGATCGAATCTCGGGCAAGTAACATACCAATGACAAAGGGAACAACGTATGTTGTTATGCGGTTTGACCTATAAAGATCTTCGTAGAATATGTCGGAACCAATATGAGCATCCAGGTTCCGCTATTGGTTATTGACCGGAGATATGTCTCGGTCATGTCTATGATACGTCTCCAACGTATCTATAATTTTTGATTGCTCCATGCTACTTTATCTACTGTTTTAGGCAATATTGGGCTTTATTTTCCACTTTTATATTACTTTTGGGACCAACCTATTAACCGGAGGCCCAACCCAGATTTGCTGTTTTATGCCTATTTCAGTGTTTCGAGGAAAATGAATATCACACGGAGTCAAAACGGAACGAAATCAACTGGAGAAGTTATTTTTGGAAGGAAACCCACCGATGGACTTGGACTCCACGCCGAAGATACGGAGGTGCTCACGAGGGTGGGGCGCGCCACCCCCCAGGCGCGCCCCTGTCTCGTGGGGCCCCCGTAGCTCCACCGACGTACTCCTTTCACTCATATATACCTACGTACCCTAAAACTTCCAGAACAGAGATTAGATCGGGAGTTCTGCCGCCGCAAGCCTCCAGAGCCACCAAAAACCAATCGGGACCCCTTTCCGGTACCTTGCCGGAGGGGGGATCCATCACCGGTGGCCATCTTCATCATCTCGGCGCTCTCCATGACGAGGAGGGAGTAGTTCACCCTCGGGGATGAGGGTATGTACCATTAGCTATGTGTTTGGTCTCTTTCTCTCTCATGTTCTCTCTCGTGTTCCCTCTATGGCACGATCTTGATGTATCCCGAGCTTTGCTATTGTAGTTGGATCTTATGATGTTTCTCCCCCTCTACTCTCTTGTGACGAATTGAGTTTCCCTTTTGAAGTTATCTTATCGGATTGAGTCTTTTATGAGAACACTTGATGTATGTCTTGCCGTGATTATCTGTGGTGACAATGGGATATCATGTGCCACTTGATGTATGTTTTGGTGATCAACTTGCGGGTTTCGTGACATAGGGAACCTATGCATAGGGGTTGGCACACGTTCTTGACTCTCCGGTAGAAACTTTGGGGCACACTTTGAAGTACTTTTATGTTGGTTGGATGAATCTGAGATTGTGTGATGCATATCGTATAATCATGCCCACGGATACTTGAGGTGACAATGGAGTATCTAGGTGACATTAGGGTTTTGATTGATTTGTGTTTTTAGGTGTTATTCTGGTACGAACTCTAGGGTTGTTTGTGACACTTATAGGAATAGCCCAACGGATTGATTGGAAAGAATAACTTTGAGGTGGTTTCGTACCCTACCATAATCTCTACGTTTGTTCTCCGCTATTAGTGGCTTTGGAGTGACTCTTTGTTGCATGTTGAGGGATTGTTATATGATCTATCTATGTTATTATTGTTGAGAGAACTTGCACTAGTGAAAGTATGAACCCTAGGCCTTGTTTCCTATCATTGCAATACCGTTTACGCTCACTTTTATCGCTTGCTACCTTGCTGTTTTTATATTTTCAGTTTACAAATACCTTTATCTACTATCCATATTGCACTTGTATCACCATCTCTTCGCCGAACTAGTGCACCTATACAATTTACCATTGTATTGGGTGTGTTGGGGACACAAGAGACTCTTTGTTATTTGGTTGCAGGGTTGCTTGAGAGAGACCATCTTCATCCTACGCCTCCTATGGATTGATAAACCTTAGGTCATCCACTTGAGGGAAATTTGCTACTGTCCTACAAACCTGTGCACTTGCAGGCCCAACAACGTCTACAAGAAGAAAGTTGTGTAGTAGACATCAAGCTCTTTTCTCGCGCCGTTGCCGGGGAGGCTAGGTAAGTGAAGGTATATCTTTAGATCTTGCGATCGAATCTTTTTGTTTCTTGTTTTAGCACTAGTTAGTCTATAAAAGAAAATTACAAAAAAATGGAATTGAGTTTGTCTCATACGCTTCACCTTTTTAATATCTTTCGTGAGTATGATGGAAAAGAAAATTGTGCCAAAGTGTTAGAAGAAGAATGCATTAAAATGTTTGGCACCAAATATCTATATGATGAGCATGATTGCAATGTTGTTAGTATGAATTCCTTGAATATCCATGATGCTAATGATATGCAAAGCCACAAGCTTGGGGAAGCTATTTTTGATGAATATGATATTTTTAGTCCCCCAAGCTTTGATGAGAAAATTTACTATGATGAAAGCATGCCTCCTATCTATGATGATTATTGTGATGACACGAATTCTTTAAAGAATAATGATAACCATGAAACTTTTCATCTTGATCTTAATTTTCAATCACATGATAGTTATTTTGTTGAGTTTGCTCCAACTATTATTCATGAGAAGAATTTTGCTTATGTGGAGAGTAGTCAATTTTCTATGCTAGTAGATCATGAAAAGAATGCTTTAGGTGCTGGTTATATTGTTGAATTCATTCATGATGCTACTGAAAATTATTATGGGAGAGGAATATATGCTTGTAGGAATTGCAATAATATCAAGTTTCCTCTCTATGTGCTTAAAATCTTGAAGTTATGCTTGTTTTGCCTTCCTATGCTAGTTGATTATTGTTCCCATAAGTTGTTTGCTCACAAAATCCCTATGCATAGGAAGTGGGTTATACTTAAATGTGCTAGTTATATTCTTCATGATGCTCTCTTTATATTTCAACTCTTATCATTTTGTGAGCATCAGTGAAATCATAATGCCTAGCTAGGGGCGTTAAACGATAGCGCTTGTTGGGAGGCAACCCAATTTTATTTTAGTTTCTTGCTTTTTGGTTCTGTTTAGGAATAAATAATCCATCTAGCTTCTGTTTAGATGTGGTTTTATGTTTTAATTAGTGTTTGTGCCAAGTAGAACCTTTGGGAAGACTTGGGTGAAGTCTTTATGATCATGCTGTAAAAAACAGAAACTTTAGCGCTCACGAGATTAGATAGAACTTTTTACTGGAGAGTGAAATTTAGTTGATTCTTTTTTCAGATGATTACTAGACAAATTCCTCAGGTCCACCAATTTATTTTAGAATTTTTGGAGTTCCAGAAGTATACGTTTGATACAGATTACTACAGACTGTTATGTTTTTGACAGATTCTGTTTTCATTGTGTTGTTTGCTTATTTTGATGAATCTATGGCTAGTAAAATAGTTTATGAACCATAGAGAAGTTGTAATAAAGTAGTTTTAACACCAATATAAATAAAGAATGAGTTCACTACAGTACCTTGAAGTGGTCTTTTGTTTTCTTTCGCTAACGGAGCTCACGAGTTTTCTGTTAAGTTTTGTGTTGTGAAGTTTTCAAGTTTTTGGGTAAAGATTCGATGGACTATGGAATAAGGAGTGGCAAGATCCTAAGCTTGGGGATGCCCAAGGCACCCCAAGGTAATATTCAAGGATAACCAAGAGCCTAAGCTTGGGGATGCCCCGGAAGGCATCCCCTTTTTCGTCTTCGTTCATCGGTAACTTTACTTGGAGCTATATTTTTCACCACATGATATGTGTTTAGCTTGGAGCGTCATTTACTTTTGTTAGTTTTTTCTTGATGTTATTTAGAATAATGTTTTTCATCTTTAGTTTCAATAAAAATGTCAAGGATAGCCTTTGCCATGCTTATTTTGCAAGTATACATGTTGCTGTTTGAAAACAGAAAGTTTACCGCTGTTGCAAAAATTCCCTAGAAAATTCAGAGAGTGTTATAATGTTGAATCTTTTTGAATATTTAGCTATGATAAATTTATTACAGTGGGAATTTTATTTCATAATTTTTGGAGTTAGGGAAGTATGATGAATCTTGCATTCTTTACAGACTATACTGTTTTGGCAGATTGCTGTTATGTTTGCATTGTTTGCATATGTTTGCTTGCTTAATGATTCTATTTGAGGATAGGAGTATTAAATATGCAGAGGAATTTAGTATGCAATGTTTAATAATAATGTTAGTGATTTGTTACAGTAGAAAATGATAAGGTTTTGCATTGGTTTATACTAACCTATCTCACGAGTTCTTGTTGAGTTTGTTGTGCATGAAGCTTTTGATAAAAAGAGAAACCATGATATGAGAGGAATTAAGGAGACACAAAAGTTCAAGCTTGGGGATGCCCAAGGTACCCCAAGATAATATTTCAAGAAGTCTCAAGCATCTAAGCTTGGGGATGCCCCGGTAGGCATCCCACCTTTCTTCTTCAACAACTATCGGTTAGTATCTGTTGAGCCTAAGTTTTTGCTTCTTCACATGAGTTGTGCTATCCTTGCAATGTAGTTTTCTTTAGCTTTGCTTGATGTTTGAATAAAGTACCAAGATCTGAAATTCTTTAATGGGAGAGTCTTCACATAGTTACATAGTTATTCGACTACTCATTGATCTTCACTCATATCTTTCGGAGTAGTTTGTCATTTGCTCTAGTGCATCACTTATATCTTTTAGAGCATGGTGGTAGTTTTATTTTGAATAAATAGTTGAACTCTCATGCTTCACTTAGATTATTTTGAGAGTCGTTAATAGCATGGTAATTTGCTTAATGTTAATATACTTGGTACCCAAGATATGTGAAACTTTCTTTTGAGTGAATTGAATACTAAGATAAATTTAATGCTTAATAATTGTTTTGAGATATGGAGGTAATAATATCAAAGTCATGCTAGTTGATAATTGTGAATTTGAGAAATACTTGTGTTGAAGTTTGCAAGTCCCGTAGCATGCACGTATGGGTAAAGTTGTGTAACAAATTTTAAACATGAAGTGTACCTGGCTTGTGCATCCTTATGAGTGGCGGTCGGGGACGAGCGATGGTCTTTTCCTACCAATCTATCCCCCTAGGAGCATTGCGCGTAGTACTTGATTTTTGATGGCTTCTAAATTTTTGCAATAAGTATATGAGTTCTTTTGACTAATGTTGAGTCCGTGGGTTATACGCACTTTTACCTTTCCGCATTTGCTAGCCTCTTTGATACCGTGCATTGCCCTTTCTCACCTTGAGAGTTGGTGCAAACTTCGCCGGTGCATCCAAACCCCGTGATACGATACGCTCTTTCACACATAAACCTCCTTATATCTTCCTCAAAACAGCCACCATACCTACCTATCATGGCATTTCCATAGCCATTCCGAGATATATTGCCATGCAACTTCCATCATCATTATTATGACATACATTACTTTTGTCATATTGCCATTGCATGATCATGTAGTTGACATCGTATTTGTGGCAAAGCCACCATGCATTATTTTCCATACATGTCACTCTTGATTCATTGCACTATCCCGGTACACCGCCGGAGGCATTCATATAGAGTCATATTTTGTTCTAAGTTTCGAGTTGTAATTGTTGAGTTGTAATAGAAATAAAAGTGTGATGATCATCATTATTAGAGCATTGTCCCAAGTGAGGAAAGGATGATGGAGACTATGATTCCCCCATAAGTCGGGATGAGACTCCGGACGAAAAAAAATAAAAATAAATAAAAAAAAGCAAGGCCAAAAAAAAGAGAAAGGCCCAAAAAAATGAGAGAAAAAGAGAGAAGGGACAATGCTACTATCCTTTTACCACACTTGTGCTTCAAAGTAGCACCTTGTTCTTCATGTAGTGAGTCTCATATATTGTGCTTCAAAGTAGCACCATGTTTTTCATATAGAGAGTCTCTCATTTTGTCACTTTCATATACTAGTGGGAATTTTTCATTATAGAACTTGGCTTGTATATTCCAATGATGGGCTTCCTCAAAATGCCCTAGGTCTTCGTGAGCAAGAAAGTTGGATGCACACCCACTTAGTTTCTTTTGTAGAGCTTTCATATACTTATAGCTCTAGTGCATCCGTTGCATGGCAATCCCTACTCCTCATGTTGACATCAATTGATGGGCATCTCCATAGCCCGTTGATTAGCCTCGTCAATGTGAGACTTTCTTCTTTATTGTCTTCTCCACACAATCCCATCATCATATTGTATTCCACCCATAGTGCTATATCCATGGCTCGCGCTCATGTATTGCGTGAAGGTTGAAAAAGTTTGAGATTATTTGAGTACGAAACAATTTCTTGGCTAGTCATCGGGGCTATAGAAGTTGGGAACATCTTTGTGTGACGAAAATGAAGCATAGCCTAACTATATGATTTTGTAGGGATGAACTTTCTTTTGCCATGTTATTTTGAGAAGACATGATTGCTTTGATTAGTATGCTTGAAGTATTATTATTTTTGTGTCAATATGAACTTTTTGTCTTGAATCTTTCGGATCTGAATATTCATATCACAAGTAAGAATAATTACATTGAAATTATGCCAAAGTATCACTCCGCATCAAAAATTCTTTTTTATCATTTACCTACTTGAGGACGAGCAGGAATTAAGCTTGGGGATGCTTGATACGTCTCCAACGTATCTATAATTTTTGATTGCTCCATGCTACTTTATCTACTGTTTTAGGCAATATTGGGCTTTATTTTCCACTTTTATATTACTTTTGGGACTAACCTATTAACCGGAGGCCCAACCCAGATTTGATGTTTTATGCCTATTTCAGTGTTTCGAGGAAAAGGAATACCAGACGGAGTCAAAACGGAACGAAATCAAGCTGGAGAAGTTATTTTTGGAAGGAAACCCACCGATGGACTTGGACTCCACGTCGGAAGATACGGAGGTGCTCACGAGGGTGGGCGCGCCCACCCAGGCGCGCCCCCGCCTCGTGGGGCCCCGTAGCTCCACCGACGCTCCTTTCACCCATATATACCTACGCACCCTAAAACTTCCGAACAGAGATTAGATCGGGAGTTCCGCCGCAAGCCTCCGAGCCACCAAAACCAATCGGGACCCCTTTCAACTCTCACGGACGGGGATCCGTCACCGGTGGCCATCTTCATCATCCGGCGCTCTCCATGACGAGGAGGGAGTAGTTCACCCTCGGGGCTGAGGGTATGTACCAGTAGCTATGTGTTTGATCTCTCTCTCTCTCTCTCTCTCTCTCTCTCTCTCTCTCTCTCTCTCGTGTTCCCTCTATGGCACGATCTTGATGTATCCCGAGCTTTGCTATTGTAGTTGGATCTTATGATGTTTCTCCCCCTCTACTCTCTTGTGATGAATTGAGTTTCCCTTTTGAAGTTATCTTATCAGATTGAGTCTTTTATGAGAACACTTGATGTATGTCTTGCCGTGATTATCTATGGTGACAATGTGATATCATGTGCCACTTGATGTATGTTTTGGTGATCAACTTGCGGGTTTCGTGACATAGGGAACCTATGTATAGGGGTTGGCACACGTTCTTGACTCTCCGGTAGAAACTTTGGGGCACTCTTTGAAGTACTTTTATGTTGGTTGGATGAATCTGAGATTGTGTGATGCATATCGTATAATCATGCCCACGGATACTTGAGGTGACAATGGAGTATCTAGGTGACATTAGGGTTTTGATTGATTTGTGTCTTAAGGTGTTATTCTAGTAAGAACTCTAGGGCTGTTTGTGACACTTATAGGAATAGCCCAACGGATTGATTGGAAAGAATAACTTTGAGGTGGTTTCGTACCCTACCATAATCTCTATGTTTGTTCTCCGCTATTAGTGGCTTTGGAGTGACTCTTTGTTGCATGTTGAGGGATTGTTATATGATCTATCTATGTTATTATTGTTGAGAGAACTTGCACTAGTGAAAGTATGAACCCTAGGCCTTGTTTCCTATCATTGCAATACCGTTTACGCTCACTTTTATCGCTTGCTACCTTGCTGTTTTTAAATTTGCAGTTTACAATACCTTTATCTACCATCCATATTGCACTTGTATCACATCTCTTCGCCGAACTAGTGCACCTATACAATTTACCATTGTATTGGGTGTGTTGGGGACACAAGAGACTCTTTGTTATTTGGTTGCAGGGTTGCTTGAGAGAGACCATCTTCATCCTACGCCTCCTACGGATTGATAAACCTTAGGTCATCCACTTGAGGGAAATTTGCTACTGTCCTACAAACCTGTGCACTTGCAGGCCCAACAACGTCTACAAGAAGAAGGTTGTGTAGTAGACATCAGTCTACATAGTTCTCGAACCCGTAGGGTCCGCACGCTTAAAGTTCTGTGACGATTGGTATTATGAGTTTATATGTTTTGATGTACCGAAGGTAGTTCGGAGTCCCGGATGTGATCACGGACATGACGAGGAGTCTCAAAATAGACGAGACATTAAGATTGATATATTGGAAGCCTATATTTGGACATCGGAATAGTTCCGGGTGAAATCAGGATTTTACCGGAGTGCCGGAGGGGTTACCGGAACCCCCCGGGGGTTAATGGGCCTTGTTGGGCCCTAGTGGACAGAGAGAGAGAGGGGCCGGCCAGGGTAGGCCGTGCACCCCCTCCCTCTCTGGTCCGAATTGGACTAGGGAGGGGGGCGCCCCCCTTTCCTTCTCCCTCTCCTCCTTCCGTTCCCCCTCCTAGTAGGAGTAGGAAAGGGGAGTCCTACTCCTACTAGGAGGAGGACTCCTCCTGGCGTGCCCTGCAAGGGTCGGCCGGCCTCCCCCCTTGCTCCTTTATATACGGGGGCACGGGGCACCCTAGGACACACAAGTTGATCATTGATCTCTCTTAGCCGTGTGCGGTTCCCCCTCCACCATAATCCACCTCGGTCATATCGTAGCGGTGCTTAGGCGAAGCCCTGCGTCGGTAACTTCATCAACATCATCACCACGCCGTCGTGCTGACGAAACTCTCCCTCGAGCTCTACTGGATCGTGAGTTCGCGGGACGTCACCGAGCTGAACGTGTGCTGAACACGGAGGTGCCGTACGTTCGGTACTAAGGATCGGTCGATCGTGAAGACGTATAACTACATCAACCGCGTTGTCATAATGCTTCCGCTTTCGGTCTACGAGGGTACATGGACACACTCTCCCCTCTCGTTGCTATGCATCACCATGATCTTGCGTGTGCGTAGGATTTTTTTGAAATTACTACGTTCCCCTACAGTGGCATCCGAGCCAGGTTTATGCGTAGATGTTATATGCACGAGTAGAACACAAGTGAGTTGTGGGCGATACAATTCATACTGCTTACCAGCATGTCATACTTTGGTTCAGGGGTATTGTTGGATGAAGCGGCCCGGACCGACATTACGCGTACGCTTACGCGAGACTGGTTCTACCGACGTGCTTTGCCCACAGGTGGCTGGCGGGTGTCAGTTTCTCCAACTTTAGTTGAACCGAGTGTGACTACGCCTGGTCCTTGTTGAAGGTTAAAACATCACTAACTTGATGACATATCCTTGTGGTTTTGATGCGTAGGTAAGAACGGTTCTTGCTCAGCCCATAGCAGCCACGTCTAACTTGCAACAACAAAGTAGAGGACGTCTAACTTGTTTTTGCAGGGCATGTTGTGATGTGATATGGTCAAGGCATGATGCTATATTTTATTGTATGAGATGATCATGTTTTGCAACGAAGTTATCAGCAACTGGCAGGAGCCATATGGTTGTCGCTTTATTGTATGCAATGCAATCGCCCTGTAATTGCTTTACTTTATCACTAAGCGGTAGTGATAGTCGTAGAAGCAATAGTTGGCGAGATGACAATGATGCTACGATGGAGATCAAGGTGTCGCGCCGGTGACGATGGTGATCATGACGGTGCTTTGGAGATGGAGATCAAAGGCACAAGATGATGATGGCCATATCATATCACTTATATTGATTGCATGTGATGTTTATTCTTTATGCATCTTATTCTGCTTGATTGACGGTAGCATTATAAGATGACCTCTCACTAAATTTCAAGGTACAAGTGTTCTCCCTGAGTATGCACCATTGCCAAAGTTTGTCGTGCCGAGACACCACGTGATGATCGGGTGTGATAAGCTCTACGTTCACATATAACGGGTGCAAGCCAGTTTTGCACATGCAGAAATACTCAGGTTAAACTTGATGAGCCTAGCATATGCAAATATGGCCTCGGAACACTAAGACCGAAAGGTCGAGCGTGAATCATATAGTAGATATGATCAAACATAGTGATGTTCACCATTGAAAACTACTCCATTTCACGTGATGATCGGTCATGGTTTAGTTGATTTAGATCACGTGATCACTTAGATGATTAGAGGAATGTCTATCTAAGTGTGAGTTCTTAAATATGATTAATTGAACTTCAATTTATCATGAACTTAGTACCAGATAGTATTTTGCTTGTCTATGTTATTGTAGATAGATAGCCCGTGCTGTTGTTTCATTGAATTTTAATGCGTTCCTTGAGAAAGAAAAGTTGAAAGATGATGGTAGCAATTATACGGACTGGGTCTGTAACTTGAGGATTATCCTCATTGCTGCATAGAGAATTACGTCCTGGAAGCACCGCTAGGTGCCAACCCTGCTGCAGGAGTTGAACCAGATGTTATGAACGTCTGGCAAAGCAAAGCTGATGACTACTCGATAGTTCAGTGTGCCATGCTTTACGGCTTAGAACCGGGACTTCAATGACGTTTTGAACGTCATGGAGCATATGAGATGTTCCAGGAGTTGAAGTTAATATTTCAAGCAAATGCCCGGATTGAGAGATATGAAGTCTCCAATAAGTTCTACAGCTGTAAGATGGAGGAGAATAGTTCTGTCAGTGAGCACATATTCAGAATGTCTGGGTATAATAATCACTTGATTCAACTGGGAGTTAATCTTCCGGATGATAGCGTCATTGACTGAATTCTTCAATCACTGGCACCAAGCTACAAGAGCTTTGTGATGAACTATAATATGCAAGGGATGGATAAGACAATTCCCGAGCTCTTCGCAATGCTAAAGGCTGCGAAGGTAGAAATCAAAAAGGATCATCAAGTGTTGATGGTCAACAAGACCACCAGTTTCAAGAAAAAGGGTAAAGGGAAGAAGAAGGGGAACTTCAAGAAGAACGACAAACAAGTTGCTGCTCAAGAGAAGAAACCCAAGTCTGGACCTAAGCACGAGACTGAGTGCTTCTCTCGCAAACATATCTTGGTCCTTTGAAGCGAACTGCCCCAAGTATTTGGCGGAGAAGAAGGATGGCAAGGTGAACAAAGGTATATGTGATATACATGTTATTGATGTGTACCTTACTAAAGCTCGCATAGCACTGGTATTTGATACTGGTTCATTGCTAATATTTGCAACTCAAACAGGGACTACAGATTAAGCGAAGATTGGCTAAGGACGAGGTGACGATGCGCGTGGGAAATGGTTCCAAAGTCAATGTGATCGCCGTCGGCACGGTACCTCTACATCTACCTTCGGGGTTAGTTTTAGACATGAATAGTTGTTATTTGGTGCCAGCGTTGAGCATGAACATTATATATGGATCTTGTTTGATGCGAGACGGTTATTCATTTAAATTATAGAATAATGGTTGTTCTATTTCTATGAGTAATATCTTTTATGGTCATGCACCCTTGAAGAGTGATCTATTTTTATTGAATCTTGATAGTAGTGATACACATATTCATAATGTTGAAGCCAAAAGATGCAGAGTTGATAATGATAGTGCAACTTATTTGTGGCACTGCCATTTGGGTCATATTGGTGTAAAGTGCATGAAGAAACTCCATATTGATGGACTTTTTGAATCACTTGGTACTTGCAAACCATGCCTCATGGGCAAGATGACTAAAACGCCGTTCTCCGGAACAATGGAGCGAGCAACGGATTTGTTGGAAATCATACATACTGATGTATGTGGTCCGACGAATATTGAGGCTCGCGGCGGGTATCGTTATTTTCTCACCTTCACAGATGATTTGAGCAGATATGGGTATATCTACTTAATGAAACATAAACATTTGAAAAGTTCAAAGAATTTCAGAGTGAAGTGGAAAATCATCGTAACAAGAAAATAATGTTTCTACGATCTGATCGTGGAGGAGAATATTTGAGTTACGAGTTTGGTCTTCATTTGAAACAGTTTGGAATAGTTTCGCAACTCACGCCACCCGGAACACCACAACGTAATGGTGTGTCCGAACATCGTAATCGTACTTTACTGGATATGGTGCGATTTATGATATCTCTTACTGATTTACCACTATCGTTTTGGGGTTATGCTTTAGAGACAGCTGCATTCACGTTAAATAGGGCACCATCTAAATCCATTGAGACGACGCCTTATGAACTATGGTTTGGCAAGAAACCAAAGTTGTCGTTTCTTAAAGTTTGGGGCTGCGATGCTTATGTGAAAAAGCTTCAACCTGATAAGCTCGAACCCAAATCGGAGAAATGTGTCTTCATAGGATACCCAAAGGAGACTGTTGGGTACACCTTCTATCATAGATCCGAAGGCAAGACATTTGTTGCTAAGAATGGATCCTTTCGAGAGAGGGAGTTTCTCTCGAAAGAAGTGAGTGGGATGAAAGTAGAACTTGATGAGGTAACTGTACATGCTCCCTTATTGGAAAGTAATTCATCACAGGAACCAGTTCCTGTGACACCTACACCAATTAGTGAGGAAGCTAATGATGATGATCATGAAACTTCAGATCAAGTTACTACCGAACCTCGTAGGTCAACTAGAGTAAGATCCGCACCAGAGTGGTATGGTAATCCTGTTTTGGAGGTCATGTTACTTGACCATGACGAACCTACGAACTATGAGGAAGCGATGATGAGCCCAGATTCCGCAAAATGGCTTGAGGCCATGAAATTTGAGATGGGATCCATGTATGAGAACAAAGTGTGGGCTTTGGTTGACTTGCCCGATGATCGGCAAACCATTGAGAATAAATGGATCTTCAAGAAGAAGACTGACACTGACGGTAACGTTACTGTCTACAAAGCTCGACTTGTTGCGAAAGGTTTCGACAAGTTCAAGGAGTTAACTACGATGAGACTTTCTCACCCGCAGCGATGCTTAAGTCCGTCCGAATCATGTTAGCAATTGCCGCATTTTATGATTATGAAATTTGGCAAATGGATGTGAAGACTGCATTCCTGAATGGATTTCTGGAAGAATAGTTGTATATGATGCAACCTAAAGGTTTTATCGATCCAAAGGGTGCTAACAAAGTGTGCAAGCTCCAGCGATCCATTTATGGACTGGTGCAAGCCTCTCGGAGTTGGAATAAACATTTTGATAGTGTGATCAAAGCATATGGTTTTATATAGACTTTTGGAGAAGCCTGTATTTACAAGAAAGTGAGTGGGAGCTCTGTAGCATTTCTAATATTATATGTGGATGACATATTTTTGATTGGAAATAATATAGAATTTCTGGATAGCATAAAGGGATACTTGAATAAGAGTTTTTCAATGAAAGACCTCGGTGAAGCTGCTGACATATTAGGCATCAAGATCTATAGAGATAGATCAAGACGCTTAATTGGACTTTCACAAAGCACATATCTTGACAAAGTTTTGAAGAAGTTCAAAATGGATCAGGCAAAGAAAGGGTTCTTACCTGTGTTACAAGGTATGAAGTTGAGTAAGACTCAATGCCCGACCACTGCAGAAGATAGAGAGAAAATGAAAAGTGTTCCCTATGCTTCAGCCATAGGCTCTATCATGTATGCAATGCTGTGTACCAGACCTGATGTGTGCCTTGCTGTTAGTTTAGCAGGGAGGTACAAAAGTAATCCAGGAGTGGATCACTGGACAACGATTAAGAACATCC
Organism: Aegilops longissima; assembly: GCA_021605205.1. Lineage (NCBI taxonomy): Eukaryota > Viridiplantae > Streptophyta > Magnoliopsida > Poales > Poaceae > Aegilops > Aegilops longissima. Next base: position 35,195,472 of record CM038679.1, on the reverse strand, counting down.
TGAAATACCTGAAAAGGACTAAGGATATGTTTCTCGTTTATGGAGGTGACGAAGATCTCGTCGTTAATGGTTACGTCGATGCAAGCTTTGACACTGATTCGGACGATTCTAAATCACAAACCGGATACGTGTTTATATTGAACGGTGGAGCTGTCAGTTGGGGTAGTTCTAAACAAAGCGTCGTGGCGGGATCTACGTGTGAAGCGGAGTACATAAATGCTTCGGAATCAGCAAATGAAGGAGTTTGGATGAAGGAGTTCATATCCGATCTAGGCGTCATACCTAGTGCATCGGGTCCAATGAAAATCTGTTATGACAATACTGGTGCAATTGCTTTGGCAAAGGAATCCAGATTTCACAAGAGAACCAAACACATCAAGAGACGCTTCAATTCCATCCGCGATCAAGTCCAGGTGGGAGACATAGAGATTTTCAAGATACATACGGACCTGAATGTTGCACACTCGTTGACTAAGCCTCTCTCACGAGCAAAACATGATCATCACCAAGGCTCCATGGGTGTTAGAATCATTACTGTGTAATCTAGATTATTGACTCTAGTGCAAGTGGGAGACTGAAGGAAATATGCCCTAGAGGCAATAATAAAGATATTATTTATTTCCTTATTTCATGATAAATGTTTATTATTCATGCCAGAATTGTATTAATCGGAAACATAATACATGTGTGAATACATAGACAAACAGAGTGTCACTAGTATGCCTCTACTTGACTAGCTCGTTGATCAAAGATGGTTATGTCTCCTAACCATAGACATGAGTTGTCATTTGATAAACGGGATCACATCATTAGGAGAATGATGTGATTGACTTGACCCATTCTGTTAGCTTAGCACTTGATCGTTTTAGTTTACTGCTATTGCTTTCTTCATGACTTATACATGTTCCTATGACTATGAGATTATGCAACTCCCGATTACCGGAGGAACACTTTGTGTGCTACCAAACGCCACAACGTAACTGGGTGATTATAAAGGTGCTCTACAGGTGTCTCTGATGGTACTTGTTGAGTTTTCGTAGATCGAGATTAGGATTTGTCACTCCAATTGTCGGAGAGGTATCTCTGGGCCCTCTCGGTAATGCACATCACTATAAGCCTTGCAAGCAATGTGAATAATGAGTTACTTGTAGGATGATGCATTACGGAACGAGTAAAGAGACTTGCCAGTAACGAGATTGAGCAAGGTATTGAGATACCGACGATCGAATCTCGGGCAAGTAACATACCGATGATAAAGGGAGCAACGTATGTTGTTATGCGGTTTGACTGATAAAGATCTTCGTAGAATATGTAGGAACAAATATCAGCATCCAGGTTCCGCTATTGGTTATTGACCAGAGACATGTGTCGGTCATGTCTACATAGTTCTCGAACCCGTAGGGTCCGCACGCTTAAAGTTCTGTGACGATCGGCATTATGGTTTATATGTTTTGATGCACCGAAGGTAGTTCGGAGTCCCAGATGTGATCACGGACATGAAGAGGAGTCTTGAAATAGACGAGACATAAATATTGATATATTGGAAGCCTATATTTGGACATCGGAATAGTTCCGGGTGAAAATTGGGATTTTAACGGAGTGCTGGAGGGGTTACCGGAACCCCCCGGGGGTTAATGGGCCTTGTTCGGCCCTAGTGGAGAGAGAGAGAGGGGCCGTCCAGGGTAGGCCGCGCACTCCCTCCCCCTCTGGTCCGAATTGGACTAGGGAAGGGGGGGCCCTTTCCTTCTCCCTCTCCTCCTTCCTTTCCCCCTCCTAGTAGGAGTAGGAAAGGGGAGTCCTACTCCTACTAGGAGGAGGACTCCTCCTCCTAGCGCGCCCTGCAAGGGCCGGCCGGCCTCCCCCTTTCTCCTTTATATACAGGGGCACGGGGGCACCCTATGACACAATGGTTTATCATTGATCTCTCTTAGCCGTGTGCAGTGCCCCCCTCCACCATAACCCACCTCGATCATATCATAGCGGTGCTCAGGCGAAGCCTTGCGTCGGTAACTTCATCAACATCGTCATCACACCGTCGTGCTGACGAAACTCTCCCTCGAGTTCTACTCGATCGTGAGTTCACGGGACATCACCGAGCTGAACGTGTGCTGAACACGGAGGTGCCGTACGTTCGGTACTGAGGATCGGTCGATCGTGAAGACGTACGACTACATCAACCGCGTTGTCATAACGCTTCCGCTTTCGGTCTACGAGGATACATGGACACACTCTCTCCTCTCGTTGCTATGCATCACCATAATCTTGCGTGTGCGTAGGAATTTTTTTGAAATTACTACGTTCCCCTACAGCACTAAACTATCAAGTAGTCATCATATCGAGCTTGCCAAACGTTCATAACGTCTGCATCTGCTCCTGCAATCGGTCTGTCACCTACCGGTGCATCAAGGACATAATTCTTCTGTGCAGCAATGAGGATAATCCTCAGATCACGGATCCAATCCGCATAATTGCTACTAACATCTTTCAACTTGGTTTTCTCTAGGAACATATCAAACATAAAACAGGGGAGCTAAACGCGAGCTATTGATCTACAACATAGGTATGCTAATACTATAAGGACTAAGTTAATAATAAATTAAAGTTCAATTAATCATATTACTTAAGAACTCCCACTTAGATAGAGATCCCTCTAATCATCTAAGTGATCACGTGATCCAAATCAACTAAACCATGTCCGATCATCACGTGAAATGGAGTAGTTTTCAATGGTGAACATCACTATGTTGATCATATCTACTATATGATTCACGCTCGACCTTTCGGTCTCAGTGTTCCGAGACCATATCTGCATATGCTAGGCTCGTCAAGTTTAACCCGAGTATTTCTGCGTGTGCAAAATTGGTTTGCACCCGTTGTATGTGAACGTAGAGCTTATCACACCCAATCATCACGTGGTGTCTCGGCACGACGAACTTTGGCAACGGTTCATACTCAGAGAGAACACTTGTATCTTGAAATTTAGTGAGAGATCATCTTATAATGCTACCGTCAATCAAAGCAGAATAAGATGCATAAAGGATAAACATCACATGCAATCAATATAAGTGATATGATATGATCATCATCATCTTGTGCCTTTGATCTCCATCTCCAAAGCACCGCCATGATCACCATCGTCACCGGCGCACCACCTTTATCTCCATCGTAGCATCATTGTCGTCTCGCCAACTATTGCTTCTACGACTATCGCTACCTCTTAGTGATAAAGTAAAGCAATTACAGGGCGATTGCATTGCATACAATAAAGCGACAACCATATGGCCCTGCCAGTTGCCGATAACTTCGTTACAAAACATGATCATCTCATACAATAAAATATAACATCATGCCTTGACCATATCAAATCACAACATGCCCTGCAAAAACAAGTTAGACGTCTTCTACTTTGTTGTTGCAAGTTTTACGTGGCTGCTACGGGCTGAGCAAGAACCGTTCTTACCTACGTATCAAAACCGCAACGATATTTCATCAAGTTAGTGTTGTTTTAACCTTCAACAAGGACCGGGCGTAATCACACTCGGTTCAACTAAAGTTGGAGAAACTGACACCCGCCAGCCACCTGTGTGCGAAGCACGTCGTAGAACAAGTCTCGCGTAAGCGTACGCGTAATGTCGGTCCGGGCCGCTTCATCCAACAATACCGCAGAACCAAAGTATCACATTGATACCTCTTGAGCACTGCGTTGGTTTTCCCTTGAAGAGAAAGGGCGATGCAGTAAATGTTGGGGAACGTAGTAATTTCAAAAATAATCCTACGCACACGCAAGATCATGGTGATGCATAGCAACGAGAGGGGAGAGTGTTGTCCACGTACCCTCGTAGACTGAAAGCGGAAGCGTTAGCACAACGCAGTTGATGTAGTTGTACGTCTTCACGATCCGGCCGATCAAGTACCGAACGCACGTCACCTCCGAGTTCTGCACACGTTCAGCCCGATGACGTCCCTCGAACTCCGATCCAGCCGAGTGTTGAGGGAGAGTTTCGTCAGCACGACGGTGTGGTGACGATGATGATGTTCTACCGACATAGGGCTTCGCCTAAGCACCGCAACAGTATTATCGAGGTGGACTATGGTGGAGGGGGGCACCGCACATGGCTAAAAGATCAATGATCAATTGTTGTGCCTCTAGGTTGCCCCCCTGCCCCTGTATATAAAGGAGCAAGGGGGGAGAGGCGGCCGGCCAGGAGAGGGGCGCGGCAGGAGGATTCCTACTCCCACAGGGAGTAGGACTCCCTCCCTTCCTTGTTGGATTAGGAGAAGGGGAAAAGAGGAGGAGGAGAAGAAGGAAAGGGGGGCGCCGCCCCCCCTTCTCCTTGTCCAATTCGGACAAGATGGGGAGGGGGCGCGCGGCCTGCCCTGGCCGCCCCTCCTCTTCTCCACTAAGGCCCATGTAGGCCCATTAATCCCCCCCCGGGGGGGGGGGGGTTCCGGTAACCCCCCGGTACTCCGGTATATATCCGATAACCTCGGAACCATTCCGGTGTCCGAATATAGTCGTCCAATATATCAATCTTAATTTCTCGACCATTTCGAGACTCCTCGTCATGTCCGTGATCACATCCGGGACTCCGAACAACCTTCGATACATCAAAACATATAAACTCATAATGTAACTCTCATCGAAACTTTAAGCGTGCGGACCCTACGGGTTCGAGAACTATGTAGACATGACCGAGACACGTCTCCGGTCAATAACCAATAGCGGAACCTGGATGCTCATATTGGCTCCCACATATTCTACAAAGATCTTTATCGATCAAACCGCATAACAACATACGTTGTTCCCTTTGTCATCGGTATGTTACTTGCCCGAGATTCGATCGTCGGTATCTCAATACCTAGTTCAATCTCGTTACCGGCAAGTCTCTTTACTCGTTCTGTAATACATCATCCTGCAACTAACTCATTAGTTGCAATGCTTGCAAGGCTTAAGTGATGTGCATTACCAAGTGGGCCCATGGATACCTCTCCGACAATCAGAGTGACAAATCCTAATCTCGAAATACGCCAACCCAACAAGTACCTTCGGAGACACCTGTAGAGCACTTTTATAATCACCCAGTTACGTTGTGACGTTTGGTAGCACACAAAGTGTTCCTCCGTAAGCGGAGTTGCATAATCTCATAGTCATAGGAACATGTATAAGTCATGAAGAAAGCAATAGCAGAATACTAAACGATCGTGTGCTAAGCTAACGGAATGGGTCAAGTCAATCACATCATTCTCCTAATGATGTGATCCCGTTAATCGAAGGACAAGTCATGTCAATGGCTAGGAAACATAACCATCTTTGATCAACGAGCTAGTCAAGTAGAGGCATACTAGTGACACTCTGTTTGTCTATGTATTCACACATGTATCATGTTTCCGGTTAATACAATTCTAGCATGAATAATAAACATTTATCATGAAATAAGGAAATAAATAATAACTTTATTATTGCCTCTAGGGCATATTTCCTTCAGTCTCCCACTTGCATTAGAGTCACGATGATTTTATTGTCACGATGATTTTCCACTTCACTCTGAAATTCTTTGAACTTTTCAAATGTTTCAGACTTATGTTTCATCAAGTAGATATACCCATATCTGCTTAAATCATCTGTGAAGGTGAGAAAATAACGATACCCTCCGCGAGCCTCAACACTCATCGGACCACATACATCAGTATGTATTATATCCAATAAGTCAGTTGCTCTCTCCATTGTTCCGGAGAACGGAGTTTTAGTCATCTTGCCCATGAGGCATGGTTCGCAAGCATCAAGTGATTCATAATCACGTGATTCCAAAAGCCCATCAGCATGGAGTTTCTTCATGCGCTTTACACCAATATGACCTAAACGGCAGTGCCACAAATAAGTTGCACTATCATTATTAACTTTGCATCTTTTGGCTTCAATATTATGAATATGTGTATCACTACGATCGAGATCCAACAAACCATTTTCATTGAGTGTATGACCATAGAAGGTTTTATTCATGTAAATAGGACAACAATTATTCTCTAACTTAAATGAATAACAATATTGCAATAAACATGATCAAATCATATTCATGCTCAACGCAAACACCAAATAACACTTATTTAGGTTCAACACTAATCCCGAAAGTGTAGGGAGCGTGCGATGATGATCATATCAATCTTGGAACCACTTCCAACACACATCATCACTTCACCCTTAACTAGTCTCTGTTCATTCTGCAACTCCCGTCTCGAGTTACTACTATTAGCAACTGAACGAGTATCAAATACCGAGGGGTTGCTACGAACACTAGTAAAATACACATCAATAATCTGAATATCAAATATACCTTTGTTCACTTTGCCATCCTTCTTATCCGCCAAATACTTGGGGAAATTCCGCTTCCAGTGACCAGTCCCTTTGCAGTAGAAGCACTTAGTCTCAGGCTTAGGTACAGACTTCGGCTTCTTCACTTGAGTAGCAACTTGCTTGCCGTTCTTCTTGAAGTTCCCCTTCTTCCCTTTGCCCTTTTCTTAAAACTAGTGGTCTTGTCAACCATCAACACTTGATGCTTTTCTTGATTTCTACCTTCGTCGATTTCATCATCACGAAGAGCTTGGGAATCGTCTCCGTTTATCCCTTGCATATTATAGTTCATCACGAAGTTCTAGTAACTTGGTGATAGTGACTAGAGAACTCTGTCAATCACTATCTTATCTGGAAGATTAAGTCCCACTTGATTCAAGTGATTGTAGTACTCAGACATTCTAAGCACATGCTCACTAGCTGAGCAATTCTCCTCCATCTTGTAGGAAAAGTACTGTCAGAGGTCTCATACCTCTCGACACGGGCATGAGTATGAAATACTAATTTCAACTCTTAGAACATCTTATATGCTCTGTGGCGTTCAAAACATTTTTGAAGTCCCGGTTCTAAGCTGTAAAGCATGGTGCACTAAACTATCAAGTAGTCATCATACCGAGCTTTTGTCAAACGTTCATAACGTCTGCATCTGCTCCTGCAATAGGTCTGTCACTTAGCGGTGCATCACGGACATTATACTTCTATGCAGCAATGAGGTTAATCCTCAGATCACGGGCCAAGTCCGCATCATTGCTACTAACATCTTTCAACTTAGTTTTCTCTATGAACATATCAAAATAAAACTGGGGAGCAAAACGCGAGCTATTGATCTACAACATAGATATGCTAATACTACCAGGACTAAGTTCATGATAATTTTAAGTTCAATTAATCATATTACTTAAGAACTCCCACTTAGATAGACATCCCTCTAATCTTCTAAGTGATCACGTGATAAATATCAACTAAACCATGTACGATCATCACGTGAGATGGAGTAGTTTCAATGGTGAACATCACTATGTTGATCATATCTACTATATGATTCACGCTCGACCTTTCGGTCTCAGTGTTCCGAGGCCATATTTGTTATATGCTAGGCTCGTCAAGTTTAACCTGAGTATTCTGCGTGTGCAACTGTTTTGCACACGTTGTATTTGAACGTAGAGCCTATCACACCCGATCATCACGTGGTGTTTCAGCACGAAGAACTTTCGCAACGGTGCATACTCAGGGAGAACACTTATACTTTGATAATTTAGTGAGGGATCATCTTATAATGCTACCGTCAATCAAAGCAAGATAAGATACATAAAAGATAAACATCACATGCAATCAATATAAGTGATATGATATGGCCATCATCATCTTGTGCTTGTGATCTCCATCTCCGAAGCACCGTCATGACCACCATCGTCACCGGTGCGACACCTTGATCTCCATCGTAGCATCGTTGTCGTCTCTCCAATCTTATGCTTCTACGACTATCGCTACCTCTTAGTGATAAAGTAAAGCATTACAGGGTGATTGCATTGCATACAATAAAGCGACAACCATGTGGCTCCTGCCAGTTACCGATAACTCGGTTACAGAACATGATCATCTCATACAATAAAATTTAGCATCATGCCTTGACCATATCACATTACAACATGCCCTGCAAAAACAAGTTAGACGTCCTCCACTTTGTTGTTGCAAATTTTACGTGGCTGCTACGGGCTTAGCAAGAACCGTTCTTACCTACGCATCAAAACCACAATGATAGTTTGTCAAGTTGGTGCTGTTTTAACCTCCGCAAGGACCAGGCGTAGCCACACTCAGTTCAACTAAAGTTGGAGAAACTGACACCCGCCAGCCACCTGTGTGCAAAGCACGTCGGTACAACCAGTCTCGCGTAAGCGTACGCGTAATGTCGGTCCGGGCCGCTTCATCCAACAATACCGCCGAACCAAAGTATGACATGCTGGTAAGCAGTATGACTTACATCGCCCACAACTCACTTGTGTTCTACTCGTGCATATGACATCTACGCATAAAACCAGGCTCGGATGCCACTGTTGGGGAACGTAGTAATTTCAAAAAAATTCCTACGCACACGCAAGATCATGGTGATGCATAGCAACGAGAGGGGAGAGTGTTGTCCGCGTACCCTCGTAGACCAAAAGCGGAAGCGTTAGCACAACACGGTTGATGTAGTCGTACGTCTTCACGATCCGACCGATCAAGTACCGAACGCACAACACCTCCGAGTTCAGCACACATTCAGCCCGATGACGTCCCTTGAACACCGATCCAACCGAGTGTTGAGGGAGAGTTTCGTCAGCACGACGGTGTGGTGACGATGATGATGTTCTACCGATGTAGGGCTTCGCCTAAGCACCGCTATAGTATTATCGAGGTGGACTATGGTGGAGGGGGGCACCGCACACGGCTAAAAGATCAATGATCAATTGTTGTGCCTCTAGGGTGCCCCCTGCCCCCGTATATAAAGGAGCAAGGGGGGAGAAGTGGCCGGCCAGGAGAGGGGCGCGCTAGGAGGAGTCCTACTCCCATCGGGAGTAGGACTCTCTCCCTTCCTTGTTCGATTAGGAGAAGGGGAAAAGAGGAGGAGGAGAAGAAGGAAAGGGGGGCGCCGCCCCCTTCCTTGTCCAATTCGGACAAGATGGGGAGGGGGCGCGCGGCCTGCCCTGACCGCCCCTCCTCTTCTCCACTAAGGCCCATGTAGGCCCATTAATCCCCCGGGGGGGGGGGGTTCCGGTAACCCCCCGGTACTCCGGTATATGTCCGATAACCCCGGAACCATTCCGGTGTCCGAATATAGTTGTCCAATATATCAATCTTCATGTCTCGACCATTTCGAGACTCCTCGACATGTCCGTGATCACATCCGGTACTCCGAACAACCTTCGGTACATCAAAACATATAAACTCATAATATAACTGTCATCGAAACTTTAAGCGTGCGGACCCTACGGGTTCGAGAACTATGTAGACATGACCGAGACACGTCTCCGGTCAATAACCAATAGCGGAACCTGGATGCTCATATTGGCTCCCACATATTCTACGAAGATCTTTATCGGTCAAACCGCATAACAACATACGTTGTTCCCTTTGTCATCGGTATGTTACTTGCCGAGATTCGATCGTCGGTATCTTAATACCTAGTTCAATCTCGTTCTTGGCAAGTCTCTTTACTCGCTCGTAATACATCATCCCGCAACTAACTCATTAGTTGCAATGCTTGCTGAGCTTAAGTGATGTGCATTACCGAGTGGGCCCACAGATACCTCTCCGACAATCGGAGTGACAAATCCTAATCTCGAAATCGCCAACCCAACAAGTACCTTCAGAGACACCTGTAGAGCACCTTTATAATCACCCAGTTATGTTGTGACGTTTGGTAGCACACAAAGTGTTCCTCCGGTAAACGGGAGTTGCATAATCTCATAGTCATAGGAACATGTATAAGTCATGAAGAAAGCAATAGCAGAATACTAAACGATCGTTTGCTAAGCTAACGGAATGGGTCAAGTCAATCAGATCATTCTCCTAATGATGTGATCCCGTTAATCAAATGACAACTCATGTCAATGGCTAGGAAACATAACCATCTTTGATCAACGAGCTAGTCAAGTAGAGGCATACTAGTGACACTCTGTTTGTCTATGTATTCACACATGTATCATGTTTCCGGTTAATACAATTCTAGCATGAATAATAAACATTTATCATGAAATAAGGAAATAAATAATAACTTTATTATTGCCTCTAGGGCATATTTCCTTCAGTAAAGTAGCGTAAGTATTTCCCTCAGTTTTTGAGAACCAAGGTATCAATCCAGTAGGAGGCCACGCACGAGTCCCTTGCACCTACACAAACAAATAAATCCTCGCAACCAACGCAATAAAGGGGGTGTCAATCCATTCACGGTCACTTACGAGAGTGAGATCTGATAGATATGATAAGATAATATTTTTGGTATTTTTATGATAAATATGCAAAGTAAAGAAAGCAAAATTAAAACGGCGTCAGAAATAGCTTGTTGTCGGGAGATTAAATATGATGGAAAATAGACCCGGGGGCCATAGGTTTCACTAGTGGCTTCTCTCGAGAGCATAAGTATTATGGTGAGTAACAAATTACTGTTGAGCAATTGACTGAATTGAGCATAGTTATGAGAATATCTACGTATGATCATGTATATAGGCATCACGTCCAAGACAAGTAGACCAACTCCTGCCTACATCTACCACTATTACTCCACACATCAACCGCTATCCAGCATGCATCTAGAGTATTAAGTTCAAAAGAACAGAGTAACGCTTTAAGTAAGATGACATGATGTAGAGGGATAAATTCATGCAATATGATATAAACCCCATCTTGTTATCCTCGATGGCAACAATACAATACGTGCCTTGCTGCCCCTACTGTCACTGGGAAAGGACACAACAAGATTGAACCCAAAGCTAAGCACTTCTCCCATTGCAAGAAAGATCAATCTAGTAGGCCAAACCAAACTGATAATTCGAAGAGACTTGCAAAGATAACCAATCATACATAAAAGAATTCAGAGAAGATTCAAATATTGTTCATAGATAAACTTGATCATAAACCCACAATTCATCGGTCTCAAAAAACACACCGCAAAAGAAGATTACATTGAATAGATCTCCACAAGAGAGGGGGAGAACATTGTATTGAGATCCAAAAAGAGAGAAGAAGCCATCTAGCTAATAACTAAGGACCCGAAGGTCTAAGGTAAACTACTCACACATCATCGGAGAGGCTATGGTGTTGATGTAGAAGCCCTCCATGATTGATGCCCCCTCCTGCGGAGCTCCGGAAAAGGCCGAAGATGGGATCTCACGGGTACAGAAGGTTGCGGCGGTGGAATTAGGTTTTTGGCTCCGTATTTGGTAGTTTGGGGGTACGTAGGTATATATAGGAGGAAGAAGTACGTCGGTGGAGCAACGTGGGCCCCACGAGGGTGGAGGGCGCGCCCAGGTGGGGTAGGCGCGCCCCCTACCTTGTGCCTTCCTGGTTGATTACTTGACGTGGGGTCCAAGTCCTTTGGATCATGTTCGTTCCAAAAATCACGTTCCCGAAGGTTTCATTCCGTTTGGACTCCGTTTGATATTCTTTTTCTGTGAAACTCTAAAATAGGCAAAAAAACATCAATTCTGGGCTGGGCCTCCGGTTAATAGGTTAGTCCCAAAAATAATATAAAAGTGTATAATAAAGCCCAATAATGTCCAAAACAGAATATAATATAACATGGAACAATAAAAAATTAAAGATACGTTGGAGACGTATCAGACATTCTGGTAAGCAGTATGACTTGTATCGCCCACAACTCACTTGTGTTCTACTCGTGCATATAACATCTATGCATAAACCTGGCTCGGATGCCACTGTTGGGGAACGTAGTAATTTCAAAAAATTCCTACGCACACGCAAGATCATGGTGATGCATAGCAACGAGAGGGGAGAGTGTGTCCACATACCCTCGTAGACCGAAAGCAGAAGCGTTATGAAAACACGTTTGATGTAGTCATACATCTTCATGATCGACCGATCCTCAGTACCGAACGTACGACACCTCCGTGTTCAGCACACGTTCAGCTCAGTGACGTCCCACGAACTCACTATCCAGTAGAGCTTCGCAGGAGAGTTTCATCAGCACGACGGCGTGATGACGACGATGATGATGCTACCGACACAGGGCTTTGCCTAAGCACCACTACGATATGACCGTGGTGGAATATAGTGGAGGGGGAACCGCACACGGCTAAAAGATCAACTGATCAACTTGTGTGTCCATGGGGTGCCCCCTCCCCCGTATATAAAGGAGTGGAGGAGGGGAGGGGCTGGCCCTCTCTATAGCGCGCCCTAGGGGAGTCCTACTCCCACCGGGAGTAGAATTCCCCCTTTCCCTAGTTCGAGTAGGAGAGAAAGCGAAGGAGGAATAGGAGAGAAGGAAAGGGGGGCTGCCCCTCCCCCCCAAACCTATGCCAATTCGGCCTCCTGCCCAAAGGGGGGCGCACCAGCCCCTTGTGGACTGGTGTGCTTCCTTCTTATGGCCCATAAGGCCCATAACTTCTCCCTGGCGAATTCCCTTAACTCTCCGGTACTTCGATAAATATCTGAATCACTCGGAAACCTTTCCGATGTCTGCATATAGTCATCCAATATATCAATTTTTGCGTCTCGACATTTTCGAGACTCCTCGTCATGTCCCCAATCTCATTCAGGACTCCGAATTACCTTTGGTACATCAAAACACATAAACTCATAATATCGATCATCACCGAACGTTAAGCATGCGGACCCTACGGGTTCGAGAACTATGTAAACATGACCGAGACTCATCTCCGGTCAATAACAAATAGCGGAACATGGATGCTCATATTGGCTCCTACATATTCTATGAAGATCTTTATCGGTCAAACCGCATAACAACATACGTTGTTCCCTTTGTCATTGGTATGTTACTTGCTCGAGATTCGATCATTTGTATCTCAATACCTAGTTCAATCTCATTACCGGCAAGGCTCGTTCCGTAATGCATCATCCCGCAACTAACTCATTAGTCACATTGCTTGCAAGGCTTATAGTGATGTGCATTACCGAGAGGGCCCAGAGATACCTCTCCGACAATCGGAGTGACAAATCCTAATCTCGATCTATGCCAACTCAACAAACACCATCAGAGACACCTGTAGAGCATCTTTATAGTCACCCATTTACGTTGTGACGTTTGATAGCACACAAAGTGTTCCTCCGGTATTCGGGAGTTGCATAATCTCATAGTCATAGGAACATGTATAAGTCATGAAGAAAGCAATAGCAGTAAACTAGATGATCAAGTGTTAAGCTAACAGAATGGGTCAAGTCAACCACATCATTCTCTAATGATGTGATACCGTTGATCAAATGACAACTCATGTCTATGGCTAGGAAACTTAACCATCTTTTTGATCCAACGAGCTAGTCAAGTAGAGGCATACTAGCGACACTCTGTTTGTCTATGTATTCACACATGTACCAAGTTTCCGGTTAATACAATTCTAGCATGAATAATAAACATTTATCATGATATAAGGAAATCTAAATAACAACTTAATTATTGCCTCTAGGGCATATTTCCTTCAGCTAGCAGCGGCTACAACGAGGGGTCCCGTGCGCGCAGGGTGTCCAAAGACTTTCTGGACAGGCCGTGCGCACGGGGTTCCCTGGAAAGGACCTCCTCTTCCAGCTGTTGGCCTCCGTCTTCCTTGTGGTCTTCCCATCCTTCTTCTTGGACTTAGCGAGGCTCCTTAATTCCTTCTTGGGGGTCTTCCTCGTACCTAATGATGCACACAGTTTCATGGTGATGTAGCATCCAAGTCCCATTCATATCCATGGCAAACTCGAAGAGGAGTGAGTTCACCTCATGTTCAATGGCACGTGCACGAGCTCTTGTCATAGGTCCACGTGGAGCTTGATGGGTTTATTTGGTGTCCATGAGGATGACCGAAGGATGCTCCACATCACGTAGCATCTTCTTCACCGAGTTCTAGCCCGGGAGTGTCGTTCGGGCTCCGAAAGAGTCACGTACAAACAGACGATGAATAAACACCTGCAAATCCAGAGTGAACATAGAACTGACGCATGGTTAGATCTGTCGGGTTATGCGACACCTGACACGTCTCCAATGTATCTATAATTTATGAAGTATTCATGCTATATTTTCATCATTTATATATGCTTTTGGTGCACTTTTATATTATTTTTATGGACTAGCTTATTAATCTAGTGCCTAGTGCTAGTTCTATTTTTTGCTTGTTTTTGGTTTCATAGAAAATCAATATCTAGGAACATCCAAATATGATGCCAATTTTTCCTGGACCAAGAAGGACCCTGGAAGCTTGGGAGACGTCAAGACGAGTCACGAGGGACCCACATGGACACAGGGCGCGGCCAGGGGGATGGTCGTGCCACCTGTCCATGTGGCCCCCCTGAGCAACCTTTTGGCGTGATTGCAACACCACAAATTCCTATAAATACCAAAGCCCTTCGTCGTACCCTCAGAACAATATTTCCACCGTCGCAAGTTTTTGTTTGGTAACGATCCCATATGGAGGCTATGGAGGCCTTTTCCGACACTCTGCCAGAGGGGGAACTCGTCCACGAAGGCCTCTTCATCAACCTCGTCGCCTTCATGGTGATGTGTGAGTAGTTCATCCTCGGGGGTGAGGGTATGTACTAGTAGCTATGTGTTCTCTCTATGTCTCATGTTCTTGATGGATTTGATCTTGATTGTATCATGATCTTGATTAATAAAGTTGGATCTTATGAAATTCATATCCCGCTATCCTTTTTGTGGTGAATTGCGTCTTACTCTTTAAAGTTTCTTTGTGTTGGATTGAATACTTTGGATTTGAGATCACTCGATGCATGTCTAGTAATTAACTTGCGAGTACCCATGGTGACATTGGGGTACTCTAAGCATAAATGTTGAACCATAGTATCATATGTTGTTGTCGTAGTACAATCTCTACAAGCTACAAGCAACTCCGAGAGACCCAAACCTCCCAGCCAATCAAAGCGTTTAGGTTTTCTTTAACTCCCGTCGACACCATTGACGATCCGCCTCGTCTCCGTTAGTCCTAGGGCCAT
Organism: Aegilops longissima; assembly: GCA_021605205.1. Lineage (NCBI taxonomy): Eukaryota > Viridiplantae > Streptophyta > Magnoliopsida > Poales > Poaceae > Aegilops > Aegilops longissima. The sequence continues at coordinate 35,180,462 of CM038679.1, read as the reverse complement.
GGAGGCAAGGTGGACCCCGACTGTTGTCCGTGGGATCCTGCTTTATTATTAGTATTTTTAATTCAATTAGGGTTTGTGTTCTGTTCATGGAGGCGAGACGATGATGGCTCCTTGCAGATGGAATAAAGTCCTTCTAGCCTAGCCCCTATTCTGAGGATGTGTATTGCACCGTTGATGGGCGTGTGGAGATGTGTCTTCGGCGGATCTTGCGGGCTTCAGGTGGTTTTTGTCTCCGGTGGATCTGTTTGGATCCATCACCCTTTTGCGTGTTTACATGTTGGATCATTCTATGTAAGCAAAAGCAGGTGCTTTTTGCTTGGCCAATATCATTAGGAAGTAGTCCGCATGTGGTAGTTTGTATTCCCCTTTCTTTCTCTTTGGCACTCCATTTTGTTGAGTGTGGGAGACTTTGCAACTTATACCACTCTTCTATCAATGAAAGATATGCAAGATTTGTATATTAAAAAAAGGTTGGATCTTGATCTAAACTTCTCTTCGTTGGTGATGGTTGTTGTTCTGGTGTGATGGTTATGTTGGTCTTATCACGATGATTTCCCGACTGTATACTAGTACGACAAGTTTTGTCTGGCTCTAGCGAGGGAGGGATGATGACAACGGCCCGTCTTCGGCTCCACTCCAATGTTTGTAGTCATCGCTGGATAGTCTTCAAACTTGGATGTAATCTTTGTTATTCTATTATTATTTGTACTGCCATGACATATGATGAATCAATTAGAGTTTATCTTTTCAAAAAGGGTACTTAGAGCATCTACAGTCGGGCGCCTCAAACCTGCCTCATACGCCAGGGCGGGCCGCTCGGTCACTGACCGATCATGATTTTTTCACCTAGACGGCCCCCTCAAATGCCCGGGCTGACCGGCACTCCTCATATCCATCCCAAAAATGGGGCAGATATGGGGGCACCCGGACATGCCCACCATGTCGGACCCGACCCACGCTGGCCCACCCCGACCGCACATAAATTCCTTCCCATCCACTCGCTGGACCAAACCTAGCCACTTCCCTCCCCTCCACCACCCAAGCTCGTCTCCGGCTCCTTCCGGTTGTCTCTGGCATGGCGGGCAGCGGATCCGAGTACCTCACCTCCAAATCCGTGGACCCGAGCTCGTCGCACGCGGTCCGGAGGAGGAGATGATCGTCCGGCTTATGCTCCGCCGCGCCTGGGAGGAGGCCGTGCACGACTACGCTCGGACTCCATCCATCGGGAATGCATTGTGTCTGAGGGAGTCCTGGATTAAGGGGCCTCAGACGTCCGGCCTATTATCTATGGGCCAGACTGATGGGTTGTGAAGACATGAAGGCCGAAGACTGCACCCGTGTCCGGATTGGACTCTACTTGGCGTGGAAGGCAAGCTTGGCGACCAGCTATGAAGATTCCTTCTTATGTAACCGACTCCATGTAAACCCTAGATACCGCCGGTGTCTATAAACCGGAGGGGTTAGTCCGGAAAACATACTGTAACGCCCCGGATTCGATGCGCCAGGTGTGCGCCAGTTATTCGCTGTCTTTGCCATGTCATCATCTGCATTTTTATCATGTCATCATGTGCATTTCATTTTGCATACATGTTCGTCTCATGCATCCGAGCATTTTCCCCGTTGTCCGTTTTGCAATCCGGCACTCCTATGTCTCCCGGCGCCCCCTTTTACCTCTTTTCATGTGCGGGTATTAAACGGTCTCGGAATGCCCCGAGGTTTGTCAAGCGGCCTTGGTATAGCACCGGTAGACCGCCTGTCAAGTTTCGTGTCATTCGGAGGTCGTTTGGTACTCAACAGTTAACCGGTAACCGCGAAAGCCTCTTTGTTGCAGCCCAACTCCCCTTTCTAAGTGGCCCAAAACCCACCAAACTCCCCTCCATGCTCTCGTCGTTCGATCACGATCGCGTGGCCGAAAACCGCACCTCATTTGGACTCTCCTAGCTCCCTCTACCTATAAAACTAGATCCCCCCCCGAAAATCGCAGATGAAACCCTAGCCTTCTTCCTCTCTCCGCGACGGACATGTCCGTCCGCCGCCGGACAAACCGCGCCGCCGCCCGCCTCCAATCGGAGCGCCGCGTGGCCGTCCGCTGCCGCCGCCGCCGCGCGCCTGCCCACGGCGGCCAGCCAGCGCCAGCGCCTCCGGGCCGTCGCCCGTCGCCAGCGCCCAGCGGCCCGACTCCGGCGGCCGAGCTTCGCCGCGCGCCTCGCGCCGCCTGCGGCCTCCGGTCATCCCGCCGCCGCCGCCGGATCCGGATCCGCGGCCTGCCGGATCCCGCCGCCGCCGGCCCGCCATAGCCTCGCCTCCGTCGCCGCCTCCTCTTCCCCTCCGGCGCCGCGCCTGCGCCGCCTCGGCCGGGCTTCGCGGAGCCGAGCTCCGCCCGGCCGGTCCTCGCCGCCCGGCCGCGACCCGCGCCGCGCCTCCGGTCCCTCCTCGCCGCGCGCGAACCTCCGTGGCGCCGCCGCCGCCCGATCTCCTCTCCGGCGCCTCCTCCCCAAGTTCGGCGAGATCCAAGCCAGCTCCGCGAACATCAAGAACGTGCACGGAGGTTGACTTTTCCCTCCCCAAATCCACTAAGTCCGAGGATTTTGTAATTTTGTGCATTTTCATTGCATCGTATCTCTGTCATCGTAGCTCCGTTTTTGCGTGTAATATGTCGAAATGTTCGTCTCGAAGAGTAGATCATTTCGTTCCATTGCATCATTTTCATTTAAGCTCATCTTGATGCCCGAAATGCTGTTGCAAGAGTGCTATGTGATGTTAGTTTCTGATTTCTATCAGAACTTGCACTTTTGTCATTTTTACCATGATTGATGTGTGCATCCTATGGACTTGAGTCCTACATGTGTTTTGAAATATGCCATGTCTTCTTTCCAGTGGTGCTTGCTATGTATTTTTGTGATCTATGTGGTGACTAGCACAAGCATGCAAACTAGGTGTCTTGTTGTTGCTGATTTCGGCCCTGTTTTAGCTGATTTGGATGCCATGTTTACTTGATGCTACCGAGAGATCTATGCATATTTTGAGATACTTCAGTAAGGGTGTTTTATAAAGCAAGTCTTGCTCTATCCATCCATGTCCTTGCTTGCAATTTTGGAGTAGTCTAGCTTGAGTCAATCGAGCTCTACTTTTGCTATCAAATGTTTCCTGGCAGATTGTATACGTGTTATTCAATTTTGCCTAGCTTGTTGTGGTTGATCCATTTATGCTATGTTATTGTTCTTTCCATGTATGTCTTCTATGTCATGTCTTCTTGATGTATGTATGCTTAGTTTTTCATTTGAGGCTCTGTAGTGAGTGCATTGAGCTTGTAAACATGCCTTCTCGTTACCAGTTTTTGACATGCCATGTTGCTGAATCTGTTAACGAGACTTTCGTTTTTGACATGGGTGTTACTATATTTTCTGATCCTTTTTGGCTTATGGTCACTAAAGGACTTTTGTTATATGCTTTGAGTAGATTCATGCCATGCCTTTGTTTGCCATGATAAGTTCCTGTAACATGTTGTTTCATAGCTCTAAACATTGCAACCTGATGTTATTTCTGCCAATGCCTGAAACTGTTATTAGTTGCAATCTTGCCATGTCATTTTGAGCATGTTCTAATCATTTATGGAGATAGCTCAGTGCTCATGTTTTGTAATGATTTACCTGTAGATCATGCCCATGCCTTTTGTTATTATGTTGGGGTGCTGTAGCATGTTGTTTTGATGCTTGCAATATGCCTAGTGGCTGTTTTGGACAGCTTATCCCTTAAACTTGTATAGGGTGTATGTGTTGAACCGTTGCTCCGTTTTGAGTGTGCTCTATATGATACTTGCTTGATTTTGCATGTAGTTTCATATTATCATGTTGGATCCTTGTTTTGGGGTGTTTGCTTGATGTTTGTATGCATTTTGCATCAATGCCATGTTCATCTTGTTTTGCTCATATCTTCTAGGCCGTAGCTCCGAATCTAATGAACTTTATATGTAACTTGACTAGAATTTCGTGTAGATCATCGTGGTGCATGTTAACTTGCTGTTTAACAACTTGAACATAAGGTTTGTTCAGATCTGGACCAATTTCGAAATTTGCATATGAGGACTTACCGGAATTGTTATATGATGTTCCCGGCCTCATTTAAACTTGCCTTGATGTGTTGCTCTTGTTTGCATCATCTCTTGCCATGAGTAGCTTCATGTAGTCTTGTCATGCATCATGCTTTGTTGTGCATCATGCCTTGTTCATGTGTGGCGTGTTTACTATGTTGTGTGCTTCTTCTTGTTAGTTCCTGTTTCGTTGCGATCGTGAGGATTCGTTCGTCTACGCTTGGTTCGGCTTCATTCGTTCATCTTCTTCACGGACCTCGTTCATCTTCTTCATGGACTCGTTCTTCTTCCTTGCGGGATTTCAGGCAAGATGACCGCTACCCTGGATCTCACTACTATCATTGCTATGCTAGTTGCTTCGTTTTTCGCTATCTGCGCTACCTATTACCTGCTTATCAAGCCATCCCAAATTGCCATGTCAGCCTCTAACCTTTTGCACCCTTCCTAGCAAACCATTGTTTGGCTATGTTACCGCTTTGCTCAGCCCCTCTTATAGCGTTGTTAGTTGCAGGTGAAGATGAAGTTTGTTCCTTGTTGGAACATGGAGATGTTGTTCCTTGTTGGAACATGTTTACTTGTTGGGATATCACAATATATCTTATGTAATTAATGCATCTATATACTTGGTAAAGGGTGGAAGGCTCGGCCTTATGCCTGGTGTTTTGTTCCACTCTTGCCGCCCTAGTTTCCGTCATATCGGTATTATGTTCCCGGATTTTGCGTCCCTAACGCGGTCGGGTGATTTATGGGACCCCTTGACAGTTCGCTTTGAATAAGACTTTTCCAGCAAGGCCCAACATTGGTTTTACCATTTGCCTCACCACCACCTATATTTCCCTTGGGAGTAATTAACCCAAGGGTCATCTTTATTAGCCCCCGGACCGGTGCTTCTCTAGGTGCTGGTCCGAACCGAACCGCCTTCTGGGGCCACCTTGGGGCAACTTGAGGGTTGGTTTTACTCGTAGCCTGTCTCATCCGGTGTTGCCACGAGAGCGAGATATGTGCAGCTCCTATCGGGATTGTCGGCGCATCGGGCGGTCTTCTGGTCTTGTTTTATTGCTGCGAAATGTCTTGTAGCCGGATTCCGAGACTGATCGGTCTTCCGGGAGAAGGTCTATTCTTCGTTGATCGCGAGAGCTTATCATGGGCTAAGTTGGGACACCCTGCAGGGTTTGAACTTTCGAAAGCCGTGCCCGCGGTTATGTGGCAGATGGGAATTTGTTAATGTCCGGTTGTAGAAAACCCGAAGTTGATCTCAATTAAAATACACCAACCGTGTGCGTAACCGTGAGTGTCTCTTTTCGGGGTTGATCGAGAGGAGAACACGGTTTCTGGGTTATGTATGACGTAAGTAGGGGTTCAGGATCACTTCTTGATCATTACTAGTTGACGACCGTTCCTTTGTTTCTCTTCTCGCTCTCATTTGCGTTGGTTAGCCACCATATATGCTTAGTCGCTGCTGCAACCTCACCACTTTACCCCTTCCTTTCCCAGTAAGCTTTGCTAGTCTTGTTACCCATGGTAATGGGATTGCTGAGTCCTCGTGGCTCACAGATTACTACACCACCAGTTGCAGGTACAGGTTATGCGATGCTCTTGACGCGAGAGCGATGTTTGCTTGTATTGGAGTTCTTCTTCTGCTTCCTCTTCGATCAGGGGATAGGTTCCAGGTCGGCAGCCTGGGCTAGCAGGGTGGATGTCGTTTGAGTTTCTGTTTATATTTCATCCGTAGTCGGATGTTGATCTCTTGTATTTGATGTTGATGTATTCTTGTGGCAGTTGTGCCTTATGTATGTATCCCTATGTATTATGTAATGTTGATGTAATGATATCCACCTTGCAAAAGCGTTTCAATATGCGGGTCTATCCTTGGTGGGACCTTCGAGTTCCTTTTGGATAGGGTCGCATATTGGGCGTGATAAGTTGGTATCGAGCCTCGACCGACCTTAGAGCCCCTTGATTGATCGTGTAGTTTGGCGCGATCGAGTCTAGAATAAACTATTTTGAGTCTAGTTATATCGGAGAGTAGGAATTCTTTTTACTCCTCTGCCCCTTCGTCGCTCTGGTGAGGAATCTTGACGTAGGTGTTTTGAATTACTCCTCTTCCCCTTCAAATTTTTCTTAGGTTCACGCAGTTGGTTTTCCGGTAGTTGTTCCTCAGCTCTTTTCATCCGGTGCATTTCTCGTCAAGTTTTGACTCGAGCCTCTTCATCCTTGCAAGTTCAATCATCAGTTCTTCCTCCGACGTCGTTGTTTTTCCTTGTCCGAAGTTGTTCTTGTTTTTCCCACCGCCCACCCTTCTTCTTCTCGAACCGAGTCCGTGTCGAGTATCCATTCTACTCGTATGAAGTCTTTGCTTTCTTTCCTCAATGTTTTCAACCGTGTTCCCTCTTCAAGATATTAAATCGGTTTCCCTTCCAAGTTGCTGTGTTTTTTCCGCCCTCCACCCTTTTTCTTCCCGGAGTTTGAGTCTCTTTCGACCATCTATTTCATTCGTGTGGAGCCTCTTCAGTCTTTCGTCAATTATTTCAACGGTGAATTCTCGTCTTGTTCGTCATTCGCATCTCTTTCTTTTCGGTGGATTGAATTCAAGTTTTCGGGTTGATCATATTCTTTCTCTCGGCTCAAGTGTTCTCTTTGCTCGTTCGTCTCTCGCTAGTTTATCATCCGGAGTTCGTAAGATATCTCGGGAGATTCGTCATCTTCCAATTAATTCGAGGTTGTCACCTCATTATAATATTTCAATTGTTCGGTGCTTCATCTACCTCTTCAATAATCCCTTTTCAACGGTGTTTTCTTTTAGTGGGCCCTAACCCACAGGTCTTTTCCCAGGATCTTATCTGACTCTTCTAATTACCCGGAGTTATTCTCAATTCATTTCAAGTGTGATGTAAGAATGAATTTCATCAGTCACATGCTTTTTCCAAGATCAATTTCAAATCATTTCATTGTTGGCTCAACCTATTCGCTTTTCATTCTACCGGAGTATCTCAACAATTTTGGTGCTGTTTCTCGTCGGCCTTGAAGACCGAAGTAGAGTTTCTCTTAAATCTTGTCCGTTCCCCCGGAGATTCATGGTGCTAGCTCGATGTTATCCTATCAATTTGTTTCCAGTTGTGCAATTCTTTTCATCAATCCGGAGTATTTCAGGTGTAGCTTTCTCTCTCGATCATCCGGAGGCTATCTTTTCGGAAGACTTCTTCGTTCTAAGTTTTCAACCTTCTCTCAATTATTCTATATTCGTGCCCCTTCGTTCGCCTCAATATTTATCCCGGTACCTCGTTTAAGTATTCTTCAATCAGCTCATGATCTCTTTGTTCTTTTCCATCTAAATCCCCTCTAGCATATTTGTTCTTTTGCATTTTAATTTCCCTCAAATATCTTCGTGCTTGCTCTAATTCTTCCCGGTGATTCATCCTTCTTTCATCAGTCATTTTCGAATTCGTACGGTGGTTCATTAAGATTCTTTTTCCTTGATTATCATATTAATTCATTCGTTCTTCTCATCCTACCGGTGGTTCATGAAGACTTTCCCAAGTTCTGTGCTACCCCTTCTCAATTCTTCTTCAAGAAGAATAAGTATTATGCCAAATCCATTGTTGGTCATCAATTTAATTTGATGAAGGATAAGCATACAATAAATCTTATTCTTATTCCATCCAAGCTGATTAATCCCTTCCTTCGGAGTTTGTTCGTAATGAATAAATTCTAGTTCCAAGTGTTTTAATCTTTTCTTTTCCGGAGTTCAATTTTCTCGGCCATTTCGTCGGAACCTTCATCTAAGTAATCGCAAGGCTCATCTTATTCTTTCTTCCTTCATTTCTATCTCATCATCCTTTTGTTACGGAGTTCTTCATGGGGTTCTTCATGATTTAAGTCATTCTTCAAGAGCCCATCAAGATTTTGTTCGTGGAGTTCAAGTATCTTTTCTTCTTGCATCTCGAAGTGCAATTAATTCTCCGTATTTCTTTTGAAGTGGAGTTTTGCATTTCTTCGTTCTTCTCAGCTATTTAATCTTTTCCGTTTGTGGTCGGTTATCACCTCATAATTTTGAGATGTTATCCATAAGTCCACATCAAGCTTATTCTTTTGTTGTTGATTTTCTCAACAACTCCATTCAATCCTTCCTTCTAAAGATGCTTTCAATTTAATTCGTGGCACAAGTTGTCATAGTCTTACCAGTTCTTTCCATTCAATTCTCTTCCAATTCTTTCCGGAGATTTTGTGTCATGTCTTCATCAAGTATCATTCCATCCTCTTAAGTTCGTGCTCTATTCCTCCATGTTTGAACCGGGGTGCTGCCTAAATCCTTTCAGTCTTATTCGTCTCTTTTCTCATTCTAACCACTCCGGTTAGAACGAGTTGTTTCAGAGTCTATCTGTTTTTCGTGAGCTTTCAATTCTCGTCATTCTCGGCGTTCCTCTTATTCTCGAGTGCTCTCGATTCTTTGCTTCTTCTCTTGAGTTTTTGTTTCACCTCATCTCTTTCCCTTCCGTCTCGGTCCTAAGATCTCGGGACGAGATCTCTTGTTAGTGGAGGAGTGTTGTAACGCCCCGGATTCGATGCGCCAGGTGTGCGCCAGTTATTCGCTGTCTTTGCCATGTCATCATCTGCATTTTTATCATGTCATCATGTGCATTTCATTTTGCATACATGTTCGTCTCATGCATCCGAGCATTTTCCCCGTTGTCCGTTTTGCAATCCGCACTCCTATGTCTCCGGCGCCCCTTTTACCTCTTTTCATGTGCGGGTATTAAGCGGTCTCGGAATGCCCGAGGTTTGTCAAGCGGCCTTGGTATAGCACCGTAGACCGCTGTCAAGTTTCGTGTCATTGGAGGTCGTTTGGTACTCAACAGTTAACCGGTAACCGCGAAAGCCTCTTTTGTTGCAGCCCAACTCCCTTTCTAAGTGGCCCAAAACCCACCAAACTCCCTCCATGCTCTCGGTCGTTCGATCACGATCGCGTGGCAAAACCGCACCTCATTTGGACTCTCCTAGCTCCCTCTACCTATAAAACTAGATCCCCGAAAATCGCAGATGAAACCCTAGCCTTCTTCTCTCTCTCCATGACGGACATGTCCGTCGCCGCCGGACAAACCGCGCGCCGCCGCCTCAATCGGGCCGCGCCACGTGGCCGTCCGCTGCCGCGCCGCCCGCCCGCCCGCCCACGGCCGGCCGCGCCCAGCGCCTCCGGCCCGTCGTCGCCCGTCGCCCAGCGCCCGGCCCGACTCAGCGGCCGGGCTCGCCGCGCCTCGCCGCCGCCTGCCTCCGTCATCCCGCCGCCCGCCGCCGGATCCGACCCGCCGGCCGGATCCCGCCGCCGCCCGGCCCGCCATAACCTCGCCTCCGTCGCCGCCTCCTCTTCCCCTCCGGCGCCGCCCTTCCCGCCTCGGCGGAGCTTCGCCGGAGCCGAGCTCGCGCGGCCGGTCCTCGCCCCCGACCGGCGACCCGCGCCCGCGCCTCCCGAGTCCCTCCTCCGCCGCGCGAACCTCCGGCCGGCGCCGCCCCGCCGCCCGATCTCCTCTCCGGCGCCCTCCTCCCCAAGTTCCGGCGAGATCCAAGCCAGCTCCGGCGAACATCGAAGAACGTGCACGGAGGTTGACTTTTTCCCTCCCCAAATCCACTAAGTCCTGAGGATTTTGTAATTTTGTGCATTTTCATTGCATCGTATCTCTGTCATCGTAGCTCCGTTTTGCGTGTAATATGTCGAAATGTTCGTCTCGAAGAGTAGATCATTTCGTTCCATTGCATCATTTTCATTTAAGCTCATCTTGATGCCCGAAATGCTGTTGCAAGAGTGCTATGTGATGTTAGTTTCTGATTTCTATCAGAACTTGCACTTTTGTCATTTTTACCATGATTGATGTGTGCATCCTATGGACTTGAGTCCTACATGTGTTTTGAAATATGCCATGTCTTCTTTCCAGTGGTGCTTGCTATGTATTTTTGTGATCTATGTGGTGACTAGCACAAGCATGCAAACTAGGTGTCTTGTTGTTGCTGATTTCGGCCCTGTTTTAGCTGATTTGGATGCCATGTTTACTTGATGCTACCGAGAGATCTATGCATATTTTGAGATACTTCAGTAAGGGTGTTTTATAAAGCAAGTCTTGCTCTATCCATCCATGTCCTTGCTTGCAATTTTGGAGTAGTCTAGCTTGAGTCAATCGAGCTCTACTTTTGCTATCAAATGTTTCCTGGCAGATTGTATCGTGTTATTCAATTTTGCCTAGCTTGTTGTGGTTGATCCATTTATGCTATGTTATTGTTCTTTCCATGTATGTCTTCTATGTCATGTCTTCTTGATGTATGTATGCTTAGTTTTTCATTTGAGGCTCTGTAGTGAGTGCATTGAGCTTGTAAACATGCCTTCTCGTTACCAGTTTTTGACATGCCATGTTGCTGAATCTGTTAACGAGACTTTCGTTTTTGACATGGGTGTTACTATATTTTCTGATCCTTTTTGGCTTATGGTCACTAAAGGACTTTTGTTATATGCTTTGAGTAGATTCATGCCATGCCTTTGTTTGCCATGATAAGTTCCTGTAACATGTTGTTTCATAGCTCTAAACATTGCAACCTGATGTTATTTCTGCCAATGCCTGAAACTGTTATTAGTTGCAATCTTGCCATGTCATTTTGAGCATGTTCTAATCATTTATGGAGATAGCTCAGTGCTCATGTTTTGTAATGATTTACCTGTAGATCATGCCCATGCCTTTTGTTATTATGTTGGGGTGCTGTAGCATGTTGTTTTGATGCTTGCAATATGCCTAGTGGCTGTTTTGGACAGCTTATCCCTTAAACTTGTATAGGGTGTATGTGTTGAACCGTTGCTCCGTTTTGAGTGTGCTCTATATGATACTTGCTTGATTTTGCATGTAGTTTCATATTATCATGTTGGATCCTTGTTTTGGGGTGTTTGCTTGATGTTTGTATGCATTTTGCATCAATGCCATGTTCATCTTGTTTTGCTCATATCTTCTAGGCGTAGCTCGAATCTAATGAACTTTATATGTAACTTGACTAGAATTTCGTGTAGATCATCGTGGTGCATGTTAACTTGCTGTTTAACAACTTGAACATAAGGTTTGTTCAGATCTGGACCAATTTCGAAATTTGCATATGAGGACTTACGGAATTGTTATATGATGTTCGGCCTCATTTAAACTTGCCTTGATGTGTTGCTCTTATTTGCATCATCTCTTGCCATGAGTAGCTTCATGTAGTCTTGTCATGCATCATGCTTTGTTGTGCATCATGCCTTGTTCATGTGTGGCGTGTTTACTATGTTGTGTGCTTCTTCTTGTTAGTTCCTGTTTCGTTGCGATCGTGAGGATTCGTTCGTCTACGCTTGGTTCGGCTTCATTCGTTCATCTTCTTCACGGACCTCGTTCATCTTCTTCATGGACTCGTTCTTCTTCCTTGCGGGATTTCAGGCAAGATGACCGCTACCCTGGATCTCACTACTATCATTGCTATGCTAGTTGCTTCGTTCTTTCGCTATGCTGCGCTACCTATTACCTGTTTATCAAGCCATCCCAAATTGCCATGTCAGCCTCTAACCTTTTGCACCCTTCCTAGCAAACCATTGTTTGGCTATGTTACCGCTTTGCTCAGCCCCTCTTATAGCGTTGTTAGTTGCAGGTGAAGATGAAGTTTGTTCCTTGTTGGAACATGGAGATGTTGTTCCTTGTTGGAACATGTTTACTTGTTGGGATATCACAATATATCTTATGTAATTAATGCATCTATATACTTGGTAAAGGGTGGAAGGCTCGGCCTTATGCCTGGTGTTTTGTTCCACTCTTGCCACCCTAGTTTCCGTCATATCGGTATTATGTTCCCGGATTTTTGCGTCCCTAACGCGGTCGGGTGATTTATGGGACCCCCTTGACAGTTCGCTTTGAATAAGACTTTTCCAGCAAGGCCCAACATTGGTTTTACCATTTGCCTCACCACCACCTATATTTCCCTTGGGAGTAATTAACCCAAGGGTCATCTTTATTTAGCCCCCGGACCAGTGCTTCTCTAGGTGCTGGCCCGAACCGAGCCGCTTCTTGAGGCCACCTTGGGGCAACTTGAGGGTTGGTTTTACTCGTAGCCTGTCTCATCCGGTGTTGCCCTGAGAACGAGATATGTGCAGCTCCTATCGGGATTGTCGGCGCATCGGGCGGTCTTGCTGGTCTTGTTTTATTGCTGCGAAATGTCTTGTAGCCGGGATTCCGAGACTGATCGGTCTTCCCGGGGAGAAGGTCTATTCCTTCGTTGATCGCGAGAGCTTATCATGGGCTAAGTTGGGACACCCCTGCAGGGTTTGAACTTTCGAAAGCCGTGCCCGCGGTTATGTGGCAGATGGGAATTTGTTAATGTCGGTTGTAGAAAACCGAAGTTGATCTCAATTAAAATACACCAACCGTGTGCGAATCGTGAGTGTCTCTTTTCGGGTTGATCGAGAGGAGAACACGGTTTCTGGGTTATGTATGACGTAAGTAGGGGTTCAGGATCACTTCTTGATCATTACTAGTTGACGACCGTTCCTTTGTTTCTCTTCTCGCTCTCATTTGCGTTGGTTAGCCACCATATATGCTTAGTCGCTGCTGCAACCTCACCACTTTACCCCTTCCTTTCCCGAGAAGCTTTGCTAGTCTTGTTACCCATGGTAATGGGATTCTTTGAGTCCTCGTGGCTCCTGATTACTACACCACCAGTTGAGTACAGGTTATGCGATGCTCTTGACGCGAGAGCGATGTTTGCTTGTATTGGAGTTCTTCTTACGCTTCCTCTTGATCGGGGATAGGTTCCAGTGTCGGCAGCCTGGGCTAGCAGGTGGATGTCGTTTGAGTTTTTGTTTATATTTCATCCGTAGTCGGATGTTGATCTCTTGTATTTGATGTTGATGTATTCTTGTGGCAGTTGTGCCTTATGTATGTATCCTATGTATTATGTAATGTTGATGTAATGATATCCACCTTGCAAAAGCGTTTCAATATCTTGGGTCTATCCTTGGTGGGACCTTCGAGTTCCTTTTGGATAGGGTCGCATATTGGGCGTGATACATACATCCATACATACATATACATTACCGTAGTCATATAGGCTAAACTTCTAGGGTTTAGCTATTACGATCTCGTGGTAGATCCACTCTTGTAATACTCACATTCATCAAGATCAATCAAGCAGGAAGTAGGGTATTACCTCCATAGAGAGGGCCCGAACCTGGGTAAACATCATGTCCCCCGTCTCCTGTTACCATCGATCCTAGATGCACAGTTCGGGACCCCCTACCCGAGATCCGCCAGTTTTGATACCAACATCGGTGCTTTCATTGAGAGTTCCACTGTGCCATCGGCAAAGGGCTCGATGGCCCCTTCGATCGTCAGTAATGACGTTGTCCAGGGAGAAACCTTCCTCCCCGACAGATCTTTGTATTCGGCGGCTTCGTACTGCGGGCCAACTCGCTTGGCCATCTGGGGCAGATCGACAGCTACGCCCCCGGTCATCAGGTCAGATTCGAAAGCTTGAACTACGTCGCGGATATCCGAGGAGACTTGATCTTCAAGGGATTTGAGCCCGCGGCGATCGCTCCCCCTCACCCCAATGAGCGTGACTTAAATCTGTCATCGGATCGAACCCAGGAGATGGTTCCTGCGGCTGCATTGACCTTAGAGCCAAAGCAGATCGGGCCATCCGAGGCCGCAGAGTCCGCGGCGTTGGAGCCGCACATGGACTTAACGCCCTGCAATGTTCGCTTTAACGGAACTTCGTACTTGTCTCCGGCTATAAGTTCTGGACTGTGTACGCCTGCAGACACCGAGCTAGATCAGTTATCGATCTTCGAGTTCAGCGCCGCTGACGTTTTCCAGCACTCGCCTTTGGGTGACGTGCTAAAATCTTTAAAGAATTTGTCCTTGGAGAAGGACTCACAGCCGAACTATGTCCGGTCCGAGCCAGACACGAATGATGAGAAATTTTGCTTCCCACCCGCCACCCACTTCATAGCCACTGTCGATGACTTAACCGACGTGCTTGACTATGGCTCCGAAGACATCGACGGTATGGACGACGATGCCGATATGGAGCAAGGCCAAGACCCGCCATTCACCGGAGGTTGGACGGCTACCTCTTCGTACAACGTGTACATGGTTGATACACCCAAAGGAACTGGCGACGACAACGAAGAGCCAGATGCGAATAAAACCTCTGAGACGCAGTCCAAGCGCCGACGCCCCAAGCGCCGTTCTAAGCCTCGTCGCTCAAAGGACGGCAACACTGGCACCGGAGAAAATAGTACTCCAGGCGACACCGAAAACAATGAAGACCCTGCCGGAGATGCATCCGAGCAGGAGGAACACGGCAACAGGCAAGACAACCCTGATGAACAGGCCATAGAAGATTACTCGGAGGAAGATAGTTACTGCCCACCCTCCAAGGAGGAGACAAGCCTCGGAAACGAAGACTTCATCGTGCCTGAGGATCCTCTAGAGCAGGAGCGCTTTAAGCTTCAGCTCATAGCCACTGCAAGGAGCCTGAAAAAGAAACAACAGCAGCTTCAAGCTGAACAAGATCTGCTCGTCGACAGATGGACCGATGTCCTAACAGCCGAAGAATATGGCCTCAAGCGCTCAGCCAAGAGCTATCCGAAACGCAGAATGCTACCTCAATTCAATGAGGAGGCACCGGAACACATATCTCCCTCGCGTAATGCGGAACGACCACCACGTGGTCGAGATAGGGCGGCCGACCGACCACCCCGCGGTCGGGATAAAGCGGCAACTCAGGCCGAACAGCAGCCGGCCCCACCGTCCCGAAAAAATAGAGATGGAAGAGTTCGGGGTCACACATACGACCTTCGGCAAATCCTGGGCAGTAGAGCAGGACATACAAAATCGATCTACGGATCGCGAGGACGTGCCTTGAGGCACGACGACGGCTACCTATTCGGACATGACAAACCTAACTACGCCCGGGCCGAATGCCGCAGACGGACTCCATCAGAGCTACGCCACGACGCGGCCCGATACAGAGGTGCCACACACCCTCTCTGCTTCACAGATGAAGTACTGGATCACGAATTCCCTAAGGGGTTCAAGCCTGTCAATATCGAATCATATGAATGCACAAACCGATCCAGCAGTGTGGATCGAAGATTTTATTCTCCACATCCACATGGCCTGAAGAGATGACCTCCACGCCATCAAATACCTCCCATTAAAGCTCAAAGGACCAGCTCGGCACTGGTTAAATAGCCTGCCTGAGAATTCCATCGGCAGCTGGGAGTACTTGGAAGAGGCTTTCCTTGATAACTTCCAAGGAACTTATGTCCGGCCACCCGATGCGGACGACTTAAGCCACATAGTTCAACAATCTGGAGAATCAGCCAGAAAATTTTGGACTAGGTTCCTAACCAAAAAGAACCAGATCGTTGACTGTCCGGATGCTGAAGCCTGGCGGCCTTTAAGCATAGCATCCGGGATGAATGGCTCGCCCGCCACCTCGGCCAAGAAAAGCCGAGGTCCATGGCAGCCCTCACGGCACTTATGACCGGTTTTTGCGCAGGAGAGGATAGTTGGCTTGCTCGCAGTACAAACACAGCCAACGAAACAGGCCCCTCCGAGGCCAACAACAGCACCGGCAAGCTCCGACGCAACAGACACAAACGCCGAAGCAATGGCGATAACACCGATGATACTATAGTTCACGCCGGATTCAGTGGCTCCAAGTCCGGCCAGCGAAAGAAGCCCTATAAAAGGACCAGCGGAGGACCATCCAGCTTGGACCGCATACTCGATCGTCCTTTCCATATACATGGCACCACAGACAAACCGGCCAACCATACTAACAAAGATTGCCGGGTCTTTAAACAAGCTAGCAAGGCAAATAGTAGAAACAAGGAAGTGGAATCACAGAGCGAGGACGATGACGAAGGGCCCCGGCAGCCAAACACCGGAGGACAAAAGAAATTTCCCCCTCAAGTCAAAATGGTGAACATGATATACGCTACACACATCCCCAAAAGGGAAGGCAAGCGCGCACTTAGGGACGTCTATGCGTTAGAGCCAGTCGCCCCGAAATTCAATCTGTGGTCGTCATTTCCGATCACCTTTGACCGCCGAGATCATCCAACCAGCATCCACCACGGCGGTTCAGCCACACTGGTCCTGGACCCAATCATCGATGGGTTTCACCTGACACAAGTCCTAATGGACGGCGGTAGCAGCCTCAACCTGCTCTATCAGGATACAGTACGTAAAATGGGCATCGATCCCTAACGGGTCAAGCCCACGAAGACTACCTTTAAAGGAGTCATACCAGGCGTAGAGGCCCGTTGTACGGGCTCAATAACGTTGGAGGTAGTATTCGGCTCCCCGGATAACTTCCGAAGCGAAGAACTAATCTTCGATATCGTCCCATTCTGCAGCGGCTATCATGGCTTGCTCGGACGAACCGCATTCACTAGATTCAATGCGGTGCCACATTACGCTTATCTCAAACTCAAGATGCCCGGTCCACATGGCACCATTACAATAAATGGAAATACGGAATGCTCCCTCCATACAGAGGAGCACACTGCCGCCCTAGCAGCAGAAGTACAGAGCGGCCTTCTCAAGCAGCATACTAATCCAGCTGCCGAGCCCCTGGACACCATTAAGAGGGTCTGGACCACACTGCAGCAGGACAGCTCGGCTCGTCAAGAGCCGAATTAACAATTTGACCTCCGTCCCAGCCCCGACGAGGCAACGGCACTAATACCGCGCGTACATAAACCACGCACTCAAAACCCCACGGGAATTGATGGAGGCGTAACTCGTTCACGATCCACTGTACGGCTCGACCAACCCTGGGATCCGCACGCTTTTACCTTTTCTTTTTTACGGGTTTTCTTCTCTTTTTGAGGTTTATACGGACAACCCGCTTGCAGAACACACCAAGGAGGCAAGGAGCTCTGGCTCACGAGGGAATCCCCAGGTGGTCTCTACTCAACGATTGCCATACCTGCTTTTCATACCCACATGTAGCTCGCCCTTGGTTGCGGCATGTCAAATAGCCTTACTTGCTTGTCGCATTACTTGTGCAAAGTACGCCTCGATGTACCAGTAACATCACAACGGTGAATACACGGTAGCGTCGGCTTGTTATTTAAATTTCCTGTTTCCTCACCTTTGTATTTCTCACTCTTTGCACACGTACACAATGGTATGTATTACCGCGCTAGGGGCTCCATTATGCCCCGCATTACGGCAATAAAGTCCGAACACTTTTACAGTATAGTTCGGCACCCCGAACTTATAGCATTATATGCATCGGCTCCGAATCATGTCTTTGGTCAATAGTTGGGTTGCCCGGCTCCTGTACTTACTACCTTACGTTCCTCTGTATCGGCTAGGGTAGTAAAGGGATAACTACTGCGATTGTGTCCCGATTCTTCCGGATGAGCATCTCAGTAGGGAAAGCCGAAAACTCACTGTCATGATGTGGCGAGAGCTGGTCGGCTGTTCGAGAGGTTCCAAATTGTTGGAGATTTTTTCCACTTCTTGCGACGAATCGGTTCTTCCAATTGGGCGTCTATAGCGCCCCCAGTTCGGTCTTCCGAATACCAGGGGCTTCACCAACTTTCTCAATTGTCAAACTCCTATGGCTAAGTGAGGGCGGTAAAGGCCGCATAGTCTGATTGCCTTGTTCGTTGCGCTAAACACCTCCTTTAAGGACTAGAATGTGGAGTAAAGAGTGTTTAGATTTATCCCGAACACCCTCGTACTATCTACGTGGGGGCAGAAGCCGACGACTGATCAACCCTCAGATTTCATAAACGGCCGCACAGGAGGTAAAAGTTTAAATAAACAAATATTATATTACATAACATCATCATTCCATATCACAGGGCAAGTTACTACACATGTTCTCATGGGAATATGATATCCTTCGAACATTGCTCCGCCGCAAGGCGGGACCCCTCCAGGACACCATCAAAATAGTGCTCGGGTCGACGACGCTCCTTGCCCTCCGGCGGTCCCTCGGTCATCAGCTTCTTGGCATCCAACTTTGCCCAATGCATCTTGACACGGGCAAAGGCCATACACGCACCTTCAATACAGACCGACCGCTTCACGGCTTCGAGCCGCAGACAGGCACTCACAAGCCGTTGCACAAGTCCAAAATAGCTGCTGGGTACAGGATCGGCAGGCCACAGCCGGACTGTCAAGTCCTTCATGGCTAGCTCTGCCAACCTGTGCAGCTCGACCAACTGCTTTAGCTGGTCGCTGAAGGGCACCGAATGTTCGGATCCCGGATATTGGGCCCAGAACAGCTTCTCTGTAGACATCTCCTCTTCAGCTCTATAATGCTCGGCCGCATCCAATACACTGTGCGGCAGATCTGTAAACGCCCTGGAAAAACCCACATTCAGGATAAGTACAAGGAACGTTTCTTCTACATACTTGCTCTGCATAGGTAAAGAACTTACCTGCCGTAATCTTCTCGGCCACCTGAAGTTCCTGGAGGGCGCTTTGGGCCTCGGCTTGTGCGTCCTGGGTGCTCTGGCGAGCCTTCGCCAACTCGGACACTTGCGCCTTACAATCGCGCTCCAAGGACTCAAATTTCTCTATCGCGCCCTGGAGCTGTTGCTGTGCCTCGCTAACCCGGGCCTCGTGCTTCTCGCACGAAGCACGTTCCTTGGCCGCTTTGTCCTCGACCTCGGCTAACAACTTCTTAAGGGTTGCCACCTCGGTCGTGGCCCCTAATGAAGTTTATGACACTTCAGTCCGGTCGGACTATCTCATTTTTTCGACAGGTTACTGCATACCTCGGCAATCCTCCAGCTGCTTCTTCATGAGGCCGAGCTCCTCCTCGGCCCGCTCCAGTTTCTGCTTCAGTCTGGAGACCTCCGCAGCATGAGCAGTGGCAGCCTGCAGCGATACCTGCTTATTAACATAGACAACCCATGTTAGACTCCTGTGATATTCATTCTTGATTCTCTGTTTGACTTTTCCTCCCGAACACCAAACAGAGCATCATGGGCTACTGTCTATGCTATGATATTTTTTCTACAATCACATTACTTACCTCAAAGCCCGTTAGAAGGCTAGTGCAGGCTTCGGTCAGTCCGCTTTTGGCGAACTGAACCTTCTCTATTACCGTGTCCATAAGGACACGATGCTCATCCATGATAGAGGTGCCTCGTAGCGCCTCCAGCAGATTATCCGGTGCCTCTGGATGGACAGAGGTCACCGGTGGAACAGGCACGTTACCTCCTTGGAGGGAATGCCGATCGCTGGACCCCGGAGCCGTGTAAATCTCCGGAATAGTATCCGGCTGAGGCCCGAAGGGAACTCGGGCCCCGTCACCAGTCCCCGTGGGAACTTATTCCCCCGTGTGTCCGGCGGCCGAGGAGTCATCCTGGGACATCACCCCGATGATCTCCGGAATCTCCGCCCGGCCTGGGAAAGTCTTTTTGGACACCACCTCGTCATCGCCCTTGGGTGAGACAGAATGAGCAGGTGGCGGAGACATGCTAGCCATCTCCTTCGAGTCCAACGAATCCCTTGTCGAGGATCGCGGGGACCCATCGCGTGCCGGGCTGCAGTGGCAAAGTTTAAAATATGTCAATATTACAAACCAGGAAGGCCAGACGTTTGCAGATCCTGGTACTTACGAAGCGGCCGAGGCTCGGTTCGGCGAGGTCGCTCCGGACTGCTATCAACATCCCACGCGGAGTCATCCGCGAGGGAGCCTCTCCCCCTCTTGGGCGCCTCCGCCTCCAAACTCATGGAGGCCTCCCTTTTCTTCCTTCCTCCCGCAAGGGGGAGTCGCTTTCCTTCTCGTCACCATCGTCAGCGGCTGAGGGGTCTGTCTCATTGTCGGACGAGATGACGAAGGTGCTCCTTCGGCGAAGGCCACTCCTGGTCCCCTTGGCCGTGGTTTTGACCTTCTTTTCCGGCACGTCATAAGGCGCCGGAAATAGCATCTCCATAAGGAGCGGGGTTTCTTCGTCTTCGGGCAGTGGAGCCGGACTACTATTTCGTCCCGCTAGATCAGCCCAGGCCTGAAAAAGAAATTGATAAGAAGGCTTAGTATCCTTCCTCGAAGTATGTCCTTAAAGACTATACCTTGACGGCTTACCGAATTGGCCTGGCGCTTTAAGTTGAGCCCGCGATCTTTGGTCGAGGGTGGCCGTGTCTCGCTGGCCTTGAAGAGCACTTTCCATATATCTTCATGCGTCGTGCCGAAAAGCCTTAGCAACTTCTGGTGCTTGGCCAAATCGAACTCCCACAAATAACAGGTCCGATGCTGACATTGAAGGATCCGGCGTATAAGCATGACCTGGATCACATCAACGAGCTTGATCTTCCGGGTTATCATATTCTGGAGGCACGTTTGGAGCCCCGTGATCTCTTCCAAAGATCCCCAGGTCAGGCCCTTCTCTTGCCAGGAGGTAAGCCGCATCGGGACTCCAGATCGGAATTCGGGAGCCGCCGCCCAGTTGGTGTCGCGTGGCTCGATGATATAGAACCACCCCGATTGCCATCCTTTCACCGTCTCTACAAAGGAGCCTTCGAGCCAGGTGATATTGGGCATCTTGCCCACCATGGCACCCTCACACTCGGCACATTGGCACAAGCACCACCTGCTGGCTTTACATTAAAAGTCTTCAGCCATAGGCCAAAGTGAGGTGGGATGCGAAGAAAGGCTTCACACACAACTATGAATGCGGAGATATTAAGGACGAAGTTGGGGGCGAGGTCATGGAAGTCCAGTCCATAGTAAAACATCAGTCCATGAACAAATGGGTGGAGAGGGAATCCTAACCCATGGACAAAATGCGCGAGGAACACCACCCTCTCTTGAGGTTCGGGGGTAGGCACGATCTGTCCCTTGGCAGGGAGTCGGTGAACGATTCCCTCGGCCAGGTATCTGGCCTCTCGGAGCTCCTTGATATCTTCCGGCTTCATGTAGGAAGTCATCCACTTGCCTCCCGCTCCGGATCCAGACATGGCTAAATGCTTTTTGGAAATAGGGGAAGATGGGAGCTTCTGCGCTGGAGCTCGAGGACGGAAGGACGGAGAAGGAGGGGGCGTGGGTGAAAAGCACGAATCCTTATCCCCTTATAAAGGCTATGAATATCAGTCCCCCCCTTGGGTAGTGTAAACGACGCAGTTGGATTACCCGCGCCTGTATTAATGGAAATCCCGCAATAAGGGGACACGATCTCCGCTTTGACAAGACGTGCCAATAGAACCGCATCTCAAGACGTGGGACGGTGGGCTGGCCAACGATTCGAGAAAAGGACCAGGCAGGTGTGGCGTCATGTTACTCAAAAGCTATCAGCGGATAGAGCTCGTGTGAAATATATATTCTCTCTACGGTTGTGTGTGGTACATGGCAGGTCCGGGTACTGTCGCCGCATCCAAAGACTATCTTGGAGTTCGGAGAAAGGAGAACCCGCCTTGCAATGCCGAATACAATTTGCGCACCGGTCTCCTCGTCATTGAAAGCCAGGTTCAGGGGCTACTGAGGGAGTCCTAGATTAAGGGGTCCTCGGACGTCCGGCCTATTATCTATGGGCGGACTGATGGGCTGTGAAGACATGAAGGCCGAAGACTGCACCCGTGTCCGGATTGGACTCTACTTGGCGTGGAAGGCAAGCTTGGCGACCAGCTATGAAGATTCCTTCTTATGTAACCGACTGCATTTAAACCCTAGATACCCCTGGTGTCTATATAAACCGGAGGGGTTAGTCCGGAAAACATACATCCATACATACATATACATTACCGTAGTCATACAGGCTAAACTTCTAGGGTTTAGCTATTACGATCTCGTGGTAGATCCACTCTTGTAATACTCATATTCATCAAGATCAATCAAGCAGGAAGTAGGGTATTGTTGGGTAACGTAGTAATTTAAAAAAATTTCCTACGCACGCGCAAGATCATGGTGATGCATAGCAACGAGAGGGAGAGTGTGTCCACGCCCTCGTGAACCGAAAGCGAAGCGTTATGACAACGCGGTTGATGTGTCGTCGACGTCTTCACGATCCGACCGATCCAAGTACCGAGCGTCACGGCACCTCCGTGTTCAGCACACGTTCAGCTCGATGGCGATCCCGGACTCCGATCCAGCAGGGTGTCGGGGATGAGTTCGTCGACCGACAGCGTGGTGGCGATGATGATGCTCTATCGCGCAGGCTTCGCCTAAACTCCATGACGACACGACCGAGGTGGAATATGGTGGAGGGGCACCGCACACGGCTAAGGAACGATCCGTAGATCAACTTGTGTGTCTATGGGGTGCCCCTGCCCCGTATATAAAGGAGCAAGGGAGGAGGAGGCCGGCCCTAGGAGGGGGCACGCCGGAGGAGTCCTACTCCCACCGGGAGTAGGACTCCCCCCCTTTTCCTAGTTGGATTAGGACTTGGGGGAGGGAAATAGGAAAGGCGCCCCCCTTCCTTGTCCTATTCAGACTAGGGGGGGGGGCGCGGCCTGCCCCTGGCCGGCCCTCCTCTTCTCCCTTATGGCCCACTAAGGCCCATTAACCCCGGAGGGTTCAGTAACCCGGTGTTCGATAAAATCCCAATTTCACCGGAACTATTCAAGTCAAACATAGGCTTCCAATATATCAATCTTTATGTCTCGACCATTTCGAGACTCCTCGTCATGTCCGTGATCACATCCGGGACTCGAACAAACTTGGTACATCAAAACTCATAAAAGCTGTCATCGTAGCGTTAAGCGTGCGGACCCTACGGGTTCGAGAACTATGTAGAAATGACCTAGAACTCTTCTCGGTCAATAACCAATAGTGGAACCTGGATGTTCATATTGGTTCCTACATTTTCTCGAAGATCTTTATCGGTCAAACCGCATAACAACATCGTTGTTCCTTTGTCATCGGTATGTTACTTGCCGAGATTCGATCGTCGGTATCCAATACCTAGTTCAATCTCGTTACGGCAAGTCTCTTTACTGCTCAGTAATACATCATTTCATAACTAACTCATTAGTTACAATGCTTGCAAGGCTTAGGTGATGAGTATTACCGAGAAGGCCCAGAGATACCTCTCCGACAATCGGAGTGACAAAACCTAATCTCGAATTATGCCAACTCAACATATACTTTTGGAGACACCTGAGAGTACCTTTATAATCACCCGATTCGTTGTGACGTTTGGTAGCACACAAAGTGTTCCTCCGGTAAACGGGAGTTGCATAATCTTGTAGTTGCAGGAACTTTTGTATAAGTCATGAAGAAAGCAGTAGCAACATACTAAACGATCAAGTGCTAAGCTAACGGAATGGGTCAAGTCAATCACATCATTCTCCTAATGATGTGATCCCGTTAATCAAATGACAACTCATGTCTATGGTTAGGAAACATAACCATCTTCGATTAACGAGCTAGTCAAGTAGAGGCATACTAGTGACACTCTGTTTGTCTATGTATTCACACATGTATTATGTTTCCGGTTAATACAATTCTAACATGAATAATAAACATTTATCATGATATAAGGAAATAAATAATAACTTTATTATTGCCTCTAGGGCATATTTCCTTGATCTCCCACTTGCACTAGAGTCAATAATCTAGATTACACAAGAATGATTCTAACACCCATGGAGTCTTGGTGCTGATCATGTTTTGCACGTGAGAGAGGCTTAGTCAGCGGTCGCAACATTCAGATCCGTATGTATCTTGCAAATCTCTATGTCTCCCACTTGGACTTGGTCCCGAATGGAATTGAAGCGTCTCTTGATGTGCTTGGTCCTCTTGTGAAATCTGGATTCCTTTGCCAAGGCAATTGCACCAGTATTGTCACGAAGATCTTCATTGGTCCCGATGCACTAGGTATAACACCTAGATCGGAAATGAACTCCTTCATCCGAATCCTTCATTTGCTGCTTCGAAGCAGCTATGTACTCCGCTTCACATGTAGATCCCGCCACGACGCTTTGTTTAGAACTGCACCAACTTACAGCTCCACCGTTTAAAAATACGTATCCGGTTTGCGATTTAGAATCGTCCGGATCGGTGTCAAAGCTTGCATCTACGTAACCCTTTACGACAAGCTCTTTGTCACCTCCATAAGCGAGAAACATATCCTTAGTCCTTTTCGGGTATTTCAGGATATTCTTGACCGCTGTCCGATGATCCACTCTGGATTACTTTGGTACCTCCCGCTAAGCTAATAGCAAGGCACACATCAGGTGCGGTACACAGCATTGCATACATGATAGAGCCTATGGCTGATGCATAGGAACTCCTTTCATTTTCTCTCTATCTTCTGCAGTGGTGGGCATTGAGTCCGACTCAATCTTATACCTTGTAATCTGGCAAGAACCCTTTCTTTGCTCGATCCATATTGAACTTTTCAAGACTTTATCAAGGTATGTGCATTGTGAAAGTCCAATCAAGCATCTTGATCTATCTCTATAGATCTTGATGCCCAATATGTAAGCAGCTTCACCGAGGTCCTTCATTGAAAAACTTTTATTCAAGTATCCTTTTATGCTATCCAGAAATTCTATATCATTTCCAATCAACAATATGTCGTCCACATATAATATTAGAAATGCTCTGAGCTCCCACTCACTTTCTTGTAAATCTGAGGCTTCTCCAAAGTGCATATAAAACCATATGCTTTGATCACACTATCAAAGCGTTTATTCCAACTCGAGAGGCTTGCACTGGACCATAGATTGATCGTTGGAGCTTGCACACTTTGTTAGCTCCCTTAGGATCGACAAAACCTTCCGGTTGCATCATATACAACTCTTCTTCCGTAAATCCATTCAGAAATGCAGTTTTGACATCCATCGCCATATTTCATAATCATAAAATGCGGCGATTGCTAACATGATTCGGACAGACTTAAGCATCGCCATGGGTGAGAAGGTCTCATCGTAGTCAACTCCTTGAACTTGTCGAAAACCTTTTGCAACAAGTCGAGCTTTGTGTGATAACATTACCGTCGTCGTCGGTCTTCTTCTTGAAGATCCATTTATTCTCTATTGCTTGCCGACCATCGGGCAAGTCAACCAAAGTCCACACTTTATTCTCATACATGGATCCCATCTCAGATTTCATGGCTTCAAGCCATTTTATGGAATCTGGGCTCACCATCGCTTCTTCATAGTTCGTAGGTTCACCATGATCTAGTAGCATGACTTCCGAATAGGATTACCGTACCACTCTCAGTGCGGATTTTATTCTGGTTGATCTCTGGTTCAGTAACAACTTGATCTGAAGTTTCATGATCATCATCATTAACTTCCTCACTAAGCTGGTGTAGGTGTCACAGAACTGATTTACGTGATGAACTACTTTCCAATAAGGGAGCTGGTACTGTTACCTCATCAAGTTCTACTTTCCTCCCACTCACTTCTTTCGAGAGAAACTCCTTCTCTAGAAAGGATCCATTCTTGGCAATGAATGTCTTGCCTTCGGATCTGTGATAGAAGGTATACCCAATTGTCTCCTTTGGGTATCCTATGAAGACACATTTTTCGATTTGGGTTCAAGCTTATCAGGTTGAAGCTTTTTCACATAAGCATCGCAACCCCAAACTTTCAGAAGCGACAACTTTGGTTTCTTGCCAAATCATAGTTCATAAGGTGTCATCTCAGCGGATTTTGATGGTGCCCTATTTAGCGTGAATGCGGCCGTCTCTAAAGCATAACCCCAAAGCGATAGCGGTAAATCGGTAAGAGACATCATAGATCGCACCATATCTAGTAAAGTACGATTCGACGTTCGGACACACCATTCTGTTGTGGTGTTCGGTGGCGTGAGTTGCGAAACTATTCCACATTGTTTCAAATGTAGACCAAACTCGTAACTCAAATATTCTCCTCCACGATCAGATCGTAGAAACTTTATTTTCTTGTTACGATGATTTTCAACTTCACTCTGAAATTCTTTGAACTTTTCAAATGTTTCAGATTTATGCTTCATCAAGTAGATATACCCATATCTACTCAAATCATCTTGTGAAGGTCAGAAAAATAACGATACTTTCCACGAGCATCAACACTCATTGGATCGCATACATCGGTATATATGTGTTATTTCCAACAAGTCGTAGCTTGTTCCATTGTTCGGAGAACGGAGTTTTAGTCATCTTGCCCAAAAGGCACGGTTCACAAGCATCAAATGATTCATAACCAAGTGATTCCAAAAATCCATCTTTATGGAGTTTCTTCATGCGCTTTACACCGATATGACCCAAACGGCAGTGCCACAAATAAGTTGCACTACATTATTAACTTTTCATCTTTTGGCATCAATATTATGAATATGTGTATCACTACGATCGAGATCCAACAAACTATGTTCATTGGGCGTATGACCATCGAAGGTCTTATTCATGTAAACAGAATAAAAATTTATTCTCTAACTTTTTAAATGAATAACCGTATCGCAATAAACATGATCAAATCATATTCATGCTCAACGCAAACGCCAAAAAACATTTATTTAGGTTTAACACTCATCCCGAAAGTATAGGGAGTGTGCGATGATGATCATATCAATCTTGGAACTACTTCCAACACTCATCGTCACTTCCCTTCAACTAGTCTTTGTTTATTCAGTAACTCTGTTTGAGTTACTAATCTTAGCAACCGAACAAGTATCAAATACTCGGGGCTACTATAAACACTAGTAAAGCACACATCAATAACACTGTATATCAAATATACCCTTGTTCACTTTGCCATCCTTCTTATCCACCAAATATTTGGAGTATTTCCACTTCGGTGACCATTTCCTTTGCAGTAGAAGCACTCGGTTTCAGGCTTTAGGTTCAGCTTTGGGCTTCTTCGGGAGTGACAACTTGCTTGTCATTCTACTTGAAATTCCCTTTCTTTCCCTTTGCCATTCTCTTGAAACTAGTGGTCTTGTCAATCATCAACACTTGATGCTCTTTCTTGATTTCTACCTTCGTCGATTTCAACATCACGAAGAGCTCGGGAATCGTTTTCGTCACCCTTTGCATACTATAGTTCATCACGAAGTTCTACTAACTTGGTGATGGTGACTAGGGAATTCTATCAATCACTATCTTATCTGGAAGATTAATTCCCACTTGATTCAAGCGATTGTAGTACCCAGACAATCTGAGCACTTGCTCACTAGTTGAGCGATTCTCCTGCATCCTTTAGCTATAGAACTTGTTGGATACTTCATATCTCTCAACTCGGGTATTTGCTTGAAATATTAACTTCAATTCCTGGAACATCTCATATGGTCCATGACGTTCAAAACGTCTTTGAAGTCCCGATTCTAAGCCGTTAAGTATGGTGCACTAAACTATCAAGTAGTCATCATATTGAGCTAGCCAAACGTTCATAACGTCGCATACGCTCCTGCAATAGGTCTGTCTCCTAGCGGTGCATTAAGGACATAATTCTTCTGTGCAGCAATGAGGATAAACCTCATATCACGGATCCAATCCGCATCATTGCTACTAACATTTTTCAACATAATTTTCTCTAGGAACATATCAAAATAAACATATGAAAGCAACAACTCGAGCTATTGATCTACAACATATTTTGCAAAATACTACCAGGACTAAGTTCATGATAAATTTAAGTTCAATTAATCATATTACTTAAGAACTCCCACTTAGACAAACATCTCTCTAGTCATCTAAGTGAACACGTGATCTAAATCAACTAAACCATAACCGATCATCACGTGAGACGGAGTAGTTTTCAATGGTGAACATCACTATGTTGATCATATCTACTATATGATTCACGCTCGACCTTTCGGTCTCCGTGTTCCGAGGCCATATCTGCATATGCTAGGCTCGTCAAGTTTAACCTGAGTATTTTGCGTGTGCAAAACTGGCTTGCACCCGTTGTAGATGGACGTAGAACTTATCACACCCGATCATCACGTGGTGTCTTGGCACTACGAACTTTGGCAACGGTTCATACTCAGGGAGAACACTTCTTGATAATTTTTAGTGAGAGATCATCTTAAAATGCTACCGTCAATCAAAGCAAGATAAGATGCATAAAGGATAAACATCACATGCAATCAATATAAGTGATATGATATGGCCATCATCATCTTGTGCTTGTGATCTCCATCTCCGAAGCACCATCATGATCACCATCGTCACCGGCGCGACACCTTGATCTCCATCGTAGCATCGTTGTTGTCTCGCCAACTATTGCTTCTACGACTATCGCTACCGCTTAGTGATAAAGTAAAGCAATTACATGGCGTTGCATTTCATACAATAAGCGACAACCATATGGCTCTGCCGATTGCCGATAACTTCGGTTACAAAACATGATCATCTCATACAATAAAATATAGCATCATGTCTTGACCATATCACATCACAACATGCCCTGCAAAAACAAGTTAGGCGTCCTCTACTTTGTTGTTGCAAGTTTTACGTGGCTGCTACGGATGAGCAAGAACCGTTCTTACCTCGCATCAAAACCACAATGATAGTTTGTCAAGTTGGTGCTGTTTTAACCTTCGCAAGGACCGGGCGTAGCCACACTCAGTTCAACTAAAGTGAGAGAGCAGACACCCGCCGGTCACCTTTAAGCAACGAGTGCTCGCGGCGGTGAAACCAGTCTCGCGTAAGCGTATCGTAATGTCGGTCGGGCGCTTCATCTCACAATACCACCGAACCAAAGTATGACATCTTTGGTAAGCAGTATGACTTGTATCGCCCACAACTCACTTGTGTTCTACTCGTGCATATAACATCGGCGCATAAAACTGGCTCGGATACCTTTGTTGGGTAACGTAGTAATTTCAAAAAATTCCTACGCACACGCAAGATCATGGTGATGCATAGCAACGAGAGGGAGAGTGTGTCCACGTACCCTCGTGAGACCGAAAGCGGAAGCGTTATGACAACGCGGTTGATGTAGTCATCGTCTTCACGATCCGACCGATCAAGTACCGAGCGTCGACACCTCCGTGTTCAGACACGTTCAGCTCGATGGCGATCCCGGACTCCGATCCAGAGGGTGTCGGGGATGAGTTCCGTCAACCGACGACAGCGTGGTGGCGATGATGATGCTCTACGCGCGAGGCCGCCTAAACTCATGACGATACGACCGAGGTGGAATATGGTGGAGGGGGGCACCGCACACGGCTAAGGAGCGATCCGTAGATCAACTTGTGTGTCTATGGGGTGCCCCTGCCCTCGTATATTAAGGAGCAAGGGAGGAGGAGGCCGGCCCTAGGAGGGGGCGCGCGGGAGGAGTCCTACTCCGGCGGGAGTAGGACTCCCCCTTCCTAGTTGGATTAGGACTTGGGGGAGGAAGAGGAAGGGAGCCGCCCCCCCTCCTTGTCCTATTCGGACTAGGGGAAAGGGCGCGGCCTGCCCCTGGCCGACCCTCCTCTTCTCCCTTATGGCCCACTAAGGCCCATTAACCCCGGGAGGTTCAGTAACCCGGTGTTAGAATAAAATCCCAATTTCACCGGAACTATTCGAAGTCAAACATAGGCTTCCAATATATCAATCTTTATGTCTCGACCATTTGAGACTCCTCGTCATGTCCGTGATCACATCCGGGACTCGAACAAAATTCGGTACATCAAAACTCATAAAGCATCATCGTAGCGTTAAGCGTGCGGACCCTACGGGTTCGAGAACTATGTAGACATGACCTAGAACTCTTCTCGGTCGATAACCAATAGTGGAACCTGGATGTTCATATTAGTTCCTACATTTTCTACGAAGATCTTTATCGGTCGAACCGCATAACAACATCGTTGTTCCCTTTGTCATCGGTATGTTACTTGCGAGATTCGATCGTCGGTATCCAATACCTAGTTCAATCTCGTTACGGCAAGTCTCTTTACTCGTTCCGTAATACATCATTTCATAACTAACTCATTAGTTACAATGCTTGCAAGGCTTAGGTGATGAGTATTACCGAGAAGGCCCAGAGATACCTCTCCGAGCAATCGGAGTGACAAAACCTAATCTCAAATTATGCCAACTCAACATATACTTTTGGAGACACTGAGAGTACCTTTATAATCACCCGATTCGTTGTGACGTTTGGTAGCACACAAAGTGTTCCTCCGTAAGCGGAGTTGCATAATCTCATAGTTGCGAGGAACTTTTGTATAAGTCATGAAGAAAGCAATAGCAACATACTAAGCGATCAAGTGCTAAGCTAACGGAATGGGTCAAGTCAATCACATCATTCTCCTAATGATGTGATCCCGTTAATCAAATGACAACTCATGTCTATGGTTAGGAAACATAACCATCTTCGATTAACGAGCTAGTCAAGTAGAGGCATACTAGTGACACTCTCTTTGTCTATGTATTCACACATGTATTATGTTTCCGGTTAATACAATTCTAGCATGAATAATAAACATTTATCATGATATAAGGAAATAAATAATAACTTTATTATTGCCTCTAGGGCATATTTCCTTCAGGTATTACCTCCATAGAGAGGGCCCGAACCTGGGTAAACATCGTGTCCCCCGTCTTCTGTTACCATCGATCGTAGATGCACAGTTATAGATACATGAAATAGAGATGCTCGTCACGTTTGCCGATTCAAAATTCAAAAACGCGACCGCAACGTTGAGTTCGCCGAACCCGGAGCGCCAACCAGAGCATCTTCTACGCTACCCAAAAAGATTGCAGTGCTCCTCAAAACCGAGTCGCCAGAAGCTTCCGTTCGATCTGAGCGCTCGGCGCAAGATCGGACGCTCCAAACCGCGCCGCGCACGGCAGGACAGGGCAGGCGGTACGTACAACCCTGCGCTGCCACCCTGTTCGCAGCTGCAGCCTTTAGCTGGCCCACACATCTTGACCCGGTCACACGATCACATCTTCACCTGCTGCTACTACTCCGCTGGGCCCGCCATCTCCCTTCCATCACCTCACCACCTGCAACACATCGTTCGTACGCCGGGCCCGCCCTGTCATCGGCTCTGTAGCAGCCTTCCCTCGCGTGAACCCCGTCGCAAACTCTCCTCGTCGATCACGAGCGCCGCGCCTGCCCGCCCGGGCCCACGCGCAACCGCCTCTGCGAAAGCCAGCACAGACGCAAGCATCCGGGGCCCACGCGTCAGCGAGACCATCCCGAGATTCCCTCGCCCAAGGAAACGAGACGCTCGTCTTCTCGCGCAAGAAGCAACGGGAAAAACCCTGACAAAACCCCGAAGGCGCCGGCGCTGGCCCACCGGTCAGCCTAACGGGCGACGGCGCGAGGGCGCGCGTCCGTCGAAACGGGAAGCCGCGGGGCCCGCGCGTCGGTGAGTGAAGGAGGGCTCCGGGCCCGCGTGTCAGAGAAGCTGCGCCGTGCCGTCCCTCCGCGGCTTTCTTTCGTGGATGCCAAGCCAGCGCCCGGCTATAAAGCGAGCCCAGCGCCACCATTGCCCAGAGCACCACAAGCTTTCTCCTCTCTCGGCTGGTTGGGTTGGTTGGTTGGTTCGTAGTGTAGTAGGTAGGCGAGGCGAGGCGCGGCGAGGGGGTTGGGTCGTCGGTGATGGAGAGGAAGGAGAGCGGGGAGAAGATGGAGAAGGTGGAGGTCGGCGACGGCGGGAAGAAGCCGGAGGAGGGGACCAAGCCGGCGGCGGCCGCGGCGCCGGTGTGCTTCAAGAAGCCGGCGGGCGAGGACACCGGCATCCTGGAGACCACCAAGGACTACTTCAAGCAGCTCAAGGACACCAGCGCCGACACGCACTGGGACTGCATCAAGAACAGGGTCCGCGCCGCCGGCGAGTACATCTCCAACAAGACCAGCTCGGTAGCGCCTCCTCCTTCCCCTCCCCCTCCTCCCCGTTCCGTAACGCGCGCGCTCCTGCTTTGCCTTGTTCTACTTCTATGCACGTCTGCTTGCTGCTGTTCGATCTTGGCCCGTACGTGTCCTAGTGCCTCTGCTCGCTAGATCGTGCGTCTTGTGCTGGTAGAAACACGATAGGAATCTTAGCCCTCTTGCGGATTTCGCCACATGCGTAGTTCCTAGCCGTTTAATTTCGGAATAATTCGTCGCGTG
The DNA here is from genome assembly GCA_021605205.1 of Aegilops longissima. NCBI lineage: Eukaryota > Viridiplantae > Streptophyta > Magnoliopsida > Poales > Poaceae > Aegilops > Aegilops longissima. The sequence continues at coordinate 35,148,365 of CM038679.1, read as the reverse complement.
CTGTTACGAAATGTTCCCACTCTTCGGTTTCCCCTTTGATCCTCGGATCGGAATGCATGTTCTTGTAGCAATCGCTCTGTTTTATTTTCCTGGCAACCACGTTAAATCGGAAGGGAGTTAGTGTAGATGTAGCAGCGATTTCCGCGAGATCTTTTTTGCACTTTTTGTCCTGCACGAGAAGCATCTGGATGATTTTCTTAGATATAGGTGTGCTTCCGCTCGCCTGATTTTGAGGCTGTGCGGTGAAAACAACCATGTGATGCTAGTGCAGTGTGGATGAAGTAGGAATTCGTAGATCCTTCGACACTTAATTTTTCCCTCACGCATTTGGAGTTTTTTTTCCTAAGATTGTTATGCTTACGGACAATTCATTGTGCGATATATATAGGTGGCGATTAACCTGTACAGGGATCCGGATTTCTTGATTCTCGCTATCAAAGTTGGGGTAGCCTTGCTAGTCGCTGCCTCTGTAAGCATTAGCCAGTCTCTGTCCATGTAGATTTATTTTTGCAAGATTTCGTCCTGTGTTCAGAAATCTATTCTTGGAATCCAGCCTTTTTTGCAGTCAAATGCTTGTGATCTCTTGAGAATGCTTGCTGTACTACTTGTTACAGTAACCCACATTTCGTGCTCTGATGCTATGTGTTGTAGTAGTAATCTTGTTCTAAAATGATAAGGATTCATTCAGACTTCAGTCATTCTTTGGTGAGTTCTGTTCTTATAGCGGCCGCTGCTGCATATGATTTCTGAATCTTGGCATGTGAGCTTTCGCTGTGCTGCTTGTGATGTCACAACACCCCACATATCTAGTTTGCTCTGGGGACTACTGATGGTCTATTGTAGTTTCTTGCTGTACTTCTGTATTTGCTCTGTTAATTCAGAATTCAGATAGGCTTCAGTTATGGATTCTGTTCTAAATTTCCCAATTCCGATAGCCTATCTGCTGATGCATCTGTACTGATGCATCTGAATAGTAGTATTATGATGGAATCTGAATTCTGATAGCCAATGTGCTACTGTTCTCTGATACGTCTGGTTGAATCTGATGGCTAACCCGTGGCTGCTTCGTGATGAGTTGCAGGTGTTTGGCAGGCAGAAGGTGGAGCCTGAGGCCAAGGAGGAGACCCCGGCGGCGAAGCCAGAAGCAGCACCGGCGGCAGCGGAGTCTCAGTGAAGGCGTCCTGAGCTTGTGATCGTCTTCCATGAACCTGAAGCTTCATTCACTGAGAGTTGCGAGGTCTTATCAGCCTAGAGTTTTTCTTTTCGCTTTGTCCTCGTGTTCGCCTAGTTGGGACATGGTTTGCCTGAGCGATTTCGCATTGTAAGACCCGTTCCTAGTCGTGGATCTTAATCCGGTTGGCGCCGCCGTCAATTGCGGTGCGCGTTTTGGTGACATCTGTTTGTGTTTGTCCTATCACCTATGCTTCATTTTGTCGAATGGAATGGAAGACCATATGATCATGCAGCCTACTTCCTGTCGAGTTTAGTTGCTTCATCACATTCCTGATCAGTGTATCCTTTCAGCACTAAACTGTTTAATGTATTGATTTGGTAGCCTTAACTAGCGTGGGGGTTAAAGAAGCACCTCGGGCCAGGAAGTAAGTCTAGAATATCTACTACTCTTATAAGAAACTGAGTTGGTCATGATGGTGTGCCTGCCATCTTGTAATATAGACTGTCCGATCTATATCTAACAGATAGAAAGCAAACTATGACAATTTTACAAAAGATACCCGCACATCTCTTCACATTACAGATAAGGCCTTGCCTCGTTCATCCTTATCTCCCACAACCTCATTGCTGAGCAATTGAAAAAGGAATTCTCTGGAACAATCTAGCATGGTGGTCGCCGCCACCTGCCGGTGCCGTCCATCCCCATGCCTCCGCCCAGTTCAACCACCGGTCACCACCACGCTCCACTCCTCCTCACCTTATCTCTCATCTTTCATTTTTCGATGAAATTCTTGAGATACCATTTTTTCGATAAAATTCTCGAGATATCATTAGTTTTTACACATGGGATTACTCCTGCATGGGTCAATCACAATAGGTGTTTTGTAAAAAAATGCTTCTTGATATTTCGTGCAATGCACGGGCATCTTGCTAGTATCTGAAAAAGTGTGAAAATGACATAGCCGTTGTCTCATTTTGGCAAATACTTTGGTGGACAGCAGTGGCGTTTTAGGCAACTGTAGTGATTTTTTTGGTGGAACAAAGAAACACAAACGTGCAATAGCAAATATGTGAAGTGTCTATGATAGGGTAGAATAGTCTTTTTCAACATGGTTAAAAGTTCGTATTCTCCGTCGAGAAAAAGATTCGTAATGTATGTTCTTCAAAAAGGAGCCGCAACGCATGGGGCATGTGCTTATTTGTCCTCACATGTCCCTATCTCCTCCACCTTTTCCCTCATCCTCCTATTCTTTTCCTCCCTCTACTTAACTTTTTCAATTGAATAACCGACCTCCTCTGCAAGCTTCACCTGGCGAATTGAAGCAGTGGTCCTGTTGCCATGGTGGCATCCGAGCGTAGTTGGCCTGTGGGGCATCAGCTTTGGGGCTATACATTGGCCATACCCTTAACATTTTGAACATCTCATCTTTGTGATACATGGATGAGTTACCGACATCGGAAAAAAATCGGCGGAACTAGGGTTCTCTGATGTCACCAAACGTACAGTTGATCTCTTCGAACCATCAAAATTGGGCAAGATAACCGTCATGGCAGTGCCAGCGAGGGTGCGTCTAGGGTGTCTAGCTGTTGGCGTACGGCGACGACACAATTAGCGGAATGGGTTTAAGAAATTGTTGTGCTATTCATGTTTGATGTGTATCCCCATTGCTAGAGAAGAACGATTGGGCATGTGCTACCATGGGTTCTCTAATCCCGTTAATACTATGGAGGAAATTGCCTTTTGCAAAGTTTTAAATGGAAGTACACTCCACTTCTATAGTACTCCCCCCGTCCCAAAATAAGTGTCTCAACTTTAGTACAACTTTGTACAAAAGTTAGTACAATGTTGAGACATTTATTTTCAAACAGAGAGAGTATTAGAGAAGGAAATGTGAAACACAGTCGAGTTCATTTAGACTGATCCACCTTATCCATGTCATTGCCAAGATTACTGCAAGGATTATGATCGTTAGGCCTCTACCCCTTTCATGGCCAGTTCATCTCCAAATGTCAGAGCGCCTTCATCAAGTACACACGCATCCATGAGAATTCGTATGTTGGAAATTTGGCAAGAAAACTCTGGCTCTTTCATTCCAACTTGACATTAGAAAAGCTTCGATTTAGTGAGATTGGGGTATTTGCTCTAGTTGCTACAGAAGTCTGGTATTGCTCCAAAAACTAACAAATCTTCATAGTCCCAACAATCTTGCCGTCATTCTTCATGGATTTGGGGAGGTCACATGTTAGTTACAAATGCCAAAAGGGGTCGGCGGTGCACTTAGTTGCATCAGTATTGTACTCCGAGAGGTTCTTGAAGGGTTTCCAATCATTCACGTCTGAGCCCCCCTTTAACATTCTTGAGTCTCCCTTTGATGATGCAACCTCTCTGTGGTGGTTGATTTTTAGCCCTTTATATTGGTAAGATTGTGGGAAGGCCGCCAGATGCATCCTGCTTAAGTAAGTTCTCAGTTCTATGCGGTTTATCACCTCACATCCATTGCCTTGCCGCGCAACACCCTTCAAGTTATTGTGAAGTTGTTGGAAACTTTTCTTTCAACGGGGATGAAAAAGTTGCATGCCAAACAACGTAAGATTAACTCGGAGCTCGTGTGTCGTCCCACACGCCTTGGAGAATTGGGTGTGCTCGGTCTTGAGAAAGATTTGACGGTTCCGGGTCCGAGATGGTCATGGTTAGAATGGAAAGACCGGCAAGAGTTTGGGTACCACCCCTTACCATTTTGCTAGGATACACCCCAACTACATAAATAGTCGGCGATATCACTTAGAAGCTCACTTCGAGTGGCCAATACTGTATGACCTCGTCTTATCATGCACAATTTGCAGGGATTATTTTCGTGGTCATGAAGCCGACCATTTGGAGCAATGCCCCCCTTTTGTAAATCAACTTCGATGGCGGAGTTTGGTCCAGCGGTCATCCTTACAAGAAAGGGCTAGCCGAACTGTGGCATTTGTCAGCTTTGGTCGCCTTCAAAGAAAGGGTTGGCCAAATTGTGGCCTTTGTTAGCTTTATAGGAGAGCTGAAAATAACCACTCATCTTCTTTTCAAATGTTGTGTCTCCGGGTGCATTTGGGGTTCGCTCTAAGACTAACTAGGCCTAATTTACATGGACATCAGTTTTTGGCACATTCCCCCTCGTCACACATTATTCATCTTTACTGAGTCTGGGATAAATCTATGCAAGCCATTGTTCATGCTCCTGTGTTGGGAGTTATGGAACGAAATAAATTGCGGGTTTCCAGTAATCATTCATCCTTGCCTTCTATCATAGTTGCAAAGACTAAACGAGAGGCAGTGCCATGCAATGGTGGAGCTATCTATATAGCTGTGGGGCTATTGCCACCCCCCCCCCCCCCCCCAGCCCAACACAAATCCCTGAAGGAATTTTTTTAGGGGGGCATAATTAGAACAAATTATTCTTATTAGCCCCCCAAACATCTATACTTTGCTCTTTGCTCCGCTGACATCGCAGTCAAGCTCCGCCACTGGTGCCATGGAGTATCGCCGCCTTCGCGGTTGGTCTCGTTCCATTGAGGACCTTGGCGTTCATTGCTCGGAGCTGCGGCAAAGAGGAAGTGGCGGGTCGGTTTGACCAACTGGCAGACCACGCCGCATGCGCCTCTGTGTGGGCATTCAACAAACTGAGATCCATGTTCGGTAGCGGCGACGCCGGCGGGGGCGCCAACAGGGTGAACATTAACATACAAATCTCATGTTGCATGGGCGGGAACATGGCGAGCGACAACCAGTTTCAGGGTTCCCCCTAATATGAGGTAGAGGTCTGAGTACATGAAGTACTACTATGCGATTTCTTCTAGCATTCTTGTTCTTGGTGTATGAAGACTACACACTTTTTAGTTTACTAGCACAAATGCCCATGCGTTGCTACGGGAGAAAAAAATGACTCAATCTTAAAACAAAATGGTTCAAGTCCACACACAGGTACACGCCCACCATGTGAACATAGCGAAGAAGCACTAATAGCATAAACCGTGAATACAAACTATTAATAAAGCTTAATTTCCCAGTTCAGGTTTAATAGTGCCAAAAATAGTTACAAAGGGCATTGTTTTGTGCATGGATTGATAGCTATAGAGTATCTACCGCTAGTGTTGATTTTCTAGCTTGAATTGTACCCTTCGTGCATAGAATCAGAGATTTTTACTATGCCAAATCTCATTTCATGACATTTATAACAAAATTTCAAATTCTAAAACATTATTCTACTGCAACAGTTTAAATTAAATTGATGAAATCTAACAGGCTAATAATTCTTTTAGGTGACACTATATTAATTTTTTCTTAAGAATATTCAAAATCTCATTGTTAGTTTATTTAATTTTCTAGAATGATGTCTTATTTTTATATGATCTTCCTTGGTTATTGTACCCAAAATATGACTATGATTGTAGGAAAAATAAAACAAAAACTTAAATGTGTAGTTAATTTTATTTTTTTAGAAATATGAGCATACATGTTTTGATTGTTTGCACCTGATTTTATTTTTTGGAAAGATGTTTTGATTGTTTGCACCAAATATTATTTTCCGGTAAGAGAAAAAACCCTCAAATATGTAGTTAATTTTCTCATCCGCATGAGGCAATTTTGTGAGCATCCGTGTGTGTTATACAGTTTTTTTGGTGTGTGTTTTCCTCGGCTTCCATCGCCATGAGCATATGTTTATGTTCCTGCGCACGCTCGTAGCCGTTGGCAATTGCTGACGCAAATGATGGCGTGGTAGTCTTGGCGCCCACTCGCTGCCGGCCTGACAGATTGGTCATGGGCTATTCTTATTCCTATCCTCTTGAAGCCAGTGTTCATTTTTTAAGAAATCTAAATCCAACTCCTAGTTCTAACCCAATTGAATTAAATTCTAATGGGTTTGAATTTAAATTCTTCCATCATGAACATACCTTATGTACCTGGATTAAGCACATTTAAATTAATCCAAGGGAATTTTCGTCGCTTCAAAACTGTTTTCAATACTCCCTGTTTATTTTTAAATGTAAAAAAAGAAGTAAAAGTTAGCACAGAGAGCAGCACACCACTTGCCTAGCCGGCCTAGTTAAAAAAGCCCATCTTCCTTTTCCCCTTAACTCTCCTCTCAGGCGCGTTTCAGTGGACGTGCTCCGCCTCCGCGGCGGCGACGACCGCCTCTCGTCATCTCCCTTTCTTCGATTTTGGGTCTCTCTCTCATTAATTCCTTCTTTGATCCACTCCGCCGCTTGTTGTCTTTGACCCGCAAAGATATTTGAACTGGTTAGATCGTATCGAAGAAAACGATGTGGGACTATCTATTCTTTTTACTAGATATTTGGGACAGATGAGGCCCACGCTGGCGGATGTACGACAAATACGTAACTTACCCCGACGGACGAAATTCCCCTCCCCGGCGGCGCAGCGCTAATGAAACAAAACGGTAACTGGTAGCTGCTCGATCGGCTTGGGCGTAATGATTAATCGGTGAATCGTCTTATTAACTGGATTAATCGGTTGGTCATTAATCGATAGATTAAATAGGAACCTCCAAACATTTTCTAGTTTTTTATGTATTATACCCTACTCTCATGCTCTCACCTATGTAATATAGCAAAATATGGTATGGTTTGATCAAATCCTAGCTATCGAGGAGCGACAGGGGGATGGTGAGGTTACATGCCAATAATTTGGGCTTTGTTTACTAAGAAGTTAATAGGCCAGCAACGATTAATCGACCTAACAACCGATTAATCGGTCTGATAGGCTAGTTAATCGGCCTAATGGGCCATTTAATTGGGCTGACAAGTTTTTTTTTGCGTCCAAACCCTGACAAGTTAACGTGATGAATAGGTGCTATTCGAATCGGCCACCCAACGAGTACCGATTAACTGGCCCATTAACTGATTAATCGGACAAATTTTTGAACAGTGGAAAAAGGACGAAACATTTTTTTCATATAAAACAGGGATGGCGGGTTGAATACCTAAAACAACATGGACCTTTGTGTAAAAACACCGTGAAAGTGAACCCGATGGAGTCAATCCGTGCTTTATTATTAGGGAAGGACTACATACGAAATTGAACGCGGAACAGATAAGCTGAGTGACAGTTTCGTCGGGTTGATTGTAGCGGTGGTTTTACTTTCTAATGGAGTGAAAAGTGCACCTCTTATCAGTGTTAGCCTCCAGATTGAAAGAAAGATGTATAATTTTATCAAGTGAGTGAGAATAATAATCTATTAGCCTGGTAGATACCAAGTGAGTTCAATATAATTTTATCAAGTGAGTGGGAAAAAAATGGGTCATCCTTTACTTGGCAAAGTATCCTTAAGGGACTGGAAACTTTTAAGAAAGGGTATATTTGGAGAATTGAGACCGGGAAAGAAGTGAATATATGGAAGGATCCTTGGATCCCAGCTAGTTCTGATTTGAAGGTTATCACTCCTCGGGGCCAAACAGTGTTGACACGGGTGTGTGAGTTAATTGATCCTATGACGGGCACTTGGGATGAGGACTTACTATAACATATTTTCTATCCTGTAGATGTCCGCAGAATACTACAGATTCCTATCAATCTCCATGCCGATGATTTTATTGTGTGGCAACCAAGCCGGACTGGTATTTTCTCTGTTCGCACAGCTTACCATTTACAATGGATGCATACTTTTCGAGCACATGCAACTAGGATGGAGACCCCTGGTGGATCCACACCTCTGGCAGTCTGGAGTACACTTTGGAAACTCCCAGTTCCATGTAAAGTTCAAGTGTTTGGATGGAGGTTGTTACGAGGAATCATCCCGCTGCGAGCTATCCTCACTAATAGGCATGTTGGGTCTAATGGAGCCTGCCCAATCTACCATCAGGGGCGGAGGACATCAAGCATCTTCTATTCCATTGCACGCATGCAAGGGATTTGTGGGACCGACTAGGCTTGCTGGAACTAGTGAATCAGTCATTGCCAGTGGATAGATCAGGATCGATCATTGTCGCGCATATACTGTCACTTCCGGACAGTCATCTATCTATGCATCCGAACATCAATTTTAAACAGGCCATTTTGGTGGGAGCGTGGGACTTATGGTGGATTAGGAGGCAGGCCACACACAGTGAAACATACCCACCCTCATGGAGATGGCGTATCTCGGTCCTGTCCATTGTGAGGAATTTCTAAAATGCCTCTAACCGAATGACCGAGTTGCCTGAAACAAAATGGAGGAAACCGGACCCAAGATTCATAAAACTTAATGTTGACGCAGCTTTTTTTGCACATGAGGACATTGGTGCAACTGCAGCTATTCTCAGAGACAACAGGGGAAATTTTATTGCGGCTCACTGCAAATTCATTGCTATTGCAGCCGATGCTATCACCACGGAGGCAATGGCCATGAGAGATGGATTACTATTCGCTAATTCCCTTGGATTTAGGAGGATAGAAGCGGAGTCTGATTCCCTTCAAGTCATTAATTTCTGCTCTGGACAAACAAGATGGTGGGATGAAGCTGCAGTCTTATTTGCAGAATGCATAGATATTTGTTCATCTATTGAAAAGGTCACCTTTAAGCATTGCTTACGATCATGTAATAATGTAGCGCATGTGCTAGCTAATCATAGTTATCGTAAAAAGTCCTTTTTTAGTTGGTTGGACGAGCCTCCCGATTTCTTGATGAGGGAACTCGTGGACGATGTAAGCATGTTTTAATTCAATAAAGCTAGCCATGATGGCCTTTCCTTAAAAAAAAAAAAGAGTGGGAATAATACTCTATTAGCCTGGTAGATACCAAGTGAGTTCAGAACATACACGCACAATATTCTAATGGCATGCATGTATTTTAAGTCCCAACTTAATATTCTACTCATATACACATGCAACGGAGGTTCATTCCAACAGTTGATTAATTCATTGGCTGCCGAACAAAAAAAAAATGATAGGCAAATACATTTCTAGAACTTTGCAAAAACGGAGATGACGATGTTAACTAATAGATTGATATTCACTTGTAAGAATTACATGTGGTGATATTTACAGCTGATATATACTACTCATTTGTCCTTTCAGGACAACAACACACAAACTTTAAGTAAAACTTAAGCAATATCAGTGAGTGCATTGTTCTCTCTATAGAGAGTTGTAGGGAAGATCAGAATTATTTGTAAACAATAATGAAGGCATGGTAGAAGCTCCAATGCAGTGTATCATTAATTTGTATATAAAAAAATTATTCTTGGAAATCTTAAGCTTGCTGTACTACTTATTACAGTAACCCACATTTCGTGCTCTGATGCTATGTGTTGTAGTAGTAATCTTGTTCCAAATGATAAGGATCCGTTCAAACATCAGTCATTCTTTGGTGGGTTCTGTTCTTATAGCGGCTGCTGCTGCATATGATTTCCGAATCTTGGCATGTGAGCTTTCGCTGTTCTGCTTGTGGTGTCACAACACCCCACATATCTAGTTTGCTCTGGTTACTACTCATGTCATATATTGTAGTTTCTTGCTGTACTTCTGTATTTGCTATGTTAATTCAGAATTCAGATAGGCTTCAGTTATGGATTCTGTTCTAAATTTCTCAATTCCGATAGCCAATCCGCTGCTGTTTTTCTGATGCATCTGAGCATTATGATGGGATCTGATGGCTAACCCGTGGCTGCTTTGTGATGCGTGGCAGGCGTTTGGCGGGCAGAAGGTGGAGCCTGAGGTCAAGGAGGAGACCCCGGGGGCGAAGCCAGAAGCAGCAGCGGGGGCAGCTGAGTAGCTCGTGATCGTCTTCCATGAACCTGAAGCTTCGTTCACTGAGAGTTGCGAGGTCTTATCAGCTAAGAGTTTTTCTTTTTCGCTTTGTCCTTCTGTTCGCCTAGTTGGGGCATGGTTTGCCCGAGCGATTTCGCATTGTAAGACCCGTTCTAGTCATGGATCTTAATCACGTTGGTGCCGCCGTCATTTACGGTGCGTTTTGGTGACATCTGTTTTGCCATCATCTGTGTTTGTCCAATGGAATGCAAGATCATTTGGTCATGAAGTTCTCTGTGCAATGCGATCTGGTCTTGTTCTGGTTCTTGTTGATGCTACCTACTTCCTGTTGATCCTCAGTGTTGATCTTCCGTGTTGCTCTATTTCGGCACTTCAGTGGCTGCGTGTTGTGAAGCCCTGGACGCAAAGATTTACTGTACACCGTTTTAAGGAAGCAAATGATTTGGTTTTTTTTTTTTCGAAAAGGGGGTGCTCCCCGGCCTCTGCATCAAGAGTGATGCATACGGCCATCTTATTAACCGAGAAACAAATTGTGCCAACAAAGTTCCAAAGTCTCAAAATGAAAGAAAGAAAAAGCAGCTCACACAGAGCGTAAAAGGCTAGATACACAAACTAGCCAGGAAAAGACGCCACAACCGGCTGGCTAAAATGGGTAGGTAAACTAATTGCCTATCCTATTACATGACCGCCATCCAAACCGGTTGAAGATATCCCGAGCTACCATCTCCCAACGGAAAGACCCAGTAACCAAATGCTCCCTGGCCTCCATCGGAATGAGTAGCGACCACGAATGGATCACTGCCGTAGCTCGGAAAATAACCTGCAAAAAATGAATCCGTGATGTTCTGTTAAAAACCAAATCATTTCGCAAATCCGGATGGTCCACAGAAAGCGCAAACTCCAACCGAATATGTCTTGCTAAGGCAGACTCGATCCCATTAAGCCAAGTCCCAATAAAGCGTTAACAGTAGTCGGTGGAGGAATATTAAAAGCAATGTGGACCGTCCGCCAAAGGACCTTGGCCAACGGGCAATCGAAAAAGAGGTGCTTAATCGTCTCATCCCGATCACAGAAACTACACCTAGTAGGTCCTGTCCAATTACGCTTTATTAAGTTGTCCTTTTTTAAAATAACTTGTTTATGGACAAACCACATAAACACTTTTATTTTCAAAGGAACTTTGACATCCCAGACATTCTTGGAAGCTGGAATGGAGTTCGAATTAATAACATCAATGTACATTGACTTAACTGTAAATACTCCAAACCTAGTCAACTTCCAGCGTAATTCATCAGGTTGGTCAGAAAGTTGAATCTCCATCAGTCTCCTAACTAAATGGAGCCAAACTTCCCAACGATTGCCCGCTAGTGACCGTCTAAATTGAATATTAAGGGGGATAGATTGAAATACCGTTGCAACGAACACGTCACGTCGTTGAGCAATTCGATATAAAGACGGATATTGAATGGCCAAGGGTGAGTCGCCAAGCCAAGTATCCTCCCAGAAACGTGTAGTAGCACCGTTTCCAATAGCAACTCTTGTCCTATTGAACAATAATTGTTTGACTTTCATTAGTCCTTTACAGAAAGGCGAGTCAGTCGGCCTAACTGTTACCTGGGACAGTGTTCTAGTCTGGAGGTACTTGCTGCGAAGGATCTGCGCCCACATGGCCTCAGCCCCGGATGAGAGCTTCCACAACCACTTACTAGGAAGGCATCTGTTCTTAACTTCAAGATTCTAAATACTAAGACCTCCTTGGTCTTTCGGTCGACAGATAATATCCCATTTAGCAAGCCGGTACTTTCTTTTAAGTTCATCACCCTGCCAAAAAAAGCGTGATCGATAGAAGTCCAGTCTTTTCCTAACACCAACTGGGACCTCGAAGAACGATAAGAGGAACATAGGCATACTCGTGAGCACCGAATTAATCAAGATTAACCGGCCTCCGTATGACATGAGCTTGCCCTTCCAGCAACTCAGTTTCTTCTCAAATCGGTCCTCGACACACTTCCATTCTCTGTTTGTCAGCCTACGATGATGTATCGGAATACCAAGGTAGGAGAAGGGTAAATTGCCCAACTCGCACCCAAAAAATTGCCTATAAGACTCATGTTCGTCTTTGGCTCGACCAAAGCAGAACAACTCGCTCTTATGGAAGTTAATATTTAACCCGGTCAATTGTTCAAAGAGGCATAACAACAACTTCATATTTCTCGCCTTGGCCAAGTCGTGCTCCATAAAGATGATTGTATCATCAGCGTATTGAAGGATGGATACACCTCCATCGACAAGATGAGGTACCAAGCCACCCACTTGACCATTCTCCTTAGCCCTTCCTATCAAAATTGCTAACATATCCACCACAATGTTAAACAAGATAGGGGACATCGGATCTCCTTGTCTGAGGCCTTTATGAGTTTGGAAATAATGACCTATATCGTCATTCACTTTAATTCCACACTCCTTTTTGCGTAAATTATTCGACCTGCGGCGCCGAGCATCGTCAAAACCTTTCATACGCAATGCTGTTGGAGGAATGGCCACTTGACCTTATCATACGCTTTTTGAAATCCACCTTAAAATTACCCCATCTAATTTTTGGAGTGAATTTCATGGGCGTTTCATGAAGGACAACCACCCTTCAAGGATGTTTCATCGGCATGAAAGCAGTTTGGGATTGTTGCACCACGAATGTGCAATCTGAGAGAGCCTATTAGTCCCGACCTTGGTGAAGATTTTGAAACTAACATTGAGGAGGCAAATCGGCCTGAACTGCTCAATTCTCACAGCCTCCGTTTTCTTAGGGAGCAATGTGATAGTTCCAAGATTCAAATGAAATAACTGAAGCTGTCCAGAGAAAAGATCATGAAACATAGGAAGCAAATCCCCCTTAATAATGTGCCAGCACTTTTTATAGAACTCGGTCGGGAACCCATCCGGTCCGGGAGCCTTATTGTTTTTCATTTGTGCAATAGCATCAAACACCTCCTTCTCAGAGAACGGGGCCAACAAGATATCATTATCGGCAGCAGACAATTGAGGTACATCCTCAGTCCTAGACTCATCGAGGGACACACAATTATCCTCCGGAGGTCCAAATAACTGCCTATAATACTCGGTGATATAAGTTTTGAGGTTATCCTGCCCTACAATAGTACCTTCATCTTGTTCAAGTTGAAAGATACGCTTCTTTCTGTGCTTACCATTGGCAATTAGGTGAAAGAATTGAGTATTGGCGTCCCCTTGGACCACTTTGCGGACCTTAGCTCGCAAAGCCCACCTCAACTCTTCTCCACGGAGAAGCTGTTTCAACCGCTTCTCCGCCTCAGTTTTAACCTGGAGCTCAGCAGGCATCAAAATCGCGGATTCAGCTTTTATGTCCAGGGCCTGTATAAGAGAAAGGAGCCTATCCTTCTCAATCTTATACACCCCACTGATGTGCTTAGCCCAACCCCGTAAGAAACTTCTCAAGTGCCTGATTTTATTCTGCCAACGCTCGATCGCCGTCCTACCTCCTACACCCTTAGCCCATTCTCTGGCAATGAGGTCTAAGAACCCCTCATGTTCGAACCAGGCCATCTCGAATGAGAAGGTGTTTTTGTTTCCCACATGGTTCGGCGTCCCGGAGTCCATGAAAAGTGGTGTGTGATCAGATATTCCCCGCGAGAGAGCTTGTACCGTAACAAGAGGGAACTTCTGTTCCCACTCCACGCTCGCGAGAACTCGATCAAGTTTTTCGTATGTTGGGTTTGGCAAAGCATTAGCCCAGGTAAACTTTCTACCAGAAAGCTCTATCTCCCTCAGATCCAAGCTCTCAATAATGGTATTGAACATAAACGACCATCTGCCATCAAAGTTATCATTATTCTTCTCCTCTCTCCTCCGAATGATATTGAAATCACCCCCGACCAACATCGGAAGCTGCTCAGACCCACAAATTCGAACAAGGTCCGCCAGAAACTCCGGTTTAAGCTCGGGCTGTGCGGCACCGTAAAACGCCACCAAAGCCCAGTTGAAACCATCAACTTTAGACCTAACTCGAAACTTAACCGCAAAGTCGCCCATCACTACACTCCGGACCTCAAGGGAATCACATCTCACTCCCAGCAAGATACCTCCCGATCGCCCTCGCGGAGGTAGGCAATGCCAATCGAAATCAACACCACCCGTAAGAGAGGAAAGAAACTGAGGTGCAAAATTATCCCTACCAGTTTCAGAGAGAGCAATGAAATCTAATCGATGCTCCAGAGACGCCTCGGCGAGGAACCTTCGTTTAGCCAAGTCCTTCAGACCTCTGTTATTCCAAAAGATTCCTTTCATAAGTCATCATGAAATTTTTTTGCCGTACGAATCCTAGCACTCCTGCGTACCGCGGATGCGGGATACACCTTCCGCTTCCACTTACGTTTGGGTTTATTATTGTCCACCATCCGGTCCTCATAACCGGGCTCTGGTGGTTGATTCAGTACAACTTCTACACTAACCTCCTCTTCGTCGGACTCAGTGTTGGATGGTGCAAGGTCCGCACACAAATTGTCAAGCACTCTCACCCCCAATGCATCAATCTCAGCATCATTCATAGGTCTCACTGCCGCTAGGTTTCGAATGGTTTCTAAAGCGCGTTCCGCTTCTAGATCAAGGAGATCATTAACCGAGTTGGAAATCTCAGAATTGGTATTCCCTAACGAAACCCCTACTTGAGTTGCATTATTTATAATCTCATCCGTAGAAAAATGCAAAATAGAATTGGACAAGTTGACTGACATACCGGTAGTGACCTCAATGTCACGAAGCTTGGCCGCCCTCATAGCGCACCTCTGCTGCATGTCATCAACCTCCGGGTGGTCCTGGAGACGAGAGCTCATCCGTCTCCCCTCAGAGATCGGGTCGGGGATCCCGCCGAAGGCAATAACCTCCTCCCGAGTAGCGCCACTCTGAGGAGGCAGCGGCGGAGGGCTCCCGCGGCGAACAGACAGGAAGCCGGGGTGGGGGGTGGGTGCCGGCGCCGCCTGCCCGAGCACCCCCGCCGGCCCAACCCTCACGCCTGAGGGCGTCACCGTCCCGACAGCCGAAGGCGAGGGATGGACCGGGGCCACCTGCCCCAGACTCCCGCAGAGCCCCACAGGAGAAGCCGCAACAGCCAGGGCCGAGAGGGAGAGGTCTGAGGCCACCTGCCCCAGACGGTCTCCCTCACGTTCGGCCAGCGACGGAGAGGCTGGCGTCGCCGGGGCCACCTGCCCCAGACTACTGCCAAGCAGCACAGGAGAGGCTGCAGCAGCCGTTACCGAAAGGGAATGGTCCAAGGCCACCTGCCCCAGACGGTCTCCCTCACGGCCGGCCAACGACGAAGATGCAGGCGTCGACTCAGCCACTACCTGTCTGCACGAGTCCGCAGGGATCCCTGGGAGGGAAGGAACCACCTGAGGCTCCACATTCCTTCCCCCTCCCAAGGTCGTCTCCGAGTGACCCGACACACAGTCACCCACCACGGGACGAACAGCCGACACAAAATCCAGCACCGGGAGCGACCACTCAAAAGCATCCTCAGACTCCACCCGGTCGCTCCAAAGTCTAGGAGGAGCAGACGCAGGCTCAAAAGATCCAAACCTCAACGTGCTCTTAGGTACCGACGGAGAAGGGCCCGGCTCTACCCCCGAACCAGTCTCGGGCAACTGAGCAACTAGTCCCGACCCATTGGGTCTCTCTCGACCAGCCTCATCAGTCGGATCCTCCCTAGCACCTGCATCATCGTCTCCCTCATGCATTTCCATATCAGCATCCAAACCCGCGTCGGCAAACAACTCAGAATCCTCAAACTCAATCTCAAGAGGAAAAACCTCTCCCCTGTAAGTCCAGTTTACCACATCCGGGACGAACTCGATATCCAAAACACTCACTCGCAATCTGGCCACCCCATGGGCGCGAGTGAATGTCATATCCACTTTCTCGGTTTTGCCAACCATGGTACCCAGACTAGCCACAACACGAACATCTGTCAGAGCCTCAGAGGGTGCCCCAGAGAAACGCAGCTACACCTGAGTAAGGGGTTTTCCCTTAGGCTCCACTTTCTTCCATTCTTGAAACTCAAGAATACAATTAGTACCTGGCACCTTACACATCCCAAAGCTCGGCAACCGCCGCAGGTCCTCAACCGACGGAGGTCAACCTCGAACAGCGCTCCTCAACGGGAACAAGCTCCCCTTGAAAGTCTCCAGGAGCAGTTCACGAAGCCTCTGCACTGTCTGAGCTTGAGACATCTCCTGGGTAACCTTCACAATACCAGAGTCGGGCTCGGCGTCTCAAGCTGGAATCTCTCTCAGTGGGGACTCAAGAACATCAGCTCGGCACAATATACTCCATACATTGTAAGAGCCAGAGCCTGCTCACGAAGAAGCGGGCAATCCCCCGAGGCATGTGCTGGCTTACCACAAGAATCACACAACTCAACCACACACTCAGCAATGAAGTGTCCTTTCTCACCGCAACGATAACAAAGCATTTTCTCCTTCCTACGCGCCCACTTGGATGTCCTCTCAGACTCAGACCTGATACCCGCGTCAACGGAAGCGCCAGTCATATCAACATCCGTGTTAGCCAGAGCCGTGACTGCCTCCATAACCTCGCTAGTTAGGGCGGTCGCCTAAGTGGGATTAGCCTCCACCCCGGACGCCTGATGGTCTACAGTGGCCTGCGGCGGATGCTGTCTGCGGAAACCACGACCACCACCTCGACCACGACGATAACCACGGTAGCCACCTCTCTGCCGTGAGTCCGGTCCAGAAGCGCCCTCGACAAAACCACCCGGAGGACCAAGGAAGGGCCTATCAGCAGAACCATCACTCTGCCAGGCATAACCTCGGCCACCTCACGAGATGGCGATCCACGGTGCGACCATCTCCATACGCATCATAGCCATCATCCCCCATCTGTCCTCGGGCGGATCCGGCGACTCAGCGAACCGTTGCCATGTCTCGTCTGCGTAGGGACCCAGCGATTTTGCGACGGCCTCGCCACGTAGTGAGGCGGCGGCGCTTTCGAGCCTGCGCCGTCAAGGGTTGCACGAGCCACCGGCGAACCCGTCGACATGGCCACCGGTCTAGGGCCATTGTGCACCGGAGGCCTTGGCGGAGCAGCTCCACGCCCGCGAAGCGAAGCGAAGGCCTCGGCGGGCGCTCCGCCCTGCGGTTGCCGACGAGGTCGGGATCACTGGCGGCCTCACCCCGGGCTGAGCGCCAGGTCCACGACCCATCGTGGCTGCAGCCGCACCAGCAGGAACTCCGGTGCCCCGACCCGACGGCACAGGCGGCACCCCCCACGACCAAAGCTATGCACAGGCAGGCGGTGTGGCCCGCCATCGCCAGCAGCGGCGGCGGCGCACCTCCGCCACGCCAACCCCCCGCGGAAGGGGCCTTAGAAGCCCGTCGGCCCGCCGTGCCCGGCCATGGTCCCGAGAGGCGGAATGCGGCGAGCTCGGCCGTTCCCGCCAACCAGATCGCGCGCGGCTTGGAGCGAAACCCTAGGGCGCTGCGGGCGTTCTTTGGAGCGACGTACGAGTCTGGCTGCATGCCTCGATCCCCTGTACGTACTCCAAAGCCCGATCTGACTGGGCCTCATACCCAGCAGATCCCAGCCCAGCAACACCCCGCGACCCACCAACCAAAATCCACGCCTCGCGGCCCAGGAGCGAATTCAAACGCTCCTGGCGCATCGCACCGATCTGGGTCGCCGTGACCGCCGGCTGCGCCGCCGCGGTCACCTCCGGCGCCGATCGAGCCCGAGTCCGGTGACGAACTTTTCTTCTAGTAACCGTAGTCCAAGAATCCGGCCGAATCAGATCGAAAACAGTCAAGTTCGGAAGACTTACCTTGGGTATGGGACCTTTCCAAGGCTGGATCGCGGAAGCCGCCGTCCTCCGATGAACAATCCGGCGAACCACCTCCACGTTGTCCTCCGGAAGAAGACCTTGCCGCGCCGGATCGTCAATCGGCACGACTCCCTCGACGATCGTAGCCACTTCCTCCTCTGAATACCCAGGGTTGAAAGCTTCACAAATCACGTCCGAAGTCGTCGGTGAATACCCGTCGGACGGGACGCCGGAGCAGTCTCCATCGTCGTCGTCCTCTTCTTCAGATTCGGCGAGAGCCCAGAATCTCCCCCCGACTTGCCTAGCGCCAGGAGTGACGGGCGCTGGCGTCCGGATCGCGGCGATCGCCGCGGGCATCGCCCGTGTCACCCGTGCCAAATGATTTGGTAGCCATTCATCACATTCTCCTTCTATGTTTCAAATTAACTTGAGCAGTTAAGCGTGGTGGTATACAAGTGCCTCCGCTCAATAAGCAAGTCCAGAATATATCTGAAAAAGTTTTAAAATGACATGGCGACTGTTCCGTTCTCTCATTTTGGCAAATACTTTGGCGGGCAGCAGTGTCGTTTTAGGCAACTGTAGTGCTATGGACGAAATTACCTTTCCAAAGTTTTCAATGGAAGCACACTCCACTTTTTACTACTCCCTCCATATCAAAAAATAAGATGTTTTTTGCTGTTTAAATTGAACTACAAAAACGTCTTAGTAGTACTGTATTAGAGAAGGAAATGTGAGAGGAGTTGAGTTCTATGACTACAGACTAATCCACTTTTCATGTGTCGGCTCATCTCCAAATGTCTGAGCGCCTTCATCAAGTAGCAGAAGCATTCATGAGGATCTATATATTGGAAATTTGGCAAGAAAACTACAACCCACTAGAACTCTGGCTCTTTTATTCCAACTTGACATTAGAAAAGCTTTCGATTCAGTGAGATTGGGGTATTTGCTCAAGTTATTGTGAAGTTTTTGTCCACAAATCAACAAATCTTCATGACCCCAACAATCTTGCCGTCATTCTCCATGGATTTGGGGAGCTCATTGCCTTGTCGTGCAACACCGTTAAGTTATTGTGGAGTTGTTGGAAACTTTTCTTTCGGCGGGGACGAAACAAAGTGCTTGCCAAGCAACGTAAGATTAACTTGGAGCTCGTGTGTCGTCCCACACGCTTTGGAGGATTGGGTGTCCTCGGTCTTGAGAAAGTTATGACGGCTTCGCGTCTGAGATGGTCATGGTTAGAATGAAAAGACCGGCAAGCGCTTGGATACATACCCCCTAATCATTTTCCTATCTCTAAGGATACAAATGATAATGTTAAGAGGGTGCCTTATGGACAATTTTTTATTACCAGCATTAACATATATATGGGAATCAACATGGTTCGCCTACGGTAATTCTTCTTCCTTTGGATGATGCTTCACGGCCGCCGGGGGGGAAGGATCCGAACAACACAACACATCAGTATCTTCGTCACCACAGTAGAGTTTAACCACCAAATTCGGGATGTATTGACGTGGTTCTAGGACATCAGACCCACACGAAGTGTTTTTTTCGTGACTCCACTTCGATGCAGAGCTTGGACATCGCCTTCAAGGAAAGGGTTGGCCAAATTATGGCCTTTGTCAGCTTTATAAGAGCCGAAAACAACCACTCGTCTTCTTTTCAAATGTCTCGGCATGTATTTGAGGTTTGCTCTGAGACCGAGTTGGCCTAATTCAGATGGACATCGAGTTTTAGCGCATTTTTTCCTCTCGTCACGCATTATTCATGCCGTGTGTTGGGAGTTATGGAAAGAAAGAAGTCTGCGGGTTATCAGGATTATGACTGGTTGCTAATAAAATTCGAATTGAACTGGCAGGGGAGTCCACTCCCATGTACCGTTGGTGAAGTCACGAGTGTACGTGCCTCAACTGCCCGCGCCAAGCGCCGCCCTCCACTTGGCGGCGACATCCTCCAGCGCCCGGCGCGACGAACCATCCGGCGACCACGCGCGTGCCGCCGCTCGCTGCAGGTCCTCGGCCCGGCGCCGCACAGCGCGCCCATTCTCCCCCTCCATGAGCTCGTTCACGGCGGCCGCGACTTCCTCGCGCGCCACGGCCCCGCCGTCCTCTCGCGCTCTCAGTCGCAGCGCCACCCCGAGGGTCCCTTCCAGCAGAGCGGCGTTCATCCTCTGCTCCGCGTAAAGCGGCCACGCGACCATCGGCACGCCGGACGCCGCGCTCTCCAGCGCCGAGTTCCACCCGCAGTGCGACACGAAGATCGCCGTCGCCGGGTGGGACAGGACGCGCACCTGTGGCGCCCAGGCCGGCACGGCGAGGCCCCTGCCCCTGGTCCTCTCCAGGAAGCCCTCGGGAAGCCATGCCAGTGGGTCGCCGTCGTCGCCGATCCCGAAGACACACGTGCGGCCGTCCAGGCTCGGCATCCGCACCACCCAGAGGAACCTCTGGCTGCTCGCCTCTAGCCCCGCGGCGAGCTCGGCCATCTGCTCCACAGACAACGCTCCGCCGCTTCCGAACGCGACGTACACCACCGACCTTGCCGGCTGGCGGTCCAGCCACTCTAGGATGGCCAACGACGCGCCGGTTTCCTCGTCGGAGTTTGACCGGACGAACGGACCCACGGGGAACGCCGGTGGGAACGTGCCTTGCTCCGCCGCCTGCCTGAACTCTTCCACCGTGGCAGGTTCCATCTCGTAGAAGGTGTTCGTCAACAAACCGTCGGCACGGCGGTATCGCCGGCCTCCCCGGAGCAGTTGCGCGTAAGCCAGCCCGTTACAGTCGCGATACGGGACCGGAAGGTCTGCGCGGCGCAGCGACAAGCCCCCGGGGATCTCGAGAGGCTCCGGGAGGTCGCGGTATTCGCCAGGGGCCGCGTCGTCGTGGAGCTCGACGACGCGGCGCATCAGGTAGATCATGGTGAGGCTGCTTGGGACGAAGACGTAGCACGGGACGCCGAGCTCGGCGGCGAGGGGCACCGCCGCGGAGCAAAAGAAGTCCGGAACCAGCGCGGCGAGCGGGGTGGTGGAGCCGATGGAGCGGAGCAGGGTGCCGAGGCTGGGGAGGGAGCGTCGAATAAGCTCCACGAGCACGCTGCCACGGAGGGCGTCAGCGGGGAGGTCGTCGATCTTGACGGCGGGGAGCGCGACGGTGGAGACGGAGGCAGGGATGCCGCTGGGGAGGGCTTCTGAGTCGGAGAGGCCGCTGAAGGTGACGATCGTGGCCGCGAAGCCGTGGTGCTCCACGAGCCGCCGCGCAAGCTCGGCCAGCGGTATGTGGTGGCCGGCGCCGGGGCTGGCCAGCAGCACGACGTGCGGCCTCCTCGCCGCAGATGACGCTGGCGGGGAGCCGGCGTTCGTCAACGATTCCATCGTCAGTGGCACCGGTGGCGAGACGTGGGGCGGCCGGTTGTTAATTACACGAGCATCTCGTGAGCATCTGGTCTTAATAAACATGCTACCGCATCTGATGTGCACGTGATTATACATCCCATTTATATTAGCGAAGAAAGGGGCCGGAAATGCACCGTGGGTCTCTGTCCCAATGCACCTGATTTGAAATAAATAACATAAAAATTGTAAAAAAAAAGTTAAGATTTCTCAAACATTCTGAAACAAAGTTGATTTAGTGTTATACCCGCATAAAAAGTTTTGTAAAGAAATAACTTCCGTCAACTTCAAGGCCAAAAAAATATGAGTAAAAAGAGTAAATAATAACATTTATATAGTGTCTTTTCAAGAAAAAAATTAATAAAGTGTCGACTTTTTTTCCACACAGAATACCATTTAGTGTCATTCTTTCGTGAGAATTTCCACACGAGTATAACACTTGGGGCCCAATTCTTTTGGCTTATAGAATATTCCCTCCGTTCCAAATTACTCGTCACTGAAATGGATGTATTTAGAACTAAAATACATCTAGATACATCCATACGTGCCACAAGTAATTCGAAACGGAGGGAGTAAAATTTTAGAGTGCCTATCAGAATAAGATGGGGAGGGGCATCTTATTCTAGCAGTCACCATAAGCCTCAAAAGTACCAGTCCAAATCATGTTTGTTTTAAAAAATGTTCCAAGAATTTTAGACTTTCTTTTGCGATTTCTATTTTGTTTTCAATTTTGATGCATTGGTATACGAGACCGGAGATCCACGCCAACAGAGGGGCGACCAATTCATGGTCTTTTAAACAAGGACCCTGATAAGTGTGATGTGTGTGGCATGAACACATGGCAACTTCAAACGTTTTTATAGCAAGTTTAGTGACGCAATGATGGCAATTTTATTTATTAAGCATGGTAACTTCTTTTCGGATGGCAAGTTTCAGGTTTTTTGGGTTTGTTTTTCTTTTTGGACGATAACTTTAGTTGTAAAAAGACGTCATGACCGGAGTACTTCATGTCACACCTGTAACACTTATCATTTTAGGTTAAACGAAGGCCATTCGCTTTTTTCCTTAAAGAATTGCTCGATCTGCACTCATTGCATTAGGATAACTCTTCTTCTTTTAGCCTTCTTTTGTATCTTCAGCGGCGCCACCCCTTGTACCACAACACTGCCGGAGTCGGATCCTCTTACCTACGAAGGGAAGCCCCAGGAGCTACAGTAACCTGACTTGCCTTCTCTCAAGGTCCATGGACAGTGCTCATTTCATTTCACAATACCGGTTTCAATTTTGAAAACATCAATTTTAATTTGTGACATATCAATTTCAATTTTTAAAAGAATCATTTTAATTTTTTTAAGAAAGTCATTTCACTTTTTTCAATAGATCTATTTCAATTTCACAAGCTTCCTGACTTTTTTTTTCTTACACAAAAACATTATAGCTCGCTAACTTTCTTTGTGCAAGTCAAAGTATCCGGCTCCCACGCTGCCACGTCCACCTCGTTCCCCCACGTACCCGAATCGTCCGCTTCACTGTATCCCCATCAACCCGGCCATCTCTTTAAAGCCTGCCATCTATGGCGGCACTGACGACTCCCGCATCCGCACCCGATCCTCATGTCATCGCTCGACACGACATCGTCCCCGGCCAGGTCCTACCTTGGCCTTTTTGGGGAAACCATGGCGGGACACGGTCCTAGCCTTCTTCGCACGCACAAGAGTCGGACTAACGGAGCTGAAAAGAATTCAGTAAATAGAAAACACGAGATATAAATCAATATAAATAGAAAACATGAGATATAAATCAGTAAATAGGGAATTCTCACTCCGAGTCAACATCATTTTAGCTTTTACACGTCGATAGGTTGAAGAAATACCTACACATGGAAATGGTTATCACGACTCGGAGTGGAAGATCACTTTATGAGGAAAAGTCATTCTTCGTTTCACTGTCACGTGAGCGGCTGAGGAAAACCTGTGACTATGAACGACGTGCAGTACGACGTGACGCACTGTTGAACGACCCCATCGATCGCTAGCCTAGCTGAGCTCCTCCAATGGCACCGTGGGCGCGGCCGGTTGTTGCACGCACCTCGTCCCTTCAGCATCCGATCAGCCCGTCAATGTCTTTCTTTCCAGTTTTCCAACAAAGTATAGTAGATAAAACGTCATTGTTAAAGTACGTGTGAAAATAATCTCGGGCGGAGATGGTGGAGACGTGCGCGATTGTGAGCACCGGAGCCTTGTCTTTTTTTCTGAAAGCAAACCAAAGCTTTATTAATCAACGGTAGTTGGGCATATCACCCAAGACACACTCAGCCACAGAGGCTGGGACATCCGACATCCACTCTGAGAAGTGGTGAGGTTCAAACGCACGACCTAGAGAGGCAAGTTTATGTGCTACAGTATTGGCACTACACCTACACACAGAAATAGAAAACTGGGAGAACCAAAGCTTGAGTTGATACTTCATGTCTTCAATGACAGCAGCGTTAGCGGATGAGTCTACCCTCCCCATACCGAGGAGACCAGTTGTGAGTCCGTCTCAAACTTCACTCGGATCAGGCCTATCTCTGCCGCTGTGGTTATGGCATGTGACATGGCATAAATCTAGGCAGCAAAGGCGTCATAGACGCGCTCCTGTCATCCCGCTCTGGCAAAGCCGAGGGTGCCATCACTGTCCCGGACCACCACACCCCACCCAATATGTGATTGCCCGGGCACAAAGGAGCCGTCAATGTTGATCTTGTAAACTGAGTCCGCTGGCGGGTGCCATTTGTCAACTGGGGTTTTCCTTGGGACGTAGGCAACGATTTGCCCGTATTCCAGCACCCGGCTCCTCGTGCTCCAAGCCACCTCCGCAGCCGAGAGCGACATTTCTCCTTCGCGTAACTTATTTCTGTTGGACCACCACTGCCACTAGATGTGAGGATATGTAGACGCGTTTTCTCGTCCTGCCCCCACAGAAAGTCCAGCATAGCATGCACGGACGTAATCTCTTCGAGGGCTAGACTTCCTTCTCCATTGCCAGGTCCCTCCAAACCTCCTTGACTGCTTTACATTTTATGAAGAGGTATGCTCCGTCCTCAGCAGCTCTACTGCAGAATAAGTAGCTAGTGTCCTGGATGGGGATGCCTTTGCGTGCAACATTTGTATGGAGGGCGAGAGATTCATGTTTGAGCCGCCAGGTACACCGGAGCCTTGTCCTAGAAGCACCTTTCGGCTTTTTTTCCCACCCTGCGTCCTCGAGCGGGTCTTGCCCGGTGGCACCAGAGGCTGAGGTGCCGATGAGTCGCCCTTTCCGGGGGTGTCTCTGTCGTCACTCGTCAAGGTTGTCCTCATCATCGTCATTAAGGTAGATCTTGAGGCGGCACCTCGACCGCGCTTAGTGGTCTTCGAGGTGTCCTCAAACCAGAGCGGTACCTGTTGGGGAACGTAGTAATTTCAAAAATTTTCCTACGATCACGCAAGACCATGGTGGTGGCATAGCAACGAGAGGGAGAGTGTCCGCCCACGTACACTCGTGAGACCGAAAGCGAAGCGTTATATCAACGCTGTTGATGTAGTCGACGTCTTCACGATCCGACCGATCCAAGCACCGTTACATTCGGCACCTCCCAGTTCTTAGCACACGTTCAGCTCGATGGCGATCCCGAGCTCCGATCCAGAAAGCGTCGGGAAGGAGTTCTCACAAGACGACGGCGTGGTGGACGATCTTGATGTTCTATCGTCGCAGGCTTCGCCTAAGCACCGCTACAATATGACCGAGGTGGAATATGGTGGAGGGGCACCGACACGGCTAAGGAACGATCCGTAGATCAACTTGTGTGTTCTAGGGTGCCCCCCGCCCCGTATATAAAGGAGCAAGGGAGGGCGGCCAGCCCTTGGGGGGCGCCAGGAGGGGGGAGTCCTCCTCCTAGTAGGAGTAGGACTCCCTTTCCTAGTCCTACTAGGAAGAGGAAGGGAAGGAAAGAGAGGGAGAGGAGAGGGAAGGGGGCTGCGCCTCCCAGTCCAATCGGACTCCCCATGGAGGGGGCGCACCACCTCCTGGTGCAGCCCTCTCTCCCTCTTGGCCCAATAAGGCCCATAACTTCCCGGGGGTTCCGTAACCCTCCGGCACTCGGTTTTCTCCGAAACTTCCGAACCTTTCCGGTGTCCGAATATAACCATCCAATATATCAATCTTTATGTCTCGACCATTTCGAGACTCCTCGTCATGTCCGTGATCACATCCGGGACTCGAACTCCTTGGTACATCAAAATACATAAACTCATAATAACCGTCATTGAAACCTTAAGCGTGCGGACCCTACGGTTCGAGAACTATGTAGACATGACCTAGAACTATTCTCGGTCAATAACCAATAGCGGAACCTGGATGCTCATATTGGTTCCTACATATTCTACGAAGATCTTTATCGGTCAAACCGCATAACAACATACGTTGTTCCTTTGTCATCGGTATGTTACTTTCCCGAGATTCGATCGTCGGTATCCAATACCTAGTTTAATCTCGTTACCGGAAAGTCTCTTTACTCGTTCCGTAATACATCATCTCACAACTAACTCTTTAGTTGTAATGCTTGCAAGGCTTATGTGATGTGTATTACCGAGAAGGCCTAGAGATACCTCTCCGACAATCGGAGTGACAAAACCTAATCTCGAAATACGCCAACCCAACAAGTACCTTTGGAGACACCTGTAGTACTCCTTTATAATCACCCAGTTACGTTGTGACGTTTGGTAGTACCCAAAGTGTTCCTCCGGTAAACGGGAGTTGCATAATCTCATAGTTACAGGAACATGTATGTGTCATGAAGAAAGCATTAACATACTAAACGATCAAGTGTTAAGCTAACGGAATGGGTCATGTCAATCAGATCATTCAACTAATGATGTGACCTTGTTAATCAAATAACAACTCCTTTGTCCATGGTTAGGAAACATAACCATCTTTGATTAACAAGCTAGTCAAGTAGAGGCATACTAGTGACATACTGTTTGTCTATATATTCACACATGTATTATGTTTCCGGTTAATACAATTCTAGCATGAATAATAAACATTTATCATGATATAAGGAAATAAATAATAACTTTATTATTGCCTCTAGGGCATATTTCCTTCATCTCCCACTTGCACTAGAGTCAATAATCTAGATCACATCACCATGTGATTAACATCGATAGTTCACATCATCATGTGATTAACACCCATAATTCACATCGCCATGTGACCAAGACCCAAAGGGTTTACTAGATTCAGTAATCTAGTTCACATCGCTATGTGATTAACACCCAAATAGTACTAAGGTGTGATCATGTTTTGCTTTGTGAGAGAATCTTAGTCAACGGTCTGCCACATTCAGATCCGTATGTATTTTGCAAATCTCTATGTCAACAATGCTCTGCACGGAGCTACTCTAGCTAATTGCTCCCACTATCAATATGTATCTAGATCGAGACTTAAAGTCATCCAGATCGGTGTCAAAACTTGCATCGACGTAACCCTTTACGATTTAACCTTTTATCACTTCCATAATCGAGAAACATATCCTTATTCCATTAAGGATAATTTTGATCTTGTCCTAGATCACTATTGTACTCCTTGCCAAACTCGGTGCAGGGTATACAATAGATCTGGTACACACATGGCATACTTTATAGAACCTATGGCCAAGGCATAGGGAATGACTTTCATTCTCTTTCTATCTTCTGCCGTGGCCGGGTTTTGAGTCTTACTCAATTTCACACCTTTGTAACACAGGCAAGAACTCTTTCTTTGACTGTTCCATTTTGAACTACTTCAAAATCTTTGTCAAGGTATGTACTCATTGAAAAAACTTATCAAGCGTCTTGATCTATCTCTATAGATCTTAATGCTCAATATGTAAGCAGCTTCACCGAGGTCTTTCTTTGAAAAACTCCTTTGAAACACTCCTTTATGCTTTGCGAATAATTCTACATTATTTCCGATCTACAATATGTCATTCACATATACTTATCGAAATCTTTGTAGTGCTCCCACTCACTTTCTTGTAAATACAGGCTTCACCGCAAGTCTCAGATAAAACTATATGCTTTGATCACACTATCAAAGCGCTTATTCCAACTCCGAGATGCTTGCACCAGTCCATAGATGGATCTCTGGAGCTTGCACATTTTGTTAGCTCCTTTAGGATTGACAAAACCTTCGGTTGCATCATATACAACTCTTCTTTAATAAATCCATTAAAGAATGTATTTTGACATCCATTTGCCAGATTTCATAAAATGTGGCGATTGCTAACATGATTCGGACAGACATAAGCATCGCTACAGTTGAGTAAATCTCATTGTAGTCAACACCTTGAACTTGTCGAAAACCTTTCTGCGACAAGTCGAGCTTTGTAGATAGTAATACTACTATCAGCATCTGTCTTCCTCTTGAAGATCCATTTATATAATATGGCTTGCCGATCATCGGGCAACTCCATCAAAGTCCACACTTTGTTCTCATATATGGATCCCATCTCAGATTTCATGGTCTCAAACCATTTCGCGGAATCTGGGCTCATCATCGCTTCCTCATAGTTCGTAGGTTCATCATGGTCTAGTAACATGACTTCTAGAATAGGATTACCGTACCACTCAGTGCGGATCTTACTCTGGAAGACCCACGAGGTTTGGTAGCAACTTGATCTGAAGTTTCATGATCATCATCATTAACTTCCTCACTAATTGGTGTAGGAATCTTGGAACTGATTCTGTGATGAACTACTTTCCAATAAGGGAGAAGGTACAATTACCTTATCAAGTTCTACTTTCCTCCCACTCACTTCTTTCGAGAGAAACTTCTTCTCTAGAAAGGATCCATCTTAGCAATCAAATATCTTGCTTTCGGATCTGTGATAGAAGGTGTACCCAATAGTTACCTTTGGGTATTCTATGAAGACGATTTCTCGATTTGGGTTCGAGCTTATCGGTGAAAACTTTTTCACATAAGCATCACAACTCCAAACTTTAAGAAAGCGACAGCTTAGGTTTATCGCTAAACCATAGTTCATACGGTGTCATCTCAACGGATTTAGATGGTGCCCTATTAAACGTGAATGCAGCTGTCTTTAATGCATAACCCCAAAACGATAGTGGTAAATCGGTAAGATACATCATAGATCGCACCATATCAAAATAAAGTACGGATTCTGACGTTCGGACACACCATAATGTTGTGGTGTTCCGGTGGCGTGAGCTGTGAAACTATTCCACATTGTTTTCATTGAAGACCAAACTCGAACTCAAATATTCATCTCCACGATCAGATCGCAGAAACTTTATTTTCTTGTTGCGATGAT
This sequence comes from Aegilops longissima, assembly GCA_021605205.1. Lineage (NCBI taxonomy): Eukaryota > Viridiplantae > Streptophyta > Magnoliopsida > Poales > Poaceae > Aegilops > Aegilops longissima. The sequence continues at coordinate 35,119,870 of CM038679.1, read as the reverse complement.
TTTCCACTTCACTCTGAAATTCTTTGAACCTTTCAACTATTTCAGACTTATGTTTCATCAAGTAGATATACCCATATCTACTCAAATCATCTTGTGAAGGTCGGAAAATAACGATACTTGCCACGAGCATCAACTTTCATTGGATCGCATACATCGGTATGTATTATTTCCAATAAGTCAGTAGCTTGTTCCATTGTTCCGGAGAACGGAGTTTTAGTCATCTTGCCCAAAAGGCACGGTTCGCAAGCATCAAATGATTCATAATCAAGTGATTCCAAAGTCCATCGGCATGGAGTTTTCTTCATGCGCTTTACACCAATATGACCTAAACGGCAGTGCCACAAATAAGTTGCACTATCATTATTAACTTTGCATCTTTTGGTTTCAATATTATGAATATGTGTATCACTATGATCGAGATCCAATGAACCATTTTCATTGGGTGTGTAACCATATAAGGTTTTATTCATGTAAATGCAGAACAACAATTTATTCTTTTACTTAAATGAATAACCGTATTGCAATAAACATGATCAAATCATATTTATGCTCAACACCAAATAACACTTATTTAGGTTCCACACTAATCCCGAAAGTATAGGGAGTGTGCGATGATGATCATATCAATCTTGGAACTACTTCCAACACTCATCGTCACTTCCCTTCAACTAGTCTCTGCTTATTCTGCAACTCCTGTTTGAGTTACTACTCTTAGCAACCGAACCAGTATCAAATCTTGAGGGTTGCTACGAACACTAGTAAAATACACATCAATAATTTGTATATCAAATATACCTTTGTTCACTTTGCCATCCTTCTTATCCGCCAAATACTTGGGGTAGTTCCGCTTCGGTGACCAGTTCCATTGTAACAAAAGCACTTAGTCTCGGGCTTAGATCCAGACTTGGGCTTCTTCACTCGAGCAGCAACTTGCTTGCCGTTCTTCTTGAAGTTCCCCTTCTTCCCTTTGCCCTTTTCCTTGAGACTAGTGGTCTTGTCAACCATCAACACTTGATGTTTTTCTTGATTTCTACCTTCGCCGATTTTAGCATCGCGAAGAGCTTGGGAATTTGTTTTCAGTCATCCCTTGCATACTATAGTTCATCACGAAGTTCTAGTAACTTAGTGATGGTGACTAGAGAATTCTGTCAATCACTGTCTTATCTGGAAGATTAACTCCCACTTGATTCAAGCGATTGAAGTACCCAGACAATCTGAGCACATGCTCACTAGTTGAGCGATTCTCCTCCATCTTTTAGCTTTAGAACTTGTTGGAGACTTCATATCTCTCAACTCGGGTATTTGCTGGAAATATTAACTTCAATTCTGGAACATCTCATATGGTCCATGACGCTCAAAACGTCTTTGAAGTCCCGATTCTAAGCCGTTAAGCATGGTGCACTAAACTATCAAGTAGTCATCATATTGAGCTAGCCAAACGCTCATAACGCCCCGCATCCGCTCCTGCAATAGGTCTGTCACCTAGCGGTGCATCAAGGACATAATTCTTACGTGCAGCAATGAGGATAAACCTCGGATCACGGATCCAATCCGCATCATTGCTACTAACATCTTTCAATACATTTTCTCTAGGAACACATATAAAAACATAGGGAAGCAACAACGCGAGCTATTGATCTACAACATAATTTGTAAAATACTACGGGACTAAGTTCATGATAAATTTAAGTTCAATTAATCATATTACTTAAGAACTCCCACTTAGAGACATCTCTCTAGTCATCTAAGTGATCACGTGATCCAAATCAACTAAACCATAACCGATCATCACGTGAGATGGAGTAGTTTTCAATGGTGAACATCTTATGTTGATCATATCTACTATATGATTCACGTTCGACCTTTCGGTCTCCGTGTTCGAGGCCATATCTGATATGCTAGGCTCGTCAAGTATAACCTGAGTATTCTGCGTGTGCAAAACTGGCTTGCACCCGTTGTAGATGGACGAGAGCTTATCACACCGATCATCACGTGGTGTCTCGCACGACGAACTTTGGCAACGGTGCATACTCGGGAGAACACTACTTGATAATTTTAGTGAGAGATCATCTTATAATGCTACCGTCAATCAAAGCAAGATAAGATGCACAAAGGATAAACATCACATGCAATCAATATAAGTGATATGATATGGCCATCATCATCTTGTGCTTGTGATCTCCATCTCCAAAGCACCGCCATGATCACCATCGTCACCGGCGCGACACCTTGATCTCCATCGTAGCATCGTTGTCGTCTCGCCAACTATTGCTTCTACGACTATCGCTACCGCTTAGTGATAAAGTAAAGCAATTACATGGCGTTTGCATTTCATACAATAAAGCGACAACCATATGGCTCCTGCCAGTTGCCGATAACTCGGTTACAAAACATGATCATCTCATACAATAAAATATAGCATCACGTCTTGACCATATCACATCACAACATGCCCTGCAAAACAAGTTAGACGTCCTCTACTTTGTTGTTGCAAGTTTTACGTGGCTGCTATGGGCTGAGCAAGAACCGTTCTTACCACGCATCAAAACCACAACGATACTTCGTCAAATAGACTCCGTTTTAACCTTCTCAAGGACGGGCGTAGCCACACTCGGTTCAACTAAAGTGAGAGAGACAGACACCCGCCGGTCACCTTTAAGCAACGAGTGCTCACAGCGGTGAAACCAGTCTCGCGTAAGCGTCTGGCGTAATGTCGGTCCGGGCCGCTTCATCTCACAATACCGCTGAACCAAAGTATGACATGCTGGTAGGTAGTATGACTTGTATCGCCCACAACTCACTTGTGTTCTACTCGTGCATATGACATCAACGCATAAAACCAGGCTCGGATGCCACTTTGTTGGGGAACGAGTAATTTCAAAAATTTTCCTACGATCACGCAAGACCATGGTGGTGGCATAGCAACGAGAGGGAGAGTGTCCGCCCACGCACTCGTGAGACCGAAAGCGAAGCGTTATATCAACGCTGTTGATGTAGTCGACGTCTTCACGATCCGACCGATCCAAGCACCGTTACTCGCACCTCCGAGTTCTTAGCACACGCTCAGCTCGATGACGATCCCGAGCTCCGATCCAGCAAAGCGTCGGGAAGGAGTTCTGTCGAGACGACGGCGTGGTGACGATCTTGATGTTCTACCGTCGCAGGCTTCGCCTAAGCACCGCTACAATATGACCGAGGTGGAATATGGTGGAGGGGGCACCGCACACGGCTAAGGAACGATCCGTAGATCAACTTGTGTGTTCTAGGGTGCCCCCGCCCGTATATAAAGGAGCAAGGGGAGGGCGGCCAGCCCCTTGGGGGGCGCCAAGGGGGGGAGTCCTCCTCCTAGTAGGAGTAGGACTCCCTTTCCTAGTCCTACTAGGAAGAGGAAGGGAAGGAAAGAGAGGAGAGGAGAGGAAGGGGGCTGCGCCCCCTCCTAGTCCAATCGGACTCCCCATGGAGGCGCACCACCTCCTGGTGCAGCCTCTCTCTCCCTCTTGGCCCAATAAGGCCCATAACTTCCCAGGGGTTCCGTAACCCTCCGGCACTCCGGTTTTCTCCGAAACTTCCGGAACCTTTCCGTGTCCGAATATAACCATCCAATATATCAATCTTTATGTCTCGACCATTTCGAGACTCCTCGTCATGTCCGTGATCACATCCGGGACTCGAACTCCTTGGTACATCAAAATACATAAACTCATAATAACCGTCATTGAAACCTTAAGCGTGCGGACCCTACGGTTCGAGAACTATGTAGACATGACCTAGAACTATTCTCGGTCAATAACCAATAGCGGAACCTGGATGCTCATATTGGTTCCTACATATTCTACGAAGATCTTTATCGGTCAAACCGCATAACAACATACGTTGTTCCCTTTGTCATCGGTATGTTACTTTCCCGAGATTCGATCGTCGGTATCCAATACCTAGTTTAATCTCGTTACCGGAAAGTCTCTTTACTCGTTCCGTAATACATCATCTCACAACTAACTCTTTAGTTGTAATGCTTGCAAGGCTTATGTGATGTGTATTACCGAGAAGGCCTAGAGATACCTCTCCGACAATCGGAGTGACAAAACCTAATCTCGAAATACGCCAACCCAACAAGTACCTTTGGAGACACTGTAGTACTCCTTTATAATCACCCGATTCGTTGTGACGTTTGGTAGTACCAAAGTGTTCCTCCGGTAAACGGGAGTTGCATAATCTCATAGTTACAGGAACATGTATGTGTCATGAAGAAAGCATTAACATACTAAACGATCAAGTGTTAAGCTAACGGAATGGGTCATGTCAATCAGATCATTCAACTAATGATGTGACCTTGTTAATCAAATAACAACTCCTTTGTCCATGGTTAGGAAACATAACCATCTTTGATTAACAAGCTAGTCAAGTAGAGGCATACTAGTGACATACTGTTTGTCTATATATTCACACATGTATTATGTTTCCGGTTAATACAATTCTAGCATGAATAATAAACATTTATCATGATATAAGGAAATAAATAATAACTTTATTATTGCCTCTAGGGCATATTTCCTTCAGTACCCGCCCCGCAGGTTGGGGATCTTCCAGTCGTGAGGCCGGCTGCCCAGGCCCTCCATGGCTGCCACGATGAGCAAATTCCCAATGACATAGAAGCAAGTATCATCATTAGATGAAAGAAAAGCCGCTCCCCACCCCAACCCATCCCTACCCCTCACTCAAACAAAAAGTCATTAGATGAAAGGAATAAAGAAAAGTGCTTACCCCTGCATTGCTGCGATGCTGGAAAATCCGGCATCACGCGGCTTGTTCGGGAAGTTGGCGACCTTGCCCTTGAACATCAGCGAGAGCATTTCCCTTAGGGGTTTGCTCTCGAAATAGCTACCTTGGGTGGTCTGAGTGGCGTCGTCTGTGTTATCGTACTACCACACCGATAAACCCTATCTTGGAGCGGCTTGGAGCCATTAACGTGACATCCACCAACCTCGTACCTTCCTCGGATAGCCTGGCTATTTTCTCGACAAGCCTGGTAAGCATGGCAGACTCCTGCAGAGCGCTGCTCTTTGGCTTCCATGAGTGGCACCTGTTCCGGGAGTAGGACTGTGTGTGTGGGGGGGGGGGGGGAGGGTGACAATGCCGGTCCAGGGTGGATCTTCAAGTCCTACATCCGGTATGTATAACCATTCCTCCGACCACTTTTTGTAAATCTTGACAAAGTCCCCTTCCAAGTGGTAAACCCGATGATTTTGCCGATGTTGGCGCCACCGCATTCGCACATCTCGTTGACGTTGGTCTGTGGCTTGACGCAAAAAATAATAATTTGCGCCACAAACCGAGGTGCAACAAGCAGCAAAGAAAAGCCTCACCGTAATGAAGCCTTGCCCTTTATTTCATCAACAACCACCTCCTTGTCTTTGGAGGTCCCCGAAGCAGCCTAGTTGATCTGCATTATGAACAATATGAAGGAAGGTCAATTAAAGGACAAATGCGACATACATATGAGCAAGATCAATGAGGGTTGAAGAATTGTTTGACAACAATTACCATAGATGTGATCAAAGATCAACATTCACTCATCCCACCCGCCTACTCCAAAGTCCCTATTTATCCACCACCACACTCCACTACCTCTTCCAACCATCTTTCTCTCTCTCTCTCTCTCTCTCTCTCTCTCTCTCTCTCTCTCTCTCTCTTGTACTGTCTCATCTTCCACGACTTTGTCTCTCTGTATCACCACCTTTTTATCGCCATGAACTCCAGTCTAGACACCTTCTCCAATGACATTGGATGTTGGCATTCCTCCTTGGGTGCTCGCTCGATGACTGCACCAAGTTCGCAAGGACCATGGAGGTGTGCACTTAGTTCAACAACTTTGACGGCATGCATAAAGAGGCAGCATTACGGTGTTGAAGGCCACAACGGAGGAGTTGAAGATGCTCTACCCGACCCAACCAAAGGCGTTATATCAGTGGGTATACCGCGGTAGGAGATGTTGTTGGGAAACGTAGTAATTTCAAAAATTTTCCTACGATCACGCAAGACCATGGTGATGGCATAGCAACGAGAGGGGAGAGTGTCCGTCCACGTACCCTCGTAGACCGAAAGCGGAAGCGTTATATTAACGCGGTTGATGTAGTCGTACGTCTTCACGATCCGACCAATCCAAGCACCGTTACTCCGGCACCTCCGAGTTCTTGGCACACGTTCAGCTCGATGACGATCCCGGGCTCCGATCCAGCAAAGCGTCGGGAAGGAGTTCCGTCAAGACGACGGCGTGGGACGATCTTGATGTTCTACCGTCGCAGGCTTCGCCTAAGCACCGCTACAATATGACCGAGGTGGAATATGGTGGAGGGGGCACCGCACACGGCTAAGGAACGATCACGAAGATCAACTTGTGTGTTCTAGGGTGCCCCCTGCCCCGTGATATAAAGGAGCAAGGGGAGGGCGGCCAGCCTTGGGGCGCACCAAGGGGGGGAAGTCCTCCTCCTAGTAGGAGTAGGACTCCCTTTCCTAGTCCTACTAGGAAGAGGGAAGGGGAAGGAAGAGAGGAGAGGGAGAGGGAAGGGGCTGCGCCTCCCTCCTAGTCCAGTCGGACTCCCCATGGAGGGGCGCACCACCTCTGGTGCAGCCCTCTCTCCCTCTTGGCCCAATAAGGCCCATAACTTCCCGGGGTTCCGGTAACCCCTCCGGCACTCCGTTTTCTCCGAAACTTCCGGAACCTTTCCGGTGTCCGAATATAACCATCCAATATATCAATCTTTATGTCTCGACCATTTCGAGACTCCTCGTCATGTCCGTGATCACATCCGGGACTCGAACTCCTTGGTACATCAAAATACATAAACTCATAATAACCGTCATTGAAACCTTAAGCGTGCGGACCCTACGGTTCGAGAACTATGTAGACATGACCTAGAACTATTCTCGGTCAATAACCAATAGCGGAACCTGGATGCTCATATTGGTTCCTACATATTCTACGAAGATCTTTATCGGTCAAACCGCATAACAACATCGTTGTTCCCTTTGTCATCGGTATGTTACTTTCCGAGATTCGATCGTCGGTATCCAATACCTAGTTTAATCTCGTTATCGGAAAGTCTCTTTACTCGTTCCGTAATACATCATCTCACAACTAACTCTTTAGTTGCAATGCTTGCAAGGCTTATGTGATGTGTATTACCGAGAAGGCCTAGAAATACCTCTCCGACAATCGGAGTGACAAAACCTAATCTCAAATACGCCAACCCAACAAGTACCTTTGGAGACACCTGTAGTACTCCTTTATAATCACCCGATTCGTTGTGACGTTTGGTAGTACCAAAGTGTTCCTCCGTAAACGGAGTTGCATAATCTCATAGTTACAGGAACATGTATGGGTCATGAAGAAAGCATTAACATACTAAACGATCAAGTGTTAAGCTAACGGAATGGGTCATGTCAATCAGATCATTCAACTAATGATGTGACCTTGTTAATCAAATAACAACTCCTTGTTCATGGTTAGGAAACATAACCATCTTTGATTAACAAGCTAGTCAAGTAGAGGCATACTAGTGACATCTGTTTGTCTATATATTCACACATGTATTATGTTTCGGTTAATACAATTCTAGCATGAATAATAAACATTTATCATGATATAAGGAAATAAATAATAACTTTATTATTGCCTCTAGGGCATATTTCCTTCATCTCCCACTTGCACTAGAGTCAATAATCTAGATTACAAAGTAATGATCTTTACACCCATGGAGTCTTGGTGCTGATCATGTTTTGCTCGGGAAGAGGCTTAGTCAACGGGTGCGCAACATTCAGATCCGTATGTATTTTGCAAATCTCTATGTCTCCCACTTGGACTTGGTCCCGAATGGAATTGAAGCGTCTCTTGATGTGCTTGGTCCTCTTGTGAAATCTGGATTCCTTTGCCAAGGCAATTGCACCAAGATTGTCACAGAAGATCTTCATCGGTCCCGATTCACTAGGTATGACACCTAGATCGGAAATGAACTCTTTCATCCAGACTCCTTCATTTGCTGCTTCCAAGCAGCTATGTACTCCGCTTCACATGTAGATCCCGCCACGACGCTTTGTTTAGAACTGCACCAACCGACAGCTCCACCGCTTAATAAAAACACGTATCCGGTTTGCGATTTAGAATCGTCCGGATCAGTGTCAAAGCTTGCATCGACGTAACCATTTACGACTAGCTCTTTGTCACCTCCATATACGAGAAACATATCCTTAGTCCTTTTCGTATTTCAGGATGTTCTTGACCGCTGTCGATGATCCACTCTGGATTACTTTGGTACCTTCCTGCCAAGCTTACAGCTAAGCATCGTCAGTCGGTACACAGCATTGCATACATGATAGAGCCTATGGCTGAAGCATAGGAACATCTTTCATTTCTCTCTATCTTCTCTCATTGTGGTCGGGCATTGAGTCGACTCAATCTTATACCTTGTAACACGGTAAAAACCTTTCTTTGCCTGATCCATTTTGAACTTTTTCAAAACTTTATCAAGGTATGTGCTTTGTGAAAGTCCAATCAAGCGCCTTGATCTATCTCTATAGATCTTGATGCCCAATATGTAAGCAGCTTCACCGAGGTCTTTCATTGAAAAACTTTTATTCAAGTATCCTTTATGCTATCCAGAAATTCTATATCATTTCCAATCAATAATATGTCGTCCACATATAATATTAGAAATGCTACAGAGCTCCCACTCACTTTCTTGTAAATACAAAGCTTCTCCAAAAGTCTGCATACAAACCCATATGCTTTGATCACACTATCAAAGCGTTTATTCCAACTCCGAGAGGCTTGCACCGCACCATAAATTGATCGTTGGAGCTTGCACACTTTGTTAGCACCTTTTGGATCGACAAAACCTTCTGGTTGCATCATATACAACTCTTCTTCTAGAAATCCATTCAAGAATGCAGTTTTTACATCCATTTGCCAAATTTCATAATCATAAAATGCGGCAATTGCTAACATGATTCGGACGGACTTAAGCATCGCTACGGGTGAGAAAGTCTCATCGTAGTCAACCCCTTGAACTTGTCGAAAACCTTTTGCAACAAGTCGAGCTTTGTAGACAGTTACATTACCATCGCGTCAGTCTTCTTCTTAAAAATCCATTTATTCTCAATAGCTTGCCGATCATCGGGCAAGTCTACCAAAGTCCATACTTTGTTCTCATACATGGATCCCATCTCAGATTTCATGGCTTCAAGCCATTTTATGGAATCTGGGCTCACCATCGCTTCTTCATAGTTCGTGAGGTTCATCATGATCTAGTAGCATGACTTCCGAATAGGATTACCGTACCACTCAGTGCGGATTTTGTTCTGGTTGATCTACGAAGTTCGGTGACAACTTGATCTGAAGTTTCATGATCTTCATCATTATCTTCCTCACTAAGCTGGTGTAGGTGTTACGTAAACTGATTTACGTGACGAACTACTTTCAATAAGGGAGCTGGTACTATTACCTCATCAAGTTCCACTTTCCTCCCACTCACTTCTTTCGAGAGAAACTCCTTCTCTAGAAAGGATCCATTTTAGCAACGAATGTCTTGCCTTCGGATCTGTGATAGAAGGTGTACCCAATTGTCTCCTTTGGGTATCCTATGAAGACACATTTCTCGATTTGGGTTCAAGCTTATCAGGTTGAAGTTTCTTCACATAAGCATCGCAACCCCAAACTTTCGAAACGACAACTTTGGTTTCTTGCTAAACCATAGTTCATAAGGCGTCGTCTCAACGGATTTTGACGGTGTCCTATTTAACGTGAATCGGCCGTCTCAAGAGCATAACCCCAAAATGATAGCGGTAAATCTGTAAGAGACATCATAGATCGCACCATATCCAAATAAAGTGCGATTCGACGTTCGGACACACCATTGCGCTGTGGTGTTCGGGTGGCGTGAGTTGCTGAAACTATTCCGCTTTGTTTCAAATGTAGACCAAACTCGTAACTCAAATATTCGCCTCCACGATCAGATCGTAGAAACTTTATTTTCTTATTACGATGATTTTCAACTTCACTCTGAAATTCTTTGAACTTTTCAAATGTTTCAGACTTATGTTTCATTAAGTAGATATACCCATATCTGCTCAAATCATCTGTGAAGGTGAGAAAATAACGATATCCGCCACGAGCTTCAACATTCATTGGACCACATACATCCGTATGTATGATTTCCAATAAATCTGTTGCTCTCTCCATAGTACCGAGAACGGAGTTTTAGTCATCTTGCCCATGAGGCACGGTTCTTAAGTGCCAAGTGATTCATAATCAAGTGACTCCAAAAGTCCATCAACATGGAGTTTCTTCATGCGTTTTACACCGATATGACCTAAACGGCAATTGCCACAAATAAGTTGCACTATCATTATCAACTCTGCATCTTTTGGTTTCAACATTATGAATATGTGTATCACTACTATCGAGATTCATTAAAATAGACCACTCTTCAAGGGTGCATGACCATAAAAGATATTATTCATATAAATAGAACAACCATTATTCTCGATTTAAATGAATAACCGTCTCGCATCAAACAAGATCCAGATATAATGTTCATGCTCAACGCGGCACCAAATAACAATTATTCAGGTCTAAAACTAATCCCGAAGGTAGATGTAGAGGTAGCGTGCCGATTGCGATCACATCGACTTTGGAACCGCTTTCCCACGCGCATCGTCACCTCGTCCTTTGCCGGTGTTCGCAATCCGTAGTTCTGTTTGAGTTGCAAATATTAGCAATAGAACCAGTATCAAATACCTGTGTACTATCTGCGAGCTCTAGTAAGGTACACATCAATAACAAGTATATCACATATACCTTTGTTCACTTTGCCATCCTTCTTATCCGCCAAATACTTGGGGCAGTTCCGCTTCAAATGACGAGTCCGCTTGCAAGAGAAGCACTCGGCCAGGCTTAGGTCCAGACTTGGGTTTCTTCTCCGATCAGCAACTTGTTTGCTGTTCTTCTTGAAGTTCCTTCTTCTTCCCTTTGCCTTTCTTCTTGAAACTAGTGGTCTTATTGACCATCAACACTTGATGCTCCTTTTGATTTCTACCTCCGCAGCTTTTAGCATTGCGAAGAGCTCGTGCATAGTCTTTACTAACCCTTGCATATTATAGTTCATCACGAAGCCTTTGTAGCTTGGTGGCGTGATTGAAGAATTCTGTCAATGACACAATCATCCGGAAGATTAACTCCCAGTTGATTCAAGTGATTGTAATACCCGGACATTTTGAGTATGTGCTCACCGATGTAACTATTCTCCTCCATCTTGCAGCTATAGAACTTATTGGAGACTTCATATCTCTCAATCCGGGCATTCTGTTGAAATATCAACTTCAACTCTGGAACATCTCATATGCTCCATGACGTTCAAAACGTCGTTGAAGACCGGTTCTAAGCCGTAAAGCATGGCACTCGAACTATAGAGTAGTCATCAGCTCGCTTTGCGGACGTTCACAACTTCGGCTCAAGATCTCAGCAGCAGCTGTCGCCACCAATGGGCTTCGGGACGTAACTTTTACGTGCAGCAATGAGGATTATCCTCAAGTTACGGACCCAGTCCGTGTAATTGCTACCATCATCTTTCAACTTTGCTTTCTCAAGGAACGCATTAAAATTCAACGGAACAACAAAGACGAGCCATCTATCTACAAGAAACATAGACAAGCAAAATACTATCGGTACTAAGTTCATGATAAATTTAAGTTCAATTAATCATATTACTAAAGAACTCCCACTTAGACAGACATCTCTCTAGTTATCTAAGTGATCACGTGATCCAAATCAACTAAACCATAACCGATCATCACGTGAGATGGAGTAGTTTTCAATGGTGAACATCTTATGTTGATCATATCGCTATATGATTCACGTTCGACCTTTCGGTCTCCGTGTTCCGAGGCCATATCTGTATATGCTAGGCTCGTCAAGTATAACCTGAGTATTCTGCGTGTGCAAAACTGGCTTGCACCCGTTGTAGATGGACGAGAGCTTATCACACCGATCATCACGTGGTGTCTCGCACGACGAACTTTGGCAACGGTGCATACTGTGGAGAACACTACTTGATAATTTTTAGTGAGAGATCATCTTATAATGCTACCGTCAATCAAAGCAAGATAAGATGCATAAAGGATAAACATCACATGCAATCAATATAAGTGATATGATATGGCCATCATCATCTTGTGCTTGTGATCTCCATCTCCAAAGCACCGTCATGATCACCATCGTCACCGCGCGACACCTTGATCTCCATCGTAGCATCGTTGTCGCCTCGCCAACTATTGCTTCTCGACTATCGCTACCGCTTAGTGATAAAGTAAAGCAATTACATGGCGTTGCATTTCATACAATAAAGCGACAACCATATGGCTCCTCGCCGATTGCCGATAACTCGGTTACAAAACATGATCATCTCATACAATAAAATATAGCATCACGTCTTGACCATATCACATCACAACATGCCCTGCAAAAACAAGTTAGACGTCCTCTACTTTGTTGTTGCAAGTTTTACGTGGCTGCTACGGGCTGAGCAAGAACCGTTCTTACCTACGCATCAAAACCACAACGATACTTCGTCAAATAGACTCCGTTTAACCTTCTCAAGGACCGGGCGTAGCCACACTCAGTTCAACTAAAGTGAGAGAGACAGACACCCGCCGGTCACCTTTAAGCAATGAGTGCTCATAGCGGTGAAACCAGTCTCGCGAAGCGTCACGCGTAATGTCGGTCCGGCCGCTTCATCTCACAATACCGCTGAACCAAAGTATGACATGCTGGTAGGTAGTATGACTTGTATCGCCCACAACTCACTTGTGTTCTACTCGTGCATATGACATCAACGCATAAAACCAGGCTCGATACCACTGTTGGGAAACGTAGTAATTTCAAAAATTTCCTACGATCACGCAAGACCATGGTGATGGCATAGCAACGAGAGGGAGAGTGTCCGCCCACGCCCTCGTGAGACCGAAAGCGAAGCGTTATATTAACGCTGTTGATGTAGTCGACGTCTTCACGATCCGACCAATCCAAGCACCGTTACTCCGGCACCTCCGAGTTCTTGGCACACGTTCAGCTCGATGACGATCCCCGGGCTCCGATCCAGCAAAGCGTCGGGGAAGGAGTTCCGTCAGCACGACGGCGTGGTGACGATCTTGATGTTCTATCGTCGCAGGGCTTCGCCTAAGCACCGCTACAATATGACCGAGGTGGAATATGGTGGAGGGGGGCACCGCACACGGCTAAGGAACGATCACGAAGATCAACTTGTGTGTTCTAGGGTGCCCCCTTGGCCCCGTATATAAAGGAGCAAGGGGAGGGCGGCCAGCCCTTGGGGCGCACCAAGGGGGAAGTCCTCCTCCTAGTAGGAGTAGGACTCCCTTTCCTAGTCCTACTAGGAAGAGGGAAGGGGAAGGAAAGAGAGGGAGAGGGAGAGGAAAGGGGCTGCGCCTCCCTCCTAGTCCAGTCGGACTCCCCATGGAGGGGGCGCACCACCTCCTGGTGCAGCCCTCTCTCTCCCTCTTGGCCCAATAAGGCCCATAACTTCCCCGGGGTTCGGTAACCCTCCGGCACTCCGGTTTTCTCCGAAACTTCCGGAACCTTTCCGTGTCCGAATATAACCATCCAATATATCAATCTTTATGTCTCGACCATTTCGAGACTCCTCGTCATGTCCGTGATCACATCCGGGACTCGAACTCCTTGGTACATCAAAATACATAAACTCATAATAACCGTCATTGAAACCTTAAGCGTGCGGACCCTACGGTTCGAGAACTATGTAGACATGACCTAGAACTATTCTCGGTCAATAACCAATAGCGGAACCTGGATGCTCATATTGGTTCCTACATATTCTACGAAGATCTTTATCGGTCAAACCGCATAACAACATCGTTGTTCCCTTTGTCATCGGTATGTTACTTTCCGAGATTCGATCGTCGGTATCCAATACCTAGTTTAATCTCGTTATCGGAAAGTCTCTTTACTCGTTCCGTAATACATCATCTCACAACTAACTCTTTAGTTGCAATGCTTGCAAGGCTTATGTGATGTGTATTACCGAGAAGGCCTAGAAATACCTCTCCGACAATCGGAGTGACAAAACCTAATCTCAAATCGCCAACCCAACAAGTACCTTTGGAGACACCTGTAGTACTCCTTTATAATCACCCGATTACGTTGTGACGTTTGGTAGTACCCAAAGTGTTCCTCCGTAAACGGAGTTGCATAATCTCATAGTTACAGGAACATGTATGGGTCATGAAGAAAGCATTAACATACTAAGCGATCAAGTGTTAAGCTAACGGAATGGGTCATGTCAATCAGATCATTCAACTAATGATGTGACCTTGTTAATCAAATAACAACTCCTTGTTCATGGTTAGGAAACATAACCATCTTTGATTAACAAGCTAGTCAAGTAGAGGCATACTAGTGACATACTGTTTGTCTATATATTCACACATGTATTATGTTTCCGGTTAATACAATTCTAGCATGAATAATAAACATTTCTCATGATATAAGGAAATAAATAACAACTTTATTATTGCCTCTAGGGCATATTTCCTTCAGATGTATCATGGTGAGTGGGATGATCCTGGTCAAAGATCCAGACGGGCTAAGTGCAGGTTTGTTAGGGCTCTTCATGACCAACCGACCATTGTGGTGGCACCGGCCACCATCATTTTGGTGGACGACGAGTAGGAGGAGATGGCGGATGTTGCGGTCGAGCCAGAGGATGTTGGCAATACATAAGCGGTGGAGTAGGTGCTCTGGTCAGGGCGCTGGAGCCAGACGGCCGTACACTGCCCATGGAGGTGGACAACTACAAGCCTCAGGGCTGCTGCCGCTCTAAGCGCCTCAGGCTCACCACGGCTATGATGTAGTGCTTGCAAGCTTGATTTACCCCTTCCCTTGTACTCAATCTAGTTCAAACCCCTAAAATCCATCGAATATGCCTAAATCGAGATGGTGGTCAATCTCGTTATAATCCCCGAGAGGTAGATTGGATGCGTGTTGCGTGAATCGTAAATCAAAAGCGGGCGTGGTATAACAAAAAAATCGAATGCGACCCAATTGAGTGCGAGAACAAAGGGCTTACCGCCATTGCCGAACGCCTGCCGATGAGGTGGTGAAGCTAGTGATCGAAGCTAGTGCTTGCCGTCCAGTTTTCACTTTGATGCTCATCGTCGCTGCTTGCCGTCCTAATTTTGCTCTCCCCATCGCTGGTGTGAGATTAGAGAGAAGGGAGAAATAGAGTGGTAAGGGTAGTTATGGTGGCACAACGGAAAACAACACGACGTCTCGAGCGTGGCTCCTCACGTGCAGCCTCTGATAGACATGTGCCGCGAGTTGGATCGCTCGTGCCTACCTGTGAAAAAATGGCCAGTTCGAGGGTTCCTACTTAGCCATGCCCGGAGGTGCTTTAAACATCGTGCGAGCCAAGATTTTGGTGTGAGACAGGCCACCAAACCCGCGAAAGTTGCATCACGCAGTCCTGTGTTGGACCTAATGAGGCTACCGAACACACCAAATATGCATCGTTTCTAGTGAGCAAGAAGGGTTGCTGCCTCACGTGCTTGCGTACATGGTGACGGAGTCGATTCCAGCAGATCTCGGGTAGGGGGTCCGAGCTAGTAGCCTAGATGTGATGGTAACACGGACAATGGATTTTACCTAGGTTCGGGCTCTCCAAGGAGCTAAAGCACTACGTCCTGCTTGTGTTGTATTAATTTGGGATGGCCTACAAAGTATAGGTTGATCTACCATGAGATCGTTATATGTCTTCTACAAGCCCTACCCTCCGGTCAATATAGATACTGGGGGGTCTGGTTACAATGAGGTCGGTGCTATTTCTTGAGTTTGCTTTGGTTTTTCCCTTGAAGAGAAAAGGGTGATGCAGCAAAGTAGAGATAAATATTTCTCTCAGTTTGAGAACTAAGGTATCAATCTAGTAGGAGACAACGCACAAATCACCGAATACCTACACATACAATCAAACAACTTGCACCCAATGCGATAAAGGGGTTGTCAATCCCTTCACGGTTACTTGCAAAAGTGAGATCTGATAGAGATAGATAAACGATAAAGTAAATATTTTTTGTATTTTTGGTTTATAGATCGGAAAGTAAAAGATTGCAAAATAGTAGATCGGAAACTTATTAGATAAATCGGAAACTTATATGATGGAAAATGGACCCAGGGGCCATAGGTTTCACTAGAGGCTTCTCTCAAGAAAGCAAATAATACGGTGGGTGAACAAATTACTGCCGAGCAATTGATAGAAAATCGCAAAGTCATGATGATATCTAAGGCAATGATCATGAATATAGGCATCACGTCCGTGTCAAGTAGACCGAAACGATTCTGCATCTACTACTATTACTCCACACATCGACCGCTATCCAGCATGCATCTAGAGTATTAAGTTCATAAAGGACGGAGTAACGCATTAAGTAAGATGACATGATGTAGAGGAATTAACTCAAGAAATATGATGAAAACCCCATCTTTTTATCCTCGATGGCAACAATACAATACATGCCTTGCTGCCCCTGCTGTCACTAGGAAAGGACACCACAAGATTGAACCCAAAGCTAAGCACTTCTCCCATTGCAAGAAAAACCAATCTAGTTGGCCAAACCAAACCGATAGTTCGAAGAGAATTACAAAGATATCAAATCATGCATAAAAGAATTCAGAGAAGATTCAAATAACACTTCCGCTTCGGTAGACCCCCTATAACACAAAACCGGCTAAGATTGTCCTATACCCCTTCATAATGGAGGGCACGATGGGCATAATTAGGAAAAGAGTCCGCCTGCCCACGGTCCCGCCCGAAATCGTGTACGTATACGAATACGTTTTTTTCAATCCGGTCGTCCCGCCAGCCCGCACCCGTCGTCTCTACGCCCCCCCCCCCACCCCCACGACCCGAGTAAAACCGCGCGCTAATTACACCACGGAGATGCATGCATGCATGCATGCATGGCGCGGTTATGGCCTCGGCCACCGCGCATCGCCTGCCCTCCTGTTGGAAATATGCCCTAGAGGCAATAATAAAATGGTTATTATTATATTTCCTTGTTCATGATAATTGTCTATTGTTCATGCTATAATTGTGTTATCCAGAAATCGTAATATATGTGTGAATACATAGACCACAACATGTCCCTAGCGAGCCCCTAGTTGACTAGCTCATTGATTAATAGATGGTTACGGTTTCCTGACCATGGACATTGGATGTCGTTGATAACGGGATTACATCATTAGGAGAATGATGTGATGGACAAGACCCAATCCTAAGCATAGCACAAGATCGTAGTTAAATGCGCTAAAGCTTTTCTAATGTCAAGTATCATTTCCTTAGACCATGAGATTGTGCAACTCCCGGATACCGTAGGAATGCTTTGGGTGTGCCAAACGTCACTATGTAACTGGGTGGCTATAAAGGTACACTACGGGTATCCCCGAAAGTATCTGTTGGGTTGGCACGAATCGAGACTGGGATTTGTCACTCCGTATGACGGAGAGGTATCTCTAGGCCCACTCGGTAAGACATCATCGTAATGAGCTCAATGTGACTAAGGGGTTGGTCACGGGATGATGTGTTACGGAACAAGTAAAGAGACTTGCCGTAACAAGATTGAACAAGGTATCGGTATACCGACGATTGAATCTCGGGCAATTGCTATACCGTTAGACAAAGGGAATCGTATACGGAATTAATTGAATCCTTGACATCGTGGTTCATCTGATGAGATCATCATGGAACACGTGGGAGCCAACATGGGTATTCAGATCCCGCTGTTGGTTATTGGCCGGAGAGATGTCTCGGTCATGTCTGCATAGTTCCCGAACCCGTAGGGTCTACACACTTAAGGTTCGATGATGCTAGGGTTATAGGGAATAGATGTACGTGGTTACCGAATGTTGTTCGGAGTCCCGGATGAGATCCCGGACGTCACGAGGAGTTCCGGAATGGTCCGGATGTGAAGATTTATATGTGGGAAGTCCAGTTTCAGTCACCGGAAAGGTTTCGGGGTTTATCGGTATTGTACCGGGACCACCGAAGGGGTTGCGGGGGTCCACCGGGAGGGTCCACCTGCCCCGAAGGACCTAATGGGTTGTAGTTGGGTGGGAACCAGCCCCTTAGTGGGCTGGTGCGCCCCCCCAAGGGCCCAAGGCGCCTAGGGTTGGAAACCCTAGGGGGCCGCTGCCCCCTCCCGAGGGCGGGCGCCCCCTCCCCTAGTTGGAAACCCTAAGGGCCTCCCCCGAGGGGCCGCTGCCCCGGGGGCCGCCTCCCTCCCTCTAGATGGATCTAGGGGGCCGGCCCCCTCCCCTTCCCCTATATATAGTGGGGGTTTTGGGGCTGCCAGAGACACGAGTCTCCCTCTCTCTTGGCGCAGCCCTACCCCTCTCCCTCATCTTCTCTCGCAGTGCTTGGCGAAGCCCTGCTGGAGTGCCATGCTCCTCCACCACCACCACGCCGTCATGCTACTGCTGGACGGAGTCTTCCCCAACCTCTTCCTCTCTCCTTGCTGGATCAAGGAGCGGGAGACGTCACCGGGCTGTACGTGTGTTGAACGCGGAGGCACCGTTCTTCGGTGCTTAGATCGGATTCGGCCGTGATCTGAATCACTTCGTGTACGACTCCACCGACCATGTTCTTGCAACGCTTCCGCAACGCGATCTTCAAAGGTATGAAGATGCACTCCCCTCTCGTTGCTAGTAAGCTCCATAGATTGTTCTTGGTGATGCGTAGAAATTTTTTAATTTCTGCAATGATCCCCAAGAGTGGCATCATGAGCTAGGTCTATGCGTAGTTTCTATGCACGAGTAGAACACAAGTTGTTGCGGGCGTCGATTTTGTCAATTTACTTGTCGTTACTAGTCTTATCTTGATTCGGCGGCATCGTGGGATGAAGCGGCCCGGACCGACCTTACACGTACGCTTACGTGAGACAGGTTCCACCGACTGACATGCACTAGTTGCATAAGGTGGCTAGCGGGTGTCTGTCTCTCCCACTTTAGTCGGGTCGGATTCGATGAAAAGGGTCCTTATGAAGGGTAAATACAAATTGGCATATCACGTTGTGGTTTTGGCGTAGGTAAGAAACGTTCTTGCTAGAAACCTATAGCAGCCACGTAAAATTTGCAACAACAATTAGAGGACGTCTAACTTGTTCTTGCAGCATATGCTGTGTGACGTGATATGGCCAAAAGGATGTGATGAATGATATATGTGATGTATGAGATTGATCATGTTCTTGTAATAGGAATCACGACTTGCATGTCGATGAGCATGACAACCGGCAGGAGCCATAGGAGTTGCCTTAATTTATTGTATGACCTGCGTGTCAATGAAAACGCCATGTAATTAATTTACTTTATTGCTAACCGTTAGTCATAGTAGTAGAAGTAATAATTGGCGAGACAACTTCATGAAGACACGATGATGGAGATCATGGTGTCATGTCGGTGACGATGATGATAATGGTGCCTCGAAGATGGAGATCAAAAGGAGCAAAATGATATTGGCCATATCATGTCACTATTTGATTGCATGTGATGTTTATCATGTTTTACATCTTATTTGCTTAGAACGACGGTAGCTTAAATAAGATGATCCCTCACAATAATTTCAAGAAAGTGTTCCCCCTAACTGTGCACCGTTGCGAAGGTTCGTTGTTTCGAAGCACCAAGTGATGATCGGGTGTGATAGATTCTAATGTTTGAATACAACGGGTGTAATCCAGATTTCTACACGATACACTTAGGTTGACTTGACGAGCCTAGCATGTACAGACATGGCCTCGGAACACGGAAGACCGAAAGGTCGAACATGAGTCGTATAGAAGATACGATCAACATGAAGATGTTCACCGATGATGACTAGTCCGTCTCACGTGATGATCAGACACGGCCTAGTTGACTCGGATCATGTATCACTTAGATGACTAGAGGGATGTCAATCTGAGTGGGAGTTCATTAAATAATTTGATTAGATGAACTTAATTTTCATGAACATAGTCTAAAAACTTTGCAATATGTCTTGTAGATCAAATGGCCCACGCTAATGTTGCCATCAACTCCAACGTGTTCCTAGAGAAAACCAAGCTGAAAGACGATGGTAGCAACTACACGGACTGGGTCCGTAACCTGAGGATCATCCTTATAGCTGCCAAGAAAGCATATGTCCTTGATGCACCGCTAGGTGAGGCACCTGTTTTCCCAGCAACTCAAGACGTTATGAATGCCCGGTAGTCGCGTAGTGATGATTACTCCCTGGTTTAGTGTGGCATGCTTTACAGCTTAGAACCGGGGCTCCAAAAGCGTTTTGAGCAACACAGAGCATATGAGATGTTCGAAGAGCTGAAAATGGTTTTCCAAGCTCATGCCCGAGTCGAGAGATATGAAGTCTCCGACAAGTTCTATAGTTGTAAGATGGAGGAGAATAGTTCTGTCAGCGAGCACATATTCAAAATTTCTGGGTTACACAACCGCTTGTCTCAGCTGGGAGTCAATCTCCCGGATGACGTGGTCGTTGACAGAATCCTTCAGTCGCTTCCACCTAGCTACAAGAGCTTTGTGATGAACTTCAATATGCAGGGGATGGAAAAGACCATTCCTGAGGTATATTCAATGCTGAAATCAGCGGAGTGGAGATCAAAAGGAACATCAAGTGTTGATGGTGAATAAAACCACTAAGTTCAAGAAAGGCAAGGGTAAAAGAACTTCAAGAAGGACGGCAAGGAGTTGCCGCGCCCGTAAGGCAGCTGCGGGAAGAAGCCAAAGAATGGACCCAAACACGAGATCGAGTGCTTTTATTGCAAGGAAGCAGTCCTTTGAAGCGGAACTGCCCCAAGTACTTAGCGGATAAGAAGGCCGGCAATACCAAAGGTATATGTGATATACATGTTATTGATGTGTACCTAACCGAGTGCTCGTAGTAGCTCCTAGGTATTTGATACGGTGCGGTTGCTCATATTTGTAACTCAAAACAGGAGCTGCGGAATAAGCGAGAGGCGAAGGACGAGGTGACGATGCGCGTCGGGAATGGTTCCAAGGTCGATGTGATCGCCGTCGGCACGCTACCTCTACATTTACCTACGGGATTAGTTTTAAACCTCAATAATTGTTATTTAGTGCCATCTTTGAGTATGAACATTGTATCTGGATCTCGTTTAATGCGAGATGGCTACTCATTTAAATCCGACAATAATGGTTGTTCTATTTATATGAGAGATATGTCTTGTGGTCATGCCCCGCTGGTCAATGGTTTATTCTTATTGAATCTCGAACGTGATGTTACACATATTCATAGTGTGAATGCCAAAAGATGTAAGGTTGATAATGATAGTCCCACATACTTGTGGCACTGCCGCCTTGGTCACATTGGTGTCAAACGCATGAAGAAACTCCATGCAGATGGAATTTTGGAGTCTCTTGATTATGAATCATTTGACACGTGTGAACCAAGCCTCATGGGCAAAATGATCAAGACTCCATTCTCCGGAACAATGGAGCGAGCAACCAACTTATTGGAAATCATACATACTGATGTGTGCGGTCCAATGAGTGTTGAGGCTCGTGGTGCTTATCGTTATGTTCTCACCCTCACTGATGACTGAAGTAGATATGGGTATGTCTACTTAATGAAACACAAGTCTGAGACCTTTGAAAAGTTCAAGGAATTTCAGAGTGAGGTTGAGAATCAACGTGACAGGAAAATAAAGTTCTTACGATCAGATCGTGGGGGAGAATATATGAGTCACGAATTTGGCACACACTTAAGGAAATGTGGAATTGTTTCACAACTCACGCCGCCTGGAACACCTCAGCATAATGGTGTGTCTGAACTTCGTAATCGCACTCTATTGGACATGGTGCGATCTATGATGTCTCTTACCGACCTACCGCTATCATTTTGGGGATATGCTTTAGAGACTGACGCATTTACTTTAAATATGGCTCCATCGAAATCCGTTGAGACGACACCGTATGAATTATGGTTTGGGAAGAAACCTAAGTTGTCGTTTCTAAAAGTTTGGGGATGCGATGCGTATGTCAAGAAACTTCAACTTGAAAAGCTCGAACCCAATTCAGAAAAATGCGTCTTCATAGGATACCCTAAGGAAACTATTGGGTACACCTTCTACCTCAGATACGAAGGCAAGATCTTTCTTCCAAGAATGGGTCCTTTCTGGAGAAAGAGTTTCTCTCGAAAGAAGTAAGTGGGAGGAAAGTGGAACTTGATGAAGTACCGCCTCTTGAACCGAAAAGTAGCGCAGCTTAAGAAAATGTTTCTGTGGTGCCTGCACCGACTCGAGAGGAAGTTAATGATGATGATCAAGGAACTTCGGATCAATTTACTACTGAACTTCGTAGGTCCACAAGGACATGTTCCGCACCAGAGTGGTACGGCAACCCTGTCCTGGAAATCATGTTATTAGACAATGGTGAACCTTCGAACTATGAAGAAGTGATGGCGGGCCCGGATTCCGACAAATGGCTTGAAGCCATGAAATCCGATATAGGATCCATGTATGAAAACGAAGTATGGACTTTGATTGACTTGCCCGATGATCGGCGAGCCATAGAAAATAAATGGATCTTTAAGAAGAAGACAGATGCGGATGGTAATGTAACCATCTATAAGGCTCGGCTTGTCGCTAAGGGTTATCGACAAGTTCAAGGGGTTGACTAGGATGAGACCTTCTCACCCGTAGCGAAGCTGAAGTCTGTCCGAATCATGTTAGCAATTGCCGCATTCTATGATTATGAGATATGGCAAATGGACGTCAAAACGACATTCCTTAATGGTTTTCTTAAGGAAGAATTGTATATGATGCAGCCGGAAGGTTTTGTCGATCCTAAGAATGCTGACAAGGTATGCAAGCTCCAACGCTCGATCTATGGGCTAGTGCAAGCATCTCGGAGTTGGAGCATTCGTTTTGATGAGATGACCAAAGTGTTTGGGTTTACGCAGATTTATGGAGAAGCCTGTGTTTACAAGAAAGTGAGTGGGAGCTCTGTAGCATTTCTCATATTATATGTGGATGACATACTATTGATGGGAAATGATATAGAACTCTTGGAAAGCATAAAGGCCTACTTGAATAAGTGTTTTTCAATGAAGGACCTTGGAGAAGCTGCTTATATATTGGGCATCAAGATCTATAGAGATAGATCAAGACGCCTCATTGGTCTTTCACAAAGCACATACCTTGACAAGATATTGAAGAAGTTCAATATGGACCAGTCCAAGAAGGGGTTCATGCCTGTATTACAAGGTGTGAGATTGAGCACGGCTCAATGCCCGACCACGGCAGAAGATAGAGAAAATATGAGTGTCATCCTCTATGCCTCGGCCATAGGGTCTATTATGTATGCCATGCTGTGTACTAGACCTGATGTAAACCTTGCGGTAAGTTTGGTAGGAAGGTACCAAAGTAATCCCGGCATGGAACACTGGATAGCGGTCAAGAACATCCTGAAGTACCTGAAAAGGACTAAGGATATGTTTCTTGTTTATGGAGGTGAAGAAGAGCTCGTTGTAAAGGGTTACGTTGATGCTAGCTTCGACACAGATCTGGATGACTCCAAGTCACAAACCGGATACGTGTATATTTTGAATGGTGGGGTAGTCAGTTGGTGCAGTTGCAAGCAAAGCGTCGTGGTGGGATTTACATGTGAAGCGGAGTACATGGCAGCCTCAGAGGCAGCACATGAAGCAATCTCGATGAAGGAGTTCATTACCGACCTAGGAGTTATTCCTAATGCGTCGGGCCCGATGACTCTCTTCTGTGACAACACTGGAGCTATTGCCCTGGCCAAGGAGCCCAGGTTTCACATGACGACCAGGCATATCAAGCGTCGCTTCAACTCCAATCTTGAGAATGTTCAAGATGGAGACATAGATATTTGTAAAGTGCATATGGACCTGAATGTCGCTGATCCATGGACTAAACCTCTTCCACGAGCAAAACATGATCAACACCAGAACTCTATGGGTGTTCGATTCATCACAGTGTAACTAGATTATTAACTCTAGTGCAAGTGGGAGACCGTTGGAAATATGCCCTAGAGGCAATAATAAAATGGTTATTATTATATTTCCTTGTTCATGATAGTTGTCTATTGTTCATGCTATAATTGTGTTATCCGGAAATCGTAATACATGTGTGAATACATAGACCACAACATGTCCCTAGTGAGCCTCTAGTTGACTAGCTCATTGATCAATAGATGGTTACAGTTTCCTGACCATGGACATTGGATGTCGTTGATAACAGGATTACATCATTAGGAGAATGATGTGATGGACAAGACCCAATCCTAAGCATAGCACAAGATCGTGTAGTTCGTCTGCTAAAGCTTTCCTAATGTCAAGTATCATTTCCTTAGACCATGAGATTGTGCAACTCCGGATACCGTAGGAATGCTTTGGGTGTGCCAAAGCGTCACTAGCGAATGGCTGGGTGGCTATAAAGGTACACTACGGGTATCCCGAAAGTATCTGTTGGGTTGGCACGAATCGAGACTGGGATTTGTCACTCCGTATGACGGAGAGGTATCTCTGGGCCCACTCGGTAAGACATCATCGTAATGAGCTCAATGTGACTAAGGGGTTGGTCACGAGATGATGTGTTACGGAACGAGTAAAGAGACTTACCGTAACGAGACTGAACAAGGTATCGGTATTCCGACAATGGAATCTCGGGCAAGTGCTATACTGGTAGACAAAGGGAATCGTGTACGGGATTAATTGAATCCTTGACATCGTGGTTCGTCTGATGATATGATCGTGGAACATGTGGGAGCCAACATGGGTATCCAGATCCCGCTGTTGGTTATTGGCCGGAGAGATGTCTCGGTCATGTCTGCATAGTTCCCGAACCCGTAGGGTCTACACATAAGGTTCGATGGCGCTAGGGTTATAGGGAATAGATGTGCGTGGTTACGAATGTTGTTCGAGTCTGGATGAGATCTCGGACGTCACGAGGAGTTCGGAATGCTCGGAGGTGAAGATTTATATATGGGAAGTCCAGCTTGATCCACCGGAAGGTTTGGGGTTTATCGGTATTGTCTGGGACCACGAAGGGGTTCGGGGGTCCACTGGGAGGGTCCACCTGCCCCGAAGGACCTAATGGGCTGTAGTTGGGTGGGAACCAGCCCCTTAGTGGGCTGGTGCGCCCCACCAAGGGCCCAAGGCGCCTAGGGTTGGAAACCCTAGGGTGCTGCTGCCCCTAGTTGGAAACCCTAAGGGGCGCTGCCCCAGGGGCCGCCGCCTCCCCCACTCTAGATGGATCTAGGGGGCCATCCCCCTTCCCTTCCCCTATATATAGTGGGCGTTTTGGGGCTGCCAGAGACACGAGTCTCCCTCTCTCTTGGCGCAGCCCTACCCCTCTCCCTCCTCGTCTCTCGCAGTGCTTGGTGAAGCCCTGCTGGAGTGCCACGCTCCTCCACAACCACCACACCGTCGTGCTGCTGTTGGACGGAGTCTTCCCCAACCTCTCCCTCTCTCCTTACTGTATCAAGGCGCGGGAGACGTCACCGGGCTGCACGTGTGTTGAACACGGAGGCACCGTTGTTCGGTGCTTAGATCGGATTCGGCCGCGATCTGAATCGCTTTGTGTACGACTCCACCGACCGTGTTCTTGCAACGCTTCCGCATCGCGATCTTCAAAGGTATGAAGATGCACTCCCCTCTCGTTGCTAGTAAGCTCCATAGATTGATCTTGGTGATGCGTAGAAAAATTTTAATTTCTGCAACGATCCCCAACACCTCGCCCCCCCCCCCCCGCGCTGCCGCCTTCCGTGCTGCCCTGCTGTGGTGCTGCCTGTTGATGCCCCCGCTGCCTTTGCCGCCTTTGCCCGCTGATGCTGTCGTGCTACCGCCCGCTAAGCGCCTCGGCGCCGTGCATCAGCTGCCCTCCCCCCCCGCTGCCGCCTCTCGCACCGCCCGCTTCCGCCTCGGCGCGGCGCATCGCTGCTGCCTCGCCTCGTGTCGTCCTCCCCGGCGCCCTCGTTATTGTGCCGTCCGCGCCCCGCTTTCCATGATTAAATCATGCCCAAACCACCCCGAACCGCGCTCTCCTCACACAACCTACCCCGAGCCCGCGTTCTCGTCATACAAACCGCCCCTCTCAGAGAAAACTGCTCCCACCCCAGTGAAACCTAGATCGGCCTGCCGGCGGTGCGGCTCTCTCCGGCGCGATGAGTCATGGACGCGGATGTTTTGGCCGGCGTTGGTTCGACTGGGGAGGCGGCAGTGGAGGCGTAGGGAGCAGTCGCCGGGTGAGAGGCTCTGGCAGCCGTGGTGGAGGCGGCGACAGAGGTGGTGGTCGCGGTGCCGCACCGGGCGATCAATGGCCCTCTAGACTCACCGGGCCGCAGACCGTAGATATCTACCGGCGTGGCATCCCCGTGCCGCCGTCGTTTCGCCTAGCAAATGGTTGGCACGTCACGAGCGATGGCTATGCCACGCCGGGGCCCGCACAACCCGGTCCATGGAACCCCCAAGGTCACTGGGACTTTTGGGAAGGCCGCGACTTCGACACCATCGTCGCCTTCTACAAGTCCCGAGGCATTCGCGCGGACGCTCCAAACGTGCCCCTCGCGCCCCCCGCCGTCCCGGTCATGCAGGCCCGTGCCAGTCGGCGCGCTCGCGTAGGCGCGCCGGCCGCTCCCGCCGCTCCATCGGCTGCCCCTGAGTTTCACATCCCGCCGGAACTGGCGGCGATGCAAGAGCAGGGCGACACACTGGAGTCGCCGGGTTTGATCCATGCGATCTGGAACTCCACGCCGGAGACCGGTTGGATGCTGCCGGCGGATGTGGTTGACCCGAGGGACCCGGCCGACGAGCCGGGATACTGGCAAGTGATCAAGGAGTCGACCGATACACTAGCGCAGCAGTCGGCTACCATGGAGGAATCTTTCGGATACTTTGGCAGTTCCGATGACTTAGACGGCGGCGAAGACGGCGGCCAGCCCGTAGTGGTTGATCTTCTGAGTAGCGAGGATGAGTAGTTAGATTTGTTTTAGTGTTAATCTTTTTTCATGTAAAATTTTGTTCGAATGTAAAATATCCTAAATATGAACGAAATTATGTTGCTTTAATGAGTAATGGAATGGTTGTATACTGTATAAGTTATTGATAATGTTTTAGTTATTGACGAGATATTTCGATTGATATTGTAAAAACGTGAAGTAAACACATGAAATACCGGCAGACCCGAACGGTGGTTGTTGCACTAGGGGTACGTGATCGCATTTTGCGAGGGTGTGTGCATGGCCAATATAGGCCCCACGTAAGATATGTTCGAAATCAGACACCAAACGCACGTCGCGTCAAGTCCGGGAAAAATTTAGTGTTTTTCGTCGGAAAAACCCTAGAAAAAGCTTCGAACGTCAAAAAATACCGAAAATCGTCGTGCTTGCTCCCCATGGTGCCTGAGTACGTGGAAAAAGGTTGGGGGTCATACGGTGGAGGTGAAAAAAAACGTCTTACAAAGTAGCCCGACCAACAGACCCGAACGTAGTTGGGAAAACCCCTCCGGCAGAACGAACCGGAGCTGGCTGCACTAGGTGTACGTGATCGCATGCATGCAATTGCACCAAAGTGTGCATACATGTGGGCACGGCCGACGCCCACGCAAGGTTGGAACGAAAACGGACACAAAAAAAACGTTGCGTCACGTCCGACCAGTGTTTTAGGGGTTTTTCACCGGGAAAATCCTAGCAAATGCGTCGAGCGTGGAAAAAATATGCAAATTGGCGTGGGTGCTGTCGACGGTGATGCCAACGCGTGGAAAAAGTTTTGTGCCATTCGGCGGAGTGAAAAAAACGTAGTTGGGAACCCCCCCCCCCCTCCGGTAGAACGAACCGGAGCTGGTTGCACTAGGTGTACGTGATCGCATGCATGCAATTGCACCAAAGTGTGCATACATGTGGGCACGGCCGACGTATGGCCCCACGCAAGGTTGGAAAAAAATGGACACAAAACGAACGTTGCATCATGTCCGGCCAGTGTTTTATGGGTTTTTCACCTGGAAAATCCTAGGAAATGCATCGAGCGTCGAAAAAATATGCAAATTGGCCTGGGTGCTATCGACAGTGATGCCAACGCATGCAAAAAGTTTCGTGCCATTCGGCGGAGTAAAAAAAACGTAGTTGGGAACCCCCCCCCCTCCGGTAGAATGAACCGGAGCTGGTTGCAGGTGTACGTGATCGCATGCATGCAATTGCACCAAAGTGTGCATACATGTGGGCACGGCCGACGTAGGGCCCCACGCAAGGTTGGAACAAAAACAGACACAAAACGAACGTTGCGTCACGTCCGGCCAGTGTTTTTAGGGGGTTTTCACCAGGAAAATCCTAGGAAATGCATCGAGCGTCGGAAAAATATGCAAATTGGCGTGGGTGGTGTCGACGGTGATGCCAACGCGGGGAAAAAGTTTCGTGCCATTTGGCGGAGTGAAAAAAAAGTAGTTGGGAACCCCCCCTCCGGAAGAACGAACCGGATCTGGTTGCACTAGCTGTACGTGATCGCATGCATGCAATTGCACCAAAGTGTGCATACATGTGTGCACGACCGACGTAGGGCCCCACGCAAGGTTGGAACGAAAACGGACACAAAACAAACGTTGCATCACGTCCGGCCAGTGTTTTAGGGGGTTTTCACCGGGAAAAAACTAGGAAATGCATCGAGCATCGGAAAAATTTGCAAATTGGCGTTGGTGCTGTCGACGGTGATGCCAACGCGTGGAAAAACTTTCGTGCCATTCGGCGGAGCGAAAAAAAAACATAGTTGGGAACCCCACTCCGGCAGAACGAACCGGAGCTGGTTGCACTAGGTGTACGTGATCGCATGCATGCAATTGCACCAAAGTGTGCATACATGTGGGCACGGCCGATGTAGGGCCCCACGCAAGGTTGGAACGAAAACAGACACAAAACAAATGTTGTGTGATGTCCGACCAGTATTTTAGGGGTTTTTCACCGAGAAAATCATAGGAAATGCATCGAGCGTCGGAAAAATATGCAAATTGGCGTAGGTGCTATCGACGGTGATGCCAACACGTGGAAAAAGTTTCGTGCCATTCGGCAGAGTTAAAAAAATGTAGTTGGGAACCCCCCCCCGGCAGAACGAACCGGAGCTAGTTGCACTAGGTGTACGTGATCGCATGCATGCAATTGCACCAAAGTGTGCATACATGTGGGAACGGCCGACGTAAGGCCCCACGCAAGGTCGGAACAAAAACGGACGCAAAACGAACGTTGCGTCACGTCCGGCCAGTGTTTTAGTGTTTTTCCACCGGGAAAATCCTAGGAAATGCATCGAGCGTCGAAAAAAACATGCAAACTGATGTGGGTGTTGTCGACGGTGATGCCAACATGTGGAAAAAGTTTCGTGCCATTCGGCGGAGTGAGAAAAAAACATAGTTGGGACCCCCCCCCCTTCCGGCAGAACGAACCGGAGCTGGTCGCACTAGGTGTATGTGATCGCATGCATGCAATTGCACCAAAGTGTGCATACATGTGGGCACGGCCGACGTAGGACCCCACGTAAGGTTGGAACGAAAACGGATACAAAACAAACGTTGCGTCACGT
Organism: Aegilops longissima; assembly: GCA_021605205.1. NCBI lineage: Eukaryota > Viridiplantae > Streptophyta > Magnoliopsida > Poales > Poaceae > Aegilops > Aegilops longissima. The sequence continues at coordinate 35,090,201 of CM038679.1, read as the reverse complement.
CCGGCCAGTGTTTTAGGGGTTTTTCACCGGGAAAATCCTAGGAAATGCATCAAGTATCAGAAAAATATGCAAAATGGCGTAGGTGTTTTCGATGATGATGCCAACGCGTGGAAAAAGTTTCGTGCCATTCGGCCAAGTGAAAAAAAACATAGTTGGGAACCCCCTCCAGTAGAACGAACCGGAGCTGGTTGCACTAGGTGTACGTGTTCGCATGCATGCAATTGCACCAAAGTGTGCATACATGTGGGCACGCCGACGTAGGGCCCCACACAAGGTTGGAACGAAAACGGACACAAAACGAACATTGCGTCACGTCCTGCCAGTGTTTTAGGGGTTTTTCACCAGGACAATCCTAGGAAATGCATCGAGCGTCGAAAAAATATGCAAACTGGCGCGGGTGCTGTCGATGGTGATGCCAAGGCATGGAAAAAGTTTCGTGCCATTCGGCGGAGTGAAAAAAAACGTAGTTGTGAACCCCCCCCCCCTCCGACAGAACGAACCGGAGCTGGTTGCACCTATGCAATTGCACTAAAGTGTGCATACATGTGGGCACGGCCAACGTAGGGCCCCACGCAGCGTTGGAACAAAAACGGACACAAAACGAACGTTGCGTCACGTCCGGCCAGTGTTTTAGGGGTTTTTCACCGGGAAAATCCTAGGAAGTGCATCGAGCGTCAAAAAAAATATGCAAATTGGCATGGGTGTTGTCGAGGGTGATGCCAACGCATGGAAAAAGTTTCGTGCCATTCGGTGGAGTGAAGAAAAACATAGTTGGGAACCCCCCTCCGGCAGAACAAACCGGAGTTGGTTGCACTAGGTGTACGTGATCGCATGCATGCAATTGTAACAAATGGTGCATACATGTGGGCACGGCCGACGTAGGGCCCCACGCAAGGTTGGAATGAAAACAGACACAAAACGAACATTGTGTCACGTCCGGCCAGTGTTTTAGGGGTTTTTCACCGGGAAAATTCTAGGAAATGCATCGAGCGCCGGAAAAATATGCAAATTGGCGTGGGTGCTGTCGACGGTGATGCCAACGCATGGAAAAAGTTTTGTGCCATTCGGCGGAGTGAATAAATAACGCTTTTATCAATCAATGTATTTTCCATAATGTTTTATTTAAAACAAACGCAATTAATGGATGGGCCCGGCGTATATATGCATGTCCATCAGGGTTAAAGGCCAAGTGGATGCCGCCTCCATGATCGCCAGTCCACGCTGCCTCCACGATCGCCACTACACGCTGCCCAACCCTAGCCATCTGCGTCGGCTGCCCCCGGCGCCATCTGCGGCCGACGCCACGTAACGCCGACGCCCCCGACGCCATCTGCCACCGACGCCACCTCACGCCGACGCCCCAGACATCGACGCACCCGACGCCACCTTCAAACCGACGCCCTAGATGCCGACGCCCCCGATGCCACCTTCAAGCCGACGCCCGGACCCTGCCCCCCGACGCCACCTTCAAGACGACGCCCGGACCCTGCCCCCCGACGCCACCCCAGACGCAATCTGACGCCGACGCCCGTCCATCGGCGCAATGTGAGATCATAATTCTCTTCTTCTTGAATTAGCTGCTATGATAGGATATTAGGGTCATTAGATGAGACCATAATTCTCTTCTTCTTTCACTACTACAGTATTGGCCATAATTGAAGAGTGCGCAAAGCCACATGTCACTGTTGATCCCCCACACAAATGACGAGCACATATTTTCTGCCCGTCGGTGATTTGTATTTTAAAAATAATAAACTAAACCACATCATATATTTTTCAAGCCACACGAAGGTAATGAGCACAACTACAACATGTCAAGACATATAGTTGTTTGTCCAAGATTTTGCATGTGTGTGACTACATGCTAACATATATTAGATGCATGAAATGACATTCGAATGCAACTACTACAAGATCACATCAACATATAGAGAACAAATCATGCATCGAGACATTAAGAAGTAGTTCATATACACGTGGGCACAAGATTTACTAATAACGTTGTTGCATGTACATGAACAAACGAACTATCATGGCAAGATATAATGGTGTGAGTTTTGAGAATACTCTAGTTTTAATAACACAATATTTAGTGCTAGCCAAACATGTCACTCTAAATAAAATTATGGTATCTAAAAAAACAGTAGTATTTTTAGAATACTTAGAAAACACAATAAGTTGCACCTTGGAATGTCTAATTTGATTATGTCTAATGTGAATGAGCTTATATATCTATGAATTTTATTTACAGTTAGCGACCGACGCCATCTGCCACCAACACCACTGCACCGTCATCCCCCAGGGTCGGCACTGATCCCATGGCATGAGGTACTATGCATTCATCATGTTTATCATGTACCCATATAAAGTAGCTAATATTATTTTTGCTCCTATTCCTAGTGATGGTGGAGTATGGAGAGATTTTTTGTTCGGTTGAGAAGTGGTGTCTGTTGGTCAGCAAACTAAACTCTAGGCAGAAAAAGCGTTTGGCAAGCACTAGTATTGAAAAAATGTTGATGATTCCGAGTGTGCTCATGCGGAAATGTTTGCTGAAGTTCATTATTAAATCATATGCGTTGGACAGAAAAAGGTTCACCATGCCATCAAAAAACGGTGCGATATCATTGCACACTGAAGATGTGTTTGACATTTTTGGGCTACAGAACAAGGGCAAAGATGCCATGAAGGCGCTAGGTAAAGGGGGGTTAAAGGCGAAGGTGAAGGTGCCTAGACGTTTCCTAGATTCCAGTACAGGTGAAATGATGATAGACAAGCTGATTGAGAACATCATTGCCAGTGGCACGTAAGATGATGATTTTCTCCGTAGAATGTTTCTGGTTCTTCTAGGCACGGTTCTTGCACCGCAGTCCATGAAAGAAGTTCCTAATGCTCATTATAAGTTAGTGGAGGATGTGGAGGCCATCAAAGCATTTAATTGGAACGCGTTTACTTTACGTGTTTGCGTTGAAGGCATCACAAAGACCTTATCAGATCTTACAAAATTTACTTGACCGATCGGAAACCTTGCCCTCATATAGGTAAATCTTATGATATATTTGTTTCTTTCGAACTATAGTTTGTGAATTTTTTTTGCTAATATACTTCATGTTCATGCAGTACTTGTTTTGGGAGAAAGTGCAGCCACTGGATGAAGAGGCATTTGATCCACTGGCTCATGAATATCCGTTGATGCTTAATTGGTCATAAGATGAGGCTAAGAAGCGCTGCATACGACACGTCATACGGTCGTGGTAATGGGACGGTAAGTTTTAATGGTTCGTACTGCATGCACTTATGTTATTATTTATATGTTGAGCAATTTAAATTGATTTAATGTGTCACAGATTGATGACGTTATAAGTGAGAAGTACAGACAAACATTAATTGCTCAACAAGGAAGAAAGGCGGAGGAAGAATTAGAGCCAGAAGATCGAACAGGTCGTGCCCAAAAAAGGAAAGATAACAGAGACAATGCTTCGTCGAGCAGGGATAGTACATTAGATCATGTGATGAAATGCATCAAAGATATGCAAAAAGAAATTAGACTTCTCCCTGAAAAATGTGCTGAGGTAATGAGTGTTGGGGAACGTAGTAATTTCAAAAAAATTCCTACGCACACGCAAGATCATGGTGATGCATAGCAACGAGAGGGGAGAGTGTTGTCCACGTACCCTCGTAGACCGAAAGCGGAAGCGTTAGCACAACACGGTTGATGTAGTCGTACGTCTTCACGATCCGACCGATCAAGTACCGAACGTACGGCACCTCCTTCAGCACACATTCAGCCCGATGACGTCCCTCTAACTCCGATCCAGCCGAGTGTTGAGGGAGAGTTTCGTCCCTCTAACGCGCATCGTCACCTCGTCCTTAGCCAATCTTCGCTTAATCCGTAGCCCCTGTTTCGAGTTGCAAATATTAGCAACAGAACCAGTATCAAATACCCAGGTGCTACTGCGAGCATTAGTAAGGTACACATCAATAACATGTATATCACATATACCTTTGTTCACCTTGCCATCCTTCTTATCCGCCAAATACTTGGGGCAGTTCCGCTTCCAGTGACCAGTCTGCTTGCAGTAGAAGCACTCAGTTTCAGGCTTAGGTCCAGACTTGGGTTTCTTCTCCTGAGCAACAACTTGCTTGCTGTTCTTCTTGAAGTTCCCCTTCTTCTTCCCTTTGCCCTTTTTCTTGAAACTAGTGGTCTTGTTGACCATCAACACTTGATGCTCCTTCTTGATTTCTACCTCCGCAGCCTTTAGCATTGCGAAGAGCTCGGGAATCGTCTTTTCCATCCCTTGCATGTTATAGTTCATCACGAAGCTTTTGCAGCTTGGTGGCAGTGATTGGAGAATTCTGTCAATGACGCTATCATCCGGAAGATTAACTCCCGGTTGAATCAAGTGATTATTATACCCAGATATCTTGAGTATATTCTCACTGACAGAACTATTCTCCTCCATCTTGCAGCTATAGAACTTATTGAAGACTTCATATCTCTCAATCCGAGCATTTTCTTGAAATATTAACTTCAACTCCTAGAACATCTCATATGCTCCATGACGTTCAAAAGGCCGTTGAAGTCCCGGTTCTAAGCCGTAAAGCATGGCACACTGAACTATCAAGTAGTCATCAGCTTTGCTCTGCCAGACGTTCATAACATCTGGTGTTGCTCCTGCAGCAAGCCTGGCACCCAGCGGTGCTTCCAGGACATAATTCTTCTGTGCAGCAATGAGGATAATCCTCAAGTTACGGACCCAGTCCGTGTAATTGCCACCATCATCTTTCAACTTTGCTTTCTCAAGGAACGCATTAAAATTCAACGGAACAACAGCACGGGCCATCTATCTACAATCAAACATAGACAAGCAAGATACTATCAGGTACTAAGTTCATGATAAATTTAAGTTCAATTAATCATATTAATTAAGAACTCCCACTTAGATAGACATCCCTCTAATCCTCTAAGTGATCACGTGATCCAAATCAACTAAACCATGTCCGATCATCACGTGGATGGAGTAGTTTCAGTGGTGAACATCACTATGTTGATCATATATACTATATGATTCACGCTCGACCTTTCTGTCTCCGTGTTCCAAGGCCATATCTGTTATATGCTAGGCTCGTCAAGTTTAACTTGAGTATTCGCGTGTGCAACTGTTTTTGCACCGTTGTATTTGAACGTAGAGCCTATCACCCCGATCATCACGTGGTGTCTCAAAGACGAAGAACTTTCGCAATGGTGCATTCTCAGGGAGAACACTTATACTTTGATAATTTAGTGAGGGATCATCTTATAATACTACCGACAATCAAAGCAAGATAAGATGCATAAAAGATAAACATCACATGCAATCAATATAAGTGATATGATATGGCCATCATCATCTTGTGCTTGTGATCTCCATCTCGAAGCACCGTCATGATCACCATCGCCACCGGGCGACACCTTGATCTCCATCGTAGCATCGTTGTCGCCTCGCCAATCTTATGCTTCTCGACTATCGCTACCGCTTAGTGATAAGTAAAGCATTACAGGCATTGCATTGCATACAATAATGCGACAACCATATGGCTCCTGCCAGTTGCCGATAACTCGGTTACAAAACATGATCATCTCATACAATAAAATATAGCATCACGTCTTGACCATATATATCACATCACAACATGCCCTGCAAAAACAAGTTAGACGTCCTCTACTTTGTTGTTGCAAGTTTTACGTGGCTGCTACGGGCTTAGCAAGAACCGTTCTTACCTACGCATCAAAACCACAATGATAGTTTGTCAAGTTGGTGCTGTTTTAACCTTCGCAAGGACCGGACGTAGCCACACTCGGTTCAACTAAAGTTGGAGAAACTGACACCCGCTAGCCACCTTTGTGCAAAGCACGTCGGGAGAACCGGTCTCGCGTAAGCGTTCGCGTAATGTCGGTCCGGGCCGCTTCGTCCAACAATACCTCCGAACCAAAGTATGACATGCTGGTAAGCAGTATGACTTATATCGCCCACAACTCACTTGTGTTCTACTCGTGCATATGACATCTACGCATAAAACCAGGCTCGGATGCCACTGTTGGGGAACATAGTAATTTCAAAAAAATTCCTACGTACACGCAAGATCATGGTGATGTGGCAACGAGAGGGGAGAGTGTTGTCCACGTACCCTCGTAGACCGAAAGCGGAAGCGTTAGCACAACGCGGTTGATGTAGTCGTACGTCATCATGATCCGACCGATCAAGTACCGAACGTACGGCACCTCCGAGCAGCACACGTTCAGCCCAATGACGTCCCTCTAACTCCGATCCAGCCGAGTGTTGAGGGAGAGTTTTGTTGGGGAACGTAGTAATTTCAAAAAAATTCCTACGCACACTCAGGATCATGGTGATGCATAGCAACGAGAGGGGAGAGTGTTGTCTACGTACCCTCATAGACCGAAGCGGAAGCGTTGACGCAATGTAGAGGAAGTAGTCGTACGTCTTCCCGATCCGACCGATCCAAGCACCGAAACTACGGCACCTCCGAGTTCTAGCACACGTTCAGCTCGATGACGATCCCCGGGCTTCGATCCAGCAAAGCGTCGGGGAGGAGTTCCGTCAGCACGACGGCGTGGTGACGATCTTGATGTTCTACCGTCGCAGGGCTTCGCCTAAGCACCGCTACAATATGACCGAGGTGGAATATGGTGGAGGGGGGGCACCGCACATGGCTAAGGAACGATCACGAAGATCAATTTCTGTGTCTATGGGGTGCCCCTGCCCCCGTATATAAAGGAGTGGAGGAGGGGAGGGCCGGCCCTCTCTATGGCGCGCCCTAGGGGAGCCCTACTCCCACCGGGAGTAGGATTCCCCCTTTCCTAGTAGAACTAGGAGCCCTTCCAAGTAGTAGGAGTAGGAGGGAAGAAAGGGAAGGGAAAAGAAGAAGGAAGGAAGGGGGCGCCCCCCCCCCCTCCCTAGTCCAATTCGGACTAGCCAATGGGGAGGGGTGCGGCCACCCTTTGAGGCCTTTCTCTCCTTTCCCATATGGCCCATTAAGGCCCAACACGAATTCCGTAACTCCCGGTACTCCGAAAATACCGAATCACTCGGAACCTTTCCGATGTCCGAATATAGTCGTCCAATATATCGATCTTTACGTATCGACCATTTCGAGACTCTTCGTCATGTCCCCGATCTCATCCGGGACTCCAAACTCCTTCGGTACATCAAAACTCATAAACTCATAATATAACTGTCATCGAAACCTTAAGCGTGCGGACCCTACGGGTTCGATAACTATGTAGACATGACCGAGACACGTCTCCGGTCAATAAACAATAGCGGAACCTGGATGCTCATATTGGCTCCCACATATTCTGCGAAGGTCTTTATCGGTCAGACCGCATAACAACATATGTTGTTCCCTTTGTCATCGGTATGTTACTTTCCCGATATTCGATCGTCGGTATCTCAATACCTAGTTCAATCTCGTTACCGGCAAGTCTCTTTACTTGTTCCGTAATACATCATCCCGCAACTAACTCATTAGTTGCAATGCTTGCAAGGCTTAAGTGATGTGCATTACCGAGAGGGCCCACAGATACCTCTCCGACAATCGGAGTGACAAATCCTAATCTCGAAATACGCCAACTCAACAAGTACCTTCGGAGACACCTATAGAGCACCTTTATAATCACCCAGTTACGTTGTGACATTTGGTAGCACACAAAGTGTTCCTCCGGTAAACGGGAGTTGCATAATCTCATAGTCATAGGAACATGTATAAGTCATGAAGAAAGCAATAGCAACATACTAAACGATCAAGTGTTAAGCTAACGGAATGGGTCAAGTCAATCAGATCATTCACCTAATGATGTGATCCCATTAATCAAATAACAACTATTTGTCCATGGTTAGGAAACATAACCATCTTTGATTAATGAACTAGTCAAGTAGAGGCATACTAGTGACACTCTGTTTGTCTATGTATTCACACATGTATTATGTTTCCGGTTAATACAATTCTAGCATGAATAATAAACATTTATCATGAAATAAGGAAATAAATAATAACTTTATTATTGCCTCTAAGGCATATTTCCTTCAGTCTCCCACTTGCACTAGAGTCAATAATCTAGTTCACATCACCATGTGATTTAACACCAATAGTTCACATCTTTATGTGCTTAGTTCACATCTCCATGTGACTAACACCCAAAGGATTTACTAGAGTCAATAATCTAGTTCACATCACTATGTGATTAACACCCAAAGAGTGATCATGTTTTGCTTGTGAGAGATATTTAGTCAATGGGTCTGCCAAATTCAGATCCGTATGTATTTTGCAAATTTCTATGTCTACAATGCTCTGCACTGAGCTACTCTAGCTTATTGCTCCCACTTTCAATATGTATCTAGACTGAAACTTAGAGTCATCTAGATTAGTGTCAAAACTTGCATCGACGTAACCTTTTACGACGAACCTTTTTGTCACGTCCATAATCGAGAAACATATCCTTATTCCACTAAGGATAATTTTACCGCTGTCCAGTGATCTACTCCTAGATCACTATTGTACTCCCTTGCCAAAATCAGTGTAGGGTATACAATAGATCTGGTACACAGCATGGCATACTTTATAGAACCTATGGCTGAGGCATAGGGAATGACTTTCATTCTCTTTCTATCTTCTATTGTGGTCGGGCTTTGAGTCTTACTCAATTTCACACCTTGTAACACAGGCAAGAACTCTTTCTTTGACTGTTCCATTTTGAACTACTTCAAAATCTTGTCAAGGTAGTACTCATTGAAAAACTTATCAAGCGTCTTGATCTATCTCTATAGATCTTGATGCTCATTATGTAAGCAGCTTCTCCGAGGTCTTTCTTTGAACAAACTCCTTTCAAACACTCCTTTATGCTTTGCAGAATAATTCTACATTATTTCTGATTAACAATATGTCATTCACATATACTTATCAGAAATGTTGTAGTGCTCCCACTCACTTTCTTGTAAATACAGGCTTCACATGAAGTTGTATAAAACTATATGCTTTGATCAACTCATCAAAGCATATATTCCAACTCGAGATGCTTGCACCAGTCCATAGATGGATCATTTGGAGCTTGTACATTTTGTTTACACCTTTAGGATTGACAAAACCTTCTGGTTGCATCATATACAACTCTTCTTTAATAAATCCATTAAGGATTGCAGTTTTGTTATCCATTTGCCAGATTTCAAAAAATGCGGCAATTGCTAACATGATCCGGACAGACTTTAAGCATCGATACGAGTGAGAAAATCTCATCATAGTCAACACCTTGAACTTTGTCAAAATCCTTTTTCGACAAGTCTAGCTTTGTAGATAGTAACACTACTATCAGCGTCTGTCTTCCTCTTAAAAATCCATTTAATCTCAATGGCTTGCCGATCATCGGGCAAGTCAACCAAACTCCATACTTTGTTCTCATACATGGATCCCATCTCAGATTTCATGGCCTCAAGCCATTTTGCGGAATCTAGGCTCATCGCCGCTTCCTCATAGTTCGTAGGTTCGTCATGGTCAAGTAGCATGACCTCCAGAACAGGATTACCGTACCACTCTGGTGCGGATTTCACTCTGGTTTACCTACGAGATTCGGTAGTAACTTGATCTGAAGTTACATGATCATCATCATTAGCTTCCTCACTAATTGGTGTAGTAGTCACAAGAACAGATTTACGTGATGAACTATTTTCAATAAGGAGAAGGTACAATTACCTTATCAAGTTCTACTTTCCTCCCACTCACTTCTTTCGAGAGAAACTCCTTCTCTAGAAAGGATCCATTCTTAGCAACGAATATCTTGCCTTCGGATCTGTGATAGAAGGTGTACCCAACAGTTTCCTTTGGGTATTCTATGAATACGCACTTCTCCGATTTGGGTTTGAGCTTATCAGGATGAAACTTTTTCACATAAGCATCACAGCCCCAAACTTTAAGAAACGACAACTTGGGTTTCTTGCTAAACCACAATTCATATGGTGTTGTCTCAACGGATTTAGATGGTGCCCTTTTAACGTGAATGCAGCTGTCTCTAATGCATAACCCCAAAACGATAATGGTAAATTAGTAAGAGACATCATAGATCGCACCATATCCAATAAAGTGCGGTTACGATGTTCGGACACACCATAACGTTGTGGTGTTCCAGGTGGCGTGAGCTGTGAAACTATTCCACATTGTTTTAATTGAAGACCAAACTCGTAACTCAAATATTCGTCTCCGCGATCAGATCACAGAAACTTTATTTTTCTTGTTATGATGATTTTTCCACTTCACTTTGAAATTTTTGAACCTTTCAACTATTTCAGACTTATGTTTCATCAAGTAGATATACCCATATCTGCTCAAATCATCTTGTGAAGGTCAGAAAATAACGATACTTGCCACGAGCATCAACACTCATTGGATCGCATACATCGTATGTATTATTTCCAATAAGTCAGTAGCTTGTTCCATTGTTTTGGAGAACGGAGTTTTAGTCATCTTGCCCAAAAGGCGCGGTTCGCAAGCATCAAATGATTCATAACCAAGTGATTCCGAAAATCCATCTTTATGGAGTTTCTTCATGCGCTTTACACCGATATGACCCAAACGGCAGTGCCACAAATAAGTTGCACTATCATTATTAACTTTGCATCTTTTGGCATCAATATTATGAATATGTGTATCACTACGATCGAGATCCAACAAACTATTTTCATTGGGTGTATAACCATCGAAAGTCTTATTCATGTAAACAGAATAACAATTATTCTTTAACTTCAAATGAATAACCGTATCGCAATAAACATGATTAAATCATATTCATGCTCAATGCAAACACCAAATAACATTTATTTAGGTTTAACACTAATCCCGTAAGTATAGGGAGTGTGCGATGATGATCATATCAATCTTGGAACTACTTCCAACACTCATCGTCACTTCCCCTTCAAATAGTCTCTGTTTATTCTGTAACTCCTGTTTCGAGTTACTAATCTTAGCAACCGAACAAGTATCAAATACTCAGGGGCTACTATAAACACTAGTAAGGCACACATCAATAACCTGTATATCAAATATACTCTTGTTCACTTTGCCATCCTTCTTATCCACCAAATATTTAGGGCATTTCCGCTTCCAGTGACCATTTCCTTTGCAGTGTAAGCACTCAGTTTTAGGCTTTGGTCCAGCTTTGGTCTTCTTCACGGGAGTGAAAACTTGTTTGCCATTCTACTTGAAGTTTACCTTTCTTTCCCTTTGCCCTTTTCTTGAAACTAGTGTTCTTGTCAATCATCAACACTTGATGCTCTTTCTTGATTTCTACCTTCATCGATTTCAACATCACGAAGAGCTCGGGAATCATTTTCATCATCCCTTGCATACTATAGTTCATCACGAAGTTCTAGTAACTTAGTGATGGTGACTAGAGAACTCTGTCAATCACTATCTTATCTGGAAGATTAACTCCCACTTGATTCAAGCGATTGTAGTACCCAGACAATCTGAGCACATGCTCACTAGTTGAGCGATTCTCCTCCATCTTTTAGCTGTAGAACTTGTTGGAGATTACCTATCTCTCAACTCGGGTATTTGCTTGAAATACTAACTTCAATTCCTGGAACATCTCATATGGTCCATGACGTTCAAAACGTCTTTGAAGTCCCGATTCTAAGCCGTTAAGCATGGTGCACTAAACTATCAAGTAGTCATCATATTGAGCTAGCCAAACGTTCATAACGTCTGCATCTACTCCTGCAATAGGTCTGTCACCTAGCGGTGCATCAAGGATATAATTCTTTTGTGCAGCAATGAAGATAAACCTCAGATCACGGATCCAATCCGCATCATTGCTACTAACATTTTTCAACATAATTTTTCTCTAGGAACGTATCAAAATAAACATATGAAAGCAACAACGCGAGCTATTGATCTACAACATAATTTGCAAAATACTACCAGGACTAAGTTCATGATAAATATAAGTTCAATTAATCATACTACTTAAGAACTCCCACTTAGACAGACATCTCTCTAGTCATCTAAGTGATCACGTGATCCAAATCAACTAAACCATGTCCGATCATCACGTGAGATGGAGTAGTTTTCAATGGTGAACATCACTATGTTGATCATATCTATTATATGATTCATGCTCGACCTTTCGGTCTCCGTGTTCCGAGGCCATATCTGTTATATGCTAGGCTCGTCAAGTTTAACCTGAGTATTCCGCGTGTGCAACTGTTTTGCACCCGTTGTATTTGAACGTAGAGCCTATCACACCCGATCATCACGTGGTGTCTCAAAGACGAAGAACTTTCATAGCGGTGCATACTCGGGAGAACACTTATACCTTGATAATTTAGTGAGAGATCATCTTATAAAGCTACCGCCAAACTAAGCAAAATAAGATGTATAAAAGATAAACATCACATGCAATCAAAAATATGTGACATGATATGGCCATCATCATCTTGTGCCATTGATCTCCATCTCCAAAGCATCGTCATGATTTCCATCTTCACCGGCATGACACCATGATCTCCATCATCTTGATCTATATCAATGTGTCGTCACATGGTCGTCTCGCCAACTATTGCTCTTGCAACTATTGCTATCGCATAGCGATAAAGTAAAGCAATTATTTGGCGCTTGCATCTTATGCAATAAAGAGACAACCATAAGGCTTCTGCCAGTTGCCGATAACTTCAACAAAACATGATCATCTCATACAACAACTTATATCTCATCATGTCTTGACCATATCACATCACAACATGCCCTGCAAAAACAAGTTAGACGTCCTCTACTTTGTTGTTGCAAGTTTTACGTGGCTGCTACGGGCTTAGCAAGAACCGTTCTTACCTCGCATCAAAACCACAGCGATAGTTTGTCAAGTGGGTGCTGTTTTAACCTTCGCAAGGACGGGCGTAGCCACACTCGGTTCAACTAAAGTTGAGAAACCGACACCGCTAGTCACCTGTGTGCAAAGCACGGCGGTAGAACCAGTCTCGCGTAAGCGTCGCGTAATGTCGGTCCGGCCGCTTCATCCAACAATCTTGCCGAACCAAAGTATGACATGCTGGTTGGTAAGTATGACTTATATCGCCCACAACTCACTTGTGTTCTACTCGTGCATATAACATCTACGCATAAAACCAGGCTCGGATACCCTGTTGGGGAGCGTAGTAATTTCAAAAAATTCCTACGCACACGCAGGATCATGGTGATGCATAGCAACGAGAGGGGAGAGTGTTGTCTCGTACCCTCGTGAGACCGAAGCGGAAGCGTTGGCTTAGCGTAGAGGAAGCAGTCGTACGTCTTCCCGATCCGACCGATCCAAGCACCGAAACTACGACACCTCCGAGTTCTAGCACACGTTCAGCTCGATGACGATCCCCGGGCTTCGATCCAGCAAAGCGTCAGGGAGGAGTTCCGTCAGCACGATGGCGTGGTGACGATCTTCATGTTCTACCACCGCTACAACATGACCGAGGTGGAATATGGTGGAGGGGGGCACCGCGCACGGCTAAGGAACGATCACGAAGATCAATTTCTGTGTCTATGGGGTGCCCCCTGCCCCCGTATATAAAGGAGTGGAGGAGGGGAGGGCCGGCCCTCTCTATGGCGCGCCCTAGGGGAGTCCTACTCCCACCGGGAGTAGGATTCCCCCTTTCCTAGTAGAACTAGGAGCCCTTCCAAGTAGTAGGAGTAGGAGGGAAGGAAAGGGAAGGGAGAAGGAGAATGAAGGAAGGGGGCGCCCCCCCTCCCTAGTCCAATTCGGACTAGCCAATGGGGAGGGGTGCGGCCACCCTTTGAGGGCTTTCTCTCCTTTTCCGTATGGCCCATTAAGGCCCAATATGAATTCTCGTAACTCCCCGGTACTCCCGAAAATACCGGAATCACTCGGAACCTTTCCGATGTCTGAATATAGTCGTCCATTATATCGATCTTTACGTCTCGACCATTTCGAGACTCGTCATGTCCCCGATCTCATCCTGGACTCCGAACTCCTTCGGTACATCAAAACTCATAAACTCATAATATAACTATCATCGAAACCTTAAGCGTGCGGACCCTACGGGTTCGAGAACTATGTAGACATGACCGAGACACGTCTCCGGTCAATAACCAATAGCGGAACCTGGATGCTCATATTGGCTCGCACATATTCTACGAAGATCTTTATCGGTCAGACCGCATAACAACATACGTTGTTCCCTTTGTCATCGGTATGTTACTTGCCCGAGATTCGATCGTCGGTATCTCAATACCTAGTTCAATCTCGTTACCGGCAAGTCTCTTTACTCGTTCTGTAATACATCATCCCGCAACTAACTCATTAGTTGCAATGCTTGCAAGGCTTAAGTGATGTGCATTACCGAGAGGGCCCACAGATACCTCTCCAACAATCGGAGTGACAAATCCTAATCTCGAAATACGCCAACTCAACAAGTACCTTCGGAGACACCTATAGAGCACCTTTATAATCACCCAGTTACGTTGTGATGTTTGGTAGCACACAAAGTATTCCTCCGGTAAACGGGAGTTGCATAATCTCATAGTCATAGGAACATGTATAAGTCATGAAGAAAGCAATAGCAACATACTAAACGATCAAGTGCTAAGATAACGGAATGGGTCAAGTCAATCAGATCATTCACCTAATGATGTGATCCCATTAATCAAATAACAACTCTTTGTCCATGGTTAGGAAACATAACCATCTTTGATTAATGAGCTAGTCAAGTAGAGGCATACTAGTGACACTCTGTTTGTCTATTATTCACACATGTATTATGTTTCCGGTTAATACAATTCTAGCATGAATAATAAACATTTATCATGAAATAAGGAAATAAATAATAACTTTATTATTGCCTCTAGGGCATATTTCCTTCAAGTTTCGTCAGCACGACGGCGTGGTGACGATGTTGATGTTCTACCAACGCAGGGCTTTGCCTAAACACCGCTACAGTATTATCGAGGTGGACTATGGTGGAGGGGGGCACCGCACACGGTTCGAAGAGATCAACTGATCAACTTGTGTCTCTAGAGGTGCCCCCCTGCCCCCGTATATAAAGGAGCAAGGGGGGGTGCGGCCGGCCAAGGGGAGGGCGCGCCAGGAGGAGTCCTACTCCCACCGGGAGTAGGACTCCCCCCTTTCCTAGTTGGAATAGGATTCGGGAGGGGGAAAGAGGAGGGAGAGAAGGAAGGGGGGCGCCGCCACCCTCTCCTTGTCCTATTCGGACTAGTGGGGAGGGGCGCGCGGCCCAGCCCTGGCCGCCTCTCCTCTTCTCCGTAAAGGCCCACTCAGGCCCATTTACCTCCCGGGGGGTTCCGGTAACCTCCCGGTACTCCGGTAAAATCCCGATTTCACCCGGAACACTTCCGATATCAAAACATAGGCTTCCAATATATCAATCTTCATGTCTCGACCATTTCGAGCCTCCTCGTTATGTCCGTGATCACATCCTGGACTCCGAACAACCTTCCGTACATCAAAACATATAAACTCATAATATAACTGTCATCGTAACGTTAAGCGTGCGGACCCTACGAGTTCGAGAACTATGTAGACATGATCGAGACACGTCTCCGGTCAATAACCAATAGCGGAACCCGGATGCTCATATTGGCTCCCACATATTCTACGAAGATCTTTATCGGTCAGACCGCATAACAACATACGTTGTTCCCTTTGTCATTGGTATGTTACTTGCCCGAGATTCGATCGTCGGTATCTCAATACCTAGTTCAATCTCGTTACCGGCAAGTCTCTTTACTCGTACTATAATACATCATCCCGCAACCAACTCATTAGTTGCATTTCTTGCAAGGCTTACGTGATGTGCATTACCGAGAGGGCCCAGAGATACCTCTCTGACAATCGGAGAGACAAATCCTAATCTCGAAATACGCCAACCCAACAAGTACCTTCGGAGACACCTGTAGAGCTCCTTTATAATCATCCAGTTACGTTGTGACGTTTGGTAGCACACAAAGTGTTCCTTCGGTAAACGGGAGTTGCATAATCTCATAGTCATAGGAACATGTATACGTCATGAAGAAAGCAATAGCAACATACTAAACGATCGTGTGCTAAGCTAACGAAATGGGTCATGTCAATCACATCATTCTCCTAATGATGTGATCCTATTAATCAAATGACAACTCATGTCTATGTCTAGGAAACATAACCATCTTTGATCAACGAGCTAGTCAAGTAGAGGCATACTAGTGACAATCTGTTTGTCTATGTATTCACACATATATTATGTTTCCGGTTAATACAATTCTAGCATGAATAATAAACATTTATCATGATATAAGGAAATAAATAATAACTTTATTATTGCCTCTAGGGCATATTTCCTTCAGTCTCCCACTTGCACTAGAGTCAATAATCTAGATTACACAAGAATGATTCTAACACCCATGGAGCCTTGGTGCTGATCATGTTTTGCTCGTGGAAGAGGCTTAGTCAACGGTCGCAACATTCAGATCTGTATGTATCTTGCAAATTTCTATGTCTCCCACTGGACTAGATCCGGATGGAATTGAAGTGTCTCTTGATGTGCTTGGTTCTCTTGTGAAATCTGGATTCCTTCGCCAAGGCAATTGCACCAGTATTGTCACAAAAGATTTTCATTGGACCCGATGCACTAGGTATGACACCTAGATCGGATATGAATTCCTTCATCCAAACTCCTTCATTTGCTGCTTCCGAAGCAGCTATGTACTCCGCTTCACACGTAGATCCTGCCACGACGCTTTGTTTAGAACTGCACCAACTGACAGCTCCATCGTTCAATGTAAACACGTATCCGGTTTGCGATTTAGAATCGTCCGGGTCAGTGTCAAAGCTTGCATCAACGTAACCATTTACGATGAGCTCTTTGTCACCTCCATAAACGAGAAACATATCCTTAGTCCTTTTCAGGTATTTCAGGATGTTCTTGACCGCTGTCCAGTGATCCACTCCTGGATTACTTTTGTACCTCCGTGCTAGACTTATAGCAAGGCACACATCAAGTCTGGTACACAGCATTGCATACATGATAGAGCCTATGGCTGAAGCATAGGGAACATCTTTCATCTTCTCTCTATCTTCTGCAGTGGTCGGGCATTGAGTCTTACTCAACTTCACACCTTGTAACACAGGCAAGAACCCTTTCTTTGCTTGATCCATTTTGAACTTCTTCAAAACTTTGTCAAGGTATGTGCTTTGTGAAAGTCCAATTAAGCGTCTTGATCTATCTCTATAGATCTTGATGCCCAATATGTAAGCAGCTTCACCGAGGTTTTTCATTGAAAAACTCTTATTCAAGTATCCTTTATGCTATCCAGAAATTCTATATCATTTCCAATCAGCAATATGTCATCCACATATAATATCGAAATGCTCTGAGCTCCCACTCACTTTCTTGTAAATACAGCCTTCTCCAAAAGTCTGTACAAAACCAAATGCTTTGATCACACTATCAAAGCGTTTATTCCAACTCCGAGAGGCTTGCACCAGTCCATAAATGGATCGCTGGAGCTTGCACACTTTGTTAGCTCCTTTGGATCGATAAAACCTTCGGTTGCATCATATACAACTCTTCTTCCGTAAATCCATTCAGGAATGCAGTTCTGACATCCATTTGCCAAATTTCATAATCATAAAATGCGGCAATTGCTAACATGATTCGAACAGACTTAAGCATCTCTACGGGTGAGAAGGTCTCATCGTAGTCAATCCCTTGAACTTGTCGAAAACCTTTCGCGACAAGTCGAGTTTTGTAGACAGTAACATTACCGTCAGTCTTCTTCTTGAAGATCCATTTATTCTCAATTGCTTGCCGATCATCGGGCAAGTCAACCAAAGTCCACACTTTGTTCTCATACATGGATCCCATCTCAGATTTCATGGCCTCAAGCCATTTTGCGGAATCTGGGCTCACCATCGCTTCTTCATAGTTCGTAGGTTCGTCATGGTCTAGTAACATAACTTCCAGAACAGGATTACCGTACCACTCTGGTGCGGATCTTACTCTGGTTGACCTACGAGGTTCAGTAACAACTTGATCTGAAGTTCCAAGATCATCATCATTAACTTCCTCACTAATTGGTGTAGGTGTCGCAGAAACCGGTTTCTATGATGAACTACTTTCCAATAAGGGAGTAGGTACAGTTACCTCATCAAGTTCTACTTTCCTCCCACTCACTTCTTTCGAGAGAAACTCCTTCTCTAGAAAAACTCCTAATTTAGCAAAAAAAGTCTTGCCTTCGGATTTGTGATGGAAGGTGTATCCAACAGTTTCCTTTGGGTATCCTATGAAGACACAGTTCTCCGATTTGTGTTCGAGCTTATCAGGTTGAAGCTTTTTCACATAAGCATCGCAGCCCCAAACTTTAAGAAATGACAACTTTGGTTTCTTGCCAAACCATAGTTCATAAGGCGTCGTCTCAACGGATTTTGATGGTGTCCTATTTAACGTGAATGCAGCCGTCTCTAAAGCATAACCCCAAAACGATAGCGGTAAATCAGTAAGAGACATCATAGATCGCACCATATCTAGTAAAGTACGATTACGACGTGCGGACACACCATTACGCCGTGGTGTTCCGGGTGGCGTGAGTTGCGAGACTATTCCGCATTGTTTCAAATGTAGACCAAACTCGTAACACAAATATTCTCCTCCACGATCAGATCGTAGAAACTTTATTTTCTTGTTATGATGATTTTCAACTTAACTCTGAAATTCTTTGAACTTTTCAAAAGTTTCAGACTTATGTTTCATTAAGTAGATATTCCCATATCTGCTTAAATCATCTGTGAAGGTGAGAAAATAACGATATCTGCCACGAGCCTCAACATTCATCGGACCACATACATCTGTATGTATGATTTCCAACAAATCTGTTGCTCTCTCCATAGTTCCGGAGAACGGTGTTTTAGTCATCTTGCCCATGAGGCACGGTTCGCAAGTACCAAGTGATTCATAATCAAGTGGTTCCAAAAGTCCATCGGTATGGAGTTTCTTCATGCGCTTTACACCAATATGACCTAAACGGCAGTGCCACAAATAAGTTGCACTATCATTATCAACTCTGCATCTTTTGGCTTCAACATTATGAATATGTGTATCACTACTATCGAGATTCAATAAAAATAGACCACTCTTCAAAGGTGCATGACCATAAAAGATATTACTCATATAAATAGAACAACCATTATTCTCTGATTTAAATGAATAACCATCTCGCATTAAACAAGATCCAGATATAATGTTCATGCTCAACACTGGCACCAAATAACAATTATTTAGGTCTAATACTAATCCCAAAGATATACCCCGCGGTATAAACCGTCGGATGTATGACCCGGCTGGAGTTTGGCGATTCACTGGCGACCCACTTGGACCTGGCCGTTTACGATTCATTGGTAATCCGGCAGGCGGGTCAGAGGAGCGGCAAGACCCGGTGGCCCAACGGGCGGTTCATGAAAGGCCGGCTCATGTTATGGTGGGCCGGTTTAAGAGGAAGACATAAGGAGTATTCTACTACAAAGGAAGCAAGACTAGGACTCCACTTGTAATAGAGTAATCCTAATCCAACTAGGACTAGTCATGTAAACCGCCCCTTCAACATATATAAGGAGGGGCAGGGCACCCCAAGAGGGAGAAGCAAGAAACAATCTCTAGGGCTAGACACAACTAGAGGAGAGCCGGTTTACGGCAACTCCCTCGTGATGATAATGAGATCTAGCCTCAAACAACATGTAGGGTTTTTATCGGATGATTTTTCCCAGGACCCGAAGCTGTCTAAATCTTTGTCTTGCATGTTGCATCTCTCGATTCCGCTCAACCCCTCTCAAGCTACCACACAAATGCGTTGGCCTCGCGACTAAGTCCTCACACTAAGGACATCTGACGTGTTAATTCCACGACAGTTGGCGCCTACCGTTGGACCTGCGCACGATGGTGTTGAGTTCTTGAAGGGATTTCATTCAGGGATCGTGAAGCTCGCGTCATGTCAAAGGAAAAAAGCGCATGCACGGAAAGCACGCAGGGTAACCCGGCATGAGACAGCCCTGAACAGAGTCGGCACGTTCATCAGTCTATGTTCAGAATTATTATTAATTTTGAGGTTGGGAGATGCAAGTTGGAAGATTGAGGGATTAGGGTTCAGTACACCGCCGTCGCGTCATTTCAATCCACCGAGTCCGGGACGAGATCTTCTGTACAAGGTGATTTATCTGCCACGTTTCTACTCCAAAGGCTGACAGGAATTTTTCTATAGGTGTCGCGCGCCGGGTCGGGTCAATCAACACACGCGTGAGGAGAAAAGAGTCAAAATACGAGGCGTTTTCATAAATTGATCTGCCAAAGACTATTGCTACTGTTGCTCGGAGTAGTACTACTTCCGATAAACAATTATGCTGCTGTTGCTTGAAGGTAAGACTACGGAATAGCTTCACACACGATCACTATGCACGACCGGTGGACGATGGGTAGGATCTGAAGTTGGTTAGGTATGAAGGGATTTGAACTAATGATTACTAGCCTGTGTCGTCCCTGCATCGGCCGCGAAAACATCAGCTGCGTAGCACTACTCGTAAGACTATATGTTGTTACAGATTGCATAAAGTGATTTTGAGGAGGCAACCTATCCTGCTTCACGTGAGCATGCATGTTTGGACAAGGATTGCAACCCGGGTCAAGCTGGTAGGTGAAACAGGTCCAATCACCAGCGCCGTATGTCGAGGACGGCTTGTTGGAGAAAATTAACGGGCGTGAGATTCCTCGGACGTGCATCGTTGCCGCGCCAGCCGGCCCCACTGCTCCTCTGCTCCGACTCGACCTCGTACTGTCGTGCTGTCGGACCGCCCCGGTTTCGTTTTCCTTCTCGCCGAAGTGGCCCCGTCTTCGATTGACGCCGCTACTATCTGTCGCTGGGTACGGGTCCAGCCTCCCCGGGCGCGCGTCCTCACATGCGGCCTCGCCTCCCGCTATTGTTCTGCTGCGATTAGCGGCCGCACCCAGGGCCGTCGTTTCGTCAACTCAACTCACCGGATTGTCGGGTCGTCTCCACTTTGAACCGCCCTCGTGCAAGCTCACGCCCGCGGCCTTGAGTCGCCCATAGCAAATAAACCGCCGACGCAAGGGTTTGGAGTTCTGCTGTGCGCCGCCGACGCAAAGTGGTGTGTCGAATCCGATCAATCAACAAGCGCGTGTGCAGGCAAGGGTGAACCCCCGAGTGATCCATCCATTGGTCCGTCAGCACAAGAAGAAAAGTCAAACCAACAATAAATTGGAGGAGGATTTGGTCGTGGGTGCCCTGCCCCTCCTGTACTACGTAGTACTCCCACTAGTACGTGACGTGAAGGGTGGTGAAGCTACACATCAAAATTGTTTAATCTTCAATCATTACTTCTGACAAAGACATGCGACCAGAAGCGTCAATGCAAGCTCAGTGGGCATCCACAAAAGCAGCACTATGCATTATCCAACGCCAGTGTCCGTATTCATCTGGCAAAAATACCAGGTGTTATTTTTCAAATGTATTTTTATCAATAGATGTTAACTCATCTGACAATAGTTATTTTGTCCTATAATATTTTTATGCAGGACAGCTATAAAAAGAAAAAGGGGTGGTATTACACCGCGGAGGCACGTTCGGCTGTGCCGCGCAGCTTCACGGACACGGGTATCGTGGTCCGGTTTACATCAATGCGCCGGCCGACTCGCCCGTCCGTACCGCCTTACAAATGCCATGGACAACTCGCATGTCCGCGCCAACTTACAAACGTCGCGGCCGACTCACCCGTCCGCACCGGTTTATCACGCCGCGGCCGGTTCACCCGTGAGCGATTTCAACTTCACCTAGTGATCATCAATTTCATGGCGGATTATTTCCGGCCTGGCACATCAGGTGATATCCATCTAAAATATATTTATTGGTACATATTATAGAGCAGTTTATCTTTGTCTTGGTCTGCAACATTGTTGATGCAGGACAATTGTTCACTACATCAAAATGACGTGGTTAACTCGCCCGTTCGCGCCGGTTTACAACACCGCGGTCGGTTCATCTGTTTGAGCCACCTCTGATGCTGAGGTCATCTTTTCCGTCCGTCTCTCGCGGCATGTTCTACCTCAGCATACTGGGCCGCACCTGTCTGCATGAGCTGTTTATTGAGTATGAGCAAGTCACAGCTTGGGTAGCCCGGTTTTCTTTCAACAAAATGGAGGCAAATTATCATATACTATCAACCGCCGTCTGCACTGATTGGTTCAATAGGCAGGCGCACAAGTCGTCGCCACTACAGTTTGGTTAACTTCAAATCACCAGTTGGAAGGAACCATTGGCCGAGTTGCTAACACGGCTCATACAGGATCATTTATAACCCGCCGCAGTCACCTCAACCTTCTGTGGAT
This sequence comes from Aegilops longissima, assembly GCA_021605205.1. NCBI lineage: Eukaryota > Viridiplantae > Streptophyta > Magnoliopsida > Poales > Poaceae > Aegilops > Aegilops longissima. Next base: position 35,067,771 of record CM038679.1, on the reverse strand, counting down.
TCACATCGTGCTATCAACACCAATGATATACAAGTAAAGCCGGTTTATATCACGGTCAAATATGGAAGAGTCTCAAGCCAACTCCTCGAGTCACCTTTGAGACTCGGGGGCTACAATGACATGATTCAGCAAATCTTGCAAGTTTTAGCAAATTTAAGAACCCCAGGACGATGGAGGGAAGGATAACCCAGTCCCGGAGGCTACTGTTATATTCATGAAAATTTAAAGGCCGTCAAAAAATTTCCGGCTTAGAAAATATATGACAGTTACAAAATCTCGGCTCAATGAAGAAGTTCCGGGTCATCAGAAAGGATTCCGGTTTACAATCCGGCTCAAGGGAAGTCAGTATCACTGAAGCTCTCAAATATCCGGTTTACAATCTGGTTCACGAGAAATTTGTTCTCCCACAAAGCTCTGAAGCTCTCAAATCCGGTTTAAAAACGTCCGATTCAAAAAGGAATTAACCTTCTCGCAAGTTCGAGTTTAAAGGCCGTCAGAAAATTTCCGGCTGAAAATGAAGATTCCGATTTAAAATCCGGTTCAAGGGAAAGATGTCTCCCATAAAGCTTTGAAGCTCTCAATATCCGGTTCAAAATCTCGGTTCAAGAAGAATTTATCTCTTGCAAAAAGTTAAAGGTTGCCAAAGAGGACCTGCTGCCCTGACGCGCGGTTCAAACATGGGTATCCCGCCTTATTGGCTTATCATATTATTGGTTACATGGGGGCTTCAGCCGACAAAGCGGAGTTCTGTCCATTAATCCGGCTATCATTCCACAACAAAGCTTGAGAGCTTCACACCCAAGGGGCCAAAGAGAGTATTGTTGCTGAAAGCACGACTCAAACATAGGCACCCATTGAGCACAGCTCACAAAGTTACTTGGGGGCTCTTTGTGTAAAGTAACAAAGAGTTTGAAAGGACCCTTGTAATTGGGTATCGACCCACGGCTTGGAAGCCTGGTGTATTCACCTAAAACCCCGGGTTAACCTGCCTTCATCAAGTAAGCCACTCCTATCCAGGTAATCCTGGCATGACCCGTCGAACGTTTGACAAGTTACTCTCATAGAGACCCTGAACTTGTCAAAGTTAAAACGACGATTGGTTAGTTGAAGGCCCATCTTAAAAGGCTTTGTCAAATGGTTTAACTCAGCGGCCTGGCAGCCCACGAAAAGCCTTGAATTTGGGCCTCGCAGCCCTAGAAAAGCCTCGACTACAAGTTTTATTTGCTTTTGCTTTTTGCAAAGTTTTATCTCTTTTTTGATAAAGTTATAAGTTAAACCGGTATCTAATGACCCGGCCAGACCATATGTCATTACATCAACCCGGTGTTTCTTAACCCGGCATGGCTTACAGTTATCAGCTATTAGCACATAATCCATTATGAACCGGCATCTCTTAATCCGGCCTGGCTTTGACTACAAGTCGCCAGTATGATCATCCGGTGTTTATTATAACCCGGCATGGCTTCATTATACACCAGCAAGGCATGGTGGGGGTTATCAGTACTCAAGATTTGGGTTATCACCCTTACTACAAAAAAGTTGGCAAACCAACGATGTGATTCAATGTCACAGGTATGATATATTTCATATTTGATTATTCTTAAGTGCAGCTTTGGTTATAAACCCAGGTTATATGTTGGGCATTATGACCCGTCCGGCGGTAAACCGCGAGGACACTTTAAACTTGTCGTATGCAGAAACAGGTTGAATAAAGCATAATTATAAATCACCGGCGTTTATTAACCCGGCCTGGCTTTAAGATGGTAAGTCGCCAGTATATGATGAGAAATTATCCGGTGTTTGTTAACCCGACCTGACTTTGGACTATAAGTCGCCAGTATATATTTGGATTGCGCCATTGGAATCATGCACTCATAAATCATTGGATTATATTATTCAAATCTTCAAATAGCCAACATGGCTGGATTTTCTTATGGTTATCAATAACCAGTATTATGATCAAGGTTTTAAGTCGCTTTAGCGCAATGGCTATCATATTATCAATGGATATGATTTATTCTACAATTGAAGGAATAGTCCCGTGTCGCTGCAGGCTTACAACCCGGCACTTGGGGGCTACATTATTCAAGTTGAGATTACATCAAATATGCAAGTCTCATGTCGTTGCAAGCATGCACCATGAGACTTGGGGGCTAATGCAAAGTCATTTTTATTGGCCTTATTGAAGAGCCGACTTATCACATCATAATGAGCCGGCCCTTGGGGGCTACCAATTGCTCCTGTCAACAATTCAAGGTACAACGCTTTTTATTCATTATATTGAAGGGTCCACTGCTCAGTTGGTAAAGCACAAGGCTCTTAACCTTGCGGGCGTGGATTCAAGTCCCATGATGGGGGTTACATCATATGATGTTATTTTCATTGAAGTATATATCAAGTCCCAACTCAATATTATTTTACTGAGCTGGCCCTTGGGGGCTACACATCATTGCTCAAATCTACATGATTATACCTACAAAGTCCCTGCTCATTATTGCATAATGACCCGGCCCTTGGGGGCTACACTCGTTGAAGTTTTTAAGAGCATAAGGCAATTTCAAGTCCCAGATTGCTGCAAGCATGACAACCCGGCACTTGGGGGCTACATATATGGAATATACCGTTTTTACTAGTGACTGGGATGAACATGGATTTCTTCAAAAAGTGGCAATATTGATATTAAAGCAAGTCTTAAGCCATCACTTTGTTTTGCTCAAGACTTGGGGGCTACAGGTATTATATTATTATCGAATAACTATTTTCAAATTCTCAGTTTTGAGCAAACCAGATTGACCCGGCGTCACCAATCATTACGACCCTGTGTCTGCAACCCGGCGTCATCAATAATCATGAACCGGCGTTGGCAACAATCATGACCCGGAAGTATCAGTTTTTATAACCTGATAATGGTGGTAATCATAAACCGACAAGTTCTACATTCTCAAACCGACTGAATATCAGTTGAATATTTGAAGACCAATATTTTTGTAAAGTCAGAGCATTGAAGGCCGATTCAAATGGATTCTTTATTTACAAAATATCTTCTGCAAGCAAATTGATTATGAAGCTGGTATATTGACTCGGATTTTTTAGAAGGAAGAAATGACAAGGAATTAAGGATGATCAAGTGCCGGTTTAGAAGAATATTTAAACCAGAGCACAACCCGACAAATTTTTTCTGGTGTTTATGTTGCAGATCAGTTTAACATGGATGAATCCAAATTAAACTGGGGGCGAATGTCGGGGATATACCCCACGGTATAAACCGTCGGATGTATGACCAGGCTGGAGTTTGGCGATTCACTGGCGACCCACTTGGACCTGGCCGTTTACGATTCATTGGTAATCCGGCAGGCGGGTCAGAGGAGCGACAAGACCCGGTGGCCCAACGGGCGGTTCATGAAAGGCCGGCTCATGTTATGGTGGGCCGGTTTAAGAGGAAGACATAAGGAGTATTCTACTACAAAGGAAGCAAGACTAGGACTCCACTTGTAATAGAGTTATCTTAATCCAACTAGGACTAGTCATGTAAACCGCCCCTTCAACATATATAAGGAGGGGCAGGGCACCCCAAGAGCGAGAAGCAAGAAACAATCTCTAGAGCTAGACACAACTAGAGGAGAGCCGGTTTACGGCGACTCCCTCGTGATGATAATGAGATCTAGCCTCAAACAAGGGTTTTTACCGGATGATGTTTCCCGGGGCCCGAAGCTGTCTAAATCTTTGTCTTGCGTGTTGCGTCTCTCGATTCCGCTCAACCCCTCTCAAGCTACCACACAGATGCGTTGGCCTCGTGACTAAGTCCTCACACTAAGGACATCTGATGTGTTAATTCCACGACACGTGCCGACCGCGATCACATCGACTTTGGAACCATTTCCCACGCGCATCATCACCTCGTCCTTAGCCAATCTTCGCTTAATCCGTAGCCCCTGTTTCAAGTTGCAAATATTAGCAACAGAACCAGTATCAAATACCCAGGTGCTACTGCGAGCATTAGTAAGGTACACATCAATAACATGTATATCACATATACCTTTGTTCACCTTGCCATCCTTCTTATCCGCCAAATACTTAGGGCAGTTCCGCTTCCAGTGACCAGACTTGGGTTTCTTCTCCTGAGCAGCAACTTGCTTGTTGTTCTTCTTGAAGTTCCCCTTCTTCTTCCCTTTGCCCTTTTTCTTGAAACTAGTGGTCTTGTTGACCATCAACACTTGATGCTCCTTCTTGGTTTCTACCTCCGTAGCCTTTAGCATTGCGAAGAGCTCGGTAATCGTCTTTTCCATCCCTTGCATGTTATAGTTCATCACGAAGCTTTTGTAGCTTGGTGGCAGTGATTGGAAAATTCTGTCAATGACGCTATCATCCGGAAGATTAACTCCCAGTTTAATCAAGTGATTATTATACCCAGATATCTTGAGTATATGCTCACTGACAGAACTATTCTCCTCCATCTTGCAGCTATAGAACTTATTGGAGACTTCATATCTCTCAATCCGGGCATTTGCTTGAAATATTAACTTCAACTCCTGGAACATCTCATATGCTCCATGACGTTCAAAACGTCGTTGAAGTCCCGGTTCTAAGACGTAAAGCATGGCACACTGAACTATCGAGTAGTCATCAGCTTTGCTCTGCCAGACGTTCATAACATCTGGTGTTGCTCCTGCAGCAAGCCTGGCACCCAGCGGTGCTTCCAGGAAGTAATTCTTCTATGCAGCAATGAGGATAATCCTCAAGTTACGGACCCAGTCCGTGTAATTGCTACCATCATCTTTCAACTTTGCTTTCTCAAGGAACGCATTAAAATTCAACGGAACAACAGCACAGGCCATCTATCTACAATCAAACATAGACAAGCAAGATACTATCAGGTACTAAGTTCATGATAAATTTAAGTTCAATTAATCATATTAATTAAGAACTCCCACTTAGATAGACATCCCTCTAATCCTCTAAGTGATCACATGATCCAAATCAACTAAACCATGTCCGATCATCACGTGAGATGGAGTAGTTTCAGTGGATATGATCACTATGTTGATCATATCTACTATATGATTCACGCTCGACCTTTCGGTCTCCGTGTTCCCAGGCCATATCTGTTATATGCTAGGCTCGTCAAGTTTAACCTGAGTATTCCGCGTGTGCAACTGTTTTGCACCCGTTGTATTTGAACGTAGAGCCTATCACCCCCGATCATCACGTGGTGTCTTAGCAGAAGAACTTTCGCAACGGTGCATTCTCAGGGAGAACACTTATACTTTGATAATTTAGTGAGGGATTATCTTATAATGCTACCGTCAATCAAAGCAAGATAAGATGCATAAAAGATAAACATCGCATGCAATCAATATAAGTGATATCATATGGCCATCATCATCTTGTGCTTGTGATCTCCATCTCCGAAGCACCGTCATGATCACCATCGTCACCGGTGCGACACCTTGATCTCCATCGTAGCATCGTTGTCGTCTCGCCAATCTTATGTTTCTACGACTATCGCTACCGCTTAGTGATAAAGTAAAGCATTACGGGGCGATTGCATTGCATACAATAAAGCGACAACCATATGGCTCTCGCCGATTGCCGATAACTCGTTACAAAACATGATCATCTCATACAATAAAATATAGCATCACGTCTTGACCATATCACATCACAACATGCCCTGCAAAAACAAGTTAGACGTCCTCTACTTTGTTGTTGCAAGTTTTACGTGGCTGCTACGGGCTTAGCAAGAACCGTTCTTACCTACGCATCAAAACCACAACGATAGTTTGTCAAGTTGGTGTCGTTTTAACCTTCGCAAGGACCGGGCGTAGCCACACTCGGTTCAACTAAAGTTGGAGAAACTGACACCTGCTAGCCACCTTTGTGCAAAGCACGTCGGGAGAACCGGTCTCGCATAAGCGTACGCGTAATGTCGGTCCGGGCCGCTTCATCCAACAATACCGCCGAACCAAAGTATGACATGCTGGTAAGCAGTATGACTTATATCACCCACAACTCACTTGTGTTCTACTCGTGCATATGACATCTACGCATAAAACCAGGCTCGGATGCCACTATTGGGGAACGTAGTAATTTCAAAAAAATTCCTACGCACACGCAAGATCATGGTGATGCATAGCAACGAGAGGGGAGAGTGTTGTCCACGTGCCCTCGTAGACCGAAAGCAGAAGCGTTAGTACAACGCGGTTGATGTAGTCGTACGTCATCACGATCCGACCGATTAAGTACCGAACGTACGGCACCTCCGAGTTCTGCACATGTTCAGCCCGATGACGTCCCTCTAACTCCGATCCAGCCGAGTGTTGAGGGAGAGTTTCCTCAGCACAACGGCGTGGTGACGATGTTGATGTTCTACTGATGCAGGGCTTCGCCTAAGCACCGCTACAGTATTATCGAGGTGGACTATGGTGGAGGGGGGCACCGCACACGATTGGGAGAGATCAACTGATCAACTTGTGTCTCTAGAGGTGCCCCCTTGCCCCCGTATATAAAGGAGCAAGGGGGGTGTGGCCGGCCAAGGGGAGGGCGCGCCAGGAGGAGTCCTACTCCCACCGGGAGTAGGACTCCCCCCTTTCCTAGTTGGAATAGGATTCGGGAGGGGGAAAGAGGAGGGAGAGAAGGAAGGGGGGCGCCGTCCCCCTCTCCTTGTCCTATTTGAACTAGGGTGGAGGGGCGCGCGACCCAGCCCTGGCCGCCTCTCCTCTTCTCCGTAAAGGCCCACTAAGGCCCATTTACCTCCCGGGGGGTTCCGGTAACCTCCCGGTACTCCGGTAAAATCCCGATTTCACCCGGAACACTTCTGATATCCAAACATAGGCTTCCAATATATGAATCTTCATGTTTCGACCATTTCGAGACTCCTCGTCATGTCCGTGATCACATCCGGGACTACGAACAACCTTTGGTACATCAAAACATATAAACTCATAATATAACTGTCATCGTAACGTTAAGCGTGCGGACCCTACGGGTTCGAGAACTATGTAGACATGACCGAGACATGTCTCCGGTCAATAACCAATAGCGGAACCTAGATGCTCATATTGGCTGCCACATATTCTACGAAGATCTTTATCGGCCAGACCGCATAACAACATACGTTGTTCCCTTTGTCATCGGTATGTTACTTGCCCGAGATTCGATCGTCGGTATCTCAATACCTAGTTCAATCTCGTTACCGGCAAGTCTCTTTACTCATACTATAATACATCATCCCGCAACCAACTCATTAGTTGCATTGCTTGCAAGGCTTAAGTGATGTGCATTACCGAGAGGGCCCAGAGATACCTCTCCGACAATCGGAGTGACAAATCCTAATCTCGAAATACGCCAACCCAACAAGTACCTTCGGAGACACTGTAGAGCTCCTTTATAATCACCCGACACGCTCGACGTTTAATAGCACACAAAGTGTTCCTCCGTAAACGGAGTTGCATAATCTCATAGTCATAGGAACATGTATAAGTCATGAAGAAAGCAATAGCAACATACTAAACGATCGTGTGCTAAGCTAACGGAATGGGTCATGTCAATCACATCATTCTCCTAATGATGTGATCCCGTTAATCAAATGACAACTCATGTCTATGGCGAGGAAACATAACCATCTTTGATTAACGAGCTAGTCAAGTAGAGGCATACTAGTGACAATCTGTTTGTCTATGTATTCACACATGTATTATGTTTCCGGCTAATACAATTCTAGCCTGAATAATAAAAATTTATCATGATATAAGGAAATAAATAATAACTTTATTATTGCCTCTAGGGCATATTTTCTTCAATGAGTGATGTGTACTTCAGTTTACATGGGATTATTCATAATTTTTGCATGTAGTTAATGCTTTCGATGTGTCATTGCAGATAGTGGTGGAGAAGCTGGAGAAGAAAGGTCTTGCCTTCAAGCTAAACAGGGGGTTTGGTGATGACGTTGAGTTTGTGGAGCATAGTGAAGACTGGGTGGGGAAGTATGATCCATCAAAATACAAATCAAGATATTGGACAGATGTAAAATCAACTCCTGCAAAAGAATATATGGACAACAGGGTGGAGGCATCCTTCACCACTGGGAACAAGAAGAAGTTGGCGCGTGAGAAAGGTGTGCATCACAACACACCTGGTACAGGAGATGAAGGCGACCCTTCGTTATTGAGGAGAATGGTAATTCACCCAACCCATCTCTTGCGACGGTAGACACGGATGAATTTCCAGCTATTACTTCAACCCCCAAGAATATGAATGAAGTGTCAGACGGGTCTAGCGCCGATAAATCTGAGCAGATTAGTATGGATAGTATGAACACCCGCATTAAAAATGCGAAAGAAAATGGCACTAAGGAGAATGATGGGAAACGCAAGAGGAAACAGTCAAAACACTATCTTTCACCCTACCAGCAGAATGGTGGACGTAAACGTCCAAAGAAAAGTAAGTGCTAGGTAATTTATTCTTGGAAGATATTTCTGTCCTTGCATGCACACTCTATTAACTCATTATTTGTTACTATTTTAGATCTGTTTGGTATAAGAGCTGCTATGATTAGTACCGATTACATTAATGAGGAACACATAGAGGTTGCGAAGGTTTATATCCAGACACTGGCAGACTCGGAGAAGCTTTGTAGGAGAACTGTCGTGCACATGACGGGAATTGGTGGGGAAACATGTACACCTGATATGCTTCAAGCCATCATTTCAAAAAAGTGGTTGCATGGCGTTGTAAGTATTAGCAATAATTTATTAAGTTGTACATGTTATTTATATATTTATCTAATAGGCGTATTGCTGTTATGTTATTTTCAGGTCATCAATAGTTATTGCAACCATATGCAGACCCATAATCCTCGTGCTGACCGTCACATATTATCATCTTGGGTGTCCCACTGGCTTATTATTCATGCTGATGGAAAGGTTAACAACTCTAAGAGGCATTTTATGGATCATTTCACAAACCAAACTAAAATGGTGTCTAGAGTTACTGAAGAGTATTTCATCAAAGATAAGGTACTTCAGTTTAGTATGATCCTTCGTAGTACATAACTATCTGTGTGTACACCAACATGAATAAACTTTGTTGTAGGCATACTTTCCTTTTCATGTGGAAGAAAATCATTGGATAACAGTTCTTATGCACAACAAGAAATAAGAGTTTCAAGTTTTAAACTCTACTGGTGAATGCAGCAACAGAGTCTTGCAAAGATTACTAAGCTGGTAAGCTTACAACGTTACACAAAACAATATATAGTTATTCGAAACGTACTTCATATGGATTTGTCATTTTTATTTTAGAGGGCAGAAATAGCTAAAGATACGACGGAGGTGAATACACTTATTGGAACGGAACATCCTGATGTATCTTCCTGGACAATAAGGAGTACGATATGCCGTTACAAAATGACGGGTATGTTGCAAATGTTGAATTAGTATGTACTTCTCTGATCCATCAATAATTGACTTGTGGTTTCTTGCAGAGTCTCTTGTGGTCTTTTCGTGGTGAAATGCGTTCAAAGCTGGGATGGAGATGATTGGATATTTGAGTTTGACCAGGCAGAGGTTAATTCTTCAAGGAGACGCATTCTAGCTGAAATACTTTTTTCAAAATGCAACACGATGGAAGTAGTGAAAGAGAAGATCCTCAAGATCATGGAGAAGAAATGAGTCGGAGGATGGGGTGTTGGTTATTATCTCCACTAAATAAACGTGCCGTTGTCGGTAGTTGATACAATTTTCATATTAAGGCATCTCTTTATTGTAATGCAGCATGGTTTTGCATGTTTTCGCAACTAAATAAATGTGTCGTGGTCGGTATTTGCTACAATATCTATTTGTCAATGTCACTCTTATTTGCATCATTATGGGTAATGATTTTTTAACATGTTATATTTGGAGTTTTTATGATGTATATACTGTCATGATTATGCCACCGTGCTCGTCCGGCAGGTGCTATATTGAACTGTTTTGTAAATGCGGCCGGCCGGCCGCTCCTTTCTGTCAAAAAGGTGAAGTTACAAAAATAAAATGTCAAAAAAGCTAAGTTAAGAAAAAAAATGCCCACCCACCGCTGCTGGGCCCATAGTAGCTTACAAAACATACCCAAATCAAGCCCAAAGGCGACTCGGGCGGCTGATTGAGCCCACTAATGAGCCCAGAAACGGGGTCCAATGGGGCAGTGGGGAGTAGTAATAGAGGAGTTCGAAAGTGGGGGCGGAGGCAGCTATTTAAGTCGCTCCTCGCGCCCCACGGCTTCTGAGGTGGGACTAAAGATGGCGTTGCATCGCACCAGCACTGCACGCGGCCGCCGCAGGGCTCACGAGGCCGTATTCTGTGCTGTCACGGCCCGGCCCAGTTAAGCCCAATAGAGGTAGGCCACCACTCGTCCCCCTCCCCCGGCCCACGCCCTCCCCTCGCCCGCGTGGGGCAGCACTCACCGTTTAGTCCCACCTCGGAAGCGGGGGCGCGCGAGGAGTGGCTTAAATAGCCAAGCAAGAATTATCCATCGAAATCCTCTGAAAACTACAAGCCCCGTTGAACGCGTTCTCTCAGTGCAGTAGCGCGGTCGGGCAAAAAAATTTATGTTCAATGAGTGTGTTGTGTACACGTGGTGGAGGCATGCATGGGGGCGGGGAGATCGAGGAGGATGCGGTGGGGCTAGCGGGGCAGAGCGCTGGGCGCGGTGACCGTGGCTGATCCGGTCGCAGTGGATCAGGGTGAGGCGATTGGGTGGATCGGCTGGAGGCATGCACGGGGGGCGGGGAGATCGAGGAGGATGTGGTAGGGGCTAGAGTCAGGCGGGGCAGAGCCCTGCACGCATACGAGGTTTCCGGATTGGGTGGATCGGCTGGAGGCGTGCATGGGGAAGGGAGATCGAGGAGGATGTGGTGGGGCTAGCGTCGGGCGGGGCAGAACGCTAGGCGCGTACGAGGTTTCCGGATTGGCTGGTTGGCTAGCTGGGAGGGTAGGTCCGATTTCGTGGGTGGGATCTTATGTGGATGTGCGGGTTTGTGGCGGCGTGTACAACAAGGAAATCTCATAAAATAACATGCACTGCCCAATAACACGGCGAGTCTAAATCAAAGCACTGCTACCGTTTTGATTCCCACGTCGGTCAGCCCAGGTTACAATGTGATCATCATGAAACAACAACAAACAAAATCGCCGCGTGGGTCAACCCGGGTACAGTGATCATCACCAAACAAAATAAACAGAATGTTCAAATTGCAGACTATTTCACATAGGACAGTACAAAATACAAATTTATTACATAAATATTTTGAGGAAATACAAACAAATCACTTATCAAGTTTTCTGGCACACACGTACGAATAAAAAACAGCATAGGTTATTCAGACAAGACTCATGCGACCACTTTTATTCTTCCAACCTACCAAGTTGCTTCTCTACGCCCGATTGCTGAACAAAATATAAACAAAATGGGTGAGAAAATATAGTCGGTGAAATCAAATTGGCAACATAACAAAAATAAGAAGTTAGCAACTCACTTCTCGTTCAGACGACATGTAGCCTTGTTATGACCTGGGAGACTACACAGACTGCACAAAGGACCACTTTTCTTCTCTGTAAAATCTTTTGGCCTACCATTCTTTGTAACGTCGGGGCCCCCCTTCGACCGCCCCTTCTTAGGTGTACCCTTCGTCGAAACTTTCTGAGGATCACCAATACCAGGCTCAACTTTTTGCGCCTGACTTGCCTCCTTCTTAAGCATAGCATACCTTCTACTTCCTATAAGTTCCACCTCTAAAATCTTTTTCTGCGCTATTATGTTGTCCAGACACTTCATCAACTCGTCAAACAAGAAGGGATCATTTGCTGCAACATGAGAAGCTTATGCAGTTTTAATGGTTATTGCACTATACCGTTCTCTCTCCAATGGCCCTGACCAACCCCATCCAAACATATCACTCTTCCACTGCACAGGCAACCCATCTCTCGCATGTTTGGACAACCGATGCAGGACACAATACTTTGGTATTTTAGTTAAGTTCAGATGATGGAGAACAAACAGAATGTGTTTGCATGGCAGCCCTTTCCGAACCATCCTAAGACAACTGCATGTAATAGTTTCTTCTGAGTTACTGGTTCATAAACAACATTGTACCTAAACTTGTGGTTATCCTTCCATGTCACCATGAATGTCTGACGCCCAATTCCCCGAGCGTCTCAAATATCTCCAGTTGACCCATCTTATGCAAATCATCTTGCAGGATGTAGAAATTAGCAGGTGTGAATACTTTGGCGGCATGCTCCTCAAGGGCCTTATATTCAGTAATGGACGATGGTTCCTTCAGGTGTGCCTCGCAGTCATCATATGCCTCGTTCTCATGCAGGAAAACTATACAGTTCTCATAATGCACCACCAAATCAACAATTGTCATACCGTAGTCCAAGTGAAGGTGAAGGCAGGAGTTGAGGCTTTCACTCCTCTGGTTACTTCGCATACCAATAATAAACATCGGAAGGATATGAAGCTGCCCAAAGTCTCCTCTTCCTGTACATCCTGTCAAGCCACTCTTCAGTTCTATCCGTCTTCCACTTATCATAGAAAGCGGCCCATCTCTGCTCTAAGTTCGCTTGAGAGGTGGCATAGTACAGGAGCGATCTGAACTCATCCAGTGACTTGTAATGCAGGTGCCTCTGCATATTTTTCTCGATATGCCAGGAGCAAAGACGAGGGAAAACATCTGAAAGGACAGTCCGAATAGCCCGGATCATTGCAGCGTCACCGTAGGTGAATAGGCAACTAACAATTTTTAGCTTTTCTTTACCAAATTAAACTTTGCATCAAAGTAGGTTGTCTAGATATGCAACTAGGTGAGCAACCTATATGATGCAAAAACAACAAGCACACAAGCAAGCAAGGGATATAACACTTGCACAAGTAAAGGCACGAGATAACCAAGAGTGGAGCCGGTGAAGACGAGGATGTGTTACCGAAGTTCCTTCCTTTTGAGGGGAAGTACATCTCCGTTGGAGCGGTGTGGAGGCACAATGCTCCCCAAGAAGCCACTAGGGCCATCGTATTCTCCTCATGCCCTCAAACAATGCGAGATGCCGTGGTTCCACTATTGGTGCCCTTGTAGGCGGCGACCGAACCTTTACAAACAAGGTTGGGGCTATCTCCACAACTTAATTGGAGGTTCCCAATGACACCACGAAGCTTCACCACAATGGACTATGGCTCCGCAGTGACCTCAACCGTCTAGGGTGCTCAAACACCCAAGAGTAACAAGATCCGCAAGGGATTAGTGGGGGAATCAAATTTATCTTGGTGGAAGTGTGGATTGGGGCCTTCTCAACCAATCCCGAGCAAATCAACAAGTTTGATTGGCTAGGGAGAGAGATCGGGTGAAAATGGAGCTTGGAGCAACAATGGAGCTTAGAGTTGGAAAAGGTAGTCAACTAGAGGAAGAAGACACCCCTTATATAGTGGAGAACCAAATCCAACCGTTATCCACTTAACCAGCCCGCGACCTGCGGTACTACCGCCCGGGAAAAGCGGTACTACCGCGACCGATCGTGGTACTACCGCTGCTACGGCAGGAACTAGGACAAGCCTGAAACGCTGAGGCTGAGGGCGGTACTGCCGCAGGAGCGGTACTACCGCTCCCCCTTGCGGTACTACCGCAAGGCAGGATTGGCCTAGCCTGGGAAGGGTGCGGATGAATAAAAATACATCCATGCCAACTTCCGCTGAAAAACAATTGATGCAAAAATCCGACATGGTACTACCGCACATGGCATGCGGTACTACCGCGCAGGGAGCGGATGTAAAAAATTACATCCGCCCCTACTTCCGCTCATGTAGCTATGCCAGACCAGGACTCACGGTACTACCGCGTGCATGGGGCGGTACTACCGCGTAGGGCGCGGACGTAAAAAATTACGTCCGCTCCTACAGCCGCACGAGCAGCTGAGTATGGTCTGAGGCCACGGTAGTACAGCTCCGTAGAAGCGGTACTACCGCGGGCGCCTACGGTACTACCGCAAGTGCATGCGGTACTACCGCACGGGCCTGCGGTACTACCGCTCCCTGGAGCAGTACTACCGCATGCCCCAGAACAGCAACACTAGGAATCCTTCTCTTTGCATAGAAACGAGGAAAACGGAGGATGCTCCAAAGTGCAAGGGAAAAAGCGGTGTAGGAAGAAAACGTGTACATGATGATTCCACCCGAACCTTTCCGAAGCGGACCCCCTCTTAATAGTACGGCTTTCCTACGACTCAACTTCACCGAAAAGAAACGTAGGAAAACGCCGTCTTCAATAGTCTTCGAGGGGCACCAAACCGTCTTGTGCCTAGCGATGAAACGTCTGAAAAACTCAAGGCACACGATTAGTCCGCAAAAGCATTGTCATCAATCACCAAAACACCTTAGGGATAAATATGCCCTTACAGCTTCACCTGACAGTTTGCCTTCATAAATGTCTGCAGCAGCCACACATATGTCCCTTCCCTCTCGTCAGCAATGATGGCACAAACAAACGTTGTGGTGCGACGGTGGTTGTTAACTCCGAAAAAGGGGACGAACGGCATATTATATCTATTCATCTTATACGTGCTATCAAACACGACCACATCTCTGTAGTCCTGATAGTCCCTCCGCGACTGTGCATCGCACCAGAACATACTCTTCAGTCGCCCTTCCTTGTCAAGCACATACTCAAAAAAACTCAGGGTCCTTCTCCTTCCTGCTCCTCATAATGCCAACTGCCGTTTCTGCATCACCCTTTGCAATGAGCTTCATTTTTTCTCTGCAAAAAAGATTGTAAATGTCCCTCCTGATAAGCCCGCACTTACCGTACGAACCGTATCTGCTGATGAAGTTGTCCATTATTATATGCTTTATTATCCCAGCCGCTTTCATCGCCAATATCTTGTCCCTCTTGCCATCTCCAATCCGTCTGTGTGACCACAAAAAACAAACCTCGTCGGGCCGACCATCGCGTGGTTGTGATCATCCACGAATGATGCGATGAACCAAACGCCACGTTTTCTGTCCAGCTTCACCACCATATGTGCACCGCAGTCGCAACGAGTCTCCGGTCTAAGCCTGCATTTGCGGCCCTCCATGGTTATGAACTTGCTCTGCCTTCTCCCTGCCTTGGAGCAAAGAAACCGTCGGTACCGTATCATTCCTAAAGCACCTCGTTTCACCTTCTGTTTCCTGATGCTAAACCCGTGCTCTTTGGCGTGATTGTTGTAGAATATGTATGCATCCCCTTGCGACCGAAAGTTCATAGCCATGACCTTCCAATGTGTCTCCGGCATCTTCTGCTGCCTTTGAGCCTCCTCAATATCGATCTCTCCCTCATCATGATCACCGCTAGGACCATCTTACTCCTCCTACAACATTCATCTGAAAATATATATTTCAATTACTATCATTTAATTCATACTATTGATCGATGTACAACATCTATCATCTAACCTGGCTCAAGTTATCTGCAAATGATTCCTGGAAACTATTTTGCACATTGTCAACATCCACATCTTCCTGCAAATTTGTACACAAAGATATATAGTTAGCCATGCCATACTTTGCAAATTCAAAAATAAAATCAAAATATACGCCGCTTACGTTTTCACTATTTGCGCCATGTTCATTATTGTCAAAATCCTCCGGAGGTAAGATATCGTATGACGAGACGGAATCGTTGTCGCTGCTGTCATCATCTTCGTTCAAATTATCATTATCAGTCTTAGTCACCTTATCAGTATCATTCTGATACGTCTCCAACGTACCTATAATTTTTTATTGCTCCATGCTACTTTATCTACTGTTTTAGGCAATATTGGGCTTTATTATCCACTTTTATATAATTTTTGGGACTAACCTATTAACCGGAGGCCCAGCTCAGATTTGTTGTTTTATGCCTATTTCAGTATTTCGAGGAAAAGGAATATCAGACGGAGTCAAAACGGAACGAAATCAACTGGAGAAGTTATTTTTGGAAGGAAGCCCACCTGATGGACTTGGACCCCACGTCAGAAGATACGGGAGGTGCTCACGAGGGTGGGGCGCGCCACCCCCAGGCGCGCCCTGCCTCGTGGGGCCCCGTAGCTCCACCGACGTACTCCTTTGACCCATATATACCACGTGCCTAAAACTTCCGAACAGAAGATAGATCGGGAGTTCCGCGCTGCAAGCCTCGAGCCATGAAAACCAATCGGGACCCCTTTCGGTACCTGCAGAAGGGGATCCATCACCGTGGCCATCTTCATCATCCCGGCGCTATCCATGACGAGGAGGGAGTAGTTCACCCTCGGGGCTGAGGGTATGTACCAGTAGCTATGTGTTTGATCTCTCTCTCTCTCTCTCTCTCTCTCTCTCTCTCTCTCGTGTTCTATGGCACGATCTTGATGTATCCCGAGCTTTGCTACTGTAGTTGGTTCTTATGATGTTTCTCCCCCTCTACTCTGTTGTGATGAATTGAGTTTCCCCTTTGAAGTTATCTTATCGGATTGAGTCTTTTATGAGAACACTTGATGTATGTCTTGCCGTGATTATCTGTGGTGACAATGGGATATCATGTGCCACTTGATGTATGTTTTGGTGATCAACTTGCTGGTTTCGTGACATTTGGGAACCTATGCATAGGGGTTGGCACACGTTCTTGACTCTCCGATAGAAACTTTGGGGCACTCTTTGAAGTACTTTGTGTTGGTTGGATGAATCTGAGATTGTGTGATGCATATCGTATAATCATGCCCACGGATACTTGAGGTGACAATGGAGTATCTAGGTGACATTAGGGTTTTGGTTGATTTGTATCTTAAGGTGTTATTCTAGTACGAACTCTTTTATAGATTGATCCGAAAGAATAACTTTGAGGTGGTTTCGTACCCTACCATAATCTCTACGTTTGTTCTCCGCTATTAGTGGCTTTGGAGTGACTCTTTGTTGCATGTTGAGGGCTTGTTGTATTATCTATCTATGTTATTATTGTTGAGAGAACTTGCACTAGTGAAAGTATGAACCCTAGGCCTTGTTTCCTATCATTGCAATACCGTTTACGCTCACGTTTATCATTAGTTACCTTGCTATTTTTATTATTTCAGATTACAAAAACCTATATCTACCATCCATATTGCACTTGTATCACCATCTCTTCGCCGAACTAGTGCACCTATACAATTTACCATTGTATTGGGTGTGTTGGGGACACAAGAGACTCTTTGTTATTTGGTTGCAGGGTTGTTCGAGAGAGACCATCTTCATCCTACGCCTCCCACGGATTGATAAACCTTAGGTCATCCACTTGAGGGAAATTTGCTACTGTCCTACAAACATGTGCACTTGCAGGCCCAACAACGTCTACAAGAAGAAGGTTGTGTAGGAGACATCAAGCTCTTTTCTGGCGCCGTTGCCGGGGAGGCTAGGTAAGTGAAGGTATATCTTTAGATCTTGCAATCGAATCTTTTTGTTTCTTGTTTTAGCACTAGTTAGTCTATAAAAGAAAATTACAAAAAAATGGAGTTAAGTTTGTCTCATACGCTTCACCTTTTTAATATCTTTCGTGAGTATGATGGAAAGGAAAATTGTGCCAAAGTGTTAGAAGAAGAATGCATTAAAATGTTTGGCACTAAATATGTGAATGATGAGCATGATTGCAATGTTGTTAGTATGAATTCCTTGAATATCCATGATGCTAATGATATGCAAAGCCACAAGCTTGGGGAAGCTATGTTTGATGAAGATGATATTTTTTGTCCCCCAAGCTTTGATGAGAAAATTTACTATGATGAAAGCATGTCTCCTATCTATGATGATTATTGTGATGACACGTATGCTATAAAGAATAATGATAACCATGAAACTTGTCATCTTTATCTTAATTTTCAATCATATGATAGTTATTTTGTTGAGTTTGCTCCCGCTACTATTCCGAATGAGAAGAATTTTGCTTATGTGGAGAGTAATAAATTTTCTATGCAAGTAGATCATGAAAAGAATGCTTTAGGTGCTGGTTATATTGTTGAATTCATTCATGATGCTACTGAAAATTATTATGAGGGAGGAATATATGCTTGTAGGAATTGCAATAATGTCAAGTTTCCTCTCTATGTGCTTAAAATCTTGAAGTTATGCTTGTTTTACCTTCCTATGCTTGTTGATTATTGTTCCCATAAGTTGTTTGCTCACAAAATCCCTATGCATAAAAAGTGGGTTAGACTTAAATGTGCTAGTCATATTCTTCATGATGCTCTCTTTATGTCTTAATTCTTATCTTTTATATGAGCATCATTGAAATCATAATGCCTAGCTAGTGGCGTTAAACGATAGCGCTTGTTGGGAGGCAACCCAATTTTATTTTAGTTTCTTGCTTTTTGGTTATGTTTAGGAATAAATAATCCATCTAGCTTCTGGTTAGATGTGTTTTCATGTTTTAATTAGTGTTTGTGCCAAGTAGAACCTTTGGGAAGACTTGGGTGAAGTCTTTATGATCATGTTGTAAAAAACATAAACTTTAGTGTTCACGAGATTAGCTATAACTTTTTCTGGAGAGTGCTATTTAGTAGATTCTTTTTGCAGATGATTACTAGACAAATTCCTCAGGTCCACCAATTTATTTTAGAATTTTTGGAGTTCCAGGAGTTTGCGTTAGTTACAGATTACTACAGACTGTTCTGTTTTTGACAGATTCTGTTTCCATTGTGTTGTTTGCTTATTTTGATGAATCTATGGCTAGTAAAATAGTTTACAAACCATAGAGAAGTTGGAATACAGTAGGTTTAACACCAATATAAATAAAGAATGAGTTCATTACAGTACCTTGAAGTGGTTTTTTGCTTTCTTTCGCTAACGGAGCTCGCGAGTTTTCTGTTAAGTTTTGTGTTGTGAAGTTTTCAAGTTTTGGGTAAGGATTCGATGGACTATGGAATAAGGAGTGGCAAGAGCCTAAGCTTGGGGATGCCCAAGGCACCCCAAGGTAATATTCAAGGATAACCAAGATCCTAAGCTTGGGGATGCCCAAGGCACCCCAAGGTAATATTCAAGGACAACCAAGAGCCTAAGCTTGGGGATGCCCCGGATGGCATCCCCTCTTTCGTCTTCGTTCATCGGTAACTTTACTTGGAGCTATATTTTTATTCACCACATGATATGTGTTTTGCTTGGAGCGTCATTTTTTTTAGCTTTGCTTTCTGTTAGTTAGAATAATGTTTTGCATCTTTAGTTTCAATAAAAAAGTCAAGGATAGCCTTTACCATGCTTATTTTGCAAGTATACATGTTGCTGTTTGAAAACAGAAAGTTTACCACTGTTGCAAAAATTCTCTAGAAAAGTCAGAGAGTGGTATAATGTTGAATCTTTTTGCATATTGATCTCTGATAAATTTATTACAGTGGGAATTTTAGTTCATAATTTTTGGAGTCAGGGAAGTATTGATACTCTTGCATTCTTCACAGACTGTACTGTTTTGGCAGATTGCTGTTATGTTTGCATTGTTTGCATATGTTTGCTTGTTTAATGATTCTATTTGAGGATAGGAGTATTAAATATGCAGAAGCATTTAGTATGCAATGTTGAATAATAATTTTAGTGATTTGTTATAGTAGAAAATGATAAGGTTTTGCATTGGTTTATACTAACCTATCTCACGAGTTCTTGTTGAGTTTGTTGTGAATGAAGCTTTTGATAAAAAGAGAAACCATGATATGAGAGGAATTAAGGAGACACAAAAGCTCAAGCTTGGGGATTCCCAAGGCACCCCAAGATAACATTTCAAGAAGTCTCAAGCATCTAAGCTTGGGGATGCCCCGGTAGGCATCCCACCTTTCTTCAACAACTATCGGTTAGTATCGGTTGAGCCTAAGTTTTTGCTTCTTCACATGAGTTGTGCTATCCTTGCATTGTAGTTTTACTTAGCTTTGCTTTCTGTTTGAATAAAGTACCTAGATCTGAATTCTTTAATGAGAGAGAGCCATACATAAATTGGAATTTGTTAGAATACTCTATGTGCTTCACTTATATCTTTTGAGCTTGATAATTTTTGCTCTAGTGCTTCACTTATATCCTTTAGAGCACGGTGGTGGATTTGTTTTAAAGAAACTTGATCTCTCATGCTTCACTTAGATTATTTTGAGAGTCGTTAATAGCATGGTAATTTGCTTAATGTTAACATACTTAGTGTTCAAGATATGTGAAATTTTCTTTTTGAGTGAATTGAATACTAAGATAAGTTTGATGCTTGTTTTGAGATATGGAGGTGATAATATCAAAGTCGTGCTAGTTGATAATTGTGAATTTGAGAAATACTTGTGTTGAAGTTTGCAAGTCCCGTAGCATGCACGTATGGTTAAAGTTGTGTAACAAATTTGAAACATGAAGTGTACCTGGCTTGTGCATCCTTATGAGTGGTGGTCGGGGACGAGCGATGGTCTTTTCCTACCAATCTATCCCCCTAGGAGCATTGCGCGTAGTACTTGATTTTTTATGGCTTCTAAATTTTTGCAATAAGTATATGAGTTCTTTTGACTAATGTTGAGCCCATGGGTTATACGCACTTTTACCTTTCCACATTTGCTAACCTCTTCGGTACCGTGCATTGCCCTTTCTCACCTTGAGAGTTGGTGCAAACTTCGCCGGTGCATCCAAACCCCGTGATATGATACGCTCTTTAACACATAAACCTCCTTATATCTTCCTCAAAACAGCCACCATACCTACCTATCATGGCATTTCCATAGACATTCCGAGATATATTGCCATGCAACTTCCATCATCATTATTATGACATACATTACTTTTGTCATATTGCCATTGCATGATCATGTAGTTGACATCATATTTGTGGCAAAGCCACCATGCATTATTTTCCATACATGTCGCTCTTGATTCATTGCACCATCCCGGTACACCGTTGGAGGCATTCATATAGAGTCATATTTTTTTCTAAGTTTCGAGTTGTAATTGTTGAGTTGTAATAGAAATAAAAGTGTGATGATCATCATTATTAGAGCATTGTCCCAAGTGAGGAAAGGATGATGGAGACTATGATTCCCCCATAAGTCGGGATGAGACTCCGGACGAAAAAAAAAGAGGCCATAAAAAAAGAGAGAAAAGGCCCAAATAAAAAAATGAGAGAAAAAGAGAGAAGGGACAATGCTACTATCCTCTTACCACACTTGTGCTTCAAAGTAGCACCTTGTTCTTCATGTAGTGAGTCTCATATATTGTGCTTCAAAGTAGCACCTTGTTCTTCATGTAGTGAGTCTCATATATTGTGCTTCAAAGTAGCACTAAGATCTTCATGATAGAGAGTCTCTCATTTTGTCACTTTTATATACTAGTGGGAATTTTTCATTATAGAACTTGGCTTGTATATTCCAATGATGGGCTTCCTCAAAGTGCCCTAGGTCTTCGTGAGAAAGCAAGTTGGATGCACACCCACTTAGTTTCTTTTGTAGAGCTTTCATATACTTATAGCTCTTGTGCATCCGTTGCATGGCAATCCCTACTCCTCATGTTGACATCAATTGATGGGCATCTCCATAGCCCGTTGATTATCCTCGTCGATATGAGACTTTCTTTTCTTTTTTTTTGTCTTCTCCACACAATCCCATCATCATATTCTATTCCACCCATAGTGCTATATCCATGGCTCGCGCTCATGTATTGCATGAAAGTTGAAAAAGTTTGAGATTATTTGAGTATGAAACAATTGCTTGGCTTGTCATCGGGGGTATAGAAGTTGGGAACATCTTTGTGTGAAGAAAATGAAGCATAGCCTAACCATATGATTTTGTAGGGATGAACTTTCTTTGGCCATGTTATTTTGAGATGACATAATTGCTTAGTTAGTATGCTTGAAGTATTATTATTTTTATGTCAATATGAACTTATGTTTTAAATCTTTCGGATATGAATATTCATATCACAAGTAAGAAGATTTATATTGAAATTATGCCAAAGTGTCACTCCGCATCAAAAATTCTTTTTTATCATTTACCTACTCGAGGACGAGCAGGAATTAAGCTTAGGGATGCTTGATATGTCTCCAACGTATCTATAACTTTTGATTGCTCCATGCTACTTTATCTACTGTTTGAAGCAATATTGGGCTTTATTATCCACTTTTATATTATTTTTGGGACTAACCTATTAACGGAGGCCCAGCCCAGATTTGTTGTTTTATGCCTATTTTAGTATTTCGAGGAAAAGGAATATCAGACGGAGTCAAAACGGAATGAAATCAACTGGAGAAGTTATTTTTGGAAGGAAACCCACGATGGACTTGGACCCCACGTCGGAAGATACGGGAGGTGCTCACGAGGGTGGGGGCGCCCACCCCAGGCGCGCCCCCGCCTCGTGGGGCCCCGTAGCTCCATCGACGTACTCCTTTCACCCATATATACCTACGTACCCTAAAACTTCCAGAACAGAAGATAGATCGGGAGTTCCGCCGCCGCAAGCCTCCAGAACAACGAAAAACCAATCATGACCCCTTTCCGGTACCCTGCCGGAAGGGGGATCCATCACCGGTGGCCATCTTCATCATCCCGGCGCTATCCATGACGAGGAGGGAGTAGTTCACCCTCAGGGCTGAGGGTATGTACCAGTAGCTATGTGTTTGATCTCTCTCTCTCTCTCTCTCTCGTGTTCTCTCTCGTGTTCGATGGCACGATCTTGATGTATCCCGAGCTTTGCTATTGTAGTTGGATCTTATGATGTTTCTCCCCCTCTACTCTCTTGTGATGAATTGAGTTTCCCCTTTGAAGTTATCTTATCGGATTGAGTCTTTTATGAGAACACTTGATGTATGTCTTGCCGTGATTATCTGTGGTGACAATAGGATATCATGTGCCACTTGATGTATGTTTTGGTGATCAACTTGCGGGTTTCGTGACATTTGGGAACCTATGCATAGGAGTTGGCACACGTTCTTGACTCTCCGATAGAAACTTTGGGGCACTCTTTGAAGTACTTTGTGTTGGTTGGATGAATGTGAGATTGTGTGATGCATACCGTATAATCATGCCCACGGATACTTGAGGTGACAATGGAGTATCTAGGTGACATTAGGGTTTTGGTTGATTTGTATCTTAAGGTGTTATTCTAGTACGAACTCTTTTATAGATTGATCCGAAAGAATAACTTTGAGGTGGTTTCATACCCTACCATAATCTCTACGTTTGTTCTCCGCTATTAGTGGCTTTGGAGTGATTCTTTGTTGCATGTTGAGGGCTTGTTATATTATCTATCTATGTTATTATTGTTGAGAGAACTTGCACTAGTGAAAGTATGAACCCTAGGCCTTGTTTCCTATCATTGCAATACCGTTTAAGCTCACGTTTGTCATTACTTACCTTGCTGTTTTTATTATTTCAGATTACAAAAACCTATATCTACCATCCATATTGCACTTGTATCACCATCTCTTCGCCGAACTAGTGCACCTATACAATTTACCATTGTATTGGGTGTGTTGGGGACACAAGAGACTCTTTGTTATTTGGTTGCAGGGTTGTTTGAGAGAGACCATCTTCATCCTACGCCTCCCACGGATTGATAAACCTTAGGTCATCCACTTGAGGGAAATTTGCTACTGTCCTACAAACCTGTGCACTTGTAGGCCCAACAACGTCTACAGGAAGAAGGTTGTGTAGTAGACATCACATTCTCATCCCTCCCGAATGCGGATTCTTCGACCATGTCAACACGCCTAACTCACGGAACTGCAAAACATCATCTGTTAGGTTTAGTACACTGCATCATGCCCAAAGCAACGCTAGTTCTCTAAATCATGCGCTAGTCCGTAGAGGAGGCGCTGTGGCGGGAGGTTTTGATGAACCCTAAACCCTAAATCAGTACATGCACGAACTAGCCCTCACTTCTATCCATCATGCCCACTAGGTTTAGATGACAAACCTTGGCCCGCGGTGTAGACGTCGCCGGTGTTCGACGACGTGCACAACGAGCAACCGACCAGATGCTTGGCAGGATCCACAGCGGGGAGGAAGGGCGACAGTGGTGCGGAGGCGGCGTCAGACGTCGGGCCCTTCACGTCCGCGGCATCGGACGACGACGGTGAGATGCGGCGACGGACGATGTTGGGACAGCGAGGGCAGCGTCGGACGGGGTTCGGACGGCGAGGGCAGTGTCAGACGTCGGGCCCTTCACGTCCGCAGCGTCGGACGACGACGGTGAGATGCGGCGACGGACGACTTTGGGACGGCGAGGGTGGTGTCGAACGGCGGCGATTGGCCACTTGGAACTACCGTGGTCGGCGGGCGACCAGAGGGGGCGGGCGAGAAGATGGGGCAGGCGTAGATCGTGCAACTGGTAGTTTCTTTTTTTTTTTGCATGCGCATGGTAATACGTATGCCCGGCACAACTGTACAATACGAGGTGGGTATACGTTTATTCCATATGACCATTCTGCCCTTCTACGTTTTGTTGGGGGGTCTACCGAAGCAAGGCCCTTCAAATAATATGCATAGATAAGCTTATCATAAATCCACAATTCATCGGATCTCGGCAAACACACCGCAAAAAAGTATTACATCGAATAGATCTCCAAGAACATCGAGGAGAACATGGTATTGAGAATCAAAAGAGAGAGAAGAAGCCATCTAGCTACTAGCTATGGACCCGTAGGTCTGTGGTAAACTACTCACGCTTCATCGGAAGGGCAATAGAGTTGATGTAGAAGCCCTCCGTGATCGAATCCCCCTCCGGCAAGGTGTCGGAAAAGGTCCCTAGATGGGATCTCACGGGTACAAAAGGTTGCGGCGATGGAAAAGTGTTTTCGTGGATGCCTGTGGTGGTTTGGGGATATATGGGAATATATAGGCGAAAAAATTAGGTCAGGATGTGCATGAGGGGCCCACAAGGGTGGGAGGCGTGCCCTCCGTCCTTGTGGCCGCCTCGTGGCTCCTCCGACTTCATCTCCAAGTCTCCTGGTTGTCTTCTGGTACAAGAAAAATCATCGCGAAGGTTTCATTCCGTTTGGACTCCGTTTGGTATTCCTTTTCTGCGAAACTCAAAAACAGGGGAAAAAACAGGAACTGACACTAGGCTCTAGGTTAATAGGTTAATCCCCAAAATAATATAAAATAGCATACTAATGCATATAAAACATCAAAACAGATAATATAATAGCATGGAACAATAAAAAATTATAGATACGTTGGAGACGTATCAGTTGGCTGTGTATAAGGTAATCATGTTGTAGACGACCTCTAAGTTCTAGAGTATGCCCCAAGTCTTCGAGAATATTCCTCCTACGTGACATGGGCCTCCTCGACGTGGCCCACTGGTGAACCGACATGTGGGTGTACAGTCCGGCCCACCTGGGCAGGAGACAACGTGTTGAGTGATACCTAATTCGAGACACCATCACATGGGACTGACCCAGCAAGCCTAGCCTACACATGTCTCTGAGTCAGCCAGCAAACCCGACTTTCTTTCCTTTTGTTTCTGACATGTTTTCTTTTGGTTTAGATTTTATCTTAATATGAAAAATATTCACAAATGTGAAACTTAAAATGTTCAGCGGTGTGATATTTTTTCAAAAATTTGAAAAAAAATCATGATGTGTTTAAATAATGTTCACCATGTGTTTAAAAAATTCACTATATGTTTTAAAACATGTATCGTGTATTTGAAAATATTACAAAAAATGCTCATCTTGTATTCGAAAAAGATTCATAATGTCTTAAAAAATATTCAAATGATATTCTTGTAATTTTTAAGTTTATTTGAAAAATACTCAACATGTGTTTAAAACAAGAAAAACACCTAAAATGGAAATATAAACAAAAGTAAACCAGAAAATATGTAAAAATACAGCACAAACCTTCCCAAAATTGGGCGACGGGCTCGAAAACCAAGGAGGAAGCTTCCCTGAATGCTTCCCTACTCGCCGGCCCAAGACAAGCACGCGAGTTAGCGAGTGCTATCATAAATATGCTCCCTCCATTCAAAAATAATTGTCGTAGTTTTGAACTAGGGTTAGTTCAAAAATGCCATACTTATTTTTTATCGGAGGTAGTAGAGTTTATGATTTTGTCCACCCGTTAGGGACCTTCCTATTTAGCACATAAACCGCATAATACTACTATTATTTTTGGGAAATTCACACCCCGGTTTTGTGAAGCACCAATTCGTGAACTTTTTAAAATTAATGAACATTTTGATTTTTGGTAAGGGGGTCGTGCAATGTAGGCACCTTTGACCGGTTTTGTGAAGCTTCCGACCTTTTCTGGTTTACTAGTTTATTTTCGTGTTTTTAATGTTTGTTTTAATTTTAGTTTTTCATTCTTGAGTATTTTTAATTTGTAAACATTTTGAAATTCAATAAAAAATATTTTTTTTATCATTTTTTCAATTGTTGAACTTTTCAAAATTCATGAACATTTTTTTTGTAAATATTTGAAAAATTCTTAGAAAAAATTAATCTACATGATTTAAAAAAACTATGGACAAATTTTAGAATAGGCAAAAAAAATTATTTCACCAACCTTTTCAACACAAAAATATATTTCCTGACGTTTGGTTTTCTCCTTGGCATGCAGGAGAGGAACCAAATGTGAGAGAAAAGGAGCAATCGAGACATTGCGAGCGAACTAGCGAAGATCGCACATAATGCGTGCTTTAGGGGCAATTTGAAAAACTCCATACACTGCTCGATGCGGTAAAATGCTGGTGCTTCGCACAGGCGAGCAGCGAGCAACCCGCTGATGGGCTGGCCAAATTAGCTAGAATCCTATTCTTTTCATGATGGTATTTTCTGTTTTTTCTTCCTCTTCTTCTTTTCTTCAGTGTTTTTCTTTCCTTTATCTTTTTTGTTTTTTCGATCGATTTTTTCTCATTTTATTCCTTTTTATGTTATTTTTCATAAAATTCGTAATTTTCAAAATGTTCATAATTTCTACAATTGTTGGTTTTCCAAAAATATTAGTGTTTTTTAAAACAATGTTTTTAATTATCCAGAGAATAAAAATGTTCGATATTTCCAAAAAATTTCCACACTTTAAAAAATAATCCTTTTTAATAAATTGTTCGCAAAAAAAACATTTGAATTTTCGTTGTTGATTTTTTTAGCGGTAAACCAAGCTTTATTCATCATGTGTAAGGTTTAGACTTTAGAGGAATGAGAAAAGGGTCGGTTCTCTGAAACAACTAGTTTGCAATCGCATGTCATAAAAAATCTATCCAACGAAAGATCAAGAGCAAGTGCTTGGGCGTCTCGGCAGCTTCAAGTGTCGCCAGATCATTTATGTGAGAGAAGACCATTGTCGAAGAGCCCAAAAACTTTTCAGTATGGTCCCGGCAAACCGTAGAAGAAGCTCCCCTACTGCCATTCCTTTGATAGTCCTCCATTAACATGGATCTTCACCGGCCACGTGCTGGGGCCTTCCACTCGTGCAGGTGACCCGCCCCCGTGGTGTTTTCTGTGGCTACACATATCACCGGTGTCCTTGAGGGAGCTTAATGGTAGAGAGCTCGGCTATGAAGCTATCAACAAAGGAATGGGTTAAATGTGGGCTATGGAGAACTCCTTCATGAATTTCATTCCGTCAAGGTATCCAGACCGCCCAAAGTGTAACCACTAGCTTGATCAAAATTGCATATGGTAAGGTCTCAATCGTAGCAAAAATCCATTGTGTTAGCACTTGGCTCCCTTGTTGCTTGAAGATGTTATGCAAGTTCCTCATGCACCAAAGCCCAAACACATCGCGTCATGGAGCATTGCAGGAGAGAATGTCGCCAGGAATCCTGTGCACCACACAGCTGACAGTTCTCATCAACAGACACATCCCTCCTATGATGCACATCTTATGTGGGGATAGAGTCTTTGTGACTAGCGAGCCTCCATAAAAAGTAAAGATTCTTTTTCCCCACACATCAACAATATGTCGTTGCTGATAGCTCTTATATTTCTATGCGACCTATTAGACACACAACTCATCAACTCCAATGGCTAGTAGGAGGTCATGTGTTCGATGGCGCTTCCTATTCGGAGCGTAGGGCGCCCCCGAGCACCCACCTCGCGCGCTGGGTGTTGTATGGGCCGGCCCATTTTACATATTTTTTTTGTTTTTTCCTTATTTTTGGTTTTTCTTTTCTTTTCTGTTTTGTTTTTTATTTTCTCTTTTTTTCTTCTTTACTTTTTAACCTTTTGTTTGCGAATTTTATTTTCAAATTCGCAAACATGTTTTGTTCATTAAATTAAAAAATGTTCATGAATGCAAAAAATGTTAACCAATTGAAAAAATACTTATCAAATTCAATTTTTGTTCATCAGGATTTAGAAAATATTCATCAAAGTTCAAATTTTGTGCGTCGAACTAAAAAAATGTTCACCAAATTCGATTTTTTTTCACCATTTTTAAAAAATGTTCACAAAATATGAATTTTTTTCATCCATTTCCGGAAAAAGGTTGTTCTTGTATACAAATTTTGTTCATCAACTTCAAATTCAATGAATTCAAAATTTGTTCATCAACTACCAAAAATGTTCATCAAACTTTAAACCTTTTCCGTTCATTTGAAATCTTGCACATCTTTTGAAATCAGTAACTTTTTTTGAATTTGGTGAACATTTTTACGAATCCGCGAACGTTTTTGGAAGGCTTATTGTTTTCGAAGTCTCGAAAAAATAGAAGGAAACCTTGCGCCCCACATGGGCCGGTCCAGAAGGGCGTACATGGAGTGGGTGGGGCGCTCGCGGCCGATACCTGGCGTGTGCATGGCGCCAAAAGGGTGCATCGACTATTTCTCGCTTTAAGCGAGGCGGTACAAAAGTGTCATTCAAGGTTCTAAGTATTTGGGCCAGCTCCTTTATTCACACATTAATGCAAGTACCAGGGATCTACAGAGAGATGAGTTGCGCTGCTAGCTGATACATCTCCAACGTATCTATAATTTTTGATTGTTTCATGCTATTATATTATCCATCTAGGATGTTTTATATGCATTTATATGCTGTTCTATATGATTTTTGGGACTAACCTATTAACCTAAAGCCCAGTGCCAGATTCTGTTTTTCCTTGTTTTTGAGTTCTACAGAAAAGGAATACCAAATGTAGTATACGTCCAATTGACCTGCCAATTTGTGTGGATTTTTTATGGACCAAAAGAAGCCCCCGAAGTAAAAGAGTTGGGCCAGAATAGTCCCGAGCCATCCACGAGGGTGGAGGGCGTGCCCTACCCCCTGGGCGCGCCCCCTGCCTCGTGGATGACTCGGAGACCCCCCCCCCCCTGACGTGAGACTGACGCAAAAAATTCCTATAAAATACACAAACCCCGAAAAGAAACCTAGATCGGGAGTTCCACCGCCGCAAGCCTCTGTAGCCACCAAAAATCAATCGGGACCCTGTTCCGGCACCCTGCCGGAGGGCTGATCCATCACCAGTAGCCATCTTCATCATCCCGGCACTCTCCATGATGAGGAGGAAGTAGTTCGCCTTCGGGGCTGAGGGTGTGTACCAGTAGCTATGTGTTTGATCTCTCTCTCTCTCTCTCTCTCTCTCTCTCTCTCTCTCTCTCGTGTTCTTGATACGGCATGATCTTGATATACCGCGAGCTTTGCTATTATAGTTGGATCTTATGATGTTTCTCCCTCTTTATCTTCTTATAATGGATTGAGTTTTCCCTTTGAAGTTATCTTATCGGATTAGGTCTTTAAGGATTTGAGAACACTTGATGTATGTCTTGCGTGGGATACCCGTGGTGACAATGGGGTATTCTATTGATTCACTTGATGTATGTTTTGGTGATCAACTTGCGGGTTCCGTGACCTTGGGAATCTATGCATAGGGGTTGGCACACGTTTTCGTCTTGACTCTTCGGTAGAAACTTTGGGGCACTCTTTGAAGTTCTTTGTGTTGGTTGAATAGATGAATCTGAGATTGTGTGATGCATATCATACAATCATACTCACGGATACTTGATGTGACATTGGAGTATCTAGGTGACATTAGGGTTTTGGTTGGTTTGTGTTTTAAGGTGTTATTTTACTACCAACTCTAGGGTTGTTTGTGAAACTTATAGGAATAGCCCAATGGATTGATCGGAAAGAATAACTTTGAGGTGGTTTTGTACCCTACAATAATCTCTTTGTTTGTTCTCCGCTATTAGTGGCTTTGGAGTGACTCTTTTTTGCATGTTGAGGGATTGCTATATGATCTAATTATGTTATCCTTGTTGAGAGAAGTTGCACTAGTGAAAGTATGAACCCTAGGCCTTGTTTCTAGTATTGCAATACCGTTTACGCTCACTTTTACCACTTGCTACCTTGCTGTTTTTATATTTTCAGATTACAAAAACCTATATCTATCATCCATATTGCACTTGTATCACCATCTCTTCGCCGAACTAGTGCACCTATACAATTTACCATTGTATTGGGTGTGTTGGGGACACAAGAGACTCTTTGTTATTTGGTTGCAGGGTTGCTTGAGAGAGACCATTTTCATCCTACGCCTCCCATGGATTGATAAACCTTAGGTCATCCACTTGAGGGAAATTTGCTACTGTCCTACAAACCTCTGCACTTGGAGGCCCAACAACGTCTACAAGAAGAAGGTTGTGTAGTAGACGTCAAGCTCTTTTCTAGCGCCGTTGCCGGGGAGGTTAGTGCTTGAAGGTATATCTTTAGGTCTTGCAATTGAATCTTTTAGTTTCTTGTTTTATTACTAGTTTAGTCTATAAAAGAAAATTACAAAAAAATAAAAATGGAATTGAGGGTGCCTCATATGCTTCATATTTTTAATGTCTTCCGTGAAAATAAGGATTCCGATAATTGCGCTCAATTGCTAGAAGAAGAATGCAAAAAAATATTTGGCACTAAATTTTTGAGTGATGAGCATGATTGCAATGTTATTTGTATGAATTCTTTGAATATCCATGATGCTAATGATATGCAAAGCCACAAGCTTGGGGATGCTATGTTTGATGAAGATGATATTTTTAGTCCCCCAAGTTTTGACGTGCAAATTTATTATGATGAAAGCATGCCTCCTATCTATGATGATTATTGTGATGATAGGTATGCTATAAACAATAATGGTAACCATGAAACTTGTCGTCTTGATTTCAATTTTCAATCCCATGATAGTTATTTTGTTGAGTTTGCTCCCACTATTATGAACGAGAAGGAATTTGCTTATGTGGAGAGTAATAAATTTTTTGTGCATGTGAATCATGAAAATAATGCTTTATGTGATGGTTATATTGTTGAATTCATTCATGATGCTACTGAAAATTATTATGAGAGAGGAGTATATGCTTGTAGGAATTGCAATAATATCAAGTTTCCTCTCTATGTGTTGAAAATCTTGAAGCTATGCTTGTTTTGCTTTCCTATGCTAGTTGATTCTTGTTCCCATAAGTTGTTTGCTCACAAAATCCCTAGGCATAGGAAGTGTCTTAGACTTAAATGTGCTAGTCATATTCTTCATGATGCTCCCATTATGTTTCAATTCTTATTTTTTATGTGAGCATCATTGTCATCATCATGCCTAACTAGAAAGGCATTAAAGAAAAGAGCTTGTTGGGAGAAAACCCAATATTTACCCCTACTGTTTTTGTGTGTTCACATGATTAAGCTACTGTATTAATCATGTTTATAGCTTTTATTTCAATAAAGTGCCAAGTAGAACCTTTGGGAAGACTTGGGTGAAAGTTTATGTGACCTTGCTGTAAAAAAACAGAAACTTTGCGCTCACGAGATTAGCTGTCATTTTTTACAGAAGAGTGATTTTGAGTTGATTCTTTTTGCAGATGATTAATAGACAAATCCCTCACGTCCACCAATTTATTTCAGAATTTTTGGAGTTAAATAAGTATTCGAAAGTTACAGATTGCTACAGACTGTTCTATTTTTGACAGATTCTGTTTTTCGTGTGTTGTTTGCTTATTTTGATGAATCTATGAGTAGTATCGGGGGGTATGAACTGATAACCCACAAGTATAGGGGATCGCAACAGTTTTCGAGGGTAGAGTATTCAACCCAAATTTATTGATTCTACACAAGGGGAGCCAAAGAATATTCTCAAGTATTAGCAGTTGAGTTGTCAATTCAACCACACCTGGATAACTTAGTATCTGCAGCAAAGTGTTTAGTAGCAAAGTAGTATGGAAGTAACGGTAACGGTAGCAAAAGTAATATTTTTGGGTTTTGTAGTGATTGTAACATTAGCAACGGAAAAGTAAATAAGCGAAGAGAACAATATGTGAAAAGCTCGTAGGCATTGGATCGGTGATGGAGAATTATGCCGGATGTGGTTCATCATGTAACAGTCATAATATAGGGTGACACAGAACTAGCTCCAATTCGTCAATGTAATGTAGGCATGTATTCCGAATATAGTCATACGTGCTTATGGAAAAGAACTTGCGTGACATCTTTTGTCCTACCTCCTGTGGCAGCGGGGTCCTAATGGAAACTAAGGGATATTAAGGCCTCCTTTTAATAGAGTACTGGACCAAAGCATTAACACATAGTGAATACATGAACTCCTCAAACTAAGGTCATCACCGGGAGTGGTCCCGATTATTGTTACTTCGGGGTTGCCGGATCATAACACATAGTAGGTGACTATAGACTTGCAAGATAGGATCAAGAACTCACATATATTCATGAAAACATAATAGGTTCAGATCTGAAATCATGGCACTCGGGCCCTAGTGACAAGCATTAAGCATAGCAAAGTCATAGCAACATCAATCTCAGAACATAGTGGATACTAGGGACCAAACCCTGACAAAACTAACTCGATTACATGATAAATCTCATCCAACCCATCACCGTCCAGCAAGCCTACGATGGAATTACTCACGCATGACGGTGAGCATCATGAAATTGGTGATGGAGGATGGTTGATGATGACGACGGCAACGGATTCCCCTCTCCGGAGCCCTGAACGGACTCCAGATCAGCCCTCCTGAGAGGTTTTAGGGCTTGGCGGCGGCTCCGTATCGTAAAACGCGATGAATCCTTCTCTCTGATTTTTTTCTGCCTGAACACGAATATATGGAGTTGGAGTTGAGGTCGATGGAGCGTTAGGGGGCCCATGAGGCAGGGGGCGCGCCCCCCACCCTCGTGGACAGGTGGAGGCCCCCCTGACATGGATTCTTCTTCCAGTATTTTTAATATTTTCCAAAAATAAGTTCTGTGGAGTTTCAGGTCATTCCGAGAACTTTTGTTTCTGCACATAAATAACACCATGGCAATTCTGCTAAAAACAGCGTCAGTCCGGGTTAGTTCCATTCAAATCATGCAAGTTAGAGTCCAAAACAAGGGCAAAAGTGTTTGGAAAAGTAGATACGACGGAGACGTATCAACTCCCCCAAGCTTAAAACTTTGCTTGTCCTCAAGCAATTCAGTTGATAAACTATAAGTGATAAAGAAAAACTTTTACAAACTTTGTTTGCTCTTGTTGTTGTAAATATGTAAAGCCAGCATTCAAGTTTTCAACAAAGATTATAACTAACCATATTCACAATAACACTTAGGTCTCATGTTTACTCATGTCAATGGCATAATCAACTAGCGAGCAATAATAATAAATCTCGGATGACAACACTTTCTCAAAACAATCATGATATGATATAACAAGATGGTATCTCGCTAGCCCTTTCTGAGACCGCAAAACATAAATGCAGAGCACCTTTAAAGATCAAGGACTAACTAGACATTGTAATTAATGGTATACGAGATCCAGTCATAGTCATACCCAATATAAATTAATAGTAATGAATGCAAATGACAGATGTGCTCTCTAGCTGGTGCTTTTTAATAAGAGGGTGATGACTCAACATAAAAAGTAAATAGATATGCCGTTCACAGAGGGAAGCAGGGATTTGTAGAGGTGCCAGAGCTCGATTTTAAAGAAGAGATAAATAATATTTTGAATGGCATACTTTCATTGTCAACATAACAACCAAGAGATGGCGATATCTTCCATACTACACACATTATAGGCGGTTCCAAAACAGAATGGTAAAGTTTATAGTCCCCCTCCACCAACAAGCATCAATACATGGCTTGCTCGAAACAACGAGTGCCTCCAACTAGCAACAGCCCCGGGGGAGTTTTGTTTGCAATTATTTTGATTTGATTTGCATAAAGCATGGGACTGGGCATCCCGGTGACCAGCCTGTTTCTCGTGAGTGAGGAGCGGAGTCCACTCCTCTTGAGAATAACCCGCCTAGCATGGAAGATACAGACAACCCTAGTTGATACATGAGCTATTTGAGCATACAAAACAGAATTTCATTTGAAGGTTTAGAGTTTGGCACATACAAATTTACTTGGAATGGCAGGTAGATACCGCATATAGGAAGGTATAGTGGACTCATATGGAATAACTTTGGGGTTTAAGGGATTGGATGCACAAGCAGTATTCCCACTTAGTACAAGTGAAGGCTAGCAAAAGAATGGGAAGCGACCAACTAGAGAGCGACAACAGTCATGAACATGCATTAAAATTAATAAGCATTGAGTACAAGCATGAGTAGGATATAATCCACCATGAACATAAATATCGTGAAGGCTATGTTGATTTGTTTCAACTACATGTGTGAACATGTGCCAAGTCAAGTCACTTAAATCATTCAAAAGAGGATACCACCCCACTATACCACATCACAACCATTTTAGTAGCAGGTTGGCACGCAAGGTAAACCATTATAACTCATAGCTAATCAAGCATGGCACGAGCAACTATAATCTCTAATTGTCATTGCAAACATGTTTATCCATAATAGGCTGAATCAGGAACTATGAACTAATCATATTTACAAAAACAAGAGAGGTCGAGTTCATACCAGCTTCTCTCATCTCAATCAGTCCATCATATATCGTCATAATTGCATTTCACTTGCACGACCGAACGATGTGAAAATAATAAAAGTGCGCGTGCGTTGGACTAAGCTAGAATCTGCGAGCATTCAATAAACTGGAGAAGACAAGGCAATATGGGCTCTTGGTTAAATCAACAATAATGCATATAAGAGCCACTTCAACAATTTAATCATGGTCTTCTCCTATCGACCCCCAAAGAAAAGAAAAGAAAAGAAAAGAAATAAAACTATTTACACGGGAAAGCTCCCAACAAGCAAAAGAAGAACGGGAAATCTTTTTGAGTTTTCTTTTTAATTATTACTACTACAACAAGAAAAGTAAACTAAATAAAAGCTACACTAATTTTTTTTGGTTTTTCTTAAGGTTTATTAAACACACAGGAAGAAAGCAAGAAAAAGGAAAATAAACTAGCATGGATAGTACAATGAAAAAGTATGAGCACCGACATCTAGCAATGAGTGTGTGAATATGAATGTAATGTCGGTGAGAAATACGTACTCCCCCAAGCTTAGGCTTTTGGCCTAAGTTGGTTTATTGCCACGGATGGCCTGGCGGATATCCAAAGTTATATTGGGGTCGTACTGAGATGCAGCGGTCATTGCATCGTGTGCTGCAGCTTGGAGGTGAGCTATCTCAGCCATCCTCCTACACTCCTCTGCCTCCTCTCTGGTTATGTAATGTCTCCCTTTTTCCTGAAAGCCAAAGAGAGTAGGGGCAGGAAGAACAATATTGACAGCGTGACGCCTGTCAAAGATTAGTCTGTACTGGAGAGGTGGTTCATTCCTCTCGACAACCTGATGATGAACCATAGCATTAAAGTCTAGATAAGTAGGAGGCAGTTCAATATCATCATCACGTATGGTTACACCAAGAAAATCAGCTAAGCGGGTTGCATAAATTCCACCAAAGAAATCCCCATTAAATCTATTGTGATGCAACCTACGCGCAACAATAGCTCCCAAATTATAAGATTTGTCTCCTAACACAGCACTCCTAAGAATACTGAGGTCAGGGACACACATATGACATGCTTCATCTTTACCATTTATGCACCTACCTATGAAGAGTGCAAAATAATGTATAGCAGGAAAATGAATACTCCCTAGTGTAGCTTTGCTATATCTCTAGATTCCCCCACAGTTATACTAGCAAGAAAATCTCTAAATTCAGATTTGCGAGGTTCACTAGCACTACCCCATTGTGGAAGTTTGCAAGCAGTGGTAAAATCATCTAAGTCCATAGTATAAGATTTTTCATAAAGATCAAACAGGACAGTTTGAGAATTGCGTGAAGATGAAAATTCAAACCTCCTCACAAAGGAACTAGTGAGATAGTGGTACTGGCGGCACTTTTCCTCCTCGAAGCTCACAAGATCAGCGTTACGCAAATATGCGTTAAATTCTTCCTTGATTCCCGCTTGATCTATAAAGTCTTTTGAAGGCCATTCACAAGGCCGCACTGGAGCGTTCCTTGGTGGCTCATCATCGGCATTGCGCATTGCGAGCCTGGGTCCTTGCTTCCTTGAAGGACCACCTTGGTACATTTTCCTAAGCATATTTCTTCCTCTAAAAAATTTCTGAAATTTTTAGTAACTTCAAATAAAAGTGAACCAAGCTCAACAAAATTGATAGCAACTACTCCTACAAGTGCCTAGAGACTATATCATGCATTAGAACTACTTGGAACCATATAAATTTGACATGCAAGCTCAAGAACATGGTCACCTAGGCAGCACAAATTTGCAATGAATAAAGCACTAGAACAAAAACTAATTGGACCAATGGAGGAGTCACATACCAAGGAACAATCCCCCAAGCAGTTTTATGAGAGGTGCTTTGAGCAACGAGATCGAAAATCGCAGCAAAATGAGCTAGAAGTCGTGCTTGAGCTGGATGGTGATTTTTTTTGGGAGGAAGAAGAAGTGTGTGGGTGCAAGAATAAGTGGAGGGGAGCCACCATGGTCCCACGAGGCAGGGGGTGCGCCCTGTAGGGGTGGGCGCGCCCTGGACCCGAGTGGCCAGGTGCTTGCTGCTGTGTTCTCAGTGCTATATATTCTCAAATATTCCAGAAAAAATCATATTCCAATTTCAGGGCATTTGGAGAACTTTTATTTTCGGGGTATTTTTATATTGCATGGATAATTCAGGAAACAGACAGAAAAATACTATTTTTACTTTATTTCAACTAAATAACAGAAAGTAGAGAGAGGGTACAGAAGGTTGTGCCTCCTAACTTCATCCATCTCATGATCATCAAAAGGAATCCACTAACAAGGTTGATCAGGTCTTGTTAACAAACTCATTTCGAATAACATGGAACCGGAGAAATTTTGAATAACACTATGTTACCTCAACGGGGATATGCACATCCCCAATAATAAGAATATCATATTTCTTCTTGACAGTAGGAAGAGGAAATTCAAAACCTCCAAAAATAATCGATGGAATTTTTCCAATAGAATTTATACTGTGGACTTGAGGTTGTTTCCTCGGAAAGTGTACCGTATGCTCATTACCATTAACATGAAAAGTGACATTGCCTTTGTTGCAATCAATAACAGCCCCTGCAGTATTCAAAAAGGGTCTTCCAAGAATAATAGACATATTATCATCCTCGGGAATATCAAGAATAACAAAGTCCGTTAAAATAGTAACGTTTGCAACCACAACAGGCACATCCTCACAAATACCGATAGGTATAGCAGTTGATTTATCAGCCATTTGCAAAGATATTTCAGTAGGTGTCAACTTATTCAAATCAAGTCTACAATATAAAGAGAGAGGCATAACACTAACACCGGCTCCAAGATCACATAAAGCAGTTTTAACATAGTTTCTTTTAATGGAGCATGGTATAGTTGGTACTCCTGGATCTCCAAGTTTCTTAGGTATTCCACCCTTAAAAGTGTAATTAGAAAGCATGGTGGAAATTTCAGCTTTCGGTATCTTTCTTTTATTAGTAACAATTTATTTCATATATTTAGCATAAGGATTCATTTTGAGCATATCGGTTAATCACATACGCAAGAAGATAGGTCTAATCATTTCAGCAAAGCGCTCAAAATCCTCATCATCCTTTTTCTTGGATGGTTTGGGAGGAAAAAGCATGGGTTTCCGAACCCAAGGTTCTCTTTCTTTACCGTGTTTCCTAGCAACGAAGTCTCTCTTATCATAACATTGATTCTTTGATTGTGGGTTATCAAGATCAACGGCAGGTTCAATTTCTACATCATTGTCATTACTAGGTTGAGCATCATCATGAACATCTTCATTGACATTATCACTAGGTTCATGTTCATTACCAGATTGTGTTTCAGCATCAGAAATAGAAATATCATTTGGATTATCAGGTGTTTCAGCAATATGTTCACTAGAAGCATGCAAAGTCCTATAATTTTTCTTTTTCTTCTTTTTAGAAGAACTAGGTGTGTCAATATTATTTCTCTGGGAATCTTGCTCAATTCTCTTAGGATGGCCTTCAGGATACAAAGGTTCCCGAGTCATTTTACCGGTTCTAGTAGCCACTCTAACAGCATAGTCATTATTCTTACTATTCGATTCATTGAGCAAATCATTCTAAGCTTTAAGTACTTGTTATACTTGAGTGGTAACCATAGAAGCATGTTTACTAATGAGTTTAAGTTCACATTTAACTCTAGATATATAATCACCCAAGTGTTCAATCATATAAGCATTTTGTTTTAATTGTCTACTAAAATAAGCATTAAAATCTTCTTGCTTAACCATAAAGTTATCAAATTCATCCAAACATTGGTTAGCAAACTTAGTAGGAGGGATTTCAGCTTTATCATATCTATAGAGAGAATTTACCTTTACTACCTGTGTCGGGTTATCAAGACCATGAGTTTCTTCAATAGGTGATGGATTAAAATCATACGTTTCTTCAACAGTCAGTAAATTAAGACCATGTATTTCTTCAATAGGAGGTAAATTCTTAACATCTTCAGCTTTAATACCTTTTTTCTTTCATAGATTTCTTTGACTCTTGCATATCTTCAGGACTGAGAAATAGAACACCTCTCTTCTTTGGAGTTGGTTTAGGAATAGGCTCAGGAGTTGTCTCAGGAAGTGTCCAATTATTTTCATTGGTCAACATATTATTCAATAGAATTCCAGCTTCATCCGGTGTTCTTTCCCTGAAAACAGAACCAGCACAACTATCCAGGTGGTCTCTGAAAGCATCGGTTAGTCCATTATAAAAGATATCAAGTATTTCATTTTTCTTAAGAGGATGATTAGGCAAAGCATTAAGTAGTTGGAGAAGCCTCCCCCAAGCTTGTGGGAGACTCTCTTCTTCAATTTGCACAAAATTGTATTTATCCCTTAAAGCAGCTTGTTTCTTATGAGCAGGGAAATATTTAGCAGAGAAGTAATAATCATATCCTGGGGACTACGCACACAACCAGGATCAAGAGAATTAAACCATATCTTAGCATCACCCTTTAATGAGAACGGAAATATTTTAAGGATATAAAAGTAGCGAGTTCTCTCATCATTAGTGAACAGGGTGGCTATATCATTTAATTTAGTAAGATGTGCCACAACAGTTTCAGATTCATAGCCATAGAAAGGATCAGATTCAACCAAAGTAATTATATCAGGATCAATGGAGAATTCATAATCCTTATCAGTAACACAGATAGGTGAAGTAGCAAAAGTAGGGTCAGGTTTCATTCTAGCATTAAGAGATTGCTGCTTCCATTTAGTTAATAACTTCTTAAGATCATATCTATCATTGCAAGCTAAAATAACTCTAGCAGATTCTTCATCCAGAACATAACCCTCAGGCACAACAGGTAATTCATATTTATTAGGGGGAGAGTCTTCATCATCACTATCTTCAATATTATCAGTTTCAATAATTTCATTCTCTCTAGCCCTAGCAAGTTGTTCATCAAGAAATTCACCAAGTGGCACAGTAGTATCAAGCATAGAAGTAGTTTCATCATAAGAATCATGCATAGCAGAAGTGGCATCATCAATAACATGCGACATATCAGAATTAATAGCAGAAGCAGGTTTAGGTGTCGCAAGCTTACTCAAAGCAGAAGGTGAATCAAGTGCGAGCTAGATGGCGTTCCTTACCTCCCTCGTAGTTGAGGGATAAAATTTTGTTTTTTGCGTCTTTCAAGTTCTTCATAGTGACCAGCAGATATAAATCCCAAGTGAATCAAAGAATAGAGCTATGCTCCCGGCAACGGCGCCGAGAAAATAGTCTTGATAACCCACAAGTATAGGGGATCATAGCAGTTTTCGAGGGTAGAGTATTCAACCCAAATTTATTGATTCGACACAAGGGGAGCCAAAGAATATTCTCAAGTATTAGTAGTTGAGTTGTCAATTCAACCACACCTGGATAACTTAGTATCTGCAACAAAGTGTTTAGTAGCAAAGTAGTATGGAAGTAACGGTAACGGTAACAAAAGTAATATTTTTGGGTTTTGTAGTGATTGTAACAGTAGCAACAGAAAAGTAAATAAGCGAAGAGAACAATATGTGAAAAGCTCGTAGGCATTGGATCGGTGATGGAGAATTATGCGGGATGTGGTTCATCATGTAACAGTCATAACATAGGGTGACACAGAGAACTAGCTCCAATTCGTCAATGTAATGTAGGCATGTATTCCGAATATAGTCATACGTGCTTATGGAAAAGAACTTGTGTGACATCTTTTGTCCTACCCTCCCGTGGCAGCGGGGTCCTCATGGAAACTAAGGGATATTAAGGCCTCCTTTTAATAGAGTATCGGACCAAAGCATTAACACATAGTGAATACATGAACTCCTCAAACTAAGGTCATCACGGGGAGTGGTCCCGATTATTGTCACTTCAGGGTTGCCGGATCATAACACATAGTAGGTGACTATAGACTTGCAAGATAGGATCAAGAACTCACATATATTCATGAAAACATAATAGGTTCAGATCTGAAATCATGGCACTAGGGCCCTAGTGACAAGCATTAAGCATAGCAAAGTCATAGCAACATCAATCTCAGAACATAGTGGATACTAGGGATCAAACCCTAACAAAACTAACTCGATTACATGATAAATCTCATCCAACCCATCAGCGTCCAGCAAGCCTACGATGGAATTACCGACGCACGGCGGTGAGCATCATGAAATTGGTGATGGAGGATGGTTGATGATGACGACGGCGACGGATTCCCCTCTCTGGAGCCCCGAACGGACTCCAGATCAGCCCTCCCGAGAGGTTTTAGGGCTTGGCGTCGGCTCCGTATCGTAAAACGCGATGAATCCTTCTCTCTGATTTTTTCTCCCCGAACACGAATATATGGAGTTGGAGTTGAGGTCGGTGGAGCGTCAGGGGGCCCACGAGGCA
The DNA here is from genome assembly GCA_021605205.1 of Aegilops longissima. Lineage (NCBI taxonomy): Eukaryota > Viridiplantae > Streptophyta > Magnoliopsida > Poales > Poaceae > Aegilops > Aegilops longissima. The sequence continues at coordinate 35,026,562 of CM038679.1, read as the reverse complement.
GGGGGCGCGCCCCCCACCCTCGTGGACAGGTGGAGGCCCCCTGACGTGGATTCTTCTTCCAGTATTTTTAATATTTTCCAAAAATAAGTTTTGTGGAGTTTCAGGTCATTCCGAGAACTTTTGTTTCTGCACATAAATAGCACCATGGCAATTCTGCTGAAAACAGCGTCAGTCCGGGTTAGTTCCATTCAAATCATGCAAGTTAGAGTCCAAAACAAGGGCAAAAGTGTTTGGAAAAGTAGATACGACGGAGATGTATCATGAACCATAGAGAAGTTGGAATACAGTAGGTTTAACACCAATATAAATAAAGAATGAGTTCATTACAGTACCTTAAAGTGTTGGTTTATTTTCTTATACTAACGGAGCTCATGAGATTTTCTATTGAAGTTTTGTTTTGTGAAGTTTTCAAGTTTTTCGGAGTGGCAAGAGCCTAAGTTTGGGGATGCCCAAGGCACCCCAAGGTAAAATTCAAGGACAACCAAAAGCCTAAGCTTGGGGATGCCCCAGAAGGCATCCCCTCTTTCGTCTGCTTCTATCGGTAACTCTACTTGACGCTATATTTTTATTCACCACATGATATGTGCTTTGCTTGGAGCGTCATTTTTTTTGCTTGCTGTTTGAATAAAATACCAAGATCTGGAATTCTTAAATGTTAGAGAGTCTTCACATAGTTACATAATTATTCAACTACTCATTGATCTTCACTTATATCTTTTGGAGTAGTTTGTCATTGGCTCTAGTGCTTCACTTATATCTTTTTAGAGCACGACGGTGGTTTTATTTTGAAGAAATTGATGAACTCTCATGCTTCACTTATATTATTTTGAGAGTCTTAAACAGCATGGTAATTTGCTTAGATTATGAATTTAGTCCTAATATGATAGGCATCCACTTTCATATAAAGTGCATTGAATACTATGAGAAGTTTGATTCTTTATGATTGTTTTGAGACATGAGGATGGTGATGTTAGAGTCATGCTAGTGGTGTAATTGTGAATTTGAGAAATGCTTGTGTTGAGGTTTGTGATTCCCGTAGCATGTACGTATGGTAACCGTTGTGTAACAAATTTGAAGCATGAGGTATCTCTTTGATTATCCTCCTTATGTGTGGAGGTCGGGATCGCGCGATGGTTAACTCCTACCAACCCCTCCCCTAGGAGCATGTGTGTAGTACTTTGTTTCGATGACTAATAGATTTTTGCAATAAGTATGTGAGTTCTTTATGACTAATGTTGAGTCCATGGATTATACACACTCTCACCCTTCCACCATTGCTAGCCTCTCTAGTATCGTGCAACTTTCGCCGGTACTATACACCCACCATATACCTTCCTTGAAAGAGCCACCATACCTACCTATTACGGCATTTCCATAGCCATTCCGAGATATATTGCCATGCAATTTTCCATCGTTCCGTTTATTATGACACGCTCCATCATTGTCATATTGCCTTGCATGATCATGTAGTTGACATCGTATTTGTGGCAAAGCCATCATTCATAAAAAAATGCATACATGTCACTCTTGATTCATATCCCGATACACCGCCGGAGGCATTCATATAGAGTCATATTTTATTCTAAGTATCGAGTTGTAATCCTTGAGGTGTAAATAAATAGAAGTTTGATGATTATCATTATTAGAGCATTGACCCGTGTGAGGAAAAAAAAGGCCAAAGGAGCCAATGAAAAAAAGAGAGGCCAAAGAAGCCAAACAAAGAGAGAGAGAGAGAGAGAGAGAGAGAGAGAGAGAGAGAGAGAGAGAGAGAGAGAGAGGGACAATGCTACTATCCTTTTTCCACACTTGTGCTTCAAAGTAACACCATGATCTTCATGATAGAGAGTCTCTTATTTTGTCACTTTCATATACTAGTGGGAATTTTCATTATAGAACTTGGCTTGTATATTCCAATGATGGGCTTCCTCAAAATGCCCTAGGTCTTCATGAGCAAGCAAGTTGGATGCACACCCACTTAGTTTCTTTTGTTGAGCTTTCATACACTTATAGCTCTAGTGCATCCATTGCATGGCAATCCCTACTCACTCACATTGATATCTATTGATGGGCATCTCCATAGCCCATTAATATGCCTAGTTGATGTGAGACCATCTTCCTCCTTTTGTCTTCTCCACAACCACCACTCTATTCCACCTATAGTGCTATGTCCATGGCTCATGCTCATGTATTACGTGAAAGTTGAAAAAGTTTGAGAATACTAAAGTATGAAACAATTGCTTGGCTAGAACGGGGGTTGTGCATGATTTGAATATTTTGTGTGACGAAGATGGAGCATAGCCAAACTATATGATTTTGTAGGGATGAACTTTCTTTGGCCATGTTATTTTGAGAAGACATGATTACTTTGTTAGTATGCTTGAAGTATTATTATTTTTATGTCAATATTAAACTTTTTTCTTGAATCTTTCGGATCTGAACATTCATCCCACGATAAAGAAAATTACATTGATAATTATGTTAGGTAGCATTCCACATCAAAAATTCTGTTTTTATCATTTACCTACTCGAGGACGAGCAGGAATTAAGCTTGGGGATGCTTGATACGTCTCCAACGTATCTATAATTTTTGATTGTTCCATGCTATTATATTATCCATCTCGGATGTTTTATATGCATTTATATGCTATTTTATAATATTTTTGGGACTAACCTATTAACCTAGAGCCCAGTGCTAGTTTCTGTGTTTTTTTCCTTGTTTTTGAGTTTTACAGAAAAGGAATAACAAACGGAGTCCAATTGACCTACCAATTTTTGTGGATTTTTTATGGACCAAAAGAAGTCCCAGAAGTAAAAGAGTTGGGCCATAAGAGTCCCGAGCCATCCACGAGGGTGGAGGGCGCGCCCCCTGCCTCGTGGATGACTCGGAGCCCACCTGACGTGAGACCGACGCCAAAAATTCCTATAAATACAGAAAACCCCGAAAAGAAACCTAGACCGGGAGTTCCGCCGCCACAAGCCTCTGTAGCCACCAAAAGCCAATCGGGACGCTGTTCCGGCACCCTGCCAGAGGGGGGATCCATCACCGGTGGCCATTTTCATCATCCCGGTGCTCTCCATGACGAGGAGGGAGTAGTTCACCCTCGGGGCTGAGGTTATGTACCAGTAGCTATGTGTTTGATCTCTCTCTCTCTCTCTCTCTCTCTCTCTCTCTCTCTCTCTCTCTCGTGTTCTTGATATGGCACGATCTTGATGTACCGCGAGCTTTGCTATTATAGTTGGATCTTATGATGTTTCTCCCCCACTATCTTCTTGTAATGGATTGAGTTTTCCCTTTGAAGTTATCTTATCGGATCGAGTCTTTAAGGATTTGAGAACACTTGATGTATGTATTGCGTGGGATACCCGTGGTAACAATGGGGTATTCTATTGATTCACTTGATGTATGTTTTGGTGACCAACTTGTGGGTTCTGTGACCTTGGGAATCTATGCATAGGGGTTGGCACACGTTTTCGTCTTGATTTTCCGGTAGAAACTTTGGGGCACTCTTTGAAGTTCTTTGTGTTGGTTGAATAGATGAATCTGAGATTGTGTGATGCATATCGTATAATCATACCCATGGATACTTGAGGTGACATTGGAGTATCTAGGTGACATTAGGGTTTTGATTGATTTGTGTCTTAAGGTGTTATTTTACTATGAACTTTAGGGCTGTTTGTGACACTTATAGGAATAGCTCAATGGATTGATCGGAAAGAATAACTTTGAGGTGGTTTCGTACCCTACAATAATCTCTTCGTTTGTTCTCCGCTATTAGTGACTTTGGAGTGACTCTTTGTTGCATGTTGAGGGATTGTTATATGATTTAATTATATTATCCTTGTTGAGAGAAGTTGCACTAGTGAAAGTATGAACCCTAGGCCTTGTTTCCTAGCATTGCAATACCGTTTACGCTCACTTTTACCACTTGCCACCTTGCTGTTTTTATATTTTCAGATTACAAAAACATATATCTATCATTCATATTGCACTTGTATCACCATCTCTTTGTCGAACTAGTACACCTATACAATGGGTGTGTTGGGGACACTAAAGACTCTTTGTTATTTGGTTGCAGGGTTGCTTGAGAGAGACCATCTTCATCCAACGCCTCCCACGGATTGATAAACCTTAGTTCATCCACTTGAGGGGAATTTGCTACTTTCCTACAAACCTCTGCACTTGGAGGCCCAACAATGTCTATAAGAAGAAGGTTGTGTAGTAGACATCACTAGCCACTCCGCCACGTCCCATTCATGTAAATACTAGGGGGTGCGCCCTACTTGAGGACATTTGAGCCGGTTATTTTTTCGTTTTCGTTTTCTTTTCTTTCATTTCATTTCTTTTTTCTTTTCTGTTTTTTCATTCGTTTTTGTATTTTGTTTCTCCATTTTTTCTTTTATTTTTCTTATGTTGTTTTCGTTTTCATTCTATATTTTCGTATGTGTCAAAAACATTTTTTAAATAAGTCATCAAATTTTGTGTATACACGTTCAACATTGTCCAAATGCTTATTCAATATTTTTTAAATGCTTTGTCAACTTTTAAATACTTATTTCAATATTTTCTAAATACTGTTCAACATTTTTATATACATTATCAATTTTTTGAAATACTTGTTCAACATGTTTTCAAACACTTGTTTAACATTTTCAAATACTTATTGAACATTGTTAAAATAGTCATTCACATTTTCTCAAATACTTATATATAAATGATCAACATTTTTTCAAATATTTTTCAGATATTTTTTCAACATTTTTTTAAATACTTGTTCAATATTTTTTAAATACTTGTTCAACATTTTTTAAAAACTTATTCAACATGTTTCAGCTAGTTGTTCAACATCTTTCAAATGTTTTTTAAGAGTGTTTTTTGTAGTATATATACCTATAGTATTTTAAACTATAAACAAAAGTAAAAACAAAAACCAAAAAGTATGAAAAAAATGAAACAGAAAGCAGGGTGGTGTTTCCCGCGTGCGTGGGCCGGCCCAAGTGGCGTTCCCTTCGGTCTATCCCCAGCATGGAAAAAAGTTCACCAGCATGGAAAAAAGTTTAAAGTTTGTAAATGTTCTTGGAATTCGAAAAAAGTTGATCAAATTTTAAAAAATATTCACAGGTTTTTGAAAAAAGTTTACAAACTTTAAAGAAATTGATGAATTTTAAAAAAGGTTCTTCGAATTTGAAATAAAGTTCAAAAGATTAAAAAAAGTTCCATCAATTTTGATAAAAGTTCTAGGCATTTAGAAAAAGTTCATCATCTTTCAAAAAATTCATCAAACTTGAAAATGTTCATTAAAAATGGAATACATACATTGATTTTTTATCAATTTTGGAAAAAGTGCACGCATTTTAGAAAAAGCAAAATAAAAAAGTCTGTATACAAACTTCAGAAAAAATGAACCAATGAACCGCGAACAGTAGGAAATATAAAAAGAAGTACAGACAAAAGTAGTCACACTCGTTGAGGTATCCTAGTGGTTACACCATTTCAAACTGAAGATGAGGAAAGAGAAAAAAATAAAGAACGATGGGCCGAGCCTAGCTAACGCGGCTGCACGCGCCGGTTTGCAGAAAAACTGCAATTAGCGGCGCCAAATAGGGATTGCCATAGGGTGCCCCGATAAGGGGCTCCCGTGTCCGATCCGGGAGGTCCTGTTTGGCGCCTTAAGCACGGGAGTTCCTATGTGACGCATTCTGCGTCAAAATGCTGCACTTTCGCACAGGCACGTCGTTGGTGCGCCGACTGGGCCGGCCCATTGCAGTGCGCTGCAAATACCAGGTGATAAATTGCAAAAAAATAGTAGGGCGCGACGGTTGGGAATCGAACTCAGCACTGGCAACTCGCACGCGCACCCTACTAGCCACTACGATGGATGAGCTCAGTTGAGGCAACTGCAGCGGGTACCTACAAGAACTAAAGAAAGTATAAGACTGTTTGAAAAACATACTTTACGATTTCCCAAATAGCAAAAACAAAAGGTGAATATTTTATCAAACGCGAACACTATTAGTTTTATTTTACAAATTTTGAGAAAACTCAAACATTTTTTCAACACACAAACGAATTTTGGAGACGCGAACATATTTTGTTGGAACGGAAACATTTTTTAAACTACCCAAAAAACTGAACAGGAACAATTTTTCAAATTTCAAAACAAAATTTGGAAACACAAACAACTTTTGAATTTCCCAAATATTCTTGGAATTTGTGACATTTCTTTAAAGCACAAACGTTTTCTAAATCTTAAGAACAAATTTTGAAACAGATAACAAATTTGGAAGCACGAACAATTTTTGAATGTTGAGAAAATTTTTTGAAATGGAGAACAAATTTGGAAGCTCGAACAATTTTTGAATCTTGAGAACAAATTTTGAAATAGAGAACAAATTTGGAAGCACGAACAATTTTTGAAAGCACGAACAATTTTTGAATGTTGAGAAATTTTTTTGAAATGGAGAACAATTTTTTAAGCGCGAACAATTTTTGAATGTTGAGAACAAATTTTGAAATGGAGAACAAATTTAGATGCGTGGACAATTTTTTAAAGTACGAACAATTTTTTAATGTTGAAAACAAATTTTGAAATGGAGAACAAATTTGGAAGCGCGAATTTGAAATGGGAAGATTTTTTGAAACTCCCAAAAAAATTTGAAATGTGAAAAAAAAGAAAACAAAAAGAGAAGAAACAGGAATTGAAAAATGAAATAAAGAAACAGAAAAACCAAGAAAGAAAAAGAAAAAAACAGGAAAAACAACAAAGAAAAAGCAAACAGACAAAACCAGTGAAAACCCGGTTCAAGAACCTTCTAGAAGGTTCCCAAAACCGTTCAGGAACCCTCCAGAAGGTTCCCAAAACCGGAAGCTGCAGCGCCAGCGCTATCTCCTAACTGGGCCGGCCCATCTTGATCGCTATCGCTAGCTCTCTGTGCGAAGCCTCGACAAGTCGACGCAGCGAGCGTCCAATAGGATTTTCCCTTAAGCACCCGAACAGCTTCCTGGCTGCAGTACCTTGATGGGCCGGCCCGCGATGGGAAAGGTAGCGAACAGAAATGTTCGAGCTTAGCTTACCACCAGACCGATCCGCCACTTGTGATTTTCTTTGCGCTAATTCCATATGAACTAGTATGGCCGCAATATTTATTTATCATTTATTTTATTTTACTTTTATAAAATTGTCAATTTAAGAACATACATCAATTTTGAGACAAAAGTTCACAAACTTAAAAAAAGCTCAACGATCTTGAGGAATAGTTCATCATTTTGAAGAAAAGTTCACAAACTTAAAAAAGTTCACCAAATTTGAAAAAAGTTTATGAAAAAGTTTAAAAAGTTCATCTTTTTCGAAAAAGAGTTCATCAAATATAAAAAGATCATCTAATTTGAAAAAATAGTTCACCGAATGTGAAAAGAGTTCATCGTTTTCAAAAAAGAGTTCATTGTTTTGAAAAAAAGTTCATCAAAATTGAAAAAACAGTTCACTGAATTTGAAAAGAGTTCATTGATTTCGAAAAATAGTTCATCAAATTTGAAAAAAGTTCACCGAATTTGAAAAAATAGTTCACCAAATTTAAGAAAAAGTTCACCGATTTTGAAAAAAGGTTAATCAAATTTGAAAAAAAAAGGTCATTAAATTAGAAAAATCTGTTCGAATTTGAAAAATAATCCGTGCAGTTAAGAAAAAGAAAGGAAAAACAAAGAAAATGAAGAAGAAAAATTGAAAAAACCCGATGAAGGTAATAATGAAATAAAGAAAAACGTTAACTCCACAAGTTTGGGATGCTAGCGTAGTGGTTCCAGCACGGCATTTTAGAACATTTTACCTAGGAGCGCAGGGATCATGAGTTCGACTCCCTTTGCTGCATCTATTTTTAGGCATTTTAGAACAGGGATAAAACAATATATGGCCCGGCCCATCACGGCACGTTAATGAGCGCCTGCAGCGCCAAATAGGATTTGCCGTCCGATCCCTCTCACCCCATCACCCGCGGGCAATTTTTTCACTGCTTATATCTCTCGCTGCTGGGCTGGCCCAGTCGAGGGGCAGAGGGGCTCCCCTTATGGTCCAGAAGGCCTAAATCCTTCGGGAATCCTGTGGGCATCCGTCCCGGAAAACCCTATTTGACGCATTTTGCGTCAAGTAGTCGGCGAATCGCACAGGCGGGGCGACCTAGCGAGCGATTGGGCCGGCCCAACTATAACGTAGGTACAGCTTTCAGGTTCTGGTTTTGGGAAACTTCTAGAGGATTCCCAGCCGGTTTTTACTGGTTTTGGGAACCATCTAGATGTTTCTGAACCGGTTTTTTATTTTACATTTCTATTTTTAGTTTTTCCATTTTCTTGTTTTTCTTTTTTTCTGTTTCTTTTTTTCTCTTTTATGTTTCTTTTTTCTGTTTTATCTTTTCAATTAGATTTTCCTTTTGAATGTTTTTTGATAATTTAAAGTTTTGTTCAGATTTCAAAAAAGTTCCTTCTTTGAAAATTTGTTCCAGATTCACAAAATGTTTCAATTTCAAAAGTTGCACAGGAATTTCCAAAAATGTTCCTGTTTTCAAAATTTGGTCAAATTTTCCAAAAATGTTCAGGAATTCGAAAAAATGTTCCTTTTATAGAAATAATTCACAATTTGCAAAAATTCTCATGGTTCAATTCTCGTATTCAATTAATTTGTCCATTAATTTGAAAAAGTGTTCGCAAATTTGAAAAATGTTCTCGTATTCAATTAATTTGTCCATTAAAAAATGAAATTACGAAAATGTTCTTCAGCTGCGTATACTGAACATGATTTAAAAAACTCAGAACATTTTTTGAAAAACAAGAACATTTTTTCATACATGAACAAAAATTTTAAAATAAGAACATTTTTTGAAATTTTTGAACAATTTTTTTGGAATTGGTGAACAAAATTTGAAAATGGGGACAACTTTTTAAATTCAGAACAAATTTCTTTTAACTGAGAACAAATTTCTTTTAACTGAGAACAATTTTGAAAAGGAGAACATTTTTTATATACATGACCAAACAGTTGAAACGGAAACTTTTTTCTAGTGCTTCGAACATTTTTTGAAAGTGAGAACATTTTTTATATAGGTGAACATTTTTCAGCTGCATAAACTGAACATGATTTAAAAAATAAGAACATTTTTTGAAAAGTTTGAAAAAGAAGAACATTTTTAATACATGAACAAAAATTTGAAAAATAAGAACATTTTTGAAATTTGTGAACAATTTTGAAAACAGGCATTTTTAAATCCATGCCATTAATTTTCAAATTTCTCAAAAATGAATTTCTGTTTTCAAAAATTGTTCAGTTTATTGAATTCAGAACAAAAATTTGTGAAATGGGAACATTTTTTGCTGTTATGAAAATTCAGAACAAAAATTTGAAAGCAGGAACATTTTTTGAATTTATGAACAAATTTGTGAAATGGGAACATTTTTTGAATTTTTGAACAAAATCTGAAAAACAGGAAAAAAATGAAATTCGAATTTTTTTGAGAATAAACTTGAAAAGAAAAAAAGGAAAAGAAAAAAGGAAACAGAAAAAAAGAAAAAAGTAGAAGAAGAGAAATAGAAAAACGAAAAATGAAAAAAAAACTGAAAAAGAAAAAGCCGGTTCAGGAACCTTCTAGAAGGCTCCCAAAACCGGAAAAACCCGGCTGGAAACATCATAGAAGGTTCCAAAACCGGGGTCTGCTGTAACGCTAAACGGGCCGGCCCAGTCGGTCGCTCACTCGCACCTGCGCTGTGCGAAGCGCCGACTGCTTGCCGCAGCGAGCGTCCAATAGGAGTTCCCATCCGTCCCGTGTTTTCCCATGTGCGCCCCCGGTGATTTCCCTTTCCTTTCCGGTCCTCCAAGAAAGAAAAGAAAAGAAGGCCAGGGAGGATAGGTTTTCCTTCCCCCTTCCTCCAAGAAAAAAAGCCGAAAGCCAAATCTCCTGCAACTTCCTCCTCCTCTCCCCCTCTCCGTCGGTCTCAGGCAGCCGTGCCTCCGCTCTTCCGCAGACGATCCTCGGAACTCAACCAAGGTAACAATCAATACTCGATCCATTCCTAGTCCGCTGTCAGACGGGATGTGAGTCAGTAGTCTGTCTATACGGTAATACCACGGTGCGTCGGCCGTCGGGCCGTAGACGCAATCGCAGTGGCAGACCTTTTCTTGTGGGTACCCTGCGGCCTGCGGAATCGCTTGGCTCTTTTCGTGTAAACGCAGGAGCGGAGCTCTCTCGCCGGCGTATACCGAAAACGCGAGGAGGGAGAGCGCCCGCGAGTTGTTCGTCGAAATGCCCGTGTGATGCTTCGTGCGTTACTGAACGTTTTATTGAAGATTCTTCTACTTGCGTTACGGCATTAATTGCGTCTCGATTGTGTTGACCCTGAATTGTACTAGCGAAATCTCTGAATCTGTAGAGTTCTGCATGTGCATTCTAATTCAGCCAGGCGCTTAACAGGCATGATGATGATGCGGTGTTTTCATGCAATTGGTGATTTGTTGTTTTCTATTCTCCCAACTTGATTTTGTTTGTTTTCAGCCTTCACCATGCTGGTTTGTTTGCCCCCTCCCTTTCTCTTCAAAGCAATTTAAGTGACAGCTGATGCCAAATTATTAGTTATCTCGTTCATGGATCTGGAATCAATACACAGTGCATTACTTTGTCGCTTGCTCTGGGATATTGCTCGGCTCCCTGCTTGGTTTATCGTTTTCATTATTTAGCTAAAGCATTTTACTAGTACTGGAGTGTGCCTGCAGCCTGCCTGGCAGCTGTTTGGTTCGTGGCCTGAAAGAGAAATTAGTTGCCTGGCCTGGCCTTCCCAGGGAACATGATTAGCCTGGCCCAAATAAAAAACTTAAATAAAATATACTATCTAGCCCAGGCAGGATGATCAGCCTGACTCAGGCGACCTTTTTCCTACGCCTGGCGGTGCTGCCTGGACCAAACACAGATATTAGTTGCACTTGCGTCAGAGACTAGCACATCTCCCCATATAACACTTTCTCCAGGCCAGGTACCCAAACCAAACAGCATCCTCGCGTGCGTGCCTGACCAGGCAGAAATCAGTAAATTCTCAGGCTGTTCTCAGGCTTTGATTTTTCTCAGGCATCGCTCCCAGGGCATGAACCAAACAGCCCATTAACCTCCCGGTCAGCTGGAACTAGAAAACCATTGTAGTAATTAACTGCATTAACACCATTGTGACATGATGTTTCTCCAAATGTACAGTGATAGGCGCAAATTTGATGCATCTTTAGATGCCAGCAATTTTTCTGTATAGAACGGGATATTGCGGTGGTATTACTTATATTTTACTCATTGTTTTAGTTCTTTAACCTTAACTACGCTATAATTTTTTTACCTTCGATCTTCTTATGTAGTAGGAGTACTTACTAAAAAATTATGTCAAATTCATGGTTACTATATTCCCCCCCTGGTTTCATATATCAGTCTTCCGTTACAGATTTTTCCTTGTTCCGTCTTAAATCTCAAGTTTAAGAGTTTTTTTTAGAGAAACAGGGAGGAGCTCCCTGGCTCCATTTTAGAATGAAACCAAGTCATACATGTAGCTAAAGCTGTTCAAAATGAAATGTAACTGCTGAATGCTACTCCCTCCGTCCCATAATATAAGAGCGTTTTTTACACTAGTGTGGTGTCAAAAACGCTCTTATATTATGGGACGGAGGGAGTAAAAGATTAAGTCAAGCTATGAAAGCACCAACAGTAGAATAAGCAACCCGCAGCCAGGGTTTACAAACTTAAGAGTTTAAGCCTTTCCATAGTCAGAGTATTCGCTTCAAGTAGATTAATGCCCGTTTTAGTTTATGCTTGTAGCAGATGACATACTTTGTTTACTCTATGAACATTTATGTCCCTTTCTGATTGAATGTGTATAGTAGCTGCTATGATGCAGAAGTGAGCCTTGAGATCAATACTACCCTGAACACTTCTTTGCTGCACTCTCTTCAATCTTTAATTAAGCCTTTCTAGAGTGGTCTTCTTTCGTCAAGTAGATTAGTGATCGTTGCTGTATGCCTGTGGTACTTCCTCCATCTCAGTTTACAAGTCTTGCACGTGTACCTAGGTTGTTAATTTGACCAACTTAATAAGAGGCATACATTATAAAAAATATATCATTAGAAACTTTAGAATGATATAATTTTTATATTAAACAATTTATTTTATATAAGTTAAATTGATGACCTAGATACACGTGTAAGCTTTGTAAACTGAGATGGAGGGAGTAGTTAAATAATAAATTCCAGATGGCATATGTTCTTTACCTTATGAACATTTGTGTCTCTTTCCTGATAAATTCTGTAGATTAACTGCAAGGATGCAGGAGTTGACTTTTAGATCCATATTACCATGATCTCCTCTTTGGAACATGTATGTCAAATTTTTCCCCTTTGGTTTGTCTCGGTATCGACATTGATTCCAGCAATACAGTCTGGAGGTTCTCAGCCACCTGTTTCAGTTTATGCTTGTAGCAGATGACATACGTTCTTTACTCTATGAACAATTGTGTTCCTTCACTGATTGAATGTTTACAGTAGCTGCAATGATGCAGAACCCTGATCTCTTCTTTGGGGTATGCACATATCAACCTTTTCTCCCTTGGTTTGTTTCAGCATTGACATGGATTCCGGTAATACGCAGACAGAAGGTTCTCAGCCACCTGTTCCTAAAAACCCTGCCATGATGTCGTGCCGGAAGAAGAAAACTGATGATGATGTCACCTTCCTTGAAGATGTGAAAGAACATATTGACGAGTTCATCCATGCCTCCATGGATGAGCACAAGACCTGCTTCAAGAAGACCATTCAGAAGGTAACTGCGCTGACGCCGAAACTCGAAACTTCTGTCGTCCTACCTTTTGTTTCTCCTTTGGTGTGTTCATGATCAAGTCACTTGCTTTGTGTTGCTCAGATGTTTGGGATGTCGAAGGTTGTCGCGGAGCGGTCCGCTGCAGCCAAGGAAGCTGAAGTCGAAAGTGCTTTGCCCCTTCAGACCAGTGTGTCCCAGTAGAAGAATGCGCTGGTGGCGGGCCCTAGTTGCTTTCTGGTGGCTTTTGTTCTTGTATCAGGTGTTTTTTCATTTGTTTCAACTGGTGACTATAAATTTCGTGTAAGAAACCTCGAGACTGGATCGCTGGCAGGCCTTGCTATACAAGGCCCATGGTATAGAGTTCCAGAGTATAGCCCAATAAGTGCAACGGAAAAGCAACAAGTCTTGCGCATGTGATGGGCCGATTCGTGTGTATCTTAAATAAACTCGGTTGCTCGTCCAGTTCATCCAACCCCTAAAAAAACTAATTCTGCTCCAGTGCTAAAAAAAAGAACTGATTCTGCTCCCCCCAAAAAAAATACAACTTACTCATTTTGATACAAAATGAAGAAGGAAAGCCTTGTATCTTGTCATAAAAAGAAAACCTGTCTGCAGCAAAATTTCCTCACGGTTCGGTAGGCAAAATCTTCTGTTTCAATGTGAGCGGATTTTTTTAGGTACTGTTTCAATGTCTCCTGGAATTCCTTTGAGTTCTAAAAAAAATAGAGTAAATGAGAGATTCGAGAGTAGACGCAATGCGTATATTCAAATGATGGAAAGCCATCCACAGTGACACATCTCTGTCACCGAGATCTTTTTTTTAAGATCGACGAGAAGACATCAGTCGTGTAGCCTTTGCGTGTCGGCCACCGGAGGTGAATCGACTGGGCAGAACCCGTTTGCCTCGCTACCCGGCAACGGGACGCATCACCGCCACCAGCAGACCAGCCCACTCGCGCGGGGAACCGTCAGCTGACTGCTCGACACGACCTCGCCCCCCCCGCCCCAGCCCCAGGAAATGGCCCGCGAGCGCGCGGCAGCCCCGACGACCCGCCGCCCTTTGACCCTCTCCCCCGCCTCCCTACGAGGATTTCCCACTTCGCCATCGCTGTAGTATACCATGGCTTTCGTCGTCAAAAGATAGTTGTGGTTCGGTGTGTGTCCCGTCCTGCTGATGCTGATGCTGATGCTGATGTGATCTTGCCCTCGCGCGCGGGCGCGGCCGGTGGGCGTTTGAACGGGAGAGGCAGGCGGCGACTGAATCGTCCGTCCAGGTACCCCGAACGCGACCGACCGGCGCAAAGTATATCGACAAGGAGTTGATCCACTGATGGCGATGTAACCGATTTGTTTGTTCAGAGGATCTTTGATGAACCTGCCCTCTCCACGTCAGGAGCCGGCTGCGAGCCTGCGACTGCTCCTGCTCTACTTTACACACCAGCGATCATATGAGACATGAGTAAACAACGTCGCGGCGTTTGATCAAACACCGCCCACTCACCGGTTGATAAGTAGGAGTAGTTTACGTGTGGTGCCGCCTGCGTTGAGATGCGTGCCATGCGTAGACCTGGAGTGCTCTTCAATCAATTCACTGAACCGAGAAATGATCCGGTAATTAGAATACTTCTGACCAGAAAAAAAATTACTATACTACGCCTTCGTAGTAGGGCTTATAAACTTGAAACTTAGTACCCGGTCCTCGGTCAACTCATGCTGTCATGCAACCTGGAGTACTAGTATAAATCAACAGGAAGAAAGAACAATCATGTTTGCTCTACTGTTCGCAGGTCAAGATAAGAGGGTGGCATGTAGCAATCTGGATCACGTTTCCGTATGCACGTTTGAGATTGAAAAGGCAACTCATCTTGACAAATGAATTTCTCACTAGAGATTAGTATTTCTTTAATGAAGTTCAGTCGTCTCATCATTTGAGCTTCTTTGACTCCGATTCCCTAGTGCGACTAATCCGAAAAATCTGCATACGACATGGTCCTGAGTTTAGCAGGCGCCAAATCTTAATGTGTGAGTCATCTTCATAACTTCTGGTCGACCTATCACTGGGTAATTGGTCATGGTCTCTATGTACTCCCTCCATTTCTTTTTAGTCTGCATATAAAGTTTGTCAAAGTCAAGCTTTATAAAGTTTAATTAATTTTATATTAAAAAATATCAACATTCATAATATGAAATTAATACCATGAAATTAGTTTTCATACTATACAACTTTAGTATTGTAGATGTCCATATTTTTTAATATAAATTTGGTCAAATTTTGTGTAGTTTGACTTTGACCAAATTTTATACACAGAGTAAAAAGAAACGGAGGGAGTATTACTCGCTCCGTTCAAAATTACTTATCATAAAAATAGATTAAAAATACATCTAGAAGTAAAATATGTTTAGTACATTTATTTTCCGGACAAGTAATTCCAGACGGAAAGAGTATTAACTTCAAAATAAATCATCAGAATTTCCTTCCAAACCTAGATATCCATGCAGGGCGCAATTTCATACTGAACAACCTTGGTTTTATGAACCACTGCAGCTGTTTGTTTTTTCAGAACAAAAAAGGTCTTGCTACTACCGTTGTATTGTGTGGTACAATGTGCACCGTACGTGCGTGTTCTGCGCTGTGCCCACCGCTGTACTGCTCATGCATGTGGATACAGTGGGTTTATACGTGCACGTACAATACATGTACTATTCAAGTACTGATCCATTCATGCATCATCATCATGCAACTGATCCTGATCGGGTCCAGTCCAATGTTTTGCAGATGCTAAAGTGGTTGGGCGCTCATACTATGTATGTGGCTTTTCAATACACGTACTTCACTTTTGGGTACGCCGGCTCCCCCTATATTTCTCACAGTACGTACGTGTACGCCTTCTTTGCTCGGCTCGGCAGCTGGATCCATACTTTTTACATGGTGCCCGGCACGTGCGTCTCATGTGCGATGCGATAACTGCATGCCACTGTGCCAGCTTGCGCCGCACCATCAGCTAGTTTCCACAGTTTTTACGGAGAAAAGTGAAAAAAGGGAGAAAAAACTTGTTGGTTAAGAGCAAAATAGGGTAGCAGATCCTTTGTCGTATTGAGAGTGCGACTGCTGCATGGCTAGATCATGGACCACCGTGCATAGAGGAACTTTTGCCTCTCGGTAACCTTGTTCTTATGGAATAAAAATCTTTACCCTCACAAAAAAAAAGAGCATCTCGAATGGCAAGCAAAAAAATTGGCTACCTAAATTCAGTTTCAGGCAAGGGGAGAGGACGAATTAGATAGCCAATTTTTTTTTCCTGTTTATATGGCAAATCCTGTTGAGCTCTTGTGCACAGTTTGGAGGACCTACGTCTGTTGAAAGAAAATCAGGCGCGCTGTCCATGAAAAAGCATAGTTGGTACACACTGTTAGCTTGATCATGATTGTACATTTGTACCCTAGGTACTCTTCTGCTAAGCTGTTGTACTTGACTGTGTGTAAATTCGTCTGTTTACATCTTAAGGAAACGCAACTTGATGATTCGATGTGTTCTGGGCAGAGACAAAGAGTTTGTTGTGGAGACGAGAAGAGAGAGGATTGGCTTAAAGAGCTGCTTCAAGTGCTGGGGCGGCTCAGTTTCATGTTTTGACCCTTTTCTGAAAGTTAATCGAGACCTGGCCCCAGTTTGTAAAAAAATAGTCTGACCCTTTTGCTACCGCTAGGGGGCATGGCGATAGGTTGTAACAGCCTACCGCCAGTGACCTTGCCGGTAGGAAACATCCCTACCGCCAAATAGGCTGGCGGTAGCCTGTATAACCCTACAGCCAAAGTGCTCGGCGGTAGGTGCGAGCATGCACCGTGTTTCATACTTAGGAAGAAATTTCGGTGGGGTGTGCAACCCTACCGCCAGAGACCATGGCGGTAGGCTGTTATACCCTACCGCCATAGACCCTGGCGGTAAGAAAAGGGTCAGATCCCGAAACTTTTTCAAGGCGGGGTCAAACCTCGATCAAGTTTCGAAAAAGGGTCAAACATGAAATTTAGCCTGCTGGGCAAAATTTGACTTCGGTCAAAACTAATACGGGGAGTGAATAAAATGGAGGAAAAAATGCTTAGAACCATGACATGGGATTAACAGAAGCCAGTTTGTCTACTTTTGTTGAATTATTAGTTTGATTCATACAAGATTCGCTTTGTTTGAACGAATTGAGACGCTTGATTAGAGAGAGTCTTAGGCCCCGTACGGTGTCCATCCGCTCCACTGCTCCGCTCCGGGAGCAGATGGAGCTGCAGTGAAAAGTCTTGGAGCCGGCGAAACGATGCTCCCCAGATCCGCGGATTTCAAGTAGCCGGTGTTGGAAATATGCCCTAGAGGCAATAATAAAAGGATTATTATTGTATTTCTTGTTCATGATAATTGTCTTTTATTCATCCTATAATTGTATTATCCGGAAATCGTAATACACGTGTGAATACATAGACTACAACATGTCCCTAGTGAGCCTCTAGTTGACTAGCTCGTTGATCAATAGATAGCCACGGTTTCCTGACTATGGACATTGGATGTCATTGATAACGGGATCACATCATTAGGAGAATGATGTGATGGACAAGACCCAATCCTAAGCATAGCACAAGATCGTGTAGTTCGTTTGCTAGAGCTTTTCCAATGTCAACTATCCTTTCCTTAGACCATGAGATCGTGTAACTCCCGGATACCGTAGGAGTGCTTTGGGTGTACCAAACGTCACAACGTAATCGGGTGACTATAAAGGTGCACTACGGTATCTCCGAAAGTGTCATTGGGTTGTCACGGATCGAGGCTGGATTTGTCACTCCGTATTACGGAGAGGTATCACTGGGCCCACTCGGTAATGCATCATCATAATGAGCTCAAAGTGACCAAGTGTTTGGTCACGGGATCATGCATTACTGATGCGAGTAAAGTGACTTGCGTAACGAGATTGAGCGAGGTATTGGGATACCGACGATCGAATCTCGGGCAAGTAACATACCGATTGACAAAGGGAATTGTATACGGGGTTGTTTGAATCCTCGACATCGTGGTTCATCCGATGAGATCATCGAGGAGCATGTGGGAGCCAACATGGGTATCCAGATCCGCTGTTGGTTATTGACCGGAGAGCAGTCTCGGTCATGTCCGCTTTGTCTCCGAACCCGTAGGGTCTACACATAAGGTTCGGTGACGCTAGGGTTGTATGAATATGAGTATGCAGCAAACCGAAAGTTGTTGAGTCCGGATGAGATCCCGGACGTCGGGAGGAGTTCGGAATGGTCGAAGGTAAAGAATTATATATGGGAAGTCGAGTTTGCCATCGGGAAAGTTTCGGGTCCACGGTATTGTGGGACCACGGAAGGGTCCCGGGTCCACCGGTGGGGCCACCTATCCCGGAGGGCCCCATGGGCTGAAGTGGGAGGAACCAGCCTGGTGGGCTGGTGCGCTGGGCCCCTCTGCGCCTAGGGTTGGGAACCCTAGGGGAGGGGGCGCCTCCACTTGCCTTGGGGGGCAAGTCTCCCCCCTTGGCCGCCGCCCCCCTAGGAGATCCCATCTCCTAGGGCCGGCGCCCCCCTGGGGTCCCTATATAAAGAGGGGGGTGGGAGGGCAGCCGCACCCAACACCTGGCGCCTCCCTCCCCTCCCTGCTACACCTCTCCCTCCCGTAGTTGCTTGGCGAAGCCTCTGCGGACCTCGCCTGCATCCACCACCACGCTGTCGTGCTGCTGGATCTTCATCAACCTCTCCCTCCTCCTTGTTGGATCAAGGTGCAGGAGACGTCATCCGCTCCGTACGTGTGTTGAACGCGGAGGTGCTGTCCGTTCGGCACTTGGTCATCGGTGATTTGGATCACGACGAGTACGACTCCCTCAACCCCGTTCTCTTGAACGCTTCCGCTCGCGATCTACAAAGGTATGTAGATGCACTCCTATCACTCGTTGCTAGATGAACTCATAGATGGATCTTGGTGAAACCGTAGGAATTTTTTTATTTTCTGCAACGTTCCCCATCAGTGGCATCATGAGCTAGGTCTATGTGTAGTTCTCTATTGCACGAGTAGAACACAAATCTGTTGTGGGCGTAGATGTTGTCAACTTTCTTGCCGTTACTAGTCCTATTTTGCTTGAGCGGTACTGCGGGATGAAGCGGCCCAGACCGACCTTACACGTACGCTTACGTGAGACAGGTTCCACCGACTGACATGCACTAGTTGCATAAGGTGGCTAGCGGGTGTCTGTCTCTCCCACTTTAGTTGGAGCGGATTGACGAAAAGGGTCCTTATGAAGGGTAAATAGAAGTTGACAAATCACGTTGTGGTTTTTGTAGGTAAGAAAACGTTCTTGCTAGAACCCTATTGCAGCCACGTAAAAGATGCAACAACAATTAGAGGACGTCTAACTTGTTTTTGCAGCAATTGCCTTGTGATGTGATATGGCCAAAAGTTGTGATGAATGATGAATGATATATTGTGATGTATGAGATCATGTTCTTGTAATAGGAATCACGACTTGCATGTCGATGAGTATGACAACCGGCAGGAGCCATAGGAGTTGTCTTAATTATTGTATGACCTGCGTGTCATTGATTCAACGCCATGTAATTACTTTGCTTTATTGCTAAACCGTTAGCTATAGTAGTAGAAGTAATAGTTGGCGAGCAACTTCATGGAGACACGATGATGGAGATCATGATGATGGAGATCATGGTGTCATGCCGGTGACAAGATGATCATGGAGCCCCGAAGATGGAGATCAAAGGAGCTATATGATATTGGCCATATCATGTCACTACTATATAATTGCATGTGATGTTTATTATGTTTATGCATCTTGTTTACTTAGAACAACGGTAGTAAATAAGATGATCCCTTATAATAATTTCAAGAAAGTGTTCTCCCTAATTGTGCGCCGTTGCTAAAGTTCGTCGTTTCGAAGCACCACGTGATGAACGGGTGTGATAGATTCCTACGTTCACATACAACGGGTGTAAGACAGATTTACACATGCAAAACACTTAGGGTTAACTTGACGAGCCTAGCATGTACAGACATGGCCTCGGAACACAAGAGACCGAAAGGTCGAACATGAGTCGTATGGAAGATACGATCAACATGGAGATGTTCACCGATGATGACTAGTCCGTCTCACGTGATGATCGGACACGGCCTAGTCGACTCGGATCATGTAACACTTAGATGACTAGAGGGATGTCAAATCTGAGTGGGAGTTCAATAAATAATTTAATTAGATGAACTTAATTCTCATGAACTTAGTCTAAAATCTTTGCAAAAATGTCTTGTAGATCAAATGGCCAACGCTCATGTCAACATGAACTTCAACGCGTTCCTAGAGAAAACCAAGCTGAAAGATGATGGCAGCAACTATTCGGACTGGGTCCGGAACCTGAGGATCATCCTCATAGCAGCCAAGAAACAATATGTCCTAGAAGCACCGCTAGGTGAAGCACCCATCGAGAGAACCAAGGCGTTATGAGCGCTTGGCAGTCTCGTCTTGATGATTACTCCCTCGTTCAAGGCGGCATGCTTTACAGCTTAGAACCGGGGCTCCAAAAGCGTTTTGAGCAACACGGAGCATATGAGATGTTCGAGGAGATAAAATGGTTTTCCAAGCTCATGCCCGGTCGAGAGATATGAAGTCTCCGACAAGTTCTATAGTTGTAAGATGGAGAAAATAGTTCGTCGGTGAGCACATACTCAAAATGTCAGGTTGCACAACCACCTGTCCCAGTGGACATTAACCTCCCGAAGAGGCGGTCATTGACAGAATCCTTGATCGTCCCACCAAGCTACAAGAGCTTTGTGATGAACTAGAATATGCAGGGATGGTGAAAACTATTCTGAAGTATTTTCAATCTGAAGTCGCAGAGGTAGAAATCAAGAAGGAATATCAAGTGTTGATGGTCAACAAAACCACTAAGTTCAAGAAGGGCAAGGGTAAGAAGAACTTCAAGAAGGACGGCAAGGATGTTGCCGCGCCCGATAAGCCGATTGCGGGAAGAAGTCAAAGAATGGACCCAAGCACGAGACCGAGTGCTTTTATTGCAAAGGAAGGGTCCTTTGAAGCGGAACTGCCCGAATACTTAATGACAAGAAGGCGGCAACACTAAAGGTATATTTGATATACATGTAATTGATGTGTACCTTACCAATTACTCGTAGTAACTCATGGGTATTTGATACGGTGCCGTTGCTCATATTTGTAACTCACAGCGAGGAGCTGCGGAATAAACGGAGACTGGCGAAGGGACGAGGTGACGATGTGCGTCGGGAATGGTTCTAAGGTCGATGTGATCGCCGTCGACACGCTACCTCTACATTTACCTACGGGATTAGTTTTAAACCTCAATAATTGTTATTTAGTGCCAAGTTTGAGCATGAACATTGTATCGGGATCTCGTTTAATCTGAGATGGCTACTCATTTAAATCCGAGAATAATGGTTGTTCTATTTACATGAGAGATATGTTTTATGGTCATGCTCCGATGGTCAATGGTTTATTCTTAATGAATCTCGAGCGTGATGTTACACATATTCATAGTGTGAATACCAAAAGATGTAAAGTTGATAACGATAGTCCCACATACTTGTGCACTTTGCCGCCTTGGTCACATTGGTGTCAAGCGCATGAAGAAGCTCCATGCTGATGGAATTTTAGAGTCTCTCGATTATGAATCATTTGACACATGCGAACCATGCCTTATGGGCAAAATGACCAAGACTCCGTTCTCCGGAACAATGGAGCGAGCAACCAACTTATTGGAAATCATACATACCGATGTGTGCGGTCCAATGAGCGTTGAGGCTCGCGGAGGATATCGTTATTTTATCACTCTCGGTGATGACTTGAGTAGATATGGGTATGTCTACTTGATGAAACACAAGTCTGAGACCTTTGAAAAGTTCAAGGAATTTCAAAATGAGGTAGAGAATCAACGTGACCGGAAAATAAAGTTCTTACGATCAGATCGTGGAGGAGAATATTTAAGTCACGAATTTGGTACACACTTAAGGAAATGTGGAATCGTTTCACAACTCACGCCGCTGGAACCTCAGTAGAACGGTGTGTCCGAACGTCGAATCGCACTCTATTGGATATGGTGCGATCTATGATGTCTCTTACTGATTTACCGCTATCATTTTGGGGATACGCTCTAGAGACAGCTACATTCACTTTAAATAGGGCACCGTCTAAATCCGTTGCGACGACACCGTATGAATTATGGTTTGGGAAGAAACCTAAGCTGTCGTTTCTAAAAGTTTGGGGATGCGATGCTTATGTCAAAAAACTTCAACCTGAAAAGCTCGAACCCAAGTTGGAAAAATGCATCTTCATAGGATACCCTAAGGAAACCATTGGGTATACCTTCTACCTTAGATCCGAAGGCAAGATCTTTGTTGCCAAGAATGGATCCTTTCTGGAAAAAGAGTTTCTCTCGAAAGGAATAAGTGGGAGGAAAGTAGAACTCGATGAAGTACTACCTCTTCAACCGGAAAGTAGTGCAGCTCAGGAAAATGTTCCTGTGGTGCCTACACCGACTGGAGAGGAAATTAATGATGATGATCAAGGTACTTCGAATCAAGTTGCTACTGAACTTCATAGATCCACAAGGACACGTTCCACACCAGAATGGTATGGCAACCCTGTCCTAGAAATCATGTTGTTAGACAACGGTGAAACTTTGAACTATGAAGAAGCGATGGCGGGCCCAGATTCCAACAAATGGCTTGAAGCCATGCAATCCGAGATAGGATCCATGTATGAAAACAAAGTATGGACTTTGACAGACTTGCCCGATGATCGGCGAGCGATAGAAAACAAATGGATCTTTAAGAAGAAGACGGACGCGGATGGTAATGTTACCATCTATAAAGCTCGACTTGTCGCTAAAGGTTATCGGCAAGTTCAAGGGGTTGACTACGATGAGACTTTCTCGCCCGTAGCGAAGCTGAAGTCCGTCCGAATCATGTGAGCAATTGCCGCATACTATGATTATGAGATATGGCAAATAGACGTCAAAACGGCATTCCTTAACGGCTATCTTAAGGAAGAACTGTATATGATGCAGCCGGAAGGTTTTGTCGACCCTAAGAATGCTAACAAAGTATGCAAGCTCCAGCGATCCATTTATGGGCTGGAGCAAGCATCTCGGAGTTGGAACATTCGCTTTGATGAGATGATCAAAGCGTTTGGGTTTATCTGAGACTTATGGAGAAGCCTGCGTTTACAAGAAAGTGAGTGGGAGCTCAGAGCATTTCTCATATTATATGTAGATGACATACTTTTGATGGGAAATGATATAGAACTTTTGGACAACATTAAGGCCTACTTGAATAAGAGTTTTCAATGAAGGACCTTGGAGAAGCTGCTTATATATTAGGCATCAAGATCTATAGAGATAGATCGAGGCGCCTCATAGGTCTTTCACAAAGCACATACCTTGATAAGATATTGAAGAAGTTCAAAATGGATCAGTCCAAGAAAGGGTTCTTGCCTGTATTACAAGGTGTGAAATTGAGCTCGGCTCAATGTCCGACCACGGGAGAAGATAAAGAAGAGATGAGTGTCATCCCCTATGCTTCAGCCATAGGATCTATTATGTATGCCATCTGTGTACCAGACTGATGTAAACCTTGCCGTAAGTTTGGTAGGAAGATACCAAAGTAATCCCGCAAGGAACACTGGACAGCGGTCAAGAATATCCTGAAGTACCGAAAAGGACTAAGGACATGTTTCTCGTTTATGGAGGTGACGAAGAGCTCGTCGTAAAGGGTTACGTCGGCGCCTAGCTTCGACACAGATCTGGATGACTCTAAGTCACAAACCGGATACGTGTATATGTTGAATGGTGGAGCAGTAAGCTGGTGCAGCTGCAAGCAGAGCGTCGTGGCGGGATCTACATGTGAAGCGGAGTACATGGCAGCCTCGGAGGCAGCGCATGAAGCGATTTGGGTGAAGGAGTTCATCACCGACCTAGGAGTCATACCCAATGCGTCGGGGCCGATCAAACTCTTCTTTGACAGCACTGGAGCTATTGCACTTGCCAAGGAGCCCAGGTTTCACAAGAAGACCAGGCACATCAAGCGTCGCTTCAACTCCATTCGTGAAAATGTTCAAGATGGAGACATAGAAATTTGCAAAGTTCATACGGATCTGAATGTCACAGATCCGTTGACTAAACCTCTTCCGCGAGCAAAACATGATCAATACCAGAACTCTATGGGTGTTCGATTCATCACAATGTAACTAGATTATTGACTCCAGTGCAAGTGGGAGACTGTTGGAAATATGCCCTAGAGGCAATAATAAAAGGATTATTATTGTATTTCTTGTTCATGATAATTTTCTTTTATTCATGCTATAATTGTATTATCCGGAAATCGTAATACACGTGTGAATACATAGACTACAACATGTCCCTAGTGAGCCTCTAGTTGACTAGCTCGTTGATCAATAGATAATCATGGTTTCCTGACTATGGACATTGGATGTCATTGATAACGGGATCACATCATTAGGAGAATGAGGTGATGGACAAGACCCAATCCTAAGCATAGCACAAGATCGTGTAGTTCGTTTGCTAGAGCTTTTCCAATGTCAAGTATCCTTTCCTTAGACCATGAGATCGTGTAACTCCTGGATATCGTAGGAGTGCTTTGGGTGTACCAAAGCGTCTGGCGAATCGGGTGACTATAAAGGTGCACTACGGTATCTCCGAAAGTGTCTATTGGGTTGTCACGGATCGAGACTGGGATTTGTCACTCCGTATTACGGAGAGGTATCCCTGGGCCCACTCGGTAATGCATCATCATAATGAGCTCAAAGTGACCAAGTGTCTGGTCACGGGATCATGCATTACGGTACGAGTAAAGTGACTTGCCGTTAACGAGATTGAACGAGGTATTGGGATACCGATGATCGAATCTCGGGCAAGTAACATACCGATTGACAAAGGGAATTGTATACGGGGTTGTTTGAATCCTCGACATCGTGGTTCATCCGATGAGATCATCGAGGAGCATGTGGGAGCCAACATGGGTATCCAGATCCGCTGTTGGTTATTGACCGGAGAGCAGTCTCGGTCATGTCGCTGTCTCCGAACCGTAGGGTCTACACACTTAAGGTTTGGTGGCGCTAGGGTTGTATGAATATGAGTATGCAGCAAACCGAAAGTTGTTGAGTCCGGATGAGATTCCGGACGTCACGAGGAGTTCGGAATGGTCCGGAGGTAAAGAATTATATATGGCAAGTCGAGTTTCAGCCATCGGGAAAGTTTGGGGTCCACGGTATTGTCTGGGACCACGGAAGGGTCGAGGTCCACCGGTGGGGCCACCTATCCGGAGGGCCCCATGGGCTGAAGTGGGAGGAACCAGCCTGGTGGGCTGGTGCGCCTCTGGGTCCCTCTGCGCCTAGGGTTGGGAACCCTAGGGAGGGGCGCCCACTGCCTTGGGGGCAAGTCTCCCCCTTGGCGCCGCCCCTTAGGAGATCCCATCTCCTAGGGCCAGCGCCACCCTGGGGTCCCTATATAAAGAGGGGGGGTGGGAGGGCAGCCGCACCCAACACCTGGTGCCTCCCTCCCCTCCCTGCTACACCTCTCCCTCCCGTAGTTGCTTGGCGAAGCCCTGCCGGAGCCCTGCTGCATCCACCACCACACCGTCGTGCTGCTGGATCTTCATCAACCTCTCCCTCCTCCTTGCTGGATCAAGGTGCGGGAGACGTCGTCCGCTCCGTACGTGTGTTGAACGCGGAGGTGCTGTCCGTTCGGCACTTGGTCATCGGTGAATTGGATCACGACGAGTATGACTCCCTCAACCCCGTTCTCTTATACGCTTCCGCTCGCGATCTACAAAGGTATGTAGATGCACTCCTATCACTCGTTGCTAGATGAACTCATAGATGGATCTTGGTGAAACCGTAGGAAAAATTTTATTTTCTGCAACGTTCCCCATCAGCCGGGGCATTGCCAAACGGGGCCTCAATCTCAAGCAGACATGGCGCCCTATCTCCCGAAAGATGACTTGGTCAGGACTCAGAGAGTAAATTGCTGAAAGCCACCACATTTGTGGCACATATACTGCAAAACCACCACTTTTCCCAAAAATTTCAAAAAACCACCACTTCCTCGGCAAGTGAGTAACAAAAAGCACTAAACGTGTTGTGACCCGCGTCTAACTGAGAATCTGACCTATCGGGCCCACCTGTCGGAGCCACGTGGAAAAGGGCAAACGACATAGCGGAAACGACCGTTAGGACCCCGCTAGTTAAGCCGAGGGCGCGCACGCGTTAGGGCATTCCTCCCCAACTGCTCTCTTCTCTGCTCTGCTCGTTCCTTTCTCGCGCCGCCGCTGCCGTCGCGAGCAGCTTCGCACCGCTGATGGGAGGGGAGACATGGTTTCTTGGTCTGAGCCTTACGACTATTCCGACTCTTCCTCTGACGATGTGAGCCGGGTAAGATTCTGCTCATGTGCATCTAGGGTTAGGGTTAGGGAGAAAGGGGAATTTGTTTCCAATAGCAATTGAATTCATTTTCCCTCTGGTTAGGTACCTGCCAAAATGGAGTCCACGGACTGGAGCGGCATTGCTTTGAATCATCCTGCACGTTGTGAGCATCGTGCCCCCTGTGAGAAGTTTGTTGCCTTTGAATGGACTGATAGCGGCAGGAGGTTCCTGGGGTGTGGAAAAAAGGTGATTTTCTTACCAGTTCAATTAGTTCTTAAAGAGTTGAAGTGATTTTTTGAAACATGTGAATTCATTACTGATAGAATTGGTCTGAAATATGTGAATCCACTAAACTGCTCAGTTGACTGATACAATAAGTCTGAAATTAGGCAGTTTAAAGTATATATCTCTGGCCATAAATCTTGATACAACAGCAGTACAAAATGCATGAGTAGGCAGTGGAATAGTTCTATACAATAAGTCTAAAATTAGGCAGTTTCCAATTTCTTATATGTTGTGGCCATTCTTTTTTGAAATCATTTTAGCTCTATATTTCCTATCCAGTAGTAGGCAATGCAGTAATAGAAACATGACTAATTAATGGATTGTTGTTTTTTATTTTTACCAGTAAAGTTTTTAGAAATTGGTTTAATTATATTTCTTTTCTTCACACATTCATAGGATGTACCCAAGTGCAACTTTGTGGACTGGATTGACCCTGAGTGTTCAGTCCAATTGAAGCAAGCTTTAAATACCATCTGGACTATGTATGAGGAGGAGACGACCAATAGGTTGAGGCAGAATGTACTTAATGCTGAAGAAGTAGTGAAGGTAATGGAAGAGAAGAGGAAGATGGAAAATGACCTGAGGTTTTTTAAAGTTGACTTTGCCAAAATGGTGGCTGACAAGGAGGATGCAATTACCCAGTTAGGCAATGCAAGGTTGGTTATTAGTGACCTGAAGGAATAGATTGAGAAAAAGAACTTGGCTGACAAATCAGACACTAACATTCATCAAGTGTTGAGGGCCAAAGCAGAGAAAGAGAGAGACCAAGAGAAGGAAGAGAAGGTGAAGCTTGTGCAGGAGATGGACAAGATCAAGCAGGAGAGGGCCGTGTTGTTGGAGGAGAAGGAGAAGTGGAAGCAAGAGAAAAGGAACCTGGAGTACACTATAGGTGATCTATTCAAAGAGAAGGAGGCCACCAAGGGGAAGATCAGGAAGATCAAAGAGATAGTTGATGAATGATTCAATGTTATTGTAGTTGTATCTGCTAGAGTACTCTATCTGCTATTTGTGGCACTACAAGTGCAAGACATTTGTACTGAATTTAAGTTGGATTAATTTGTGTTGCTGGATAATGCTATTAATTTGTGTTGGTGGATTAACTTGTGTTGCTGGATAATGCTATTAATTTGTGTTGCTGGATAATGCTATTTCTGCCACATTTTTGTTGAACCTGTTGATGTAGATGTACTCCAGGTCTTCCATATTTCTAAGGTATTTTAGCATCATCGGCAGGTGATGTAGATGTAGATGTATAAGTAGAAGTACCAATTTTTTTTTAGGGAGTAGGTGGTTTTGGTTGTTTTTGTTTAGGGAGTAGGTGGTTTTGGTTGTCGTCGATGTTTCGATGATCCCTATTCTAGGGTAAGGTAGTTTAGGTTGTCGTCAAGGGCTCGATGACCCCTATTCTAGGGTACGGTAGTTTAGGTTGTCGTCGAGGCTTTGATGACCCCTATTCTAGGGTAAGGTACTTTAGGTTGTCATCGATGGTTCAATGACCCCTATTCTAGGGTAGGGTAGTTTAGGTTGTCGTCGAGGCTTCGATGACCCCTATTCTAGGGTAAGGTAGTTTAGGTTGTCGTCGATGGTTCGATGACCCCTATTCTAGGGTAGGGTAGTTTAGGTTGTCGTCGAGGGTTTGATGAGCCCTATTCTAGGGTAGGGTAGGGTTGTACCCAAATGACCCAAAACATTTAGGCTTGACCAAAACACACAATAATTCTGCTACAATAACAACATGTAGGATTGACCCAAAACCCACAATAATTCCGCTACAATAACAACATTTAGGCAGCACTCAAAACCAACAATAATTCTGCTATAATAACAACATTTAGGCAGCACTCAAAACCAACAATAATTCTGCTACAATAACAGCATTTAGGCTGCACTCAAAACCAACAATAATTCTACTACAATAACAACATTTAGGCTTGACCAAAACCCACAATAATTATGCTAGATCAACATAACTCCACAACAGCATGAAGGCTTGACCACACATAACATAGGTTCACATAACATAAATACCACATAGGTTTATAGGACTGAAATTGAAACATAGGTTCACAGGACTAAGATTACCACATAGGTTCAGAGGACTTAAATTATAGAGGTTCACATGAACCCAATTCAAACACAGGTTCAAAGGACTCAAATCATCACACATCCAAGTTTCTCTGGACAGATGCATGGGTTCTAGCCCCTAAAGTTTCAAGCACTGGCAGATATCAAAGATCACACATTTCCACTTGCTGTGAAGTAGCTCTTCAGTCTTCCATATTTCTGAGGTTTCTTCCTTGAACCTGTTGCAGCATTTGATGCTCCACCAACTCTTCCACCTCTCACTGACCTCTGTTTTTTAGCAGAAGCAGCAACAGTTGATGTAGATGTAGAAGTACCAGAAGCAGAAGAAGTCCCTTCTCCACATGGAGGCCTAGCTGCCGGCCTTGGTGCTGAGAAAGCATCCCTTGTTGCCCTAGGAGCAGCACTTGGTGTCCTAGGAGCAGCTCTTGGTGCCCTAGGAGCAGCAGTAGCATCAGGTGGAGTGTAGGATTCTGCCTTTTGCCTTCTCTTTTCCTGCAGTTTTTAAAACGAACAAAAATTAAAATCTACATAAGCAAAAACAGATACAATGATGAAAAAATATGTACCATGCTTCTATTTTTCCTTAGCTAGAGATCAAGCCTCAAAGGTTGTCCACAATTAGTAAACCTGTGGCCCATTAACCTACAGTTGCCACATCTGATTGTAGCCATCCTAGAGGTATCTTTTGGTTTAGGCACTTCAAACCTTCCCTTCTTCCTCTTTTATTCTTTTCTTCCACTCTGGTCCTCTTTGTGGAATACAACAGGCTCAATATCAGGTTTTCCAGACTTGACCCAAGCATCTTCTCCAGGAACTGGATACACTATTGGTTTGTATGCCTCCAAATACATTGCTTTCCTCAAGAAAGGACTTACAAAATCCTCAGGTTGCATCTTGGCCTTGTAAATTGCACTGCAACCATGGTTGCATGGCAACCCTGACATGTCCCACTTCCTGCATCCACAAGTGTGCTCCTCAAGGTTCACAACATAGGTCTTTGGCCCACTGCTTACTTGCCACAGGTTAGGCCCTGCCCTAATTGCTTTGCAATCTCTTTGATACTTCTTGCTCATCTCCAGCTGCTCTGCATATGTTGGAGCTATTTCCCATCTAGCAGCTGCTGCACTTTCTCTTTTTCCATCAGACCTGACTAGCAACTTGTCTTTGATTCCATTAATCATTGTCACTATTGGTTTGTTTCTAACATCCAAGATATATTTATTGAAGACCTCACTTATGTTATTAACCACCAGGTCTGTTTTGCAATTTGTGTCCATTTCATGCCTAGCCCATGTGTGTACTGGAATACTAGATAACCACCTCCATGCATCCTCACATTCATTCTTCAAATTGGCCATGGCTACATCAAAACCATGCTTTGTGTAGGAATAGCTAGCAGTGTCCATGCATTTTTTTCAGATCTTCACCTCTAAATCCAGCTCTTTGAAAATTTGCATAAATGTGCCTTAAACAAAATATTTGTGGGCAGTTTGGAAATACAACATTGACAGCATTAAGCAGACCCTGATTTCAACCAAAAATAAAGTAACTAGGTTTCAATCTTAAGTTCAATCAATCACTAACTAATAAATAGTTTGAGCATACTTAAGGCAGAAAAGAAAGTAACTAGGTTTCAATCTTAAGTTCAAACAATCACTAACTAATAAACAATTAGAGCATACTTAAGGCACAAGACAAAGTATCTAGGTTTGAAAGAGAACATAGATCACTGACCTTCTGCCTATCTGACATGATGGTGTATTTGCCAAACTTCCCCTCTTATGTGCCTCCCAGAGCATACTTAAGTTGGGTGAGAAACCAGCTCCAACTGGGTGTGTCCTCCACTCCTACAATTCCAAAAGCAATGGGATACATGTTGTTGTTGGCATCCCTACCAGTAGCTGCTAGGATTTGTGCTCCAGTTGTAAGCTTTATGAAGCATCCATCCAAACCAATGAAGGCCTACATCCATTTAGAAAACCCTCCCTAGGTGCATTGAGACAAAATAAAAGACCATGGAATCTGGGACCTGGATGTGGGTTTTCATTTGTGCTTTTAGGAGTGACAGTTGTGACAATGCATCTAGATCCTGGATTGCATAATTTAACTGTTTCAATGTAATCAGAAAACCTATGGTACTGCTTCTTATGATCTCCTAGGAAAATTTCCTTTGCTACCTTTTTAGCTCTGCATGCCATCATCTTTGGAAATTCAATTCCAAATTTTCTCTTTGCCTTGTCCACCAATGCTAGCATAGTTGTGTTTGGGTATGATCTAATTGTCTCTAAGATAGTGCTTCCTAGCCACTTTGAGCTCACTTTACTATGTTTGTCACTAGTTGGGCAAGTATGTTCTGCTCTAAACTTCTTTACACAAAATGTTTGCTCATTCTTGATCTGAGAAGCAACAATATAAAAAGGGCATCCTTTGTCCTTGTGGTCACACCAAGCAATGACCCTGTCTTTGTAGTTCCTGTGATATCTGAAAGACCTCAACTGCTTAATGTGAAAGTTAAGTAGAGCACTCCTAAATTGGTACACATCTTTGAAACATAGCTTCAAACAAAATTGCTACTCTGGATTGAGTCTGCTTTCATCATACCATTTTCTTGGATTTGCCTTCTCTGCTCTTGTTTTCCTTCCTGAGGGAATAATAAAAGACATAGGCTCGTTGCCATCATCATCCTCTGAGTCCAAAAAACCAAGATTTTCCTCCTCATCACCTGAGGGAAACCAGTCAGGCTCAATTGGATCATTGGCTGATGAGTGTGTTCTTGTTGTTGGCCACACTCTCTTTCCAATCTTAAGCACAGGCTGCTGCAGTACTCCATCTTCATTCAAATGTTCTTCTTGAGCTACATTTGGAGCTTGTTCAGTGTGCTCTTCTTCTTCCTGCTCCTCAGGAACATCATAAATGTCCTCTGGTTCTATGTCACCCTCAAAGTGCAGTGCTGCCTTCTTCATATCTGCTACAGTTGACTGCAGGTCAGCACTATCTTCATTAGAGCTATTTTCCTCCTCACTTTCTAAATCCAGATCCATGTCATCCATGTCTGCATAATTGGCACTGTCTTCTATCTGAGAGTTATGTATTCATCATAAGCTTCTGTTTGGGGAGGTGGCATAGTTTGGATGGGCTGGTAATTTACACTCTGCTGTGTGCCTAGGAACAAAAAATCATCTGTGCCTCTACCTGAACTTGAACCAACATAATCACCAAATTCCTTATGGGCCACACCATCTTCACTGACAACAAACACTATATCAGGGTCACTGCTATATTCT
Organism: Aegilops longissima; assembly: GCA_021605205.1. Taxonomy (NCBI): domain Eukaryota; kingdom Viridiplantae; phylum Streptophyta; class Magnoliopsida; order Poales; family Poaceae; genus Aegilops; species Aegilops longissima. The sequence continues at coordinate 34,994,632 of CM038679.1, read as the reverse complement.
TCATCAGATATCTGAATTTGTTCTGCTGCCTTTCTCTTTCCCTTCTTTGCTGGAGACACAACAATTGCATGCTGCCTCTTGCCCTTAGTGTTGGAAATATGCCCTAGAGGCAATAATAAAAATGTTATTATTATATTTCCCTGTTCATGATAATTGTCTATTATTCATGCTATAATTGTGTTATCCGGAAATCGTAATACATGTGTGAATACATAGACCACAACATGTCCCGAGTGATCCTCTAGTTGACTAGCTCGTTGATCAATAGATGGTTACGGTTTCCTAACCATGGACATAGGATGTCATTGATAACGGGATCACATCATTAGGATAATGATGTGATGGACAAGATCCAATCCTAAGCATAGCACAAGATCGTGTAGTTCGTCTGCTAAAGCTTTTCTAATGTCAAGTATCCTTTCCTTAGACCATGAGATTGTGCAACTCCCGAATACCGTAAGGGTACTTTGGGTGTGCCAAACGTCACAACGTAACTGGGTGGCTATAAAGGTACACTACGGGTATCCCCGAAAGTATCTGTTGGGTTGGCACGAATCGAGACTGGGATTTGTCACTCTGTATGACGGAGAGGTATCTATGGGCCCACTCGGTAGGACATCATCATAATGAGCTCAATGTGATCAAGGAGTTGTTCACGGGATGATGTGTTACGGGAACGAGTAAAGATACTTGCCATAACGAGATTGAACAAGGTATCGGTATACCGACGATCGAATCTCGGGAAAGTATCATACTGATAGACAAATGGAATTGTATACGGGATTGATTGAATCCTCGACATCGTGGTTCATCCGATGAGATTATCGTGGAGCATGTGGGAGCCAACAAGGGTATCTAGATCCCGCTGTTGGTTATTGATCGGAGAGTTGTCTTGGTCATGTCTACGTGTCTCCCAAACCCGTAGGGTCTACACACTTAAGGTTCGGTGACGCTAGAGTTGTAGAGATATTAGTATGCGGTTAACCGAAAGTTGTTCGGAGTCCCGGATGAGATCCCGGACGCCACGAGGAGCTCCGGAATGGTCCGGAGGTAAATATATATATATATATATGAAGTCCAGTTTCGGCCACCGGGAGAGTTTTGGGGGTCACCGGTATTGTACCGGGACCACCGGAAGGGTCCCGGGGGTCCACCTATCCCGGAGGGCCCCATGGGCTGATGTGGCGTGGGAACCAGTCCTTGGTGGGATGGTGCGCCCCACCCAAGGGCCCAAGGTGCCTAGGGTTGGAAACCCTAGGGGGCCGTTGCCCCCGAGGGGGCATGCGCCCCCCTGGTTGGAAACCCTAAGGGGACCATTGCCCCCCGAGGGGCCGCCGCCCTGGGGGCCGCCGCACCCCCCTCTAGATGGGATCTCCAAGGGGGCATGCGCCCCCTAGCCCCTATATATAGTGGAGGGGAGGGAGGGCAGCCGCACCCTAAGCCCTGGCACCTCCCTCTCCCTCCCGTGACACCTCTTCCTCCTCCAGTAGCGCTTGGCGAAGCCCTGCTGGAATCCTGCTGCTTCCACCATCACGCCGTCGTGCTGCTGGATCTCCATCAACTTCTCCTTCCCCCTTGCTGGATCAAGAAGGAGGAGACGTCTCCGCTCCCTACGTGTGTTGAACACGGAGGTGCCGTCCGTTTGGCACTAGGATCATCGGTGATTTGGATCACGACGAGTACGACTCCATCAACCCCGTTCTCTTGAACGCTTCCGCTCGCAATCTACAAGGGTATGTAGATGCACTCCTCTCTCTCTTGTTGCTAGATGACTCCATAGATTGATCTTGGTGATGCGTAGAAAATTTTAAATTTCTGCTACGATCCCCAACAGTGGTATCAGAGCTAGGTCTATGCGTAGTTTCTATGCACTTGTAGAACACAAGTTTGTTATGGGCGTCGATTTTGTCAATTTACTTGTCACTACTAGTCTTATCTTGTTTCGGCGGCATCGTGGGATGAAGCGGCCCGGACCGACCTTACACGTACGCTTACGTGAGACATGTTCCACGACTGACATGCACTAGTTGCATAAGGTGGCTACCGGGTGTCTGTCTCTCCCACTTTAGTCGGATTGGATTCGATGAAAAGGGTCCTTATGAAGGGTAAATAGCAACTGGCATATGACGTTGTGGTTTTGGCGTAGGTAAGAAACGTTCTTGCTAGAAACCTATAGCAGCCATGTAAAAACATGCAACAACAATTAGAGGACGTCTAACTTGTTTTTGCAGCATATGCCGTGTGATGTGATATGGCCAAAAGGATGTGATGAATGATATATATGTGATGTATGAGATTGATCATGTTCTTGTAATAGGAATCACGACTTGCATGTCGATGAGTATGACAACCGGCAGGAGCCATAGGAGTTGTCTTAATTATTGTATGACATGCGTGTCATTGAATAACGCCATGTAATTACTTTACTTTATTGCTAATCTGTTAGCCATAGTAGTAGAAGTAATCGTTGGCGTGACAACTTCATGAAGACACGATGATAGAGATCATGATGATGGAGATCATGGTGTCATGCCGGTGACGATGATGATCATGGCGCCCCGAAGATGGAGATCAAAAGGAGCAAAATGATATTGCCCATATCATGTCACTATTGGATTGCATGTGATGTTTATCATGTTTTACATCTTATTTGCTTAGAACGACGGTAGCAAAAATTAGATGATCCCTCATAATAATTTCAAGAAAGTGTTCCCCCTAACTGTGTGCCGTTGCGAAGTTCGTTGTTTCGAAGCACCATGTGATGAATGGGTGTGATAGATTCTAACGTTCACATACAACGGGTGTAAGCCAGATTTACACATGCAAAAACACTTAGGTTGACTTGACGAGCCTAGCATGTACAGACATGGCCTCGGAACACGAGAGACCGAAAGGTCGAACATGATCGTATAGAAGATACGGTCAACATGAAGATGTTCACCGATGATGACTAGTCCGTCTCACGTGGTGATTGGGCACGGCCTAGTTGACTCGGATCATGTATCACTTAGATGACTAGAGGGATGTCTATCTAAGTGGGAGTTCATTAAATAATTTGATTAGATGAACTTAATTATCATGAACATAGTCTAAAACTTTGCAATATGTCTTGTAGATCAAATGGCCCACGCTAATGTTGCCCTCAACTTCAACGCGTTCCTAGAGAAAACCAAGCTGAAAGACGATGGCAGCAACTACACGGACTGGGTCCGTAACCTGAGGATTATCCTCATAGCTGCCAAGAAAGCATATGTCCTTGATGCACCGCTAGGTGATGCACCTGTTTTCCCAGCAACTCAAGACGTTATGAACGCCTGGCAGTCGCGTAGTGATGATTACTCCCTGGTTCAGTGCGGCATGCTTTACAGCTTAGAACCGGGGCTCCAAAAGAGTTTTAAGGAGCACGGAGCATATGAGATGTTCCAAGAGCTGAAAATGGTTTTCCAAGCTCATGCCCGGGTCGAGAGATATGAAGTCTTCGACAAGTTCTACAGTTGTAAGATGGAGGAGAATAGTTACATCGTGAGCACATACTCAAAATGTCGGGTTGCACAACCGCTTATCTCAGCTGGGAGTTAATCTCCCGGATGATGCGGTCGTCGACAGAATCCTTCAGTCGCTCCCACCTAGCTACAAGAGCTTTGTGATGAACTTCAATATGCAGGGGATGGAAAAGACCATTCCTGAGGTATATTCAATGCTGAAATCAGCGGAGGTGGATATCAAAAAGGAACATCAAGTGTTGATGGTGAATAAAACCACTAAGTTCAAGAAAGGCAAGGTGTCGGTGTCAAAACCGGTGGATCTCAGGTAGGGGGTCCCGAACTGTGCGTCTAGGCGGATGGTAACAGGAGACAAGGGACACGATGTTTTACCTGTGTTCGGGCCCTCTCGATGGAGGTAATACTCTACCCTGCTTGATTAATATTGATGATATGGGTAGTACAAGAGTAGATCTACCATGAGATCAAGGAGGCTAAACCCTAGAAGCTAGCCTATGGTATGATTGTTGTTCGTCCTACGGACTAAAACCCTCGGTTTATATAGACACCGGATAGGGCTAGGGTTACACAGAGTCGGTTACAATGGTAGGAGATCTACATATCCAGATCGCCAAGCTTGCCTTCCACGCCAAGGAAAGTCCCATCCGGACACGGGACGAAGTCTTCAATCTTGTATCTTCATAGTTTAGGAGTCCGCCAAAGATGATAGTTCGCTATCCGGACACCCCTAGTCCAGACTCCTTAGTAGCCCCCGAACCAGGCTTCAATGACGACGAGTCCGCGCAGATATTGTCTTCGCATTGCAAGGCTGGTTCCTCCTCCGAATACTTCATAGAAGGTTTTGAACACAAGGATAGTGTCCGGCTCTGCAAAACAAGTTCCACATACCACCGTAGAGAGAATAATTTTTGCACAGATCTGCTGACGTATTTCGCGGCGTGACATCACACCACGGCCAGGCCTTTATAGGGATCGTCTTTACTGTTCCACCTCAGCGCATTTAGCGAGGCGGTTTCCTTGGCACGTGTTATCAAAGTGTAGATCGTGCCCCCTTATTCCGGGATTCTCATCAATACGGACGTGGGTAACCCATCCGCGCCATTGATTACGGCGCTTGGGAGATAAGCGAGTTTTACCAGGCTGGTGGGGGACGCATAGCTTCGTCCGTCCATATAAGGGGATAAGGATCCACCTTTTCACCTACGCCTTCTTCCTCTTTTGCTCATCCATTTCCGCGCACTCGAGCTCCAGCGCCCAAGTCCGCACATTCCACCTCAACCTTCTCCAACTATGTCCGGAGCGGGAGGCAGGTGGATGGCCTCCTCCATCACGGAGGGGCACATCGAAAAGCTGCGGGAGGCCGGATACTTGTCCAGCAACATCGCGCACCAGCTACCTGACGAGGGGCAGCTCATTCCAACCCCCAGGCCCCATGAGAGAGTGGTGTTTCTCCCCCACTTCCTCCGCGGACTAGGTTTTCCACTTCACCCATTTGTCCGGGGGCTCATGTTCTACTACGGCCTGGACTTCCACGATCTGGCCCCGAATTTCATCCTCAACATCTCGGCGTTCATCGTTGTGTGCGAGGCCTTCCTCTGGATCCAGCCCCACTTCGGCTTATGGCTAAAGATCTTCAATGTCAAGCCGAAGGTAGTGGGCGGCCGCCAAGCGGAGTGCGGAGGCGCCATGGGTGGCAAGATGGCCAAAGTCCTATGGCTCGTGGGCTCCTTTGTGGAGACCATAAAGGGGTGGCAATCGGGGTGGTTCTACATCACCGAGCCGCGCGGCTCTCAATGGGCGGCGGCCCCCGAATTCCGATCTCGCTTCCCCACACGGCTCTCATAATGGAAAGAGACGGGCCTGGCGTGGGGGGAATTCGGACGAGCTATCCGGACTCAAAACCTGCGTCCGAAACCTGGTGGACAAGAATCTCAGGCTTGTCAACGTAATCCAGTTGATGCTCATCCGCCGGATTCTCCCATGCCAACAACAGGCCTTCAAATTGTGGGAGTTCGATCCGGCACAACACTCAACTCTGAAAAGGCTCTTCGACACGACGTACGAAGATGCCTGGAAGGTGCTGTTCAAGGGCGCCGAGGCTCCCACATCAGCTACCGAAGATCGCGGATTCAGCTCGCAGCATCAAGCCAGCGAGGTAAGTTATTTTTACCCTTTATGGGACTCTTTTTTCATAGTTTGACTCTATGCGGGATCTAAAAACTCCCTAACCTTTGACAGGACTGGCTGAAGACGTCCGGACAGGTTAACTGTCCCGCCCCCTTGCCAGAAGACCCAACAGACGCCCGATTGACAGGGCTGCCGGCTCCGGTACCTCACGTGGTGCCGGAGAAGAAGGCCAAGAAGGAGGCCACGGAACTCGAAGAGCTCCGGCGCCAGTGCTGTCGGACTCACCGCCCGACAACTCGAGGCGGAATCCTCCTCGAGGAAGAGGAGGAGGAAGAAGCCTCTCCCAGTGGGAGAGAGAAGAAAGGAAGGCCGCCTAACTGGGAGGCCGGAGGGTCCAAGAAGGAAGGACCTTCATTCGACTTCTCCTCCAACGCCGACAACGACGAGGAGGTGGTCAACAAGGGCTAAGCCTCGTGAGATCGTAAGTGTCCGGATGCCCATGGTTTTTATTCATTGCATAGTGTTCTCTAATGCCGAACAATCATGCAGCCCGCAAGAAGGACGAGTTCGCCGCTTCGCCGAAGCGGGTCCTCGAATTCGCCGGAAGTGGAGAGTACTTCACTTCCGCCGCCTCACCTCACGCCTGTGGACGATGCCGAGGTGGGGCCCGAGGGGGCCTGTTCAAGAGGAGGTGGCGCAGGAGGCGCCGCAAGGCAACCTCCCGACTCCAAAGCGTGGGGGCGAGACCCCGGGGTTTCTAAGCCCGACCTCATCCGGACTCCATACCGAACCTTCAGCGGTTCCAAGTCCGCAAGCGCCCGCTCGTAGGAAGGTAAGACGCCGTGTCCTCCGCCCAATCGGAGGCACCGGATAGCCATCGAGGCGCTTAACGGCGCCTCCATCGACGAGGAGCACCGCTTTGTTATGAGTGTGGTGATTCGAAAGTTCAGTCCGCCAAGAGCGGGCTGATCAAGCTCGTACCAGCCTTCTAACAGGCTTTGAGGTAAGTTTAGAATATGTAAAAATATTACCGCATAGACAGTAGCCCCTGATGCTTAGTTCGGTGTTCGGAAAGAAAAGCCGGACTAAGGATCTAAAAAGATATACGCAGGAGTCTAACATAAGTATGTCAATATGCGAATGCAGGCTGCGCTGCTGACCTCTGCCGCACTGACTGCGGAGGTCAATGCGTTGAAGCAGAGCCTCGAGCGGTCCGAGAACGAGCTTGGCCTTGCCAAGAAGCAGCTCGAGGACAAAGAAGGTAAGTAATACCTTATTAAAGAAATACCTTATAGAAAGGATTTGGTTGCAAAAAATAACAGGAATAATATGGGTACTGCAGGGGCCACGAGCGAGGTGGCGACCCTGAAGGAGGCAGTGTCCGCGGCCGAAAACAAAGCGGCTGCGGAGCGCATCGAGCGAGAGAAGGGGGAGGCGCAGCTGGCGGAGGTGCGGCAAGAGCTCCGTGCTCGTGGAAAACACGAGGGTTTGGAGCGTGACTCGAAGACCCGAGAGTCCGAGCTTGCCTCGGCTCTTGAGAGTGCCAAAGCTGCTAAGGCCGAGGCCCAAAAAGCCCTCCAGGAGATTGAGGCAATAAAGAAGATCGCGGCGGGTAAGGCATTCTTTATGCAGAGCAAGAATGTAAAAGTCAATTATCTAGTACTTACCCGGATTCGGAGCTCTCCAGGAGCATTCGCAGATCTGCCCCGTAGTGTGTCTGATGCTGCTGCATTCTACCGCGCCAAGGAGGGGAGCTCGACGGAGAAGGTGTTCTGGTCTCAGTATGCTGAGGCCGACCGTCCGGTGCCCCTGAGCGACCAGCTGAAGCAGCTGGTCGAGCTCCACAAGGTCACCGAACAGGCCATGAAGGGCCTCATAGTTCGGCTGTGGCCATTGGAAGCCATGCTTGGGAGCTATTTCGGGTTAGTGCAGCGGCTGGTGGACGCCTGTCCATGGATTGAAGTCATCAAGCGCTCCGTCTGCATTGAAGGTGCCCGTCGGGCCTCGCCGTGCTAAAGTGCACCGGGCAAGCTGGATGCGGAGAAGCTTGTGACGGACGGGCCACCGAAGGGCAAGGAGCATCGCACGCCCAAATATACTATGAGGGCGCCTCAAGGGTGCCCGCCAGATAGCGGATGAGTGCTCCAAAGATGTAATTTTTGAATAGACTCGCATTTGTTATCCTGTATGCTGAAAACTTGTTCATATGCGCTAAGCAACTCTTGTTAATTTAAAATATTACCTTCTGTGCGGCCGTTTATCAAATTTGAGAGATGGCAAGTCGTTGGCTTCAGCCCCCATGCCACGAGTGTTGGGGTGTTCGAGATAAACTTGAGCGCTCTTGTTCCCATTCTTGGGTCCATCGAGGGAGGCGCTCAACGCAACGAACAAGGAAACCGGACTTATAATGCTTGAACACTCTCACTTAGCCATATAATTCTATTTAAATTTCGGCGAAGCCCCTAGTATTCGGAAGACCGAGTTCGGGGTGCTATCCACGCCTTGACCGGACAATGCCGGTTCCTCGCTCTAAGCGGCATAAGTCTTTAGGGACCCAAAAAACCTCTCGAACAGCGACCGGCTCTCGCCCTATCATGACGGTCAGTTTTAGCTTTCTCCACTGAGGTGCTCAACCCAGCTCAACTGGGCACAATCGCAGTGGTTCTCCCGTGCTACCTTAGCCGATACAACGGAACGTAAGGTACCAAAACATGGGAGCCGGGCAAACCCAACTATTTACCCAAGACACGATTCGAGCCGATGCATATAATGCTATAAGTTCGGGGTGCCGCACTTGTGAAAGTGTTCGGACTTATCACACCATACTTTTTGGGGTACTTAAGCCCCTGGTGTATTGGCCGTACCAAAGTGTACGGGTGCAACATGTCATGAAATGAACATATATATAGATAAAGAAAGGAGGGCAATAATAGGCAAAAGCTATGTATTGTTTATTCAAAAAGGTATTGCAATGAAAGCAGAACGATACAAATAATGCGATAAGCAAGGGATGGGATTATTTAACATGTCCCCCTCCAGGGGTAAGCTGCGGGATGGTATGTAAAACAGGTATAATGCTCGTAGTAGAGACCACCTGAACACTCGACGTGGCTTTCTGCTTCCCTGGCTGTTGCATCGTGAGTTCGGCAATTCTAGTGCTGGACATGACTTCTGGAAAACGGAGTCCTGAAAGTAAGAAAAAAGAAGAAAGAAAAAGAATGACACAATTGGGAGCCCCTGGTGCGGTTGAGCCGCATTCTAGGCGTGCCGTGGTCGTGCCCCTCCCCTTATGCCCATGGTATCTCCAGAGCGTAGTTATGTACGCGTAGTACTGGCTTCGCAATTTCGCGAGGGCTGGGGTTGGGGCCGGATTGCTACGCGTGCTTGGATCGTGCTAGGCGGTCTTGTTGTAGGTTACTCCGGGCGCGCTTGACGGTGTCCGGACGTTTAGTGGCCGGACTCGAGAATTGCTGTGAGAGGCTGCTTTGCACCTCCGCCGCGAGGGCCGCCGTGTGCTCCTCCGCTTAGAGAGCGCTCGTGTTTCCATTGACCGTGATTACTCCTCGAGGGCTGGCATCTTGAGCTTGAGGTATGCATAGTGCGGCACCGCATTGAACTTTGCAATGCGGTTCGTCCGAGCGAAGGCGTGATAGCCATCGCGAACGGGACTATGTCGAAGATTAACTCTTCGCTCGGAAGTTATCCGGGATCCAAGACCACTTCGAGTGTAATCGAGCCCGCATAATTGGCCTCTACACCGGTATGACGCCTTTAAAGGTCGTCTTTGTAGGTTTAATCCTTGAGGGTCTATGCCCATTTTGCGACCGTATCCCGATAAAGCAGGTTCAGGCTGCTACCGCCGCCCATCGGGACTCGGTGAGGTGAAATCCGTCAATAATTGGGTCAAGAACCAATGCGGCGAAACCGCCATGACGAATGCTAGTGGGTGGTCCTTCGATCAAGGTGATCGGGCAGAAGACCATGGGTTGAACTTTGGGGCGATGGCTCCATCGCATATACGCCCTTAGTGCGCGCGCTCCCTTTTGGGTATGTGGGTTGCGATATCATGTTCACCATCCACACTTGTGTGGAAAAGCCCTTCGTCCTCTATTGTTCGGCGGCCGGGCTCTTCCTCGTCATCGCTATGCAGCCCTTGTCATTGAGTTCGCACTTAACTTGCTCGCTTGCTTGAACACCCAACAATCCCTGTTGGTGTGGTTGGCTGGTTTTCGGGGTGCCATGTATCCGCACAAGCGATCGAGTATTCGGTCCAAGTTGGACGGGCCCTCGGTATTTCTTTTGAATGGCTTCTTCCGCCACCGGTTTAGAGCCTCTGAATCCGCATTGACCGTCGTATCTTCATCATTGTCGCCAAGCACGCGGCGCTTGTTCTTGTTGCGACGCCGACCGCCATTGCTGTCTTTGGTATCCGAACTACCGGGGTTTTGGTCAAGTTGTTACTACGAGCTAGCCAGCTGTCTTCTCCCGCGCAAAAGCGGGTCATGAGTGTGGTGAGGGCTGCCATGGATTTCGGCTTTTCCTGTCCTAGGTGCCGGGCAAGCCACTCGTCGCGGATGTTATGTTTGAAGGCTGCAAGGGCCTCTGCATCCGGACAATCAACGATTTGATTTTTCTTGGTTAGGAACCGTGTCCAGAATTGTCTAGCCGATTCTTCTGGCTGCTGAATTATATGGCTAAGGTCATCGGCGTCTGGTGGTCGCACATGTGTGCCCTGGAAGTTATCAAGAAATGCGGCTTCCAGGTCCTCCGAACAACCGATTGATTCTGCTGGCAAGCTATTAAGCCAATGCCGAGCTTGTCCTTTAAGCTTGAGTGGGAGGTATTTGATGGCGTGTAGATCATCACCGTGGGCCATGTGGATATGGAGGAGGTAGTCCTCGATCCAAACTGCAGGATCTGTTGTACCATCGTATGATTCGATGTTTACGGGTTTGAAGCCCTCAGGGATTTGATGATCCATTACTTCATCTGTGAAGCATAGTGGGTGTGTGGCGCCTCTGTATTGGGCTATATCACGACGTAGCTCATATGAGCTTTGTCTACTGTGTTCAGCCCGGCCGGAGTTGCTGTATCCGCGTGACGGTTATCATCACGTCGTGGGCGCCCACGCCGATCCGTAGATCGATCTTGTTTGCCTTGCCTTGTCCTCCAATATGTCTCGCAGGTCCGGCGCGCTTCCCGTGCCTTGGTACTTTTCGAGCGACGCCGAGTGCGGCTTGAATGGAGGGTCTAGAGGCCTCTCTGTCGCGACCACGGGTGGCGGTCGGCCGCATCATGCACTCGGTGATGTAGGTTTGGATGCTGCTTCCTCTAATTGGGGTAGCAGCCTGCGTTTGGGGTATCTCTTGGAGGGCGCTCGAGTTCATACTCTTCGCTGCAAGGACTTCATCCATCCGCCGACTAGCAGGTCTTGGTCAGCTCTAAGCTGCTGCTGCTTTTCTTGAGGCTGCTTGCCGTGGCCATAAGCCTGCGTTTGAAACGCTCCTGTTCGGCGGGATCCTCGGGCACGACAAATTGCCGTCGTCGAGGCTTGCCTCATCTTCGGAGGGAGGCACGTAATTATCGCCCTCTACCTCTCTTTTCGCCAGACCGTCGTGCGGACTTGCTTCTCCTCCTCCCGTGCTGAATCCTCGCTGGAGGGGGTTGTCGCCGGCACCGTCTGGGGTGTTATTATCTCCCGTGCCGGAATCACCATTTTACTGTGGCGGGATTTAGAACGGCGCCGCTGACGTCGGCGCTTGGGTTGTTTCTTGGAGGGGTCATCCTCCGCCGTTCCATCGCCATTCCCATCTTTTGGGATGTCCACCATGTATATGTCATATGACAAGGTGGCCTTCCAGTGCCCTGTAGGCGGTGGGTCTTGGTCATCTCCGGCATCGTCGTCCATACCGTCAATGTCTTCGGAGTCGAAGTCGAGCATGTCGGTTAAATCGTCGACAGTGGCTACAAAGTGGGTGGTGGGTGGGCGTTGAATTTCTTCGTCGTCCGCATCCCAACCTTCCTGACCGTAGTCCGGCCAAGGCACTCCTGATAAAGAGAGAGACTTTAGTGAATTCAAGATGTCGCCAAAGGGTGAGTGCTGAAAGATGTCCGCGGCAGTGAAGGGCGCAGAGGGTTCGGAGTCCGGAGAGGAGTCCGGCGCCTTGGAATCACGGTCTTCGCCAAGGACAGGGATGGAGTTCGGCTCAATCGCCATTGAGATCGTAGCCCCCGAGGCGGTGTCCAACCACTCGCCCTCGATCGGGGAGTCAGCCCGAGCTAAGGGTCGAGCGAGGCAGCTGATGCGGCCTCCGGACAATGTTCGTGGCAGAGCTAGATCGTGCCCATCGAGACAAGGCGCGCGACTTGGTTGTGGCTCAATCCGTCGAAGATCAAGTCTCCGCGATGTCGGTCGTGTAGTTCAAACTTCCAAATCTGACCTGATGGCCGGGCGTAGCTTTAGATCTGCTCCAGATGGCCAAGTGAATTGCCCGCAGCAAAGCCGCGAATACGAAGATCTGTCCGGGAGAAAAGTCTCACCTGGACCGCGTCGTTGTTGATGATCAAAGGAGCCATCGGGCCTATAGGTGATGACACAAAGGAACTCTCAATGAAAGCACCAATGTCGGTGTCAAACCGCGGATCTCGGTAGGGGTACCGAAGCTGTGCGTCTAGGCGGATGGTAACAGGAGACAAGGGACACGATGTTTTTACCTGTGTTCGGGCCTCTCGATGGAGGTAATACCCTACTCCCGCTTGATTAATATTGATGATATGGGTAGTACAAGAGTAGATCTACCATGAGATCAAGGAGGCTAAACCCTAGAAGCTAGTCAGTAGCGACCAGACCGAATGGATCCGGTCTCGTGCTCGTGTCATCCTCGGATCAAGAATGCCGACACCACACAAGATTTCAAGGATTTATAGCGAGTAGCAATCACACACTTATTACATCGTTGTCCACAAGGAACTTATTACAATAATATGGCTTAAGGCCATCTAATAATAACAGCGAAGGCTTGGAAGATAAGCGAGTCCATCAACTCCAACGGCATCATCGAGTATAGAACCACGACCTAACACCTTACTGTTGTTCGAAAAGTCTGCAACGTGAAAAGTTGCAGCTCAAAACGGGTCAAGACATGGAATATGCCGCAATGTAACACATAAGAGCAATGAATGAATAAGCCTATACTACATGCATATATGGCTGGTGGTAAGGCTCTACGGTTACATTTGCATAAAGCTGATTTTTCCCTACATCAAAGGAATAGTTTTATTTAACTATCATGGTGGTTGTTAAACATTGAGAATGGTTGACAGCATCCTCAATCCCAATTAAAAGTACTCATCAAAACCCAATAACTTTTATTTAGAAGTAACATGTTGAGATTCACATGATATTCAATTACAGGATACTCAAATTTGTCCATAACCGGGACACGGCTAATCATGATTAGTTTATACACTCTGCAGAGGTTTATGACTTTTCCCCACAAGACTCGATCGCCTCGCTTGATTCTCGTGACTACATGGTGTTTGAGAAACGGATGACCGAGACATAGTCTTTCGTAAGCGCTAGCACCTTACATGTGGGTAGACCGTACCAACCTACATCCCCTACATCAGCTAGCCTACCCGTAAGAGTTCAGACGACTTAGTCAACTACGCCAGAGCCCATAATTGGCTTGTGGCTGCATGGAAGTTTCAGTTTGAATAATCTTATGATCCCTTAGAGCCGGGTGGCGGTCCAAGAAATACAGCAAGTCTCGATGGAAACCAGTGCCTCAATCCACCCAGATGTGTGTTTAGGTTGCCACCTTAGATAAACCATTAATTAACAATCTCACATCTGTCATGGATATTCACTCACCCAATCCACGCCTACTAGCATAGCATGGCATGAACAAGCAAACGAGAAGTAACTCCCAAGGTTTCATAAGTAAAACAAGTAATAGGTACTACCTCAATCTACTTCCCAAACCCACAATTTAATTTGATCCTAAACATGCAAGTGTTTGAGGATTGATCTAATGCATAAAAACTGGGTATGAGAAAAGGTATGATCAAGTGTTACTTGCCTTGTCGATGATCCATGAGACCTAGAGATTCAAGTAACAAGCGGCGCACCGGTGATCTAACACGCACAAACAACAAGCATACAATAAGTACTCATCTAATGCACGGTAAATCTCGAATAAAAGACCTAACCAGAAAGTTCAACTTAAGAACCCTGGTTGCAAAAGAATCGAATCAAAATAAACTCCGAAAGTCGAAACTCGAGAGAGAACGACTCGGTTTAACAATCTGAAATTAGGTCAAAATTTCACAGTAGCAAAACTCTGTGAAAGTAGGGTAGTCGGATCGGCGGTTTCGTTACGAAACTCCAGGCGCTTGAATCACCTGATTCCGATAAACGAGCAAGAAATAAAACAGTTTTGAAAATCAGATCGGAAATCGAATCAGAAAAATAACGGATTAAATCCGATTAAAAGAAAACGATTTAACGGTTTAAATAACGGACGCTCGTTAACAGAACAAATCCAACGAACACGTTTATTGAAACGAACGGTTCGTGAACGTCATAATTAAGAAAACCGAAAAAATAAAACCAATCTAGGTTTTAAAAAACCAACATCTTTTTTTAAAAAACCGGATCGGTTTATTAGGGAAAACCGGATCGGGCGGGCTACCTCCGGTGATCTCGCCGCCAGGCGAAGCTCCGCGGGCTCCGGGCGAGGGGGGCGGGTCCGGTGGCTTGGGGAGGGGCAGCGGGTCCGGGTCGGAGCCGGGACTGGAGGAGGCGTTGGCGGGGCACCAAGGCGGTGGGCGGCGTGAGGAGGGAGGAGGAGGGAGGTGGGCTGGGGGCGCTGGTTGGGGGGCTGGGCCTCGGCCCAGTATAAATTTTTTTTAAATAAAATTAAACCAAAACTAATTAAAAAATACCAAATGAACTCCAAATTAAATAAAACAAATTTTCCCCGACTCCTAAAATGAGTCTAACAAAATGAACTTTAAAAACAGCAAACATGCATAAAATTTTTAAAATGCTCATTTTGCCTAAGCAAAATAAATCTTCCAAAACCAAATTTGATTTATTTATAAAACCTTCATTTCTTCCTAAATGTTGGGAAAGTCATATTATTCCCTCTCAAATATTTTTATAGGAAAAACTTTATGAAGATAATTTAAATAAATCCAAATGATCCTATTTCCAAAATTTGAGAAATCCCAAATATGAAATAATGAAACTTCCAACTCTCTCCGAGGGTCCTTGAGTTGCGTGAAATTTCTAGGATCGGAAAATGCGAGAAAATATGATATGCATGATGACCTAATGTATAACATTCCAAATTGAAAATTTGGGATGTTACAAACCTACCTCTTAAGATGAATCTCGCCCTCGAGATTCGGGTTGGCTAGAAAATAGGTGAGGTGGTCCTTAGCAAAACTTCCTCTCTTTCCTGGTGGCTTCATCCTCGGTGTGGTGGCTCCATTGAACTTTGCAAAACTTGATAACCTTGCTGCGGGTAACTCACTGGCATAATCGAGAATCTTAACCGTTTTTCCTCATATGTCAAGTCATCCTTCAACTGAATTGCTTCCAGTGGCACTGGTCTCTTAACGGTACCTCTGCTATCTCGGGTGACATTTCTTCAATCGAGAAACATGGAATACATCATGAACTCCCGACAGTCCTCCCGCAATTCCAATTTATACATAACTTCTCCCATGCGTTGCAAAATCTTATATGGTCCAACTAAACGGGTGCTAACTTTCCTTTCACTCCAAAACGCTTAACTCCTCAAGCGGGATACTCGAGATATACTGTCTCCAACTTCATACTCAATCGCTGGCGCTTTGAATCGGCATAGCTCTTCCGTTCAGGTGGGCTACCTTGAGCCTGTCTCAATCAACTTAACTTTCTGTTCGACTCCTTAATCAAATCTGGTCCAAACAACCGACGATCTCGGTTTAGTCCCATGACAACGGTGTCCTGCACCTTCTTCCATACAAAGCCTCGAAGGTGCCATCTTCAAGCTGGTTTGGTAACTGTTATTGTAAGAAAATTCTGCATACGGCAAATTATCATCCCAACTAGATCCATAATCTAGTGCACAAGCTCTCAAAGATGTCCTCCAAAATCTGATTGACTCTCTCGGTCCGTCCATCGGTCTGTGGGTGGAAAGCTGTATCAATTCCAATCGGGTTCCCAATGTTTCGTGTAACCGGTTCCAAAATTTCAAGTAAACTAGGTTCCTCTATCCGATACGATGCTCCTCGAACTCCGTAAGCACACAATTCTGGTCATGTATATCTTTGCCAACTTAGCACTGCTATAGGTAGTCTTGATGGAATGAAATGAG
The DNA here is from genome assembly GCA_021605205.1 of Aegilops longissima. Taxonomy (NCBI): domain Eukaryota; kingdom Viridiplantae; phylum Streptophyta; class Magnoliopsida; order Poales; family Poaceae; genus Aegilops; species Aegilops longissima. The sequence continues at coordinate 34,978,635 of CM038679.1, read as the reverse complement.
CTACCTTGGTCAAACGGTCGACTATGACCCAAATCGAGTCATATCCTGAACGGGTCTTTGGCAAACCTGTGATGAAATCCATGCCTAGTTTATCCCACTTCCATTCGGTATCGCAACGGTTGTAACAATCCTGCTGGCTTCGATGTTCGCCTTTACTTTTCGACATACGCCATAAACTGCTACATACTCCGCAATATCCTTCTTCATTCCGTCCACCGAAAATATTCTTCAAATCCAAATACATCTTGGTATTTCGGTGAATCGAATAGGGTGAATCATGGGCTTCTTGTAAAATCAACTTCCGATCTACGGGTCATTGGGCACATAAACACGGTCTTCAAACCATAGGGTATCGTGCTCATCCTCACGAAATCCTTTAGCTTTTCCTTTGCTCATTTTCTCCTTTATAGAGGCAACTTCCTTATCCGCCTTTTGGGCTTCTCCGATTTTGTCCATTAGTGTCGATTGAATCTCCAATGCTGCTACATAGCCTCTGGAACTATTTCCAAACATAGCTCTCAAGGTCCTCGGCTAACTCATTGGGTATTCCTCCCATCATTAGGGTATTGACGTGGCTCTTACGGCTCAATGCGCCTCGCTACAACATTAGCCTTCCGGGTGATAATGCAATCTCATATCATAATCCTTGATTAGCTCTAACCATCTCCTCCGTCTCGAGATTCAATTCCTTCGTGTGAAGATGTACTTCAAACTCTTGTGATCCGTGTATACTTCACAATGATTTCCAATGAGAAAATGTCTCCATGCCTTCAAGGCATGCACAACGGCTGCTAACTCCAAATCATGAGTGGCATAATTCAACTCATGGGGCTTAAGTTGTCGTGAAGCATACTGAAACAACTCTTCCTTCCTGCATAAGCACGGCTCCAAGTCCTCGACGTGAAGCGCCGTAATACACCTCATAATCCTTAGTTTGATCCGCAATATCAAAACTGGTGAGGTAACCAATCTTTTCTTCAACTCCTGAAAACTTGCCTCACAGTCCTCATCCATATGAATTTGTTTTCCTTCTTCAACAATTCAGTCATAGGCTTTGCAATCCTTGAGAAATTCTCAATGAATCTTCGTAGTATCCTGCGAGTCCAAGGAAACTCGAATCTCTCCAACTGTCGTTGGTGCTTCCCATTTGGTTACGGTCTCAACTTTTGTGGGGTCAATCGCTATTCCTTCTCCGGATATAACATGTCCGAGAAATCCAACTTCCTTTAGCCAAAACTCACATTTGCTGAACTTGGCATACAACCGGTGTTCCCTCGCCTCAAAACCAATCTCAAATGTTCCTTATGTTCCTCTTCATCCTTCGAGAAAATCAAAATGTCATCAATGAACACCATTTAACTTATCCAAAAACTCCATAAACACTTTGTTCATCAGGTTCATGAAATAGGCTGGTGCGTTAGTCAGTCCAAATGACATAACGGTATACTCATACATCCATATCTCGTGGTAAACGCTGTCTTGGGTATGTCTTGCTCCCGAATCTTCAATCGATGGTACCCGATCGCAAGTCGATCTTAGAAAACACTTTGGCTCCTTGCAAGCGATCAAACAGATCATTTATCATCGGTAGTGGGTACTTGTTCTTGATTGTTACTTCATTCAATCCACGGTAATCAACAACCATTCTCAAAGATCCATCCTTCTTTCCACCAACAAAACGGGTGATCCCCAAGGTGAAGAACTTGGGCTAATAAAACCTTTATCCAATAGTTCCTTAATCTGCTTCTTGATTTCCGCCAAATCCTTTGCGGGCATCCCAGACGGTCGCTTCGATATCGGGCCTGTTCTCGCAACAGCTCGATCAAAACTCAATGTCTCTATCCGCGGCATTCCCGCAACTCTTCCGAAATACATCAGATAATCCTTTACCACCGGTACTTCTTCCGCACCACTCCGATAAGCAATTAACTTGTGCTCTCCTCGCTCGTGCCGTGATACATACTTAATCCTCCTTCCTTCCGGTGTGGTGAGCAAAATTGACCTTGTGGTACAATCTATGTTTCCTCCATACCTTGATAACCAATCCATACCTAATATCACATCCAATCCTTGGGATTCCAAAACTATTAGGTCCGAGGGGAAAACATAGTGTCCAATCCTTAGTGGCATCGATCACACCATTTACTAGCCATGTACTGCTCGGGTGAGGTTACTAGCATGGGTGACCTAAGGGCTTGGGTTGGTAACTTGTACTTATCCACAAATCCCTTGATATGTATGAATGCGATGCACCAAGATTTAAAAGAACAACTGCAGTAAATGACTTAACCAAAACTTACCGACATCGTGATCGGGCTGATCTTCAACCTCCTCCACATCAATGTGGTTCACCTGTCCCCTGTTGAAAGGGTTGGGCTTCTTTCCGAGCTTCCATTGCCATTTCCATTCTCGCCTCTCGACAGTCATTTGCATAGTGCCCGTCTTGCGGCACTTAAAGCAAGTAATGTGACTCAGTCTACCTTGGATGGTGTAGCGGGTTGGTGCGATTCTGTCCGCTGCTTCCTCCATTCCCTGCTCCCATTCTTGGTGCCATTATGGTTATGCTAATTACCTCCTCCATGGGTATGCTGAAACTGAATTCTGATTTAGGGTATAACGAGGCTTCTTTGGGATCCAGAGTTATACTTCCCTTGTCCATACTTCCGCTATGGTTCTCAATTTGTCTGCTGCTTCCTTCAATCATGAGAGCTCGGTCTACTAACTCCTGGTAGTTGTTGAAACTTGCTACCATCAACGGCATCTGAACTCATCATTCAGTCCTTCTAGAAACTTCTCTGCTTAGCTGCATCCGTAGTAACGCTATCCGGGGCATAACGTGCTAATTTGCTAAAATCATCCACGATCGCCAACAGTCCTTCCTCCTTGGCGAAGTTGCGAAACTCACGCTTCTTCATGGCCATGGCTCCTGCTGAAACATGGGCAAGGCGAAAGCTTGTCAAACTGGTCCCATGTGGCGGTGTTCACGGGTAAGTGGCTGTGAAATTCTCCCACCATGCTGCTGCGGGTCCTTCAAGTCGATGTGCTGCAAACTTCACTCTTTCACCATCTGTGCATCCCGCAGTGGTCAGCTCCTTCCTATCTTGCGGAGCCACCATCTGCTACAATCGGCTCGGTGCTTATGGAATACACCGCGGGTTCAGTCTAAGGAAACGAGTCGATGATCCGCAGTGGTGGTGGTGGCGGTTGTTGTTGTTGTTGTTGTTTCGCACCAATGTTTGAATCAGGTATTCTGCTGCTGGATCAATTGGGTGATCTCTCAAGGAAAACGAATCCGGGTCGCGTCTCGGAGGCATCCGATGGGTTTAGAAAAGGAGAGAAATGTAGAATAGAATGAGGTCTAAGGAATCACTACCCAAATGCACATGAGCAAATGCACACAAAATCACTTCATTCAATCAAACAAGGGCTTACAACGATCTAACTATCGCAAAAGTGCGTGTACTATAATGTTTACATGGAGGAAATACTACTAATATGTGGGGACTTCTACTAATTTGAACCGTGGAAGACTCCATGATGTCTGCTCCAGCTTCGCCTTCAAAGTCGGGTTCACTTGGATCCGAATCGGTGTCGTCGATGTTAATGTAGTCGCTTGGGTATTCGACATCTTGGTCTTCATTCCTGAGCGCCAACTTCTTCTTGAGTTCTTCGATCTCGCATTTAAGATCGTTATTGTGTCTTGCCGTAGCTACGATCTCGCCCATGTAGTCCTTGCGTGTAGTCTTTAGTTCTTCTTCAGTTCGATGATCCTTCCTTTGTCTTTCAGAACTCCAACATATCATTGCACATTTGGTTCTCCTGGCGCCGAATGTGCTGATTTAACTCCGGATGAAAGCTGCAATGGATCTATCCTTCTTGGTGTTGACGACGCCCCGCTTGTCATCTCGGCGTCCGCAAATCTGGTAGATGGTGTCCTTGAGGTCTTCTTGATAAACTTCTCCAATGCGCCCCATGGTGATGTGAGCTGCCATGCTCTTTCCTGCACTCCAAGTTGGTGCATCGAAAACACTATCTATAGGCTTGGTGATTGGGGCTAATGTCCTTCCCGAACGTGAGCATGAATCTTCCAGCGCTCCTCTTCGTGCAGAGTGGCGTTGAAAGTCCCGTGAAGCTTGGTAATCCAATGTTCGTGTACTTAGTAACTTCCTTCAAGTGAAATACAAAAGGTGTGCCTTCATCCGGTTGGGTGTACTTGATCTTCGCGTCCGTCATCCTAAAGAGAGTAGAAAAGATGAGGAGTTAGAAAATGGGAAGAGAGTAGTGATCTATGGCTTTATCTTAGTGGTCGTGTCCTACAACATCAGTGGTGCTCGATACTATTCTCTCAGAGCGACTGGACCCGAATGGATCCATCTCGTGCTCGTTGTCATCCCTGGATCAAGAATGCCGACACCACACAAGATTTCAAGGATTTATAGCAGAGTAGCAATCACACACTTATTACATCGTTGTCCACAAGGGAACTTATTACAATAATATGGCTTAAGGCCATCTAATAATAACAGCGAAGGCTTGGAAGATAAGCGAGTCCATCAACTCCAACGGCATCACCGAGTATAGAACCACGACCTAACACCTTACTCGTGTTCGAAAAGTCTGCAACGTGAAAAGTTGCAGCCCAAAACGGGTCAGACATGGAATATCTGGCAATGTAACACATAAGAGCAATGAATGAATAAGCCTATACTACATGCATATATGGCTGGTGGTAAGGCTCTACTGTTACATTTGCATAAAGCTGATTTTTCCCTACATCAAAGGAATAATTTTATTTAACTATCATGGTGGTTGTTAAACATTGAGAATGGTTGACAAGATCCTCAATCCCAATTAAAAAGTACTCATCAAAACCCAATAACTTTTATTTAGAAGTAACATGTTGAGATTCACATGATATTCAATTACAGGATACTCAAATTGTCCATAACCGGGACACGGCTAATCATGATTAGTTTATACACTCTGCAGAGGTTTATGACTTTTCCCCACAAGACTCGATCGCCTCCGCTTGATTCTCGTGACTACATGGTGTTTGAGAAACGGATGACCGAGACATAGTCTTCGTAAGCGCTTAGCACCTTACATGTGGGTAGACCGTATCAACCTACATCCCCTACATCAGCTAGCCTACCCGTAAGAGTTCAGACGACTTAGTCAACTACGCCAGAGCCCATAATTGGCTTGTGGCTGCACATGGAAGTTTCCAGCTTGAATAATCTTATGATCCCTTAGAGCCTGGGTGGCGGTCCCAAGAAATACAGCAAGTCCCGATGGAAACCAGTGCCTCAATCCACCCAGATGTGTGTTTAGGTTGCCACCTTAGATAAACCATTAATTAACAATCTCACATCTGTCATGGATATTCACTCACCCAATCCACGCCTACTAGCATAGCATGGCATGAACAAGCAAACGAGAAGTAACTCCCAAGGTTTCATAAGTAAAACAAGTAATAGGTACTACCTCAATCTACTTCCCAAACCCACAATTTAATTTGATCCTAAACATGCAAGTGTTTGAGGATTGATCTAATGCATAAAAACTGGGTATGAGAAAAGGTATGATCAAGTGTTACTTGCCTTGTCGATGATCCGCGAGACCTAGAGATTCAAGTAACAAGCGGCGACCGGTGATCTAACAGCACAAACAACAAGCATACAATAAGTACTCATCTAATGCACGGGAAATCTCGAATAAAAGATCTAACCAGAAAGTTCAACTTAAGAACCCTGGTTGCAAAAGAATCGAATCAAAATAAACTCGAAAGTCGAAACTCGAGAGAGAACGACTCGGTTTAACAATCTGAAATTAGGTCAAAATTTCACAGTAGCAAAACTCTGTGAAAGTAGGGTAGTCGGATCGGCGGTTTCATTTAAACTCCAGCGCTTGAATCACCGATTCGATAAACGAGCAAGAAATAAAACAGTTTTGAAAATCGGATCGAAATCGAATCGTAAAAATAACGGATTAAATCCGATTAAAAGAAAACGATTTAACGGTTTAAATAACGGACGCTCGTTAACAGAACAAATCCAACGAACACGTTTATTGAAACGAACGGTTCGGTGAACGCTCGTTAATTAAGAAACCGAAAAAAATAAAACCAATCTAGGTTTTTAAAAACCAACATCTTTTTAAAAAACCGATCGGTTTATTAGGGAAAACCGGATCGGGCGGGCTACTCGGTGATCTCGGCCAGCTCCGGCGCTGGGCTCGGGGAGGGGCGAGGAAAGGCGGGGTCGGGAGGGGCGTGAGGGCGGCGGGGCTCAGCCGGCGAACGGGGGCGGCGGGCGGAGTTCGGGCGGCGGGGGTTCGGTCGGGCGGGTGGCGGCAAGGTGAGGAGAGAGGGGGGGCGGGGGTATTTATGGAAGAGGGGGGGTCCGGGTGGCTTGGGAGGGGCAGCGGGGTCCGGCCTGAGCCGGACTCGGGAGGCGGCGGCGGCGGGCACAGCTGGCTGGGCGATTGACAAGGCGAGGGAGGGGAGAGGAGGTGGGGGGGGCGCTGGTGGGCGGCTGGGCCTCGGCCCGGGGCGTAATTTTTTTAAATAAAATTAAACCAAAACGAATTAAAAAATACCAAATGAACTCCAAATTAAATAAAACAATTTTCCCGACTCCTAAAAATGAGTCGAACAAAATGAACTTTTAAAACGCAAACATGCATAAATTTTTAAATGCTCATTTTGCCTAAGCAAAATAAATCTTCCAAAACCAAATTTGATTTATTTATAAAACCTTCATTTTTCCTAAATGTTGGGAAAGTCATATTATTCCCTCTCAAATATTTTTATAGGAAAAACTTTATGAAGATAATTTAAATAAATCCAAATGATCCTATTTCCAAAATTTGAGAAATCCCAAATATGAAATAATGAAACTTCCAACTTCTCCGAGGGTCCTTGAGTTGCGTGAAATTTCTAGGATCGGAAAATGCGAGAAAATATGATATGCATGATGACCTAATGTATAACATTCCAAATTGAAAATTTGGGATGTTACACTAGCCTATGGTATGATTGTTATTCGTCCCACGGACTAAAAACCTCCGGTTTATATAGACACCGGATAGGGTTAGGGTTACACGTAGTCGGTTACAATGGTAGGAGATCTACATATCCAGATCGCCAAGCTTGCCTTCCACGCCAAGGAAAGTCCCATCCGGACATGGGACGAAGTCTTCAATCTTGTATCTTCATAGTTTAGGAGTCCGGCCAAAGATGATAGTTCGGCTATCAGGACACCCCCTAGTCCAGGAGTCCCTCACAAGGGTAAGAAGAACTTCAAGAAGGACAGCAAGGGAGTTGCCGCGTCCGGTAAGCCAATTGCCGGAAGAAACCAAAGCATGGACCCAAGCCCGAGACCTGAGTGCTTTTTATTGCAAGGAAACGGTCATCGAAGCGGAACTGCCCCAAGTATTTAGCGGATAAGAAGGCCGGCAATACCAAAGGTATATGTGATATACATGTTATTGATGTGTACCTAACCAGCGCCGTAGTAGCTCCCGGTATTTGATACCGTGCCGTTGCTCATACTTGTAACTCAAAACAGAGCTGCGGAATAAGCGGAGATCGGCGAAGGACGAGGTGACGATGCATCGCGGGAATGGTTCCAACGTCGATGTGATCGCCGTCGCACGCTACCTCTACATTTACCCACGGATTAGTTTTAAACCTCAATAATTGTTATTTAGTACCAGCTTTGAGCATGAACATTGTATCCGGATCTCGTTTAATGCGAGATGGCTACTCATTTAAATCTGAGAATAATAGTTGTTCTATTTATATGAGAGACATGTTTTATGGTCATGCCCGCTGGTCAATGGTTTATTCTTATGAATCTCGAACATGATGTTACACATATTCATAGTGTGAATGCCAAAAGATGTAAGGTTGATAATGATAGTCCCACATACTTGTGGCACGCCGCCTTGGTCACATTGGTGTCAACGCATGAAGAAACTCCATGCAGATGGACTTTGGAGTCTCTTGTGTTGTCGCCGCCTCGCAGCTACCGCTTCTTCTTCTACCTCCCTTGTCTCTCACAACTCTCTCTTCTCTCAAGAGAACAAGAACGCATACATGAAAGGAACACACACACACACACACCTCACCATGGAGGTGAAGCAAATATGCCCTAGAGGCAATAATAAAGTTATTATTTATTTCCTTATATCATGATAAATGTTTATTATTCATGCTAGAATTGTATTAACCGAAACATAATACATGTGTGAATACATAAACAAACAGGTGTCACTAGTATGCCTCTACTTGACTAGCTCGTTAATCAAGATGGTTATGTTTCCTAACCATAGACATGAGTTGTCATTTGATTAATCTAGATCACATCATTAGGAGAATGATGTGATTGACTTGACCCATTCCGTTAGCTTAGCACTTGATCGCTTAGTATGTTGCTTTTGCTTTCTTCATGACTTATACAAAGTTCCTCGCAACTATGAGATTATGCAACTCCCTGCCATCGGAGGAACACTTTGTGTGCTACCAAACGTCACAACGAAATGGGTGATTATAAAGGTACTTACTGTGTGTCTCCAAAAGTATATGTTGAGTTGGCATAATTCGAGATTAGGTTTTGTCACTCCGATTGCCTGGAGAGGTATCTCGGGCCTTCTCGTAATACTCATCACCTAAGCCTTGCAAGCATTGTAACTAATGAGTTAGTTATGAAATGATGTATTACGGAACGAGTAAAGAGACTTGCCGGTAGCAGATTAAACTAGGTATTGATACCGACGATCGAATCTCGGGCAAGTAACATACCGATGACAAAGGGAACAACGATGTTGTTATGCGGTTTGACCGATAAAGATCTTCGAGAATATGTAGGAGCCAATATGAACATCCAGGTTCCGCTATTGGTTATTGACCAAGAATAGTTCTAGGTCATGTCTACATAGTTCTCGAACCCGTAGGGTCCGCACGCTTAAGGTTTCGGGATGTTATATTATGAGTTTATGAGTTTTGATGTACCGAAGGAGTTCGGAGTCCCGGATGAGATCGGGGACATGACGAGGAGTCTCGAAATGGTCGAGACGTAAAGATCGATATATTGTACGACTATATTCGGACTTCGGAAAGGTTCCGAGTGATTCGGGTATTTTTCGGAGTACCGGAGAGTTACGGGAATTCGCCGGGAGAAATATTGGGCCTTATTGGGCCATACGGGAAAGAGAGAGGGGCTGCCTAGGGCAGGCCGCGCGCCCCCCCAAGGCCTAGTCCGAATTGGACTAGGGGGAAGGGCTGCGCCCCTCCTTCCTTCCCTCTCCTTTCCTCCTTCTCTCCTACTCCTACTAGGAAAGGAGGAGTCCTACTCCGGTGGGAGTAGGACTCCCCCATGGTGCGCCCTCCCAGGCCGCCACCTCCTCCCTTGCTCCTTTATATATGAGGGCAGGGGGCACCCCATGAGACACAAGTTGATCTACGGATCGTTCCTTAGCTGCAGCGGTGCCCCTCCACCATATTCCACTTCGGTCATATCGTCATGAGCTTAGGCGAAGCCTCGCGCCGTAGAGTCATATCGTCATGAGCTTAGGAAGCCCGCGCCGGTGGAGCATCATCATCGCCACCACGCCGTCGTGGTCGACGGAACTCATCCCCAACGCTTTGCTGGATCGGAGCCCGGGATCGCCATCGAGCTGAACGGTGCTGAACTCGGAGGTGCCGTGCGCTCGGTACTTGGATCGGTCGGATCGTGAAGACATACGACTACATCAACCGCGATTGTTATAACGCCTCGCCACGGTTCACGAGGGTACGTGGACATACACTCTCCCTCTCGCTATGCCATCACCATGATCTTGCGTGTGCGAGGAATTTTTTGAAATTACTACGCTCCCCAACAAGGGCATCCGAGCCTGGTTTTATGCGTTGATGCCATATGCACGAGTAGAACACAAGTGAGTTGTGGGCGATATAAGTCATACTGCTTACCAGCATGTCATACTTTGGTTCAGCGGTATTGTGAGATGAAGCGCCCGGACCGACATTACGCAGACGCTTACGCGAGACTGGTTTCACCGCTCGAGCACTCGTTGCTTAAAGGTGACCGCGGTGTCTGCTCTCTCACTTTAGTTGAACCAAGTGCATACGCCCGTCCTTGCGAAGGTTAAAACAACACCAACTTGACAAACTATCGCTGTGGTTTTGATGTGTAGGTAAGAACGGTTCTTGCTCAGCCCGTAGCAGCCACGTAAAACTTGCAACAACAAAATAGAGGACGACTAACTTGTTTTTGCAGGGCATGTTGTGATGTGATATGGTCAAGACGTGATGCTATATTTTATTGTATGAGATGATCATGTTTTGTGACCGAAGTTATCGGCAATCGCAGGAGCCATATGGTTGTCGCTTATTGTATGAAATGCAACGCCATGTAATTGCTTTACTTTATCACTAAGCGGTAGTGATAGTCGAGAAGCAATAGTTGGCGAGACGACAACGATGCTACGATGGAGATCAAGGTGTCGCGCTGGTGACAATGGTGGTCATGGCCGTAAGCTTCGAGATGGAGATCACAAGCACAAGATGATGATGGCCATATCATATCACTTATATTGATTGCATGTGATGTTTATCCTTTATGCATCTTATCTTGCTTTGATTGACGGTAGCATTATAAGATGATCTCTCACTAAAATAAATTATCAAGAAGTGTTCTCCTGAGTATGCACCTGCTAAAAGTTCAGAGTGCCCCAGACACCACGTGATGATCGGGTGTGATAAGCTCTACGTCCATCTACAACGGTGCAAGCCAGTTTGCACACGCAGAATACTCAAAGTTAAACTTGACGAGCCTAGCATATGCAGATATGGCCTCGAACACGGAGACCGAAAGGTCGAGCGTGAATCATATAGTAGATATGATCAACATAGTGATGTTCACCATTGAAAACTACTCCATCTCACGTGATGATCGGTTATGGTTTAGTTGATTTGGATCACGTGATCACTTAGATGACTAGAGAGATGTCTATCTAAGTGGGAGTTCTTAAGTAATATGATTAATTGAACTTAAATTTATCATGAACTTAGTCCCGTAGTATTTTGCAAATTATGTTGTAGATCAATAGCTCGTGTTGTTGCTTCCCTATGCTTTTATATGTTTGTTTTGATATGTTCCTAGAGAAAATTATGTTGAAAATGTTAGTAGCAATGATGCGGATTGGATCCGTGATCTGAGGTTTATCCTCATTGCTGCACGTAAGAATTATGTCCTTAATGCACCGCTAGGTGACAAACCTATTGCAGGAGCGATGCGCACGTTATGAACGCTTATTAGCTCAATATGATGACTACTTGATAGTTTAGTGCACCATGCTTAAAGGCTTAGAATCGGGACTTCAAAGACGTTTTGAACGTCATGGACCATATGAGATGTTCCAGAATTGAAGTTAATATTTCAAGCAAATACCCGAGTTGAGAGATATGAAGTCTCCAACAAGTTCTATAGCTAAAAGATGGAGGAGAATCGCTCAACTAGTGAGCATGTGCTCAGATTGTCCGGTACTTCAATCGCTTGAATCAAGTGGGAGTTAATCTTCCAGATAAGATAGTGATTGACAGAATTTCTAGTCACCATCACTAAGTTACTAGAACTTCGTGATGAACTATAGTATGCAAGGGATGACGAAAACGATTCCCGAGCTCTTCGTGATGTTGAAATCGACGAAGGTAGAAATCAAGAAAGAGCATCAAGTGTTGATGATTGACAAGACCACTAGTTTCAAGAAAAGGGCAAAGGAAAGAAAGGGAACTTCAAGTAGAATGACAAGCAAGTTGTCACTCCCGAAGAAACCCAAAGCTGAACCAAAGCCTGAAACCGAGTGCTTACACTGCATAGGAAATGGTCATCGGAACGGAAATACCCCAAATATTTGGTGGATAAGAAGGATGGCAAAGTAAACAAGGGTATATTTGATATACAGGTTATTGATGTGTGCTTTACTAGTGTTTATAGTAGCCCTGAGTATTTGATACTTGTTCGGTTGCTAAGATTAGTAACTCAAACAGAGTTACGAATAAACAGAGACTAGTTGAAGGGAAGTGACGATGAATGTTGGAAGTAGTTCCAAGATTGATATGATCATCATCGCACACTCCTATACCTTCGGGATTAGTGTTTATAGTAGCCCTAAGTATTTGATACTTGTTCGGTTGCTAAGATTAGTGACTCAAACAGGAGTTACGTATAAACAGAGACTAGTTGGAAGGAAGTGACGATGAATGTTGGAAGTAGTTCCAAGATTGATATGATCATCATCGCACACTCCCTATACCTTCGGGATTAGTGTTAAACCTAAATAAATGTTATTTGGCGTTTATGCTGAACATGAATATGATTTGATCATGTTTATTCGATCTGTTATTCATTTAAAGTCAAAGAATAATTGTTGTTCGTTTTCATGAATAAAACCTTCATGGTCATACACCCAATAAAATAGTTTGTTGGATCTCGATCGTAGTGATACACATATTCAAAATATTGATGCCAAAAGATGCAAAGTTAATAATGATAGTGCAATTTATTTGTGGCACTGCCGCTTGGGTCATATCGGTGTAAGCGCATGAAGAAACTCCATAAAGATGGATTTTGGAATCACTTGGTTATGAATCATTTGATGCTTGCGAACCGTGCCTTTTGGGCAAGATGACTAAAACTCCGCTCTTCGAACAATGGAACTAGCTAATGACTTATTGGAAATAATACATACCGATGTATGCGATCCAATGAGTGTTGATGCTCGTGGCAAGTATCGTTAT